>JAVIAB010000024.1:4515735-5243235 GCA_032433765.1 Megaustenia siamemsis
CAACACCATATTCCCTATACGCCACTTGGCGTGACGGGGACTCTTTACTTTTTTGCTTACACTTGCACCATAGTTCTTAGGACGTGTTGGATAAACCATTATTTACTTTCATTAAATATTATATATATATTTTCCATATCGACATTTTTCTAGCACACCACTGGAAGATGAAAGTTGGAATATTTGGTTACAACTGGCAAAATATATGGAAAGAGAGATCACGGAAGACAATGAGAGAAGATCTAAGTGTGTCGATGCACAGTATAAGGTCAATAATAGAATTGATATGATGCACTGTGGGAAGAGTACATATAATTGTAAAAGGACATGATCGCTAACCTATAGCAACTGGTGTGGCACATGATGATGATGATTTATACCTCAGGCTAATAGACAACAGATTCATTTCTAAAACGTACACTACATCATTCATGAATACATTTTTAAAATTACTGAATTTGTATCATACTTCAATACTGACTGATGATGGATATGTCTTTTCCCTGGTGTTACTTAAACGTTTCTATTCCTACTCATTCTGCTTTTTATTTTAATTACTCTCATTGCTCACTATATGTGTACATTATCCCCCCCCCTTCCCAAAAAAAAGTTCCTAACTCGTTTTTGTGCAGATTATATCAAACCAGAGAAACTAATTTCCAATATTGTATATATATATATATATATATATATATATATATAGATAGAGAGAGAGAGAGAGATATGTATATAGATATCTATGTATAGACTATACAGATGAACAAATAGAAGCATACTATGAAGATCTAAATACAGTTATGAAGCAAGTGAAATCTTCAGACTCCTTGATTGTAATGGGTGACATGAACGCAAAAGTAGGAAAAGGCAGATATAAGACCATTATAGGAAATCATGGTTTAGGAAAAAGAAATAACAGAGGAGAAAGATTAATGACTTATAATTAACTAATATGTAACACCTACTTTGAGCAAGCGAAAAGGAAATTATACACATGGAAAGGCCCTGGAGACAGAAAGAGGAATCAAATAGATTATATAATGATAAAAGACAGATTCCGGAACAGCGTCCGTTTTATATCTAAAAGATATAAATCTGGATGACACAGACATACAACTAATATGTCATTTGTACTGGGAGCAAACAGCAATAATAAAATATAACAAAGAGAACTCCACACCCATTGATATAAAAAGAGGAGTAAGACAAGGATGCATCCTATCACCAAGCGTGTTCAATCTATACACTGAGCAAATCTTTAAAAACATCTCAGAGATACCAGGCCTAAACATTAATGGAAAGATAATCAATAACCTAAGATATGCTGATGATACTGTTCTACTAGCAGAAAATCCTAAAGCCCTACAACAATTGCTTAATGTGATAAACATAACAAGCAAAAAATATGGACTAGATATGAATATCAAAAAGACTAAAACTATGATCATAAACAAAGAAAATTCTCAAGACCTACAATTAAATATCACAGTTGAGGGAATACATCTGGAGACAGTCCAGAGTTACAACTACCTTGGACATACTATAACCAGTGATGGAAAATGCAAAACTGAAATAAACAAAAGAATAGGTATGGCAAAAAGTCATTTTAATGTCATGAAAAATATACTAAAAACAAAACAAATACCAGCAGGGCTGAAACTAAGAATGGAAAAATGTTACATCTTCTCAATATTCCTGTATGGTGCAGAAACATGGACATTATACAAGAAAACAGAACAGAAAATTGAAGCCTTTGAAATGTGGTTTTATAGAAGAATAGGTAAAATTGGATGGAAGGAAAAGAAAACAAACGATGAAGTCTTAAAACAACTAAAAATAAAAAGAGAACTACTAAACACAATTAGAACAAGACATGCAATTTTTAGGGCATGTTAAAAGACACAACAGCCTAATAAAAGTAATATTAGAAGGGAAAATACAAGGTAAAAGAGGCAGAGACAGACCAAGACTAACATGGACGAGTAACATCAAAAGATGGACAAGTCAATCTATGACAGCCTGCACCATCAAAGCAAGAAACATAGTAGAATGGCGATCCATGGTAGCCAACCTTCGCTGCGGAGATGGCACTCGATGATGATGATGTATAGTATACCATAATATGTAGAGCTAAATTCCAATAGTAGGAAGAAACAATCATCATTTTTGAGCATGTAATGAGAAGAGAACAGCTGAAGAGATAGAGGAACCTGCACTATCAAAGCAAGAGACAGAGTGGAATGGCGCTCCATGGTAGCCGACCTTCGATGCGGAGACGGTACTCGATGATGATGATGAACTAAACAAATTGAATCAAAGAAAAGGGAAGAATAAACTCAACAGAAATCTGTTATTTTACTGGCGTTTTGACGAGAACAAAAGAAACATGAAATCTTACCTTTTGATTTGACTCCTTTCTGTGGCTTTAAGCTTTCTTTTTCTTCTGCAGCCAGTTCTGGGTTGTTCTCCAACAACATTCTCTCGGCTAAAAGTCGTTCTTTCAGTCGGAGTCTACGCTGTTTACGCCAATAGCTCTTCGAAAATTTCTTCTGTTCAGTTGCTTCATGCATGGCATCTAAATCAGCATCTTCATCGTTGTCGTCGACCTTATCTTCATCTTCTTCATCGAGATCTTCAACACGGCAATCCCCCGGTCTTGATATAACGTTACCATTGTTCTCATCTCTACCTGTCTGCATATCTTCATCAATTATATCATATGAGAATAAATCTGCCTCGCCAGATCTGTACGATGTTCGTTCGGTGATATTATTAACTTGGATGCAACTTTTATTATCAAGAAATTCCTCTTCGCATCGTTGTGCCTGGCAGTGTCCATCTTTAGACCTCCTACGTACATACATGGGTGTACACCCATTACATCTGCCTTCGTAAATATGCTCACTCTGAATAGGAATCTCCTCTCTGCATTCAAGACAATGCATATTAATATTTAAATCATCTTCATTATTACAATTTCTAGCATTTTGATTAACAGAAAAGGCAAAACAAGCGCCCGAGTTGTCGGGAAAACTGACCCCGTGACTAGACGGGAGGCAGCCATGATTGTCGTTTGTTGTGCTTGTGGTGGCAGACTTTCTTTCTCGATCGTTTTGCAACGATTTCAAAACATTACAGCATTGAATACCGTCGCTGTTAACAGCGCTGGGTGCAAGATTAAGTCCATTAGAACGTGCGTGTTTCGATATTTCTGCATACCTGTCCATACTTGCAGGAGAATTGTCATAATTGACGAAGGGATGTCTGGTTGATGTTCAGCAGATCTGTACCCGGGAGAGGGAAAAACGACCGCACAAAGTGATTACGTCATCATTATCGGTGGCCCCACCGCCGCTGTGACGTCACAGCTCAACATTCATAGTCTGTTTCAGGCGTTTTCTTCTTCGTCGTTTTCATCTACATCGTCTTTTTCGTCTTCTTTTTCTTCTTCTTCTTCTTAATTTTTCATCTTCTTTCGTTGATTAACGTTCCTTCCTCATCTACCTCCTCCTTTATTTCTTCTTCGCCCACTACTACTTCAACTCTTCCTGCTGCTGCTGTCAGTTCTCTTCCTTTATAGTCAGCTTTCTCATTCTTTTACTACTACTGCGACCATGACTGTAACAAGATGAAAATGAATCAGGTCAAGAGATCTTAAAACAATGTTAACATGAGCTGGTTGATGTAGATTTGGCTGTTTTTGGTTGTTTTCTTTTGTTTTTGTTTTTGTACTGACATGCTGTTTTTTTATCATGTCTGTCGCATTCAATCTCTCAGGCTGCTAACTACCATGTGTCTAACACATTTAATCTCGGTAGTATTGGTCGTTTCAAAATATTTTGAAGGTGTTTAAAATTCCATATCTCTGCAACCAATTGATTGATAATGTTGAAATTTTGCATATGGTCTTGTGATTTTTTGGTCCCAAGAAGTACATTCATTTCCTCACCAACAAACGTATAGTTTTAAATATTCTTTATTTGAAGTATACAAATTTAAGGCATTTTGGTCAAACCATATATTTGGAGGAATTACCGCTTCATATGAGTGAGCACCCACGGACTTGTCATCTTGAACGTAATGCGCGCCAATTTCCCTGTTTTAAGCACTAAAAAACACATAAAACGCGTCATAGTTATAATTTTATATCCGGTGCATCCCATTTCCTGTCGATTTGTTGTGATTTATGTGCAACGGCGTATCCTAATTATTGGGCAATTTCGTTAAATTTGTGATCTGTTAGTCAATGGGTATAAAAGTAAAGTTCCTTACATTGCAATCAGTGGCAATAAAGGTGTATAAATATTTTTGCATAGAAGCTAAGCGTGGAAAACTGTATCGAAGCATCTCAAAGCCAGAAAAGAGAACTATTCACGCATTGGGTATAAGCAAACGCTTTTTCAAACAAGTGCTTAAAGCTAATGGAGTGTCCAGTTCAATCAAGACTAGGACGCTAGGAAGAAAGAAAGTATTGGTCGTTTCAAAATATTTTGAAGGTGTTTAAAATTCCATATCTCTGCAACCAATTGATTGATAATGTTGAAATTTTGCATATGGTCTTGTGATTTTTTGGTCCCAAGAAGTACATTCATTTCCTCACCAACAAACGTATAGTTTTAAATATTCTTTATTTGAAGTATACAAATTTAAGGCATGTTGGTCAAACCATATATTTGGAGGAATTACCGCTTCATATGAGTGAGCACCCACGGACTTGTCATCTTGAACGTAATGCGCGCCAATTTCCCTGTTTTAAGCACTAAAAAACACATAAAACGCGTCATAGTTATAATTTTATATCCGGTGCATCCCATTTCCTGTCGATTTGTTGTGATTTATGTGCAACGGCGTATCCTAATTATTGGGCAATTTCGTTAAATTTGTGATCTGTTAGTCAATGGGTATAAAAGTAAAGTTCCTTACATTGCAATCAGTGGCAATAAAGGTGTATAAATATTTTTGCATAGAAGCTAAGCGTGGAAAACTGTATCGAAGCATCTCAAAGCCAGAAAAGAGAACTATTCACGCATTGGGTATAAGCAAACGCTTTTTCAAACAAGTGCTTAAAGCTAATGGAGTGTCCAGTTCAATCAAGACTAGGACGCTAGGAAGAAAGAAAGTAGTAGATAGTTTTGACAAGGAAGTGATTAGAAGAGCAATTTGTAAAATGTTCGATTCCAAAGAAACTGTGACTTTAAGAAAACTGAAAATTCGAATGAGAGCAGAAAATGACATTGTTGTGTCGAAAACAACATTATGGAGAACTGTTAGAAGCATCGGTTTTACGTTTAGAAAGTACGATAGTGGTAGAAATGTCATCTGCGAGAAGCCGCACTTAGTTTCTATGAGGAGTAAATATTTACGTGAAGTACGGGAAATGCGTAACCAAGGTTATGATATTGTTTTTCTCGATGAATCTTGGATAAATTCTCACCACACAAGTGCAAAGGAATGGCAGTTATCAGATGGAAGTATTAAAAGATGTGTACCCACTGGAAAAGGGCAGCGTATTATAATGGCACATGCAGGCAGCCGAAAAGAAGGGTTGGTGAAAAATGCAGAACTTATATTCACCTCTAATTATACTGACAACAGGGACTATCATACCGAGATGAATGGCCATATATTTAGAGAGTGGATTGAAAATACTCTTCTTCCAATTCTAGACAGACCATCCTGTCTGGTAATGGACAACGCGTCGTACCACAACGCTGTGGCAGAAGAAGACAAAATTCCTACATCTACCAGTACAAAAGATGTTATAAAGATTTGGCTAAGAAAGGAAGGAATTCCATTTAACGAGGGATTTTTGAAACCTGAATTACTGTCACTTGTTAAGAAATCGCAAAAGACCAAAGTATTCCAAATAGACAAAATCATTATACGTGCTTGAGACTGCCCCCTTATCATCCACAATTAAACCCCATTGAACTCGTTTGGGCAAAAATTAAAGGGCAGGTGGCAGCTGAGAATACAAGTTTTAAACTATGCGATATAAAAGGACTGACATATGCTGCTCTATCACAGATTGACAAAGATTTTTGGTGCAAATGTGAAGATCATGTCTTAAAAGAAGAAAATGACTATTGGGAAACAGATGGACTATCGTTCGTTCAGCCCAGCTTAGTAATCAATATGTTAGATTCCTCTGATTCAGAATAAATGAAATAATAATGGACGTTTTTATATGTCCGCATGATCAATCTTTAGCTAAAGTTGATAACGTTTTGAAAATGTAAAGATTCTTGATATGTGTACTGCAGGCATGCAAAGAAACTAAATCACTTTCATATGTCTTGTTTACGTAAAATAATGAAAGTCACATGGAAAGACATAAAACGAACAATGTAGCTCTTTACAGTGAAGAGGATCCCGTGCTTACATCGGACTCTTTAGTCACATGCGTACCCATAAACAATAACTTTGCTTGATATGTCATGCTCGTTATCGCTCGCAACGGATAATTAATTTTTTAAAATGTATTCTTTGTTGTATATTGTTTAAATAGTTTTCATTAATGGAACTGTTTATACGCTGATTTGTTTTAGACCGTCTGTAAAGGCTATAACATTGACATTCTCATAGTATTTTAAAGAAAGTAAACAGTAGAAAGTAAACAGTTGATAAACGCCTCCAACTTTCAAGTTGTGTAGAGACGCCTATGTCGAGAAGCTGATTTCTATTCATGTACGGTAAATTATTTTCTCCAGGAACAAAAAGATCCGTAAATTCACTGAGATCAAAGGAAAGTGCTGCTTCATGATGAAGCATACTTCCTGCATCATTAAATTTTGTGAAATCGGTGGGACCTTGGAAAAACAAGGCCAGATGCAAAAAATCAAGTTTGCAAGTGCAGGGAAAGAGGAGATATTTCATGTTAATCGTGAACATTTAGATTTGAAACGACCTATAGTATCTTTCTCATTGTTCTGCAGTCTGTCCATCATTATCATCATTATCATCATTATCATCATCAAGTACCGGGCCTACTGGCGTAGGTGATCATGTCTCTCCTCAACTTTCGATCTTGACAGTTATTTATCATTTCTGTTGTTGACCTTCTGCCAAGCCATTCTCTTAAGCTGTCTGGTATTTTTTCTCTTTGCTTCCCTCTATCTCTTCGTTCCTCAATTTTTCCAGTTGTTACAATATACTCCAGTTGGTCTCTTCTCATTGCATGGCCAAAAAATGATGATTGTTTCTTCCTAATATTGGAAATTATCTCTCTTTTTGCTTTGACCTCTTTCAGAACATTTTCATTACTCTTCTTAGCAGTCCATGGTACTCTCAACATTCTTCTGTAAAACCACATTTTTACAGACTCCAGTGATTTTCTTGTCTGTTGTCCTATTGCCCATGATTCGCATCCATATGTTAAGACTGGCTCTACATAACATTTAAGAACTCTTTTTCTTTTTCTATTGTCAAAAATGGATTGCATAGTATCTTCCTCCATTTTCTGGAAAGCTGCTTTTGCCTGAGCCATTCTGCATCTCACCTCTTTTGTACATCTTCCGTCTGAGGTTAACAAAGTTCCCAAATATTTAAATTCATTTAGCTGTTTTAATATTGTTCCACTTGTCTTTATTGTGCACTGAGGTGATGTCTTTTTCTTTGTTGTTACCATTACTTCTGTGTTTTTTCTATTAAGGCTGAGTCTTTTATTTTTGTTCTCTTTCACTAAAATGTCTAACATTTCTGGTAGCTCATTTTCACTGTTAGCGATTACAATAGACACATACAGACAGTCTACTATCGCTGGGCATCAACAAGTCAGTTTCCTGGGGTATTCATTGATCTCTGAGAGACGCAAGTTATGTCTAACATTTCCTGATGTGTTCATTGGTCTCTGAGAGATCCAAGTTACGTATAACATTTCCTGAGGTAGTCATTGATCTATATAGTAATTATTTGTCAATACTCTTCCTTTTCATCAGATCATTGATCTATATAGTAATTATTTGTCAATACTCTTCCTTTTCATCAGATCATTGATCTATATAGTAATTATTTGTCAATACTCTTCCCTTTCATCAGATCATTGATCTATATAGTAATTATTTGTCAATACTCTTCCCTTTCATCAGATCATTGATCTATATAGTAATTATTTGTCAATACTCTTCCTTTTCATCAGATCATTGATCTATATAGTAATTATTTGTCAATACTCTTCCTTTTCATCAGATCATTGATCTATATAGTAATTATTTGTCAATACTCTTCCTTTTCATCAGATCAACAACTACCCTAACTCTCATCCAGCTTTGCTGATACTTACAACTCAGAAACTAAGGTGATTAGGTCACGTGTGTTATCGTATTCCCAAGCAACTATAGTACAGCGAACTTAGCCACGGAAAGAGCAGACCATTTCTGAGATAGAAGGTTGTGTAGATGGAATCAGTATCAGTCAGTAATTTCCTGTATCCGCTCCACTCATGTCACAGCTCCTTCCAAGGCGCGGTGGTAATACTATTGACAAGGTTGACCCCCATGCAGCCCTAGTCTCGGCTCACAGGCGACTATTTCAAACTTTCATCGAAAAGAGAGCGCACAGTCACTTCCTTACTCCAGTTTTATCGCAAACAAACGCGACTGCGTTAGTCTCTACAAAAACTGGGCCACTTGCAGCCATTTTGATTTTGCATTGTCGGTTGGCGGCCGTTAGCAAGGTCGAACTACAGTGCGAGCCAAGTCGGCTGCGTGGGCGACAATTTGAAACGACATCATCGAAATGAAAGTACCCTTACTTGTTTGCAGCTTCAAATCACTTGAATAGATCGACAACAACGACAAAAATATCAAAACAAAAACTGGCCTCAGTGTTGGAACTCTCTAAAGGGGCTTGTTGGAACTCTCTAAAGGGGCTTGTTGGAACTCTCTAAAGGGGCTTGTTGGAACTCTCTAAAGGGGCTGGTTGGAACTCTCTAAAGGGGCTTGTTGGAACTCTCTAAAGAGGCTTGTTGGAGCTTTCTAAAGGGGCTTGTTGGAGCTTTCTAAAGGGGCTTGTTGGAACTCTCTAAAGGGGCTTGTTGGAACTCTCTAAAGGGGCTGGTTGGAACTCTCCAAAGGGGCTTGTTGGAACTCTCTAAAGGGGCTTGTTGGAACTCTCTAAAGGGGCTGGTTGGAACTCTCTAAAGGGGCTTGTTGGAACTCTCTAAAGGGGCTTGTTGGAGCTTTCTAAAGGGGCTTGTTGGAACTCTCTAAAGGGGCTTGTTGGAACTCTCCAAAGGGGTTTGTTGGAACTCTCTACTCTCCAAAGGGGTTTGTTGGAACTCTCTAAAGGGGCTTGTTGGAACTCTCTAAAGGGGCTTGTTGGAACTCTCTAAAGGGGCTTGTTGGAACTCTCCAAAGAGGCTTGTTGGAACTCTCCAAAGGGGTTTGTTGGAACTCTCTAAAGGGGCTTGTTGGAACTCTCTAAAGGGGTTTGTTGGAACTCTCCAAAGGGGTTTGTTGGAACTCTCTAAAGGGGTTTGTTGGAACTCTCCAAAGGGGTTTGTTGGAACTCTCTAAAGGGGCTTGTTGGAACTCTCTAAAGGGGTTTGTTGGAACTCTCCAAAGGGGTTTGTTGGAACTCTCTAAAGGGGCTTGTTGGAACTCTCTAAAGGGGTTTGTTGGAACTCTCTAAAGGGGTTTGTTGGAACTCTCTAAAGGGGCTTGTTGGAACTCTCTAAAGGGGTTTGTTGGAACTCTCCAAAGGGGTTTGTTGGAACTCTCTAAAGGGGCTTGTTGGAACTCTCTAAAGGGGCTTGTTGGAACTCTCTAAAGGGGTTTGTTGGAACTCTCTAAAGGGGCTTGTTGGAACTCTCTAAAGGGGCTTGTTGGAACTCTCTACAGGGGCTTGTTGGAACTCTCTACAGGGGCTTGTTGGAACTCTCTAAAGAGGCTTGTTGGAACTCTCTAAAGGGGCTTGTTGGAACTCTCTACAGGGGCTTGTTGGAACTCTCTAAAGGGGCTTGTTGGAACTCTCTAAAGAGGCTTGTTGGAACTCTCTAAAGAGGCTTGTTGGAACTCTCTACAGGGGCTTGTTGGAACTCTCTACAGGGGCTTGTTGGAACTCTCTAAAGAGGCTTGTTGGAACTCTCTAAAGGGGCTTGTTGGAACTCTCTACAGGGGCTTGTTGGAACTCTCTAAAGAGGCTTGTTGGAACTCTCTAAAGAGGCTTGTTGGAACTCTCTAAAGAGGCTTGTTGGAACTCTCTAAAGGGGCTTGTTGGAACTCTCTAAAGGGGCTTGTTGGAACTCTCTACAGGGGCTTGTTGGAACTCTCTAAAGGGGCTTGTTGGAACTCTCTACAGGGGCTTGTTGGAACTCTCTAAAGAGGCTTGTTGGAACTCTCTAAAGGGGCTTGTTGGAACTCTCTAAAGGGGCTTGTTGGAACTCTCTAAAGGGGCTTGTTGGAACTCTCTACAGGGGCTTGTTGGAACTCTCTAAAGAGGCTTGTTGGAACTCTCTAAAGAGGCTTGTTGGAACTCTCTAAAGAGGCTTGTTGGAACTCTCTACAGGGGCTTGTTGGAACTCTCTACAGGGGCTTGTTGGAACTCTCTAAAGAGGCTTGTTGGAACTCTCTAAAGGGGCTTGTTGGAACTCTCTACAGGGGCTTGTTGGAACTCTCTAAAGAGGCTTGTTGGAACTCTCTAAAGAGGCTTGTTGGAACTCTCTAAAGAGGCTTGTTGGAACTCTCTAAAGGGGCTTGTTGGAACTCTCTAAAGGGGCTTGTTGGAACTCTCTACAGGGGCTTGTTGGAACTCTCTAAAGGGGCTTGTTGGAACTCTCTACAGGGGCTTGTTGGAACTCTCTAAAGAGGCTTGTTGGAACTCTCTAAAGGGGCTTGTTGGAACTCTCTAAGGGGCTTGTTGGAACTCTCTAAAGGGGCTTGTTGGAACTCTCTAAAGGGGCTTGTTGGAACTCTCTAAAGGGGCTTGTTGGAACTCTCTAAAGGGGCTTGTTGGAACTCTCTACAGGGGCTTGTTGGAACTCTCTAAACAGCGTGATTAGTGCCCTAGAGATGTGGCAGTTGAGGATGACTTTGGAAAGTTTCCTGACTGCACGTGGTCAGCTGGGGATTGGGGGGGGGGGTACCCCATGCCGCGGCAGAGGTCATGTTGGTCTGCACCCCCCAATCTCCGGAGATCGCAGCTGCAGTATGCCGCAACGGTCAACACCGGCTTCGCTGGCATTGAGTAGCTCTTGGCTTCGCTAGAGTGACGTTAGCACAAGACGTATGGATGCAGGGTTACATGCAGCACCACAGCTCACTCGCCAGATCGTCTAGCGGCTGTTCAAAGCCTCGATCCATCCTCTCCTATGGTGAGAAGTTGCGGGCAGTCCCTCGGTCGACCGTTTTTAAAATATTCCACTTTTCTGAGATATGGTTTTTTAACTAAAGGGAAATAATCCCTACCTCAAATCGGTGACTCGGGCTAGAGTCGAGTAATTTCAGTTTTAAACTTTTAAAAAAAAGTATTTAAAAAGTTTTTTTTTTTGTATATAAAAAGTATTTTAAACGTTTTTAAAAAAATATAATTAAAAGTTTAACAAATATAATAAAAGTGAAACAAACAAATTTAATGGAAAAAAATGTAATAAAAAATATTGATAATTTACGAGTTGTGTCCAAGAAATAATATTTGGGAGTAACGTCCCCTTGCGCTTTATTTGGTCTCTCTCAAATCTGCCATTAGGGGACAACTGTGTTTATGGGCTTGCTGCAGCTTACAAGTAACCTTCCAATTTGTTAATAAAATATATATTTAAATGCAGGAAAACTGGAAACAGTGGATAATTCAAGTTATGTTCAGTCAGCACTGGGAGATCACTCGTTTAGCAGGAAAAAAATTGTGAAATTTATAAAGTAGAAAATTATTTAAAATACACCCTTTTAATCATCATTGCGTATCGTCTCCGCATCAAAAGTTGGACTGTCTTTATTGTCCATCTTTTGATGTTACTCGTCCATGTTAGGAGAAATGGAAAAATATAAATTTAAAAAAAATAGACAAAACTGTATGGTTAAAACCTGACATAATAAGTAGGCGACACAAATATGACCAACGCGTCGGCTCAAAAGGCCTTCAACAGGATAAAACATACACACACAGATATGTATTTAAAACAAAAAATATATAATAAATAATAATAATTTAGAATTAACATGCGAAATAAAAATATATATAAAATATATTAAGGAATACCTTTTATTCTTATTTATAAACTTTCTGAAGATTTTTTTTAATTTTTACTAGTCATTTTCTTTATTTCTGTGTAGATCACTCTCAAATCTTGTTTATTTTCATTGTTTTCGATATCTAGACCTCTTTGGCTCAGCCAGACTTTTTTTTTTGCCTTTTTGCCCATCTTGTGTATTTCATTATCTATTTTGTTGTTGTATTGGGTAGTGAGTGTTCTTCGCTTATCTGGTTTCTTCCATTTTCTCCAAGATGGTGTCATTTATCCATATACATGTTTTTTTTTTTCCTATTTGGGTAAGATGTTGCAAGTTCCTTCTGTGCTTTTCTTTATGCATTGCCATTTGGTTGTAATCTTTTCATCATGAATTTCTCTTCTGTACTGTTCAGTCACCTCTTCTAGCAGGTTCTGATATATGTTCTTTACTTGTATTGTATAAGTATCTTCAACATCTTTTTGATTTAAAGCTTTTATATCTAGTAGTATAGATGGTGAATTAGTTCTTTGTTTGTTTCTCTTTAGTTTGACTACATTTTAATCATTAGTGGATTGCGATTTGGGTTGAGTATTGATACAAATTGCCATGTCATAATTAAAAATTTTGGACATGAAATATCCTGTATAATGAAGAAGCAAAAAATGTACATAATTGGAACCACCGAGGATGAAGAAACAAGTGGACAATCCAATATGCTCGTGGATAGGTCTTGGCTTCCTTGATGCTGTTACGGAACCTATCTTGTATGAGTATGTGATCTACTTGATTAGAACTCTACCGCGCAAACCGCATGGTTTGCGGGTTAGGGTTCTGCCCTACCAAAGGAGGAGTAAGACATCTCCTTTCCTCCGCTAGTCTTCGGGACAACCTTGAGCAAGGTCAAGCTCCCGTTTAGCCCCCCTATCAGGGTTATGTGAAGCCATTGGAGCAGGTGGTGGATGATGTTGTGGGAGCAGCCGACAAGTCGTGCCGGTTATGGTCCCCACCCCGCGATGGCAGGCAGAGGATCTCATGTATAGAGACAATGGCTGCAATCCCCGACTAGTACAGTCACTGACAAGAAGGAAAGGAGTGGCAAACCACTTACTTATATTGCCAAGAATAATCATGACAAACCACACACTTAATATCTACAGCTAACGACTTTAATGGGGACTCCACAGCCACCTCGTCTGGTAGGGAGCGTCATGTGCTACAAGTGACACCCGATCGTCATCAAGCAACTGTAGGCAAGGTAAAAAATAAAGAGACACTAGCAATAGGAACTTGGAACATTAGGTCAGCATTCCAGGTTGGAAAACTAGAAAACATCAGTCAAGAAATGAAGAGAATGAAATTGAACATCTTGGGACTATGTGAAATGAGATGGACAGGGGCAGGATTATTACAACGCGACAGTGGAAATGTAATTTACTCTGGGGGAACCACACACGAAAGAGGAGTAGGCATCGTGTTAGATAGAGAAAGAAGCAAAACAGTGAAAGGATTTTGGCCAGTATCAGACAGAATTCTGCTATATAGTAAAATTGAGAAGTAGGCCAATGAATATCAACATAATTCAAGTTTATGCACCAACAAGTAATAGTGAAGAAGAAGACATTGACACTTTTTACAATGAGCTAGAGATGACCATGGAACGGTGTAAATCCCAAGATATAACTTTTATATTAAGGGATTTCAGTGCAAAGGTAGGAACAGCTAAAGTGCAAATTGTGACTGGGAGACATTGCCTTGGAGAGAGGAATGACAGAGGGGATAGATTGATAGATTGGGCAAAGACACATGAAATGATTATAAGTAACACCTGATTCAAACAACACCCAAAGTGACTTTGGACATGGCAAAGCCCAGACAAAAAAGTACACAATCAAATTGATTTTATACTGGTATAGAGAAGATTCAAGAATGTGCTAACATATGTTAAAACAAGGCCAGGAGCAGATTGCAATAGTGACCATGTACCAGTAGTTGGAGAGATAAGAATAAAACTGCGGAAGGCACAGAAATCACCAAGAAATATAAAATTAGAACTAGATATGCTTAGAGTAGATAAACAGATGAGGGATAAGTACAGCACGATAGTACAAAATAGATATAATGATATTGAGAAAATACAGGACATCGAGGAGCAGTGGGAAATGCTCAAACAATCGATTCAATAAATATCTAAAGTAATACCAGTAACTAAGAGAATCAACAAAAAGAAATGGATAGCAGAAGAAATATTACAACTAATGGACGAAAGAAGAAAACAAAAGAAAGAAGAACGGATATTCAAAATATTGCATAAAGAGATCCAAACAAATGCAGAGAAGCGAAGGAAGGATGGTTAAAACAGAAATGTGAAGAAATGGAAAAAAACAACAAAAGAAAGACTCAAAATGCATGCACAATCAGTTAAATGAATTAACAGGAAGAAAAGAAGTCAAAGAAGCGGCGATAGCTCAGTGGTTAGTGAACTGGACTAAAAAGGACAAGAGGTAGGGTTCGATCCCAACCGACGGTTTCCGGGTTCACCCAGCCTTTAATGGGTACCGGATTTTTTTCTGGAAAGTAAAGCAGCACGGGCGTAATACCGACCACATTACCCCAAAAATCATGTGCTGAAGGTCTGTAAAATATAGGGTCACTAACACCATATTGTAACACTATACGCCACTTGGCGTGACGGGGGTACTTTACTTTTTTTTTAATAAAGAAGTCAAAATTCCAGGATGTGTGAAATCAAAGGAAGGAAATATAATAATGGGACAGGAGAAGACAATGGAGAGACGGAAAGAATATATCAGTCAACTCTATGATGATGAAAGACTTGGGCTAAACAATTCAAACAAAGACACAGGACCACCAATAATGCAGAGTGAAGTGGAGGACGCAATTCAACACATGAAAAGAGGCAAAGCTCCAGGTCCTGACAATATAACAATCGAAGAGATAAATGCATTAGGAGAGCTCGGAGTACAAGTCATAACAAAACTAGTCAATTACATATATAACACTGGACATATACCCGAAGATCTACTAAAATCTATCTTTGTAACCATACAGAAGAAGTCAGGCGCCACTGATTTTGAAGACCATCGCACTATTAGTCTCTTGAGTCACGTGACGAAAACATTTCTAAGAATCATCATGAGACGTGTAAGAAACAAAATAAAACCAGAAATAAGCGAGGAACAATGTGGATTTGTGGAAGGAAAGGGCACCAATAATGCAATATACATCTTAAGAAAAAAAAAATGGTATGTAAGAAGCTTTACGTGAAAAGTGGACGACACAGACTAAACAGCGTTTCGGCCCAATAGGCCTGCATCAGGAATAAACAAACAAAAACACACACAAAACTAATAACGAAACAACCCAAACAAAAACAATCGAAATGTGTTAAAGAAAACCAAATTATCTATCCTGTCAAAACAAAAGGAAATAGCAACCAAGTGCGGCTGTCGTGAACGTAGAGAAACGTGCAGAAATGTGCGCAAATGCACACAGAACCAGAGGAGTTCACACAGGGGTCAGTGTGCAAACACAAAGGAGAAAGAATAGAATAGTAGACTAACATGTGCTCAAAAGGCGGTAAGAGTGAGATGTCTGAGAGTGGGGTACAATAAAAACAAATGAGGAGTAAGGAGCACAGAAAAAAAAGATATAGAGGAGAACACCGATGTGTCTCTTAAGGGACTAGAGGAGAAGAACTATAAATAGCATGGCATAGTAAGTAGACCAAAGAACCCAAATATGGATGGCATTGGCAAGGATCATTTTGAATCTATGAAGTTGGCTCATTTTGTGTTTAACTCAAAAGCACATGTGCTTTTTAACCAAAGACCTTTTTTTGGGGACTCAATGAAGATATCCCCGATGGAAGAATAAATTGTACTATTAGTCCCATAAATGATTCGCTTCCAGAGGTTTATGATGTAAACAAAGCAGTTTTGTCATTGCAAGTGAATAATGTCCATACCTATAATTGGTCAGGATTGTGTAGCAGCAGCAGCTTTATAGCGAACACAGAAAACATCACAGGATTGTGCTGTTCTGAAACAGCTATGCCATGCTACCCTAGAATTGCCTTTAATGGGATTACTGTGACCACAAACCACTCTCCATGTGTGTGCCACATATTTACACCCCAGAAAGAAACACTAAATATAACAACATCATGTGCCGTCTGTGATATTAATGACCACAGACCAGGAGCCTCTAGTATGATTGATACAACTGTTGCACCAAGCATTTCATCAGCAGAGCCATATCTATGGAAGGTTAATCTGACATTGTTCTTGAATGATGTCCAAGTTAATGAGACATCAGAATCGTGTGGCGGCAGCTACAAGAAGGGAGCGGAGAACATCAAGTTCTGTTGCTATAAAGGAGACTTGCCTTGCTATCCCAGAATTGCCTTAAATGGGATCACTGTAGTTGAAAACTTCTCCTCTTGTGTAAACTACACATTCACATCTAAGAGTGAATCAGTGAAGGTCACAAAATCATATTCTTTCTGTGGTTTTACTAACTACAGGTCATGTGGTTTCTGTTGGATTGGAAATGATAACTTACCACCACTGTGTGTCTATATGTTTGGAATTGGAGTCATCAATGATGGCCTAACATAATCAAGGGCTATGACGATCATCATTTTCGGGAGGACGTGAACTCCCATGGTATATGGTGGATAGGCGGTAGGAATCATTGAAGGCTATGTCTGAAAAGTGTTCCTTCTTGCAGTTTCCTCATATTCCAAGTCCGGCTTGTTGCAGGAGCTACTGAGTTCAGTGCTCTGTGCACACCGTGAGCTGTGTGTCTTATCCGTTTTGATACTGCTTCGATATCCCGCTTGTTTACGATGAATGATGATATCGTATGACAGGGAACAGTTGGCTGTGTTCACTTTCTGCGCGGTTTCGCCTTATGTCTTTTGGCATGTGCTGAGACTGCTACGATGGGGACTACAGTTACCTTTCTTTGTTTGGGAGATGAGTTAGTAATTCGGATGATTCCACTGGCACGGGCGGTTGAGCAATTATGGATTTTAATTCGTTTGCTGTGATACCGAGGCCTTCCATAACCAATAACCAATAATAACCCAAATATGTGCAGTAGAGAAGGCTATGCAAAAGGGAAGGAGCAACCAAAAGGAAACTATGCGTATGAGTGTGATACATTCATACCTCTCGGGGTCAGCGAACCATACTGGACTATGAGGCGATACTGGACACATGCCCGAAGATGTACTAAAATCTATCTTTGTAACCATACCGAAGAAGTGTCTATTATACATCTTAAGAACATTGATAGAAAGATCTATAGAGGTAAAGAAAGATCTATATATGTGCTTTATAGACTACACAAAAGCATTTGACAAAGTAAAGCATGTGGAAATAATCAATTTTCTGGAGAAATTAAACAATGGAAATGATCTGTAAATCATAAAAAAACATGTACTGGCAACAAACAGCAGCTATACGAATTAACAATCAAACAGGACAATTTCAATATAAAAAAAATAAGGAGTCAGACAAGGCTGTGTTCTGCCACCGGATTTGTTTTCACTTTATAGCGAACATATTATTAGATCAATTGTAGACAAAAAAGGAATTGAAGTCAACTGTCACAATATAAATAATTTTGCGATATGCGGATGACACAGTCTTAATAGCAGAGACAGAGAATGAACTACAAGAAATGATAGACATAATAGTAAAAGAAAGCAACAAGAAAGGTCTCAGTCTGAATAGTAAGCAAACAGAAGTAATAGTCATATCGAAGAAACAATCATCACCATCATGCAGCATAAAAATAAATAAGACAAATCTTAAACAATTGCAACGTGTCAAATAATTGGGCACAATAATAACATCCGATGGAAGATGCACCACAGAAATAACAAGCAGAAAAGCTCAGGCCAAAATAGAATTTCAGAAAATGAAAAATATCTTATTCAACAAATCTATGTCAACAGAAGTGAGAAAGAGAGTTCATCGGTGCTATATAGAACCAATTCTGACCTTTGGAAGCGAATCATGGACAGTAGACAAACAAATGAAAATAGGATTAGAGGCCACAGAGATGGGATTTCTCAGAAGAATGTTGAAAGTTCTCTGGACAGTTAAAAAGACCATGAAAAAATTCTCAAAGAGGCCAACACAAAAACGGGAACTCCTTAAAAAACATTAGATGTTAACAATCTACATTTTTTGGGTACATCATGAGAAGTGGAATGTTGGGATACTTGGTTACAACTGGAAAAATAAAAGGAAAGAGAGATCGCGGACGACAAAGAGAGAAAATACTGGACAGCTTTGTGTCATGGCATGGAAAACAGTCAACAACAGAACTGATACGATGCACTGTAGATAGAAGATTGTGGAAGAACCTGATATCGTCTATGCCAACCGGTATGGCACATGATGATGAGTCTATTTGAATCCTCTTCTTATCTCCATCGATCGGATCGGTATACACATACACGCAACACCGGAGCTCACTTTCCTATTTCTACAAGCGACAGGTCCATTCTGATAAAGTAACTACCTCCCCTTTATCCATTTAACACTATCATGTATTAATGGACATATATATTACTACTTCATTTCTTATGCCTTAAAGTTATCTATTATGTAAAAATGGATTTGCTAAAGAATACATTATTGTCTAAACAGGTGTTGTTATCTATTATGACACACACACACACACATTATATATATATATATGAATAATTTTTTTAAAATAATAAAATTAAAACTTACTTAAAAGTACCACTGATGACGCCGATATCCACTACTGCCCCCCCCCCCCCCCCCGTTCCTCTTTCACGAGACATCACGAGAGATCACCCCGACCGCTACGAGAGGTGACCCCGACCAGCCCGTCCGAAAAAAAAAAATGTTATAGTAGACTTATTAAATAGTAGACGGTAAATAGCCGTCTGATACGAACACGATACAAAACAAAACATGGAAGACTTTCAATTATTCAATGTTATGCGCCTACTAACGAAGCTGATGATGAAGTTAAGGATGATTTTTATAACCAACTGCAACAACTTATAAACAAAATACCAAAACACGATCTTTTAATTGTAATGGGAGACTTCAACGCCAAAGTAGGACAAGATAACGCAGGAGTGGAACATGTGATGGGGAGAGAAGGCTGTAATACAACAAGTCAGAATGGAGAAAGATTAATAGAATTATGTTTAATAGAAAATTTAGTTATAGGTGGGACATTATTTCCACATAAAAATATCCACAAAACAACATGGATATCTCCTGATGATAGAACATCAAATCAAATTGACCACCTATGTATTAAACAACAATTCAGATCATCATTAATAGATGTAAGAGCATACAGAGGTGCTGATGTTAATAGTGACCACAACCTGTGCATTGGGAAAATAAGATTAAAATTTAGAAACCAACAGAAGAGGTCAATTACACATAAAATTGATAGTCATAAACTGAAAGATGAAGCAATAAAGGAAAAGTTTAACATAGAGCTAAGTAATTGTTATTCAGCACTTGGTGAAATAGACTTAGATATCAATGAAATGTGGGACTCACAGAGCAAAATACTAATGACAGCAGCAGAAGCAAGTGCTGGACTGAAGAAAATGGAAAAACGAGCTTGGATCTCAGACACCACATGGAAATACATCAAAGAAAGAAGAGAAGCGAAGAGAGCCATGACTAATGTAAAGACAGATCTTGGAAAGGTTCTGGCAAAAGCAACATACAAAGAATTAGACAACAAAGTGAAAAGTTCGGCAAGAAGAGATACAAGAGCTTATATAGACAACTTGGCAGAGAAAGCAGAGACAGCTGCAATTACAGGAGACAGCAGAACTCTTTATACTGTACAAAAGATGCTGACAAACACCTATACATCCAGTGGAACACCAATTCTAGACAAATCTGGATTAATGCTAACAACAAGCGCAGACATAAAAGCCCGTTGGGCGGAACACTTCAAAGAAATTCTTAACCGTCCACTACCTCACAGTTTAATAGATTTTGAAGCTGAAACACCAGCAGCAGAATTAGATGTAAATTTAGATGACTTCACCTTGAGTGAAATAGAAACCACCTTAAAGCTAATGACCAATAACAAGGCTGCTGGAGAGGATAAGTTAACAGCTGAGATCCTCAAGGCAATTGATAGCCATAATTTAATACATCTCCAAAAAATGTTCAACATCATTTGGAAAACAGAGAAGACGCCTCATAAATGGAAAAAAGGAATCATTGTTAAGATCCCAAAAAAGGGCAATCTTAGAGATTGTAACAATTGGAGAGGCGTGACACTTTTGTCAGTTGCCTCAAAATTATTCTGTAAAATCATCCTAAATAGAATAAAGGATTCAATAGATACAGTAATGCGTGAAGAACAGGCTGGGTTTAGAAAAGGGAGAAGCTGTCTTGACCACATTTTCACTCTACGACTTATATTGGAGGAACACATTGAAAAGCAAAAACCTTTTGTACTTAACTTCATCGACTTCAAAAAAGCATTTGATAGTATTCATAGAGATTCTTTGTGGAAAATTCTGAAGCAATATGGCTTACCATCAAAAATCATAAATATTATCAAAGACATGTATGATGGTTACACATGTGCAGTTCGAACAGAGGAAGGACTGAGCGAATGTTTCCCAATAGAAACTGGGGTTAAACAAGGATGTATTTTATCGCCCTTGTTATTTGGAATTGTTATGGACTTCATAATGAAGAAATGCTGCACTGGTAATAAAGGCATCGAATGGATACAAGGAGACCATTTGGAGGACCTGGACTTTGCTGATGACATAGTTCTCATCAGCAATCAGATAAAAACGATGCAGGAAAACACAAATGAACTATCATCAATAGCCAGCAAAATTGGGCTTGAGGTCAATCATGAAAAGACTAAAGTCATGAAAAGTTTAATTCCAACAAGTGACAAAATATACATGGAAAACAAACCAGTAGAAGAGATCGATCACTTCATCTATCTTGGAAGTCACATTGATCGAGAAGGGGATACGAGCAAAGAAATTAGAATCAGACTGGCTAAAGCAGCAATGTCTTTCAGAAGCCTTGAAAAGTTGTGGAAATCAAAACTCATTAGCACAAACACAAAACTTAGGCTATTCAAATCAAATGTACTATCAACCCTTACGTATGCGTGTGAAAGCTGGAAAACAACAAGAGATATAGAAACAAAGTTGAACGCATTCGAAAATAAATGTCTAAGGAAAATACTTGGTATAGAATGGAACGAATTCAAAACAAACGAGGAAATTAGAGAAATCGCCAATCAACCACTAATATCTTCAGTAATAAAGAAAAGACGATGGTCATACGTTGGACATGTGATGAGAAGAGATAATAATCGAATAGCAAAGCAAGCCCTCATATGGGAAACAACAGGTAAAAGAAAAAGAGGAAGACCCAGGGAGACACTGAGAAGAACATTGATGAGAGAGGCAAGAGCAGCAGGAATCGGCTCCCTCAATGAGATAGAACTGCTTGCACAGAACAGAGACAGATGGCGAGATTTGATAAAATATCTTTAAAAGAAAACTGCTAGAACAAAAATTCATATAGGAGAAGGTGTATCTTGGTCTACGCCCTATGGGCCGGTTACGGCTCGAAAGGCCAATAGATAGATAGATAGACTTATTATATAGGAAAAAATGCTTGACCTCACAATTACGGCGTATTTCGCCGTAAAGTTACTACTCGTGTCCTCCTGTATCTGGCCACTCTGAATGCTGGCATTAAACTCATTGGCCAGTCTTTTCAAGTCGTGGTCAGCTAAATCGCATATGTCGTCCTACCGAACCCCATCTGGACCAGGAGCAATGTGTGTGTCCTTTTAACTGTTGTGCGAATGGTATCGGTTGTGATTGTGAGGTCTTCTCCAGCACTACATCCTCACACAATTCTGAAAGGGACCCAGGTATCCTCATTTCTTGGTCAGTCTGCTCTATGTAGCGGGAAAGCAGGGCTTTCCATAATATCTCATTAGATTTGTGCCATATCTGGCCTGTGCTCTGGAAGTCTGGTATGCTCCTGTGTCTTGTTGTGCCCTTCATGCTCTGATGAAGGCGTCAGAATGTTGCTTGCGATTTTTCTGAGCACACTTTTTTTTTTTAAAACAGAAATCATCCCACTTGACATCCTTAGCCTGCTCAGTACATAGTTTAAAGTGAACCATTTTTGGTCAAATCTTTCAGACGCTTCAAGAGCTCAGGTTATGTTTTTTCCATTCTTTCTGGCTTTCTACCATGTCTTGGCCGTGTGTCTCTTGTTCCGCCAAGCTTCCTCGACTTCTACGTTCCACCAGGGCGGCTGCGTCCATCTGTTCTGCCTCCTGCGGGGAGCACTTTGTTTCCTATGACTGATTTTGTTAATGACGTCCTGGTCTGTTAATCATCACCATCATCATCATCATCATCAAGTACTAAGCCTGCTGGCGTAGGTGATCATGTCTCTCCACAACTTTCGATCATGACAAGTTATTTATCATTTCTGTTGTTGACCTACTGCCAAGCCTTTCTCTTAAACTGTCTGGTGTCTTTCTCTTTGCTTCCCTCTATCTCTTCGTCCCTCAATTTTCCCAGTTCTTACAATATATTCCAGCTGTTCTCTTCTCATTACATGGCCAAAAAAATGATGATTGTTTCTTCCTAATATTGGAAATTAGCTATCTTTTTTTCAATGTATGTTAATGTAAGAAACATAACCGCAATAGAGACTAAGAGAAGAGTTAAAGACAGCAAACGATACCTCTCATCGACACTGTAAAGTAAATGAGTAAGGAAAGAAGAAGATGTGAGTAAAATAGTCGGAATCTTCAAATAAGATGAACATCTCATAGTCGCCCACACCAACAACATTTGCACATGATGATGATAAAGCTTGTACAGGAAATACGTCACGAATATACCACTTCCTGTCCACAGTTCTGCCAATTGCTCAAACAGGACTCCTAGAACGATGTTGTTCAAGATATTTTTTATAAACCTTATTTTTGTTATTTATTTTCATTATTCAATAAGAGTTGTGGATAATTTTACAAGTAAAGTAACTTGACATGTTCACATTTTGTGCTGGTGCCATTACTGTGTCTTCTTCTTCTTCTTCTTCTTTCCTTCCACATCTGCCTTTCAGCGTCGAGGGGAGATATAATTTGCGGTCTTTTGCTCTTATGTTCGCCTCTGCTGCTGTTATGTTTCCTAGTGCTTCTAATATTCCATCGATCCATCTTTTTCGTGGTCGACCCTTGGGTCTGTTGTTCTCACAACGTTTGTTGAAGGCTCGTTGTGTTGTGTTTTGTTCTTTCTGCCTTGTCACGTGGCCGAACCATTTTATCTGTTGTTTCCTTATATATTCTATGGCTGGGGCTATTTGTCCGGTTAGCGCAATCGATAGGCGGTTGGCTTACCACGGCAACAGCCGGGGTTCGTTCCCTGGCGAGGACACCTGGGTTTTACTAATTCCCTAAAAATTAGTAGGAGCCGCGATAGCTCAGTGGTTAGTGAACTGGACTACTACGGACAAGGGGTAGGGTTCGATCCCAACCGACGGCTCCGGGTTCACCCAGCCTTAAATGGGTACCGGATTTTTTCTGGGAAAGTAAAAGCAGCACGGGCGTAATACCGACCACATTACCCCAAAAATCATGTGCTGAAGGTCTGTAAAATATAGGGTCACTAACACCATATTTCCCTATACGCCACTTGGCGTGACGGGGGGTACTTATTACTTACTGGGGCTATTCCTAGCTTTTTTCTCAGTTCTACATTTCTGATCTTATCTCTCAGACTGTTTCCTGTCATTCGTCTAACACATTTCATCTCTGTAGAGGTTATTTTTCTTATTGTTCTTGCATCTAGAGTCCAGGTCTGGCATTGGTAGCACAACGTTGGAGTGAAGATTGTATTGTATAGTGCTCGTTTTGCCTCCAGAGTTATTTCCTTGTTGGACAATAGTGGTGATAACTGTCCGATCATTTGACAAGCTTTGTTGCATCTTGATTCTATCTCTGCTGTTTGGGAATTGTCGTTTGTCATTAGACTTCCTAGGTATTTGAATTCCTCTACTTGTTTTAGTTGTCTGCCTTCTATAGTTATGTTGATGTTCTGTTTATTTTTGGCGACATTCATGACTTCTGTTTTGTTGATGTTGATTTTCATGTTGTATTTTGTTCCTAAGATGTTGAGTTTGTTTAAGTGTTCTTGTAGGTCTTCTATTGTTTCATGTATTAGTGCCTGGTCGTCTGCAAATAGAAGCTCGTTGATCTCCTCTGTCTCTGATGGGTTGGCTAGCTTGCATATATGGTCCATGTATGTAATAAACACGCCCGTGCGCTGCCGGGGCCCGAAAGGGAAGTAAAGAATAGCGGCGCTGTACCCTACCAGGCATGTTCGTAAGAGGCGAGAAAGGAGGGTTAGGCATGGGACTGGCTATCCCATACTGTAAAAAAATAAGCCGAAAAAACTTCACAAACATGAACAAGTCAAAGAAAGATAAAGTAAATCCGTCAACCAGGAAAGAGAAGGGCTCTCTGTCTAAGAGACGTATGACGCAATCCGGAGAAAGCCATAAGGAGTCCGGGTTGCCGACTCACCCTTTGTCTACCAGGAAATCATCCAGAATTGGCACCTGGAATGTTCGTACCCTTAACGAACAGGGAAAAGCGGCACAAGTGGCAGCAGAAATGAACAACTACAAGATAGATATTCTGGGAATGTGTGAAACAAGATGGCTGGGAGCGGAGAGAATAAAATTGAATACAGGGGAGATGATTTTATCATCAGGACACCAGGAACCAGGAGCACAACATAGCGAAGGGGTAGCTATAATGCTATCAAAGAATGCACAGAAGACACTAATAGAATGGGAGGCAGTGGGACCAAGACTGGTGAGAGCAACATTTAGAACAACCAAAAACAAAATAAAATTACACATTATACAATGCTATGCACCAACCAACGATAAAGATGACTCAGTTAAAGATGATTTTTATAAACAGCTACAATGCCAGATGGATGCAAGACGAGCCAAGGATATTATAATCTTGATGGGAGACCTAAATGCTAAGATAGGATCAGACAACAGAGGCTTTGAAGAGATTATGGGAAAACATGGACTTGGAGATATAAACGAGAATGGAGAGATATTTGTGAATTTCTGCGCCCTTAATCAAATGAGCCTAGGAGGAACAATATTCCAACATAAAAGAATACACAAAGCTACATGGGTGTCACCAGATCATAGAACGGAAAATCAAATTGATCACATATGTATTAATAATAAGTTTAAGTCATCCTTACAGGATGTAAAAGTATATAGAGGGGCAGATATAGCTTCTGATCATCATCTTCTGTTAGCCAAACTTAAAATTAAATTAAAAAGGTATACTACAACGAATAAGGGCAGAACGTATTTCAATGTAGGGTTTCTTAAAGAACAAGGAATTAAAGATAAATTCGCAGTCACAATATCAAACAAATACCAAGTCCTCCAACAACTAGAAAATACAATAAATATAGAAGATCATTGGAAACAGGTAAAAAATATATGGAAAGAGACATGTGAAGAAACACTGGGGAAAAGAGAACGCCAGAATAAGGCATGGATGACAGCAGAGAACCTGGATAAAATTAAAGAAAGAAAGAACAAGAAAGCAGACATAAATAAAAGCAAAACAAGAAGTAATAAAGCCAAGACACAGGAAGCTTACACAGAGGTGAACAAAGAAGTGAGAAGATGCATTAAAAGGGATAAGAGGAAATATATAGATGAATTAGCTAAAGAGGCAGAAGAAGCAGCAAATAAAGGGAATATGAAAGAACTGTACAACAGCACAAAGAAATTAGGTGGAAAATACAAACAGATCAACGCCTTTATCAAAGATAAGAAAGGAAATCTGCTTAGTAATATAAAGGAACAAATGGAGAGATGGAAAGAGCACTTTGAAGAACTTTTGAACAGACCTGGCTCAAATAATCCTCCAGATATACTACCAGCAGAAGAAGAATTACACGTTAACTGCGGAAAACCAAGCAAAGAAGAAATAATGAAAGCCATCAAACTGTTAAAAGATGGTAAAGCCACAGGACCAGATGAAATTCCTTCGGAAGCCATCAAAGCAGATATTATCACCTCTACCAAGATGTTACATAATCTATTGGATAAAATTTGGGAGAGGGAAGAAATACCTAAAGACTGGAGAGAAGGTTATATGATCAAACTACCAAAGAAAGGAAGTTTACAGGAGTGCACAAATTATAGGGGAATTATGCTACTATCAGTGCCAGGAAAAATATTAGGCAGAATCATTCTGGAGAGACTAAAAGAGGCTATAGAGAAACACTTGAGAGATGAACAAGCAGGTTTTAGGAAGAACAGATCATGTGCTGATCAAATAACTACTCTACGTATAATAGTTGAACAAAGTTTAGAACTAAAATCCCCACTTTATATTGGATTCATAGATTACGAAAAGGCATTTGATAGTTTAGACAGAAGAATGCTTTGGAAGTTGCTGAGTCATTATGGAATCCCCATAAAGTTTATTAACCTGATAAAAACAATGTATGAAGGAACAAAATGTAGTGTGGTGCATGAAGGACAGCTTACAGAAGCATTTGAAATAAGAACAGGAGTAAGGCAAGGATGCCTTCTGTCTCCATTTCTCTTTCTACTGGCCATAGATTGGATTATGAAAATAACTCAAAACAACAGAAATGGGATCCAGTGGTCACTGACCAAACAACTTGATGATTTAGACTTTGCTGATGACATAGCTCTCCTATCACACAGCCACCAACAGATGCAAGATAAAATGAGTATATTAGATGAGAGATCACAACAGCTAGGACTAAAGATTAATAGAGATAAGACCAACATTATGAGAATTAATGCAGTTGGCAATAACCAAATAAAACTAGGAGAAATACCTCTACTAGACGTACAATCTTATATATATCTGGGCAGTAATATAGATAAAGAGGGAGGAACAGAAAACGATACCAAAATAAGGATATCAAAAGCAAGAGGAGCTTTCATTGCACTGGGAAACATATGGAAATCCAAAGAAATTAGGCTAAATACAAAAAAACAAATTTTCAACTCCAATGTTAAGTCGGTTCTATTATATGGCTGTGAAACATGGAGAATAACAAAATTGACAATCACGAAGGTACAGACTTTCATTAATGGATGCTTGCGCAGAATAAAGGGATGGAAATGGCAGGACAAAGTCACAAACGTGGAATTATGGAAATGTACCGGTCAAATACCAGTGGATAAAGAAATACAGCGAAGACGATGGCGATGGATAGGACACACACTACGGAAACCAACTGAGAGTATTACACAACAGGCCCTTTTTTGGAATCCCCAGGGGAAAAGACAAAGAGGAAGACCAAGGAATTCTTGGAGAAGACAGATTGAAGCAGAGATGAAGATGATGGGGAAGACATGGAATGATCTTAAAAGAATTGCAAAAAACAGAACGACTTGGAAAGTGTTTGTTGAAGACCTATGCTCCACTGGGAGCTAAAAGGTAGAAGAAGAAGAAGATGTAATAAACAGTAGGGGGGATAGTACGCACCCCTGTCTTACACCTGATCTAACTTCGAAGTGGTCTGTGTAGCCTGTTGCTGTTCTGACCCTGCAGCTGCTGTTGGCGTAGAGACTTTTAATAATGTTGGTTAGATGTTGGCTTACTCCGTATTTTGTTAGTATCTCCCACAGTTGTTCTCTGTTTACTCTGTCGAATGCTTTTTCCTGGTCAATGAAGGCTATGTATAAGTTTTGGTTGTGTTCTGTCGTTTTTTCTGCAAGCTGTTTTAGTGTGAATAGTGCGTCGGTACATCCTCTGTTTTTTCGGAACCCCATTTGAGAATCGCTTAACTGTAGTTCTATTATTGGTCTCAGTCTTTTTTCCAACTGTGTCGTCAATCTATAATAGTAAAGTTCTGAAAATTGAAGTTTAGGTGGACAATATTTTAATTAAATTGTAATTATTAATCGGGACATGGCTACCGCGCCTAATGACTACTACTTTGATAGCGACGTAGTTTATCAAGAATATGGTCATAAAGGTGGACAGATATATCCTAATTCACTGCTTGAAGAATTACAGAAGGTCCTAAATAGCTCAGATACGAAAAAGCACACTGACTTTATAGAAGATGTAAACAAATTTCAAAAGGATTCACTGTACCTTTGCTCGGTATTTCTAGCAGGGGGTAAGTAGTATATGTATATAAGGTGTTTTTTTTCTTCTTCAATTTGAACTGGTAGAAAATTTCTTAAGTGTTATTTTTATTAACTCATTCACCTTGCAGATCTGAGTACAGCAAATTTACGAGTTTGTTATTAAAATGTACGAGGACAATGAAGCGTCAGTGGTTAAAGAGAACGATAGATCCTGGATAGTGGATTTGATGCCACCTTAATAATCACTGAATGCTCTTCAGCTGAATGCATTATTATTGATGCAGATAAAAAAAAATACACAGTCCAAAGAAGGAAAAAGTCAAAGACCGAATGTGAGTACAAGAGGGGCACACTTCTCATATGGAATACATCTTATAATCCAGCAGTGTTTCACAATCCTATTTAAAAAAAAAACAAAAAAAAAACGGAATTTGCAAGATTAAAAGACAAGAAAAGGGGTACACATTTCATGTAGAACACCGAGGTTAAGTAGAACAGCAAGGTAAAGTAGAACACCAAAATTAAGTAGAACTCTAAGGTTAACTAAGTAGAACACCAAGGTTAAGTAAGTAGAACACCAAGGTTAAGTAAGTAGAACACCAAGGTTAAGTAGAACACCAAGGTTAAGTAAGTAGAACACCAAGGTTAAGTAAGTAGAACACCAAGGTTAAGTAGAACATCAAGGTTAAGTAAGTAGAACACCAAGGTTAAGTAAGTAGAACACCAAAGTTAAGTAAGTAGAACAGCAAGGTTAAGTAGAACACCAAAATTAAGTAGAATTCCAAGGTTAACTAAGCAGAACACCAAGGTTAAGTAAGTAGAACAGCAAGGTTAAGTAAGTAGAACAGCAAGGTTAAGTAAGTAGAACACCAAGGTTAAGTAAGTAGAACAGCAAGGTTAAGTAGAACACCAAGATTAAGTAAGTAGAACACCAAGATTAAGTAAGTAGAACACCAAGGTTAAGCAAGTAGAACAGCAAGGTTAGGTAAATAGAACAGCAAGGTTAAGCAAGTAGAACAGCAAGGTTAAGCAAGTAGAACAGCAAGGTTAAGTAAGTAGAACACCAAGGTTAAGCAAGTAGAACAGCAAGGTTAAGTAGAACACCAAGGTTAAGTAAGTAGAACAGCAAGGTTAAGTAGAACACCAAGATTAAGTAAGTAGAACACCAAGATTAAGTAAGTAGAACACCAAGATTAAGTAAGTAGAACACCAAGGTTAAGTAGAACATCAAGATTAAGTAAGTAGAACACCAAGATTAAGTAAGTAGAACACCAAGATTAAGTAAGTAGAACACCAAGGTTAAGTAGAACATCAAGATTAAGTAAGTAGAACACCAAGGTTAAGTAAGTAGAACACCAAGGTTAAGTAGAAAACTAAAGTTAAGTAAGTAGAGCACCAAGATTAAAAACAGCCCTTAAGTCAACCAAGTAAAAAACATATACACATGACCTTTGATCAGGTATGGAAAGACTTCCAGGAAGGTTCCTTTAATTCCAAAAGTTGAGCCCAAAGGATCCACACATAATCCCCCTTCAATAGTAAACATACTGAATAGTTTTACCACCTCAGTTACAATTGTTATCAAGCACCATGTCTGCTGGTGTAGGTGATCATGTCTCCCCACAACTTTCTATATATATATATATATTTTATTTTACTTGCATTAACTAAATAATGTAAATGTGGCATTTATTATCTGTGTGCTAGATATTCTGTTTTTGCTTTTATTTGTTCTGTTTGTAACTTCTTTTTTTATTCAGCTTTGGCCTGCCAAACTTTTTTAAAATGGTGTTTCATCTGTGTTAAATTTCTGTTTTAACTGTAACTTATTCTGCCATTTGTTAACTTTCTACGTTTATAACTTATGTTGTTTGAGTTATTTTTTGTTTAGTAGTAACTGATTTTACCACTTGTCAACTTTAATTATTTAGCTACAGTTAAAATAATCTGTTAAACTTCAATTTTAGCTGTTATGACTGATTTTATCATTTGTTAATTTTTGTTTGGTAAAGGTCTAGTCTCAAAGTTGAACGCATTTGAAAATAGATGTCTAAGGAAAATACTTGGTATAGCATGGGACAAATTCAAAACACACGAGGAAATTAGAGAAATCACCAATCAACCACTATTATATCATCAGTAATCAAGAAAAGATGTTGGACATATGTTGGACATGTGATGAGAAGAGATAATATAGATGATGAGAAGAGATGAATAGCAAAGCAAGCCCTCAAGTTGGAAACAGCAGGTAGGAGAAAAAGAGGCAGACCCAGAGAAACACTGAGAAGAATATTGATCAGAGAAGCCAAAGCAGCAGGAATCTGCACCTCAATGAGATCGAGATGCTTGCACAGAAATGGCAAGATTTGATAAAAGATCTTTGCAAGGATTGAAATTGCTAGAAAGAAAATTTCAAAACAGGGAAAGGGTATTTGAGTCTATGCCCTATGGGCCAACTACGGCTCGAAAAGTCGATAGATAGAAAGGTCTAGTCTAGTCTGATAGATTATTTCAGTGAAAGAGTGATCTCCCCTTAGGTGACATCACAACCAAACTACAGTGGTTCACAAATAGTGTTGAAAATCATAAATTAGATCATTTTTCAGTTCAAGTGCTAATATTTGTTTTCCTTTTATTAATTATAAGCGTGGACATTTAGTTAATGTTACTTTGTATGTTCCAGTGTGCTTCCCTGATGAAATATTCCCTAATTTTAGATGAGTGCTAATTAATTAGTGATCATTAGGACATGCACACTTAGAGCAAATATCAGTGAGGAGATATAACATTAACAGATAGTCACTATCCACAAGTCTCAAAATTTTGGAGCAAATTAGAGTCGGCTACCTCCACCGCCTTTTTTTCCCCTAAAGTCAATCTTTAACTCTTTCCGTACGATCCGCCGCATGGTGCGCCATTTCCATTTTGGTTGCGTACGTTCCGCCGCATGGTGCGCCACGCTAAATTTTATTAGTGTGAACGCCATCAAACCATATTCGTTTTACATGTCTTGTATCATCTGGATATTGGTGAAATCTAATACCTTGTTCAATTATCTAAACATTCATATATAATATGTTATATGTTAGATAAATATAAATATGTAGATTGATTCTTAAAACCATGAACAATTTGTCTATAAAATCTCTTCCGTTGCGTCGATAAAAAGCTTCCGTATGGAAAGAGTTAATGTTGAGACATTATTAGATGATAATGACAATGAATGATATTCTTCTAAAAGTCTGCACCACAATTGTGAGCAAGCTGTGTCGGAAACAGAGCACTTTATCTTCGCGTTGTTTCTCTTTCATTTAGAATTAGAGGTTTTCTTTAAACGAATTGAGAATCACAGAATAAAGTGCAATGTTTACTCAAGGGGACACTACTCTTTCACACTTTTATATCGGACTAAACTTGACTTTTACCTTTCATTTTTATCAATAGATTATGTTATTGGTGCTAAACTTCTATGTTGCTTGTGATAATTTTACCAATAATTAAGTTTAATTTTTATCAATATATTATGCTATTGGTGCTAAACTTCTATGTTACTTGTGACTAATTTTACCAATTATTGACTATTATTTCCAGCAATAATTCGCCATGCCACTGATGTTCTGCACATCCCTGTGCCCTATACAGTGGTAGTATTTTCTGGGGAGTGCTTGTTGGCTTCCTGCCCCTCAGTGAGGTCCTTCAGTTAGGTCCTCACACTATCTTGTATGTGTTTATGCCAGTCCTTATCTTTGAGGGTGCTTTTGCCATTGACGTCTACATATTTAAGCAGATCATTTTCAAGTTTTAATACTGGCTGGCCCTGCATTAGGTAAAGTTGTTTGTTGCTTGGGCAAGATTTATAAATAAATGTTGACTGAGTACTTGTCACTAATATCTTCAGTAATCAAGAAAAGACGATTGGTCATATGTTGGACATGTGATGAGAAGAAATGATAACCGAATAGCAAAGCAAGCCCTCATGTGGGAAACAACAGGTAAGAGAAAAAGAGGAAGACCCAGAGAGACACTGAGAAGAACATTGATGAGAGAGGCAAGAGCAGCAGGAATCAGCTCCCTCAGTGAGATAGAGCTGCTTGTACAGAACAGAGACAAATGGCGAGATTTGATAAAATATCTTTAAAAGAATTGAAAATTTAGATAAGAGAAGGAGTATCTTGGTCTACGCCCTATGGGTCGGCTACGGCTCAAAAGGTCAATAGATAGTTAGAGTACTTGTGCAGATTAAGTCTTTCAGTACGGAAGATTTTTATCAATTCAGCAGGATAGATTTCAGAGCCAAAATTTTTCATGTTTTTAAATATTAATCTATGTGTTTATTTATATCTAAAACTGAACACATCATATATGAATTTTTAGATAATTGAACAAGGAATTATATTTCACCAATACCAAGGTGATACAAGGCTTGTAAAAAGAATATGGTTTGATGACAGTGTACATTAATCAAATTGAGAGTGACTCACTGTGCGGCGAAACGTACATAACTGAAATCGGCAGGCGCATGGTGCGTCGAAACGTACATATAGAGTTAAGATGTTATGATCAGAGGTTTTATAAGTAACAAACAAAAATTCTCAAAAATAAGACAAAAAATGACAATGCAATCAAAAATATCTATAATAAATAGATGAAGGTAGTCATATGATGGCCATGTGATGAGAAAAGACAACGAAAAGAAGGTGGTCATATGTTGGACCACGTGATGAGAACCAAAGCAGCTCTCAAATGGGAGCCAGAAGGTAAAAGAAAAAGAGCAGACCTTGATAAACAATACCCGTACAATTCAGGAATACACAGATTGAATGAGCAGACCTGCAGGGTTGGCTGTCTTGGGGAATGGATGAATGCTGGACTGGGCTAATATTCTCAATGACTGGGTTAATATTTTCAGTGGCTGGGCTAATATTCTGAGTGACTGGGCTAATATTCTCAGTGACTGGGCTAACGTTCTCAGTGACTGAGCTAATATTCTTAGTGACTGGGCTAACGTTCTCAGTGACTGAGCTAATATTCTCAGTGACTGGGCTAATATTCTCAGTGACTGGGCTAACATTCTCAGTGGCTAGGCTAATATTATCAGTGACTGGGCTAATATTCTCAGTGACTGGGCTAATATTCTAAGTGACTGGGCTAGCGTTCTCAGTGGCTAGGCTAATATTATCAGTGACTGGGCTAATATTCTCAGTGATTGGGCTAATATTCTCAGTGACTGGACTAACGTTCTCAGTCTCTCTTTCTCTTTTACCTTTTAGCTCCTGGTGGAGCATAGGTCTTCAACAAACACTTTCCAAGTCGTTCTGTTTTTTGCCATTCTTTTAAGATCATTCCATGTCTTCCCCATCATCTTCATCTCTGCTTCTATCTGTCTTCTCCAAGAATTCCTTGGTCTTCCTCTTTGTCTTTTCCCCTGGGGATTCCAAAAAAGGGCCTGTTGTGTAATACTCTCAGTTGGCTTCCGTAGTGTGTGTCCTATCCATCGCCATCGTCTTCGCTGTATCTCTTTATCCACTGGTATTTGACCGGTACATTTCCATAATTCCACGTTAGTGACTTTGTCCTGCCATTTCCATCCCTTTATTCTGCGCAAGCATCCATTAATGAAAGTCTGTACTTTCGTGATTGTCAATTTTGTCACTCTCCATGTTTCACAGCCATATAATAGGACCGACTTAACATTTGAGTTGAAAATTTTTATTTTTGTATTTAGCCTAATTTCTTTGGATTTCCATATGTTTCCCAGTGCAATGAAAGCTCCTCTTGCTTTTGATATCCTTATTTTGGTATCATTTTCTGTTCCTCCCTCTTTATCTATATTACTGCCCAGATATATATAAGATTGTACGTCTAGTAGAGGTATTTCTCCTAGTTTTATATGGTTATTGCCAACTGCATTAATTCTCATAATATTGGTCTTATCTCTATTAATCTTTAGTCCTAGCTGTTGTGATCTCTCATCTAATATACTCATTTTATCCTGCATCTGTTGATGGCTGTGTGATAGGAGAGCTATGTCATCAGCAAAGTCTAAATCATCAAGTTGTTTGGTCAGTGACCACTGGATCCCATTTCTGTTGTTTTGAGTTATTTTCATAATCCAATCTATGGCCAGTAGAAAGAGAAATGGAGACAGGAGGCATCCTTGCCTTACTCCTGTTCTTATTTCAAATGCTTCTGTAAGCTGTCCTTCATGCACCACACTACATTTTGTTCCTTCATACATTGTTTTTATCAGGTTAATAAACTTTATGGGGATTCCGTAATGACTCAGCAACTTCCAAAGCATTCTTCTGTCTAAACTATCAAATGCCTTTTCGTAATCTATGAATCCAATATATAGTGGGGATTTTAGTTCTAAACTTTGTTCAACTATTATACGTAGGGTAGTTATTTGATCAGCACATGATCTGTTCTTCCTAAAACCTGCTTGTTCATCTCTCAAGTGTTTCTCTATAGCCTCTTTTAGTCTCTCCAGAATGATTCTGCCTAATATTTTTCCTGGCACTGATAGTAGCATAATTCCCCTATAATTTGTGCACTCCTGTAAACTTCCTTTCTTTGGTAGTTTGATCATATAACCTTCTCTCCAGTCTTTAGGTATTTCTTCAACGTTCTCAGTGGCTAGGCTAAATGTTCTCAGTGACTTGTCTAATATTCTCAGTGACTGGGCTAATGTTCTCAGTGGCTGGGCTAATATTCTCAGTGGCTGGGCTAATATTCTCAGTGACTGGGCTAATATTCTCAGTGACTGGGCTAACGTTCTCAGTGGCAAAGGCTAATGTTCTCAGTGACTTGTCTAATATTCTGAGTGACTGGGCTAATATTTTCAGTGATTGGGCTAACGTTCTCAGTGGCTAGACTAATGTTCTCAGTGGCAAAGGTTAATGTTCTCAGTGACTGGGCTAATGTTTTCAGTGGCTAGGCTAATATTCTCATTGACTGGGCTAATATTCTTAATGGCAGGGCTATTATTCTCAGTGGCTGGGCTAATATTCTCAGTGACTAGGCTAATATTCTCAGTGGCTGGGCTAATATTCTCAGTGACTGGGCTAACATTCTCAGTGACTGGGCTAATATTCTCCTCGACTGGGCTAACATATTTACTATGACTGGGCTAATATTCTTAGTGACTGGGTGAACGTTGAAGCCGTCAATCAGGATCGAACCCAACCTCTTGTGCTTAGTAGTCAAGTTCACTAACCACTGAGCTATCATGCCTCCCAATCTTGATCTGTCTGATGATTATTGATTGATTTCTTGGAGTCTTTGTTGATCATGACTGGTTGATATTGTCTGTTTTGATCATTATTAGTTGCTTTCTGTAATCTGTGTTAATCGTAATTGTGTAAACTGTGTTGATCATATTTGATTCACTTGTCCAAATCTGTGTTAATCATAATTGATTCACTTGTCCAAATCTGTGTTAATCATAATTGATTCACTTGTCCAAATCTGTTTTAATCATTATTGATTCACTTGTCCAAATCTGTTTTAATCATATTTGATTCACTTATCCAAATCTGTGTTAATCATAATTGGTTCACTTGTCCAAATCTGTGTTAATCATAATTGAGTGACTTGTTCAAACTTGTGTTGCAGTTGTAATGGTGTTCATGACAGCAGGTATGTCCATCTATTTGTTTAAATACAAAACTTGGAATTGGGTGATAGCTTTACTGTTTGGCTCCATCTTGACTGCCACTGACCCAGTGGCTGTTGTTGCAATCATGAAGGAGCTTGGTAAGTCATTTTCTGTGCATTATCTGGGGGTATGTTGTCTGTGCATTATCTGGGGGTATGTTGTCTGTGCATTATCTGGGGGTATGTTGGCTGTGGTGGGTGAGGAATGTGTTTTCTGTGCAGTTAGTGAGAGGTATGTTGTCTGAGCAGGTGGTGAGTGGTATGTTGTCTGTGCAGGTGGTGAGAGGTATGTTGTCTATGCAGGTGGTGAGAGGTATGTTGTCTGTGCAGGTGGTGAGTGGTATGTTGTCTGTGCAGGTGGTGAGAGGTATGTTGTCTGTGCAGGTGGTGAGAGGTATGTTGTCTGTGCAGGTGGTGAGTGGTATGTTGTCTGTGCAGGTGGTGAGAGGTATGTTGTCTGTGCAGGTGGTGAGAGGAATGTTGTATGTGCAGTATATGAAGGATATGTTGTCTGTTCAGCAGATGGTGAGAGGTATGTTGTCTGTGCAGGTGGTGAGAAGTATGTTGTCTATGCAGATAGTGAGAGGTATGTTGTCTGTGCAGCAGATGGTGATAGGTATGTTGTCTGTGCAGCAGATGGTGATAGGTATGTTGTCTGTGCAGGTGGTGGAAGTATGTTGTCTGTGCAGGTGGTGAGAAGTATATTGTCTGTGCAGGTGGTGAGAGGTATGTTGTCTATGCAGGTGGTGAGAGGTATGTTGTCTGTGCAGGTGGTGAGAGGTATGTTGTCTGTGCAGGCGGTGAGGGGTATGTTGTCTGGGCAGGTGGTGAGAGGTATGTTGTCAGTGTAGGTGGTAAAGGGTGTGTTGTCAGTGCAGGTGATGAGAGGTATGTTGTCAGTGCAGGTTGTGAGAGGTATGATGTCTGTGCAGGGGATGATGGGTATGTTGTAAGTGCAGGTGGTGAGGGGTATGTCATCAGTGCAGGTGGTGAGGGGTATGTCATCAGTGCAGGTGGAGAGAGGTATGTTGTCAGTGCAAATGGTGAGGGGTATGTTATCTGTGCAGGGTGTGAGGGGTACGATGTCTGTGCATTCTGGATGATGGGTGTGTTGTCTTTGCAGGGGGTGAGAGGTGTGTTGTATGTGCATGTTGGATGAAGGGTGTGTGTTGTCTGTGCAGAGGGTGAGGGGCGTGTTGTCTGTGCATGTTGGATGAGGGGTGTGTGTTGTCTGTGTATGTTGGATGAGGGGTGTGTGTTGTCTGTGCATGTTGGATGAGAGGTGTGTGTTGTCTGTGCATGTTGGGTGAGGGGTATGGTGTCTGTGCATGTTGAATGAGAGGTGTGTGTTGTCTGTGCATGTTGAATGAGAGGTGTGTGTTGTCTGTGCATGTTGAATGAGAGGGGTGTGTTGTCTGTGCATGTTGGGTGAGGGGTGTTTGTTGTCTGTACATGTTAGGTGAGGGGTGTTTGTTGTCTGTGCATGTTGAATGAGAGGGGTGTGTTGTCTGTGCATGTTGGATGAGAGGTGTGTGTTGTCTGTGCAGAGGGTGAGGGGTATGTTGTCTGTGCATGTTGAATGAGAGGTGTGTGTTGTCTGTGCATGTTGAATGAGAGGTGTGTGTTGTCTGTGCATGTTGGGTGAGGGGTGTTTGTTGTCTGTGCATGTTGAATGAGAGGGGTGTGTTGTCTGTGCATGTTGGGTGAGGGGTGTTTGTTGTCTGTGCATGTTAGGTGAGGGGTGTTTGTTGTCTGTGCATGTTGAATGAGAGGGGTGTGTTGTCTGTGCATGTTGGGTGAGGCATGTGTGTTGTCTGTGTATGTTGGATGAGGGGTATTTGTTGTCTGTGTATGTTGGGTGAGGGGTGTGTGTTGTCTGTGCATGTTGGATAAGGGGTGTGTGTGTTGTCTGTGCATGTTAGATGAGGGGTGTGTTTTGTCTGTGCATGTTGGGTGAGGGGTGTGTTGTCTGTGCATGTTGGATGAGGAGTGTGTGTTATATGTGTATGTTGGGTGAGGGGTGTGTGTCTGTGCATGTTGGGTGAGGCGTGTGTGTTGTCTGTGTATGTTGGATGAGGGGTGTGTGTTGTCTATGCATGTTGGGTGAGGGGTGTTTGTTGTCTGTGCATGTTGGATGAGAGGTGTTTGTTGTCTGTGCATGTTGGATGAGAGGTGTTTGTGTCTGTGCATGTTGGGTGAGGCGTGTGTGTTGTCTGTGTATGTTGTATGAGGGGTGTGTGTTGTCTATGCATGTTGGGTGAGGTGTGTGTGTTATATGTGCATGTTGGATGAGGGTGTGTGTTGTCTGTGCATGTTGGGTGAGGGGTGTGTTGTCTGTGTATGTTGGGTGAGGGGTGTGTGTTATATGTGCATGTTGGGTGAGGGGTGTGTGTTATATGTGCATGTTGGGTGAGGGGTGTGTGTTATATGTGCATGTTGGGTGAGGGGTGTGTGTTATATGTGCATGTTGGGTGAGGGGTGTGTGTTATATGTGCATGTTGGGTGAGGGGTGTGTGTTATATGTGCATGTTGGATGAGGGGTGTTTGTTGTCTGTGCATTTTGGGTGAGGGGTGTGTGTTATATGTTCATGTTGGATGAGGGATGTTTGTTGTCTGTGCATTTTGGGTGAGGGGTGTGTGTTGTCTGTGCATTTTGGGTGAGGGGTGTGTGTTATATGTTCATGTTGGATGAGGGGTGTTTGTTGTCTGTGCATTTTGGGTGAGGGGTGTGTGTTATATGTTCATGTTAGATGAGGGGTGTTTGTTGTCTGTGCATTTTGGGTGAGGGGTGTGTGTTGTCTGTGCATTTTGGGTGAGGGGTGTGTGTTATATGTTCATGTTGGATGAGGGGTGTGTGTTATATGTGCATGTTGAGTGAGGGGTGTGTGTTATATGTGCATGTTGGGTGAGGGGTGTGTTATATGTGAATGTTGGGTGAGGGGTGTGTGTTATATGTGCATGTTGGGTGAGGGGTGTGTGTTGTCTGTGCATGTTGGATAAGGGGTGTGTTATCTGTACTGGGTGAGTGTCGTGTTGTCTGTTCTCTTTGTTTCTCAGATGCTGTAATAATTTCCTGGGTTATGTTAGATTTATGGCCTAAAATTGAAATGCATCACACCATGGCTACTGGAAGTGTTACCATGTGTATTCATACAGCTGCCCTAAGTCTATCATCCAGCTGTACATTGAGCTCCTTTAAAGCATCATTTGCTGGTTTGTGTTACAAACGTTTATTTGATGTCTTGCTGGCAGTCGAGGAGATTTCCTCCGTCATGAGAAAGGAAAAAAAAGTAAAAATTTCTTGAAAATTGGTGACATTTATATTGAAAAAGACAGTCCGCTACCTATGAGACTGTTGTACTTTTTATGACGCACATAGAAAAGATATTCAACATCAAAGGCAAGAAATCCAACGCTCAGGGCTCACCAGAAGTTGAAATTGAGGAAGAGGGAAATGTTTGCTCACAGCAAACTGTCAATTTTCAAGAATTTGTATTTTGTGGTGGTAATTTCTACGACAGAATCGTAATGTAGGGTTAAATAATGTTTGTACAAAAAAGATAAAAGACTGGCAAAGCTGAGAATTTCTGGGTTGTAACAACATTTTTAACCACAAAAATATTTACATTTTCAGATAAAGCCTCTTCTAGTCACTTTGAATGTGTAATAGAATATGTCACAGCAGTTTGTCATTAATACTTTAGATAATTAGCTAATTTGTGATTTTTCAGGAAGATAAAACACACATTTCTTTTATTCCTCACTCACGTTGATTACAAGAAGTGGTATCTTAAAATTTAACAACATTTTGTGGTTAAACATTGAATTTTGCATCTTCCAAAACTCTCAGATTTGCCACTCTTTGGTCCCTTTGTTATAAACAATAAAGGCTAAAATACCACTCATATATAAATCAAACTTTAAAAGATAAAAAGTTACGGTTTTGTGTCTGGTGTCACAAATTGAAACCACTCCCACAAAATACCAATTTTAAGGGCGAGTAGAATGTACTAGACTCAGGACATCTTGATTCTTAAATGCTGCAAAGTTTCCAAGATTAGAACTAAAATTCCACTTTGAGATAAAACAAACAGCTGTGAAATCTGTGTATTTTATCTTCCTGGAAAGGCATATGATCAGACTAACTAAAGTATCAGTGGCAAACGACTGTGTCTATCAAATCCAATTTTTTTCTTCCCGTCTTATTGGATTGTGAGACACCATGTTTAACTGTATGCTTCAGGCACAAGCAAGCGTCTGGCATTGTTGATTGAAGGAGAGTCCATGCTGAATGATGGCACAGCGATGGTGTGCTACGAGATATTTGAGCGTATGACTGAAACTGATTTGACAAGTAAGTCTAGTCTGTGCTGTTTTTATGTGTTCTCATATGTTAACTGCTGTTTCTGTATGTATGTGTTCTCATAGGTTAATTATGTGTGCTGTTTCTGTATGTATGTGTTCTCATATGTTAACTGCCTGCTGTTTATGTATGTATGTGTTCTCATATGTTAACTGTCTGCTGTTTATGTATGTATGTATTCTCATATGTTAACTGTCTGTGCAGTTTCTGTATGTATGTATTCTCATATGTTAACTGTCTGCTGTTTATGTATGAATGTGTTCTCATATGTTAACTGTCTGCTGTTTATGTATGTATGTGTTCTCATATGTTAATTGTCTGTGCTGTTTCTGTATGTATGTGTTCACATATGTTAATTGTCTGTGCTGTTTCTGTATGTATGTGTTCACATATGTTAATTGTCTGTGCTGTTTCTGTATGTATGTGTTCACATATGTTAATTGTCTGTGCTGTTTCTGTATGTATGTGTTCACATATGTTAAATAGAAGGCAAAGGCATCTCACAGCAGCAGAGCTGGAAGCTGTCAGCAATCCACAGCTCATGATGTGCACCAGGATCGATGAGCCAAAATCTTCTAGACCCTACTCCACCTCTTCACAGTGCCTCAAGAAACAGACTAACCTCCCTGGTCTGGTCAAGAGAGTAGGGATTGAAGAGGGAAGACAGCCCGGTACTACAAAATAACATGCTGAAGTCAGATATGATGGGCCGAAAGGTGCAAATATCACAGTTCTACTGCTAACTAACAAACAACTTATCTACGCCATCTTAACATCCTTCAAAGGACAGATAATGATGAGGATAGTCAGTTCCTTTAGTAGACATTGGATGAACAACAGAAAGAGCATGTTATATATCTGTGATACTTATTGCTTGTAATCAAAGAAATAACAAAGCATACAAAAATATCAACTACAGCCAAGAGATTCAGGTGGTCATATGTTGGCCATGTAATGAACAGAATCAAGAAGAGAATCAAGAAGAGAATCAAGAAGAGAATTTCAAAGCAGGCCCTCAAATTGGATCTAGAGGGTAAAATTAAAAGAAGCTGACCTAGAGAAGCACTAAAACAGACATGTAACAAACAAACACCAATAGACAGACAAGTAACAAACAAACACCAATAGACAGACAAGTAACAAACAAACACCAATAGACAGACAAGTAACAAACAAACACCAATTGGCAGACAAGTAACAAACAAACATCAATAGACAGACAAGTAACAAACAAACATCAACAGACAGACAAGTAACAAACAAACATCAATAGACAGACAAGTAACAAACAAACATCAATAGACAGACAAGTAACAAACAAACATCAATAGACAGACAAGTAACAAACAAACATCAATAGACAGACAAGTAACAAACAAACATCAATAGACCGACAAGTAACAAATAAACATCAATAGACAGACAAGTAACAAACAAACATCAATAGACAGGCAAGTAACAAACAAACATCAATAGACAGACAAGTAACAAACAAACATCAATAGACAGACAAGTAACAAACAAACATCAATAGACAGACAAGTAACAAACAAACATCAATAGACAGGCAAGTAACAAACAAACATCAATAGACAGACAAGTAACAAACAAACATCAATAGACAGACAAGTAACAAACAAACATCAATAGACAGACAAGTAACAAACAAACATCAATAGACAGACAAGTAACAAACAAACATCAATAGACAGACAAGTAACAAACAAACATCAATAGACAGACAAGTAACAAACAAACATCAATAGACAGACAAGTAACAAACAAACATCAATAGACAGACAAGTAACAAACAAACATCAATAGACAGGCAAGTAACAAACAAACATCAATAGACAGACCAGTAACAAACAAACATCAATAGACAGACAAGTAACAAACAAACATCAATAGACAGACAAGTAACAAACAAACATCAACAGACAGACAAGTAACAAACAAACATCAACAGACAGACAAGTAACAAACAAACATCAACAGACAGACAAGTAACAAACAAACACCAACAGACAGACAAGTAACAAACAAACACTAACAGACAGACAAGTAACAACAAACACCAATAGACAGACAAGTAACAAACAAACATCAATAGACAGACAAGTAACAAACAAACAACAGACAGACAAGTAACAAACAAACACCAACTGACAGACAAGTAACAAATAAAAACCAACAGACAGACAAGTAACAAACAAACAAACAACAGACAGACAAGTAACAAACAAACAAACAAACACCAACAGACAGACAAGTAACAAACAAACAAACAACAGACAGACAAGTAACAAACAAACAAACAACAGACAGACAAGTAACAAACAAACACCAACAGACAGACAAGTAACAAACAAACACCAATAGACAGACAAGTAACAAACAAACACCAATTGGCAGACAAGTAACAAACAAACATCAATAGACAGACAAGTAACAAACAAACATCAACAGACAGACAAGTAACAAACAAACATCAATAGACAGACAAGTAACAAACAAACATCAATAGACAGACAAGTAACAAACAAACATCAATAGACAGACAAGTAACAAACAAACATCAATAGACAGACAAGTAACAAACAAACATCAATAGACCGACAAGTAACAAATAAACATCAATAGACAGACAAGTAACAAACAAACATCAATAGACAGGCAAGTAACAAACAAACATCAATAGACAGACAAGTAACAAACAAACATCAATAGACAGACAAGTAACAAACAAACATCAATAGACAGACAAGTAACAAACAAACATCAATAGACAGGCAAGTAACAAACAAACATCAATAGACAGACAAGTAACAAACAAACATCAATAGACAGACAAGTAACAAACAAACATCAATAGACAGACAAGTAACAAACAAACATCAATAGACAGGCAAGTAACAAACAAACATCAATAGACAGACAAGTAACAAACAAACATCAATAGACAGACAAGTAACAAACAAACATCAATAGACAGACAAGTAACAAACAAACATCAATAGACAGACAAGTAACAAACAAACATCAATAGACAGACAAGTAACAAACAAACATCAATAGACAGACAAGTAACAAACAAACATCAATAGACAGGCAAGTAACAAACAAACATCAATAGACAGACCAGTAACAACAAACATCAATAGACAGACAAGTAACAAACAAACATCAATAGACAGACAAGTAACAAACAAACATCAACAGACAGACAAGTAACAAACAAACATCAACAGACAGACAAGTAACAAACAAACATCAACAGACAGACAAGTAACAAACAAACACCAACAGACAGACAAGTAACAAACAAACACTAACAGACAGACAAGTAACAACAAACACCAATAGACAGACAAGTAACAAACAAACATCAATAGACAGACAAGTAACAAACAAACAAACAACAGACAGACAAGTAACAAACAAACACCAACTGACAGACAAGTAACAAATAAAAACCAACAGACAGACAAGTAACAAACAAACAAACAACAGACAGACAAGTAACAAACAAACAAACAAACACCAACAGACAGACAAGTAACAAACAAACAAACAACAGACAGACAAGTAACAAACAAACATCAATAGACAGACAAGTAACAAACAAACATCAATAGACAGACAAGTAACAAACAAACATCAATAGACAGACAAGTAACAAACAAACATCAATAGACAGGCAAGTAACAAACAAACATCAATAGACAGACCAGTAACAAACAAACATCAATAGACAGACAAGTAACAAACAAACATCAATAGACAGACAAGTAACAAACAAACATCAACAGACAGACAAGTAACAAACAAACATCAACAGACAGACAAGTAACAAACAAACATCAACAGACAGACAAGTAACAAACAAACACCAACAGACAGACAAGTAACAAACAAACACTAACAGACAGACAAGTAACAACAAACACCAATAGACAGACAAGTAACAAACAAACATCAATAGACAGACAAGTAACAAACAAACAAACAACAGACAGACAAGTAACAAACAAACACCAACTGACAGACAAGTAACAAATAAAAACCAACAGACAGACAAGTAACAAACAAACAAACAACAGACAGACAAGTAACAAACAAACAAACAAACACCAACAGACAGACAAGTAACAAACAAACAAACAACAGACAGACAAGTAACAAACAAACAAACAACAGACAGACAAGTAACAAACAAACACCAACAGACAGACAAGTAACAAACAAACACCAATAGACAGACAAGTAACAAACAAACACCAATTGGCAGACAAGTAACAAACAAACATCAATAGGCAGACAAGTAACAAACAAACATCAACAGACAGACAAGTAACAAACAAACATCAATAGACAGACAAGTAACAAACAAACATCAATAGACAGACAAGTAACAAACAAACATCAATAGACAGACAAGTAACAAACAAACATCAATAGACAGACAAGTAACAAACAAACATCAATAGACCGACAAGTAACAAATAAACATCAATAGACAGACAAGTAACAAACAAACATCAATAGACAGGCAAGTAACAAACAAACATCAATAGACAGACAAGTAACAAACAAACATCAATAGACAGACAAGTAACAAACAAACATCAATAGACAGACAAGTAACAAACAAACATCAATAGACAGGCAAGTAACAAACAAACATCAATAGACAGACAAGTAACAAACAAACATCAATAGACAGACAAGTAACAAACAAACATCAATAGACAGACAAGTAACAAACAAACATCAATAGACAGGCAAGTAACAAACAAACATCAATAGACAGACAAGTAACAAACAAACATCAATAGACAGACAAGTAACAAACAAACATCAATAGACAGACAAGTAACAAACAAACATCAATAGACAGACAAGTAACAAACAAACATCAATAGACAGACAAGTAACAAACAAACATCAATAGACAGACAAGTAACAAACAAACATCAATAGACAGGCAAGTAACAAACAAACATCAATAGACAGACCAGTAACAAACAAACATCAATAGACAGACAAGTAACAAACAAACATCAATAGACAGACAAGTAACAAACAAACATCAACAGACAGACAAGTAACAAACAAACATCAACAGACAGACAAGTAACAAACAAACATCAACAGACAGACAAGTAACAAACAAACACCAACAGACAGACAAGTAACAAACAAACACTAACAGACAGACAAGTAACAACAAACACCAATAGACAGACAAGTAACAAACAAACATCAATAGACAGACAAGTAACAAACAAACAAACAACAGACAGACAAGTAACAAACAAACACCAACTGACAGACAAGTAACAAATAAAAACCAACAGACAGACAAGTAACAAACAAACAAACAACAGACAGACAAGTAACAAACAAACAAACAAACACCAACAGACAGACAAGTAACAAACAAACAAACAACAGACAGACAAGTAACAAACAAACAAACAACAGACAGACAAGTAACAAACAAACAAACACTAACAGACAGACAAGTAAGAAACAAACAACAGACAGACAAGTAACAAACAAACAAACAAACACCAACAGACAGACAAGTAACAAACAAACACCAACAGACAGACAAGTAACAAACAAACACCAACAGACAGACAAGTAACAAACAAACACCTACAGACAGACAAGTAACAAACAAACACCAACAGACAGACAAGTAACAAACACCAACAGACAGACAAGTAACAAACAAACACCAACAGACAGACAAGTAACAAACAAACACCAACAGACAGACAAGTAACAAACAAACACCTACAGACAGACAGGTAACAAACAAACACCTACAGACAGACAAGTAACAAACAAACACCAACAGACAGACAAGTAACAAACAAACACCTACAGACAGAAAAGTAACAAACAAACACCAACAGACAGACAAGTAACAAACAAAAACCAACAGACAGACAAGTAACAAACAAACACCTACAGACAGACAAGTAACAAACAAACACCTACAGACAGACAAGTAACAAACAAACACCAACATACAGACAAGTAACAAACACCAACAGACAGACAAGTAACAAACACCAACAGACAGACAAGTAACAAACCAACACCAACAGACAGACAAGAAACAAACAAACAAACAAACATCAATAGACAGACAAGTAACAAACAAACACCAACAGACAGACAAGTAACAAACACCAACAGACAGACAAGTAACAAACAAACATAAAAAAACAGACAAGTAACAAACACCAACAGACAGACAAGTAACAAACACCAACAGACAGACAAGTAACAAAGAAGCAAGAACAGACAAATAAGTAACAAACAAACACCAACAGACAGACAATTAACAAACAAACGCCAACAGACAGACCTATACATACAAGATTAAACTAACAAATGGAGAGGACTGGTTGGTTTTAGGACTTGTGAGTCAGCTGTGTTTACTTGCTTATCTCATGTCAAAGACAACAAGAGAGGACTGGTAGGTGCTAGGACTTGTGAGTCAGCTGTGTTTACTTGCTTATCTCATGTCAAAGACAACAAGAGAGGACTGGTTGGTGTTAGGACTTGTGAGTCAGCTGTGTTTACTTGCTGATCTCATGTCAAAGACAACAAGAGAGGACTGGTTGGTGTTAGGACTTGTGTGTCAGCTGTGTTTACTTGCTGATCTCATGTCAAAGACAACAGGAAAGGATTCAATCATGTGCTTTCATTTTTGAAGAAACTTGCTTACATTTGTGTAACCTTGACATATTTTTGGATAATGAGGTCAACATTACACCTTTGTCATCTTTGTCTACCAGAAAAAACCCAGAACCCATTTTAGGCTGTCCAAAGTTAAAGTACTGTATTGGGTTGATGATTTACCACACATATTACTGTATTGGGTTTATCATTTACCACACATATTACTGTATTCAGTCCCTCATTTACCACACATATTACTGTATTCAGTCCCTCATTTACCACACATATTACTGTATTCAGTCCCTCATTTACCACACATATTACTGTATTCAGTCCCTCATTTACCACACATATTACTGTATTCAGTCCCTCATTTACCACACATATTACTGTATTCAGTCCCTCATTTACCACACATATTGCTGTATTCAGTCCCTCATTTACCACACGTATTACTGTATTCAGTCCCTCATTTACCACACATATTACTGTATTAAGTCCCTCATTTACCACACGTATTACTGTATTCAGTCCCTCATTTACCACACATATTACTGTATCCAGTCCCTCATTTACCACACATATTACTGGATTAAGTCCCTCATTTACCACACATATTACTGGATTCAGTCCCTCATTTACCACACATATTACTGTATTGGGTTTATCATTTACCACACATATTACTGTATTGAGTTTCTCATTTACCACACATTTTACTGTATTCAGTCCCTCATTTACCACACATATTACTGTTTTAAGTCCCTCATTTACCACACATATTACTGTATTCAGTCCCTCATTTACCACACATTTTACTGTATTCAGTCCCTCATTTACCACACATATTACTGTATTCAGCCCTCATTTACCACACATATTACTGTATTCAGTCCCTCATTTACCACACATATTACTGGATTAAGTCCCTCATTTACCACACATATTACTGGATTCAGTCCCTCATTTACCACACATATTACTGTATTGAGTTTCTCATTTACCACACATATTACTGTATCCAGTCCCTCATTTACCACACATATTACTGTATCCAGTCCCTCATTTACCACACATATTACTGTATTCAGTCCCTCATTTACCACACATATTACTGTATCCAGTCCCTCATTTACCACACATATTACTGTATCCAGTCCCTCATTTACCACACATATTACTGTATCCAGTCCCTCATTTACCACACATATTACTGTATCCAGTCCCTCATTTACCATCAATATAACACTATTGACACAACCTTGAGCATACAATTACTTGTGTTCTATGGGTGTCACACTCTCTAACAAATGTGGCATGTCCTCAATAATTCTAAAACCATTGAAGATATTTCAACAAAAGTACATAGATTGTGAGAGAATTGAAAAGAAATATGTCTTGTTTGTGTGTGGTGTGTCAAATTGTTGTGACACAGAGTAGTGCAGCCTGCCTGATGCTGATCTCTGTCATTTTGATAAGGGTGCTTATGCAGTACGGTTGTTAGTGAGTGTAAAATATGCGAGAGCTCACATAGGCTAGCCGGAATATGTGTTGATGTATTCTGGAGGAATGTGTGTTAGTGGGAAAGTCAATTAAAGAAATGAGAAATGAAGAAAAAATAGAACAAATGGTATGGGTACAGCCTTATGTAGGTAACGGACAACACAAAATAAAGCAAAGCTGCAGCTCATTGAGCCTTCAGCAGGGACAATAAGCAACACATACACAGATATATAAGTAAATAAAATTAATGCTACATAGCTAACTGATAATTGGATGTAAAAAAATATATTATGGCATTAGAATAAAAGGACCCAACTTCCAGCTGCTGTGAACTGGTCCGGAAATGAAATAACCTCGCTCTGAGGAGACCAATGTCGGAAGGGAATGAGTAAAGATCATGGGCTCTTGCTGGAGGGCTTCTAAAATTATGCAGAGATAGGGCGCATATTTTCTATTTGTTTTCTTCTCCTTTAAAATCAGGTTCACTGCGGCTTCACATTTTCATGCATTTCTATGCCTTCACCAATGAAAGAAATGCTTAGTAGTGAGTGAGACTCCCTGTGTTATAACATTTCTATGCTTAGAAGTGAGTGAGACTCCCTGTGTTATAACATTTCTATGCCTTCACCAATGAAAGAAATGCTTAGTAGTGAGTGAGACTCCCTGTGTTATAACATTTCTATGCTTAGAAGTGAGTGAGACTCCCTGTGTTATAACATTTCTATGCTTAGAAGTGAGTGAGACTCCCTGTGTTATAACATTTCTATGCTTAGAAGTGAGTGAGACTCCCTGTGTTATAACATTTCTATGCCTAGTAGTGAGTGAGACTCCCTGTGTTATAACATTTCTATCCCTAGTAGTGAGTGAGACTCCCTGTGTTATAACATTTCTATGCCTAGTAGTGAGTGAGACTCCCTGTGTTATAACATTTCTATCCCTAGTAGTGAGTGAAACTCCCTGTGTTATAACATTTCTATGCCTAGTAGTGAGTGAGACTCCCTGTGTTATAACATTTCTATCCCTAGTAGTGAGTGAGACTCCCTGTGTTATAACATTTCTATGCCTTGACCAATGAAAGACATCCCTAGTAGTGAGTGAGACTCCCTGTGTTATAACATTTCTATACCTAGTAGTGAGTGAGACTCCCTGTGTTATAACATTTCTATGCCTAGTAGTGAGTGAGACTCCCTGTGTTATAACATTTCTATGCCTTGTAGTGAGTGAGACTCCCTGTGTTATAACATTTCTATGCCTAGTAGTGAGTGAGACTCCCTGTGTTATAACATTTCTATGCCTTGTAGTGAGTGAGACTCCCTGTGTTATAACATTTCTATGCCTAGTAGTGAGTGAGACTCCCTGTGTTATAACATTTTGCTTCTTGTTTTCACAGTCAACTCTGCCATCCTCTACACTGTGTGGATATCTGTAGGTGGGCCTTTGTTTGGTTATCTCATGGCTAAAGCTGCTATTTTCTGGCTACAGTGGACGTTTAACGACACTTTGACAGAGATTGCAATCACATTGTCTGTAGCCTACATAGTCTTCTATATAGGTCAGTTTCAAAAAGAATTTTCTGTAACGTTAACAATTATTATTTTTGTTTGTTTGTTGGTTAATTTGTTTGTTTGCTATTGATGTGAGTAGAATGTACAAGACGTGATCATATTCTATTTTCAATTTAAAAATGATCTCCCTATCTTATCTTCCTCTAATTTTCTTATTGTTTTCATGGTTGCTGTTGTGTTATCATGACTTAGCTAAACAACAACCTTTTATTACCAGTTTGAATATTGGGCACATAATATAAAGACTATCTCGCATTGGGCTAGCATCAAATGCTTTCAACAAACTGACAAATGTCTGGAGATACAACATTTAAATGAACAAAACTTAGATTGTTCAACTCCTCTGTGATACCAGTGCTAACATATGGATATGACAGCTAGAAATCCACCCAGACTAGATAGAAAATTAAATGCCTTTGTGCCAGTCTCGAGACAGAGAGGTTGTGAGTTCAAATCCTGCCTGCACCAGAAGGGACTTTTATTTGTGATTTCTCTCTGCAGCAACCACCCCTGGTCTCAGCAGCGAGGCCCGGCTTGAAACGTCAATTACTCATCAACGGAAAAAATATGAGTACCTCCGAAGACTGCCTGTGCGGTGAGGGACCCCTGTGCACATGAGTGCCAGGGAAAAGCGGATTAATATGCAAAATTCAGTTCTAATCTCTAGGGATTTCGCGAGGGAGGAAAGCTGATGAACGAAAAAAAATACCTTTGAAAACAAATGTTTCTCTCTCTCTCTTTCTCTCTCTCTGCAATCAAAACTCAATCAGAGTAGGATCCCAGACTCTCTCATGAAGAAAACAAATATCTAAGTAGGATCCCAGACTCTCTCATGAAGAAAACAAATATCTAAGTAGGATCCCAGGCTCTCTCATGAAGAAAACAAATATCTATGTAGGATCTTGAACATCAAACATAAGCCGGAAAGAAGACATTTCAAATAGAAAGAAATGAATCAAAACCAGAATAAGTGTTGAGCTTTATAAGAAGGCATTGGAAATACATGGGTCATGTGCTGAGAATGAATGAAGAAATACATGGGTCATGTGCTGAGAATGAATGAAGAAATACTTGGGTCATGGGCTGAGAATGAATGAAGAAATACATGGGTCATGGGCTGAGAATGAATGAAGAAATACATGGGTCATGTGCTGAGAATGAATGAAGAAATACATGGGTCATGTGCTGAGAATGAATGAAGAAATACATGGGTCATGTGCTGAGAATGAATGAAGAAATACATGGGTCATGGGCTGAGAATGAAGGAAGAAATACATGGGTCATGTGCTGAGAATGAATGAAGAAATACATGGGTCATGTGCTGAGAATGAATGAAGAAATACATGGGTCATGTGCTGAGAATGAATGAAGAAATACATGGGTCATGTGCTGAGAATGAATGAAGAAATACATGGGTCATGTGCTGAGAATGAATGAAGAAATACATGGGTCATGTGCTGAGAATGAATGAAGAAATACATGGGTCATGTGCTGAGAATGAATGAAGAAAGACTTCCCTAATAGGCATTCATGTGGAAACCATCTGATAAAAGAAAACAAGACAAACCAATGGAATTGCTACATAAAGCAATCACTAAGGAAGGCTCCACCATGGGACTAAAAAACAAACAAGAACTAACTGCAAATCACTGTGGAGAGCTATAACTTCTGACCTTTGTGTTGTCTTCAACCCATGCTGTACTATGTAATGTCCTAATGCACAATTAAAATAAAAAATAAATAGGTCAATGAATAGGTACTCACCGATGAATCTCTTATTCCATCTTGATACTGTACCGTTGTCGGTCCTTTTGGCCTAACATATTATACCTGCAGTCTTACAGTCACTTAAACTCAACCTTACCTCCCTTAACCCTGGATAACGAAATCCTCGATAAAATGAAAACCGCAAAATACAATTTTTTTTTAATTTGATGGTTTTGCCAAGGGGAAACTCCCCCCCTCCCTTATACCTTCTTAATTATAACTTCTGGTGACCCCTGCATATTAGATTTGTCTCCTTTGTTGTTGAATTTTTTTGTTTAAACACTAACATGCAAGTGTGTAATAAGTACACAGCTATCTTTTTAAAAAAATTAATTTCACAAATTTTTGAGAAATTTTGTTTGTTTGTTTTTTTCTTGTGACAGAGAAAATCTCTTCAGCTGTTGGCAAGACATCAAACAAACCTTTTGTAATGTGTGATAGCCAGCGAAATACGCTTAGAGAAAGCCGAATATATGGACTGGACTGACGGTCGGCATGTCAATAGAGAAAGTAATACCTACGGTAGTCAGGGCGCTATGTGTTCAAATTTCAGACTATAAATCAAACATAAGCCAAGAAATGATTACTGCATCTGATTCCCGTTTCTCTTCTTGGGTAAACATAGCTATATAGCAAAAATTCAAAGAAAATCGTATTTTCCAAGTTTCAAGTGTAACAACTAGTGGTCATAACTTTTATTTCGTTTCGCACGTTTCGTAAAATTCATGACTCATGGATAGCTATCATAATCTAGGGTTAAATGTGGTAGACCCTGTTCCACCATGAACCTCACTGAAAGGTGGGCGATCTAGCAGACAAGGTTCAAACAAAATCAGTTTCCCAGTAATTGTGATAAGGGTGAGCGCACTCTTCCGCCAAGAGGTGCTGAAGTTGGTTATACTGGGTCAGATGTGCTCGAGAAACCAGTGTCACTTAATCCAAACTATATAGGGAATCCATTATCATTTTATCATGATTCTATGAAGTCCTATCATCATCCATGACATTTATTCAAGATTCTATCAAGTCCTATCATCATCCATGACATTTATTCAAGATTCTATCAAGTCCTATCATCATCCATGACATTTGTTCATGATTCTATCAAGTCCTATCATCATCCATGACATTTGTTCATGATTCTATCAAGTCCTATCATCATCCATGACATTTGTTCATGATTCTATCAAGTCCTATCATCATCCATGACATTTGTTCATTATTCTATCAAGTCCTATCATCATCCATGACATTTGTTCATGATTCTATCAAGTCCTATCATCATCCATGACATTTGTTCATGATTCTATCAAGTCCTTTCATCATCCATGACATTTGTTCATGATTCTATCAAGTCCTATCATCACCTATGCTGCGCACCATCTCATGATCCTGTCACCTGTCATCCTCCCATGATCCTGTCACATATCATCCTCTCATGATCCAATCACCTATCATCCTCTCATGATCCAATCACCTATCATCCTCCCATGATCCAATCACCTATCATCCTGTCATGATCCAATCACCTATCATCCTCTCATGTTCTTATCATCTATCATCCTCCCATGATCCAATCACCTATCATCCTCTCATGTTCCTATCACCTATCATCCTCCCATAATCCAATCACCTATCATCCTCTCATGTTCCTATCACCTATCATCCTCCCATGATCCAATCACCTATCATCCTCTCATGTTCGTATCACCTATCATCCTCTCATGATCCTATCACCTATCATCCTCTCATGATCCTATCACCTATCATGATCCAATCACCTATCATCCTCTCATGTTCCTATCACCTATCATCCTCCCATGATCCAATCACCTATCATCCTCTCATGTTCCTATTACCTATCATCCTCCCATGATCCAATCACCTATCATCCTCTCATGTTCCTATTACCTATCATCCTCCCATGATTCAATCACCTATCATCCTCTCATGTTCCTATCACCTATCATCCTCCCATGATCCAATCACCTATCATCCTCTCATGTTCCTATCATCCTCCCATGATCCAATCACCTATCATCCTCCCATTATCCAATCACCTATCATCCTCCCATGATCCAATCACCTATCATCCTCTCATGATCCAATCACCTATCATCCTCCCATTATCCAATCACCTATCATCCTCCATGATCCAATCACCTATCATCCTCCTCTAATCCTACCACATACCATACTCTCAAATCCCGCTCATCATCCCATAATCCTGTCATCTTCTCAGATGTTATCATCATAATTTAATTCAGCTATCAACTCTTCAATCTCACAAATCCTCACAACTAACAATGTTCCACATTGCCATCAGCTGATGCCTACCTCAAAGTGTCTGCAGTTCTTGGTGTTGTGGCTCTAGGAGTGACACTCAGTGACAACAGGACATCCATCAGCCCTGAAGTTGAGATGTTCCTACACAGGTGAGTGTCCAGCACAAAGAAAAGTTAGTCGGTCACTGCCATAACTTGCATGAGGCCAAGTCAATCAATAAGTTACAAAATGATCAATTTTAGTAGGTTTTTAATTTGTTTTTGTTTCTAAATGTGTCATTTGGTGGTAGGAGGTAAAGGTATAAAGATGGATCAAGATACAGGGCTGCTGTAAAGTTGATGATAATGACAATTTTAAAAAATGGAAAAAGTGGTATGGTAACAGCTTTACTATATAAATAATACCTGTGTGTAAATAGTACCTGTGTGTTACCGGGGCCTCATTATGAGGGAAGTAAAGAATAGTGACACTGTGACCTTCCAGGCATGTCGTAAGAGGCGACTAAGGAGGTTGATCGATGGCTTGACAAGCTGTCATTGTAAAAAGTATTGTTATGGAAACAGAGCCATATATTTTAGAAGCAGTGATCTCTGCGATATGTGCCACTTTGGCACGCAAGATTTCTGTTTTTGAGATTGTGGTTCTGCCCTATGTGCCGTCTTCGGCTCTAAAGGACAATAGATAGAAAGCTATTACCATACCACTTTTTCCATTTGTAAAAAACTCTCATCATTTAGTGTTTGCAACATACTTTCTTAGGTTAAGGGGTAATAAGCGTTGCATGTGCAGCACAGTAACAAAATTGCTGCTTAACTGGAGGAAAATACTACCCAAGAACAGCCTGCTGTTGTTTTACAAGCTGTGAGCATTTCCTGATTTACAGTTGATTTTTAGTCTGAAACTAAAACCACATGGCCCCAGGCTACTCATTTGTCTTGTTTGAATTGTATTTAGTAGTTCTCTTTTCATTTTTAGTTGTTTTATAACTTCATCGTTTGTTTTCTTTTCTTTCCAGCTAATTCTTCCCATTCTTCTATAAATCCACGTTTCAAAGGCATACATTTTCTGTTCTGCTTTCCTGTCTAATGTCCATGTTTCTGCACCATACAGGAATGTTTATTTCTAATAATTATTTTAATTTCATTCCTTGGTTTATTGTCTTCTCTGTTAAGTTGCTTGTTCATACAGAGACTGTCAGACATAAGTTCAGCCCATATGGCTCCGCAACCTCTTTGTCTTGTTCACTGACAATCCTGTGTTACACAGGTTTTTTTGATGTCATGCAGACAGTCGAGGAGATTTCTCCTGTCGTGAGGAAAAAAAAGGTGGGAAAAAAAAATTTCTTGAAATTTGGCAGAATTTTTAACTTAAAAACAAGCACGTTGGTACGATACATACATAGTTCCTACAGAGAACTGATATTGCTGAGATCTTGTAGAAAACTGAGATGACAGAGTTCCTACAGAGAACTGATATTGCTGAGATCTTATAGAAAACTGAGATGACAGAGTTCCTACAGAGAACTGAAATTGCTGAGATCTTATAGAAAACTGAGATGACAGAGTTCCTACAGAGAACTGATATTGCTGAGATCTTGTAGAAAACTGAGATGACAGAGTTCCTACAGAGAACTGATATTGCTGAGATCTTGTAGAAAACTGAGATGACAGAGTTCCTACAGAGAACTGATATTGCTGAGATCTTATAGAAAACTGAGATGACAGAGTTCCTACATAGAACTGATATTGCTGAGATCTTGTAGAAAACTGAGATGACAGAGTTCCTACAGAGAACTGATATTGCTGAGATCTTATAGAAAACTGAGATGACAGAGTTCCTACAGAGAACTGATATTGCTGAGATCTTATAGAAAACTGAGATGACAGAGTTCCTACATAGAACTGATATTGCTGAGATCTTGTAGAAAACTGAGATGGCAGAAGCTAGTTTGGCTAGATCAACAAACTTGCCTTAAAGTCTCCAGCTGAACAACTTTGGACACCTATAAGCTGATATTTTATGAAAATAGTTTCAGTTTGTGACACAAGCCACCAAAAGTACAGCCTTTAGCTAAAGTAATTGTTTTATGAATGATATTTTTGTATTCACTTCTTGTAAGAGAGAGATCAAAGAGGAGTAAATTTGAGAGTTTCAATAAATGCAGTTTTTACTTTTTAAATACAAAGGTTTATGAATTTTAAGAAACGGCTACTTCCAGTCACTTTAAACATATAATAGTAGAAGTATGAATTTTAAGAAACGGCTACTTCCAGTCACTTTAAACATATAATAGTAGAAGTATGAATTTTAAGAAACGGCTACTTCCAGTCACTTTAAACATATAATAGTAGAAGTATGAATTTTAAGAAACGGCTACTTCCAGTCACTTTAAACATATAATAGTAGAAGTATGAATTTTAAGAAACGGCTACTTCCAGTCACTTTAAACATATAATAGTAGAAGTATGAATTTAAGAAACGGCTACTTCCAGTCACTTTAAACATATAATAGTAGAAGTATGAATTTTAAGAAACTGCTACTTCCAGTCACTTTAAACGTATAATAGTAGAAGTATTTCCTGTATGTTACCGGGGCCTCATTGTGAGGGAGGTAAAGAATAGTGACACTGTGACCTTCCAGGCATGTCGTAAGAGGCGACTAAGGAGGTTGATCTATGGCTTGACAAGCTGTCATTGTAAAAAGTATTGTTATGGAAACAGCGCCACTGGCAGTGATCTCTGCAATATGTGCTATTTTGGCACGCAAGGTTTCTGTTTTTGAGATTGTGGTTCTGCCCTATGTGCCATCTTCGGCTCGAAAGGACAATAGATAGATAGATAGAATTTTAATGCAATTCATTTTTTTTCTTATGATGGGGTGAAATCTCTTTGGCTATTAGCGAGACATTAAACAAACCTTTGTAACATGAGATAGGCAAATGAATGATACTAAGAGGAAGCCGAACATATGTTTCGGATGACAAAATGACGGCCGACATGTGAATAGACAATGTAATACTTCTTGTAGCCACAGCACCATGCATTTGAATTTCAGGCCATAAATGGAACATAAGCCAGGAAATGATTAGCGCATCTAATTCCTATGTCTCTCCTAGTGGAAACACACAGCTGTGTTGCAAAAATTCAAAGAAAATACTATTGTGGGAACTTCAATTTCTATCTATCTATTGACCTTTCGAGCCGTAGCTGGCCCATAGGGCGTAGACCAAGATACTCCTTCTCTTATCTAAATTTTTTCTTCTAGCAGTTTTCAATTCTTTTAAAGATAATTTATCAAATCTCGCCATTTGTCTCTGTTCTGTGCAAGCAGCTCTATCTCATTGAGGGAGTCGATTCCTGCTGCTCTTGCCTCTCTCATCAATGTTCTTTTCAGTATCTCTCTGGGTCTTCCTCTTTTTCTCTTACCTGTTGTTTCCCACATGAGGACTTGCTTTGCTATTCGGTTATTATCTCTTCTCATCACATGTCCAACATATGACCATCGTCTTTTCTTTATTAAACTTCAATTTAGTGTTCGTAAATTTTATAAAGTTGTTGTAAAAACGTGATTCACAGATAAGTGATACAATCTAGGGTTAAATGTGTTTTGGATTAAATAGCTACTATAATAATAACTCGTATTTTTCTGGGAAACAGGCACATAATACTGATGAAACTCCCCAAAATTCATGTACTGAATGTCTATAAATAATATGGATACTAACACCATATTCTTTGTATACCTCTTGACCTAATTGGGATATTTTTTTTTTTCCAATGCTCAATTTTAGGTATTAATTGTACAAGAAGATCTGAAATAGTTAAATGATAATTTGATCGTTTTTTTTTTCTTTGCTCATTAAAGCTTCTGGGAAACCCTAGCTTTCATGGCTAACACGTTGATCTTTCATGTTTGCGGGTTCATGATTTCACGGTCTGTCATCGTCAATGCCTCACTGGAGGATTATATCTACCTCATCATTTTGTACTTTGGTCTTCAGGTTATCAGGTATGTATGTCCTCTTTGATCTATGTGATATTAAAATAAGTATATAGAAAACACACATCTACTTCCGGAACTAGACAAAGAAAGAAGAATCAAATTATCATAAGGAGACCACTATCTAGTCAGCTACAACAAAATTAAATTTCTTATTAAAGGGTTTATTTTATTCTCAAAATCATTCAAAGTGTTAACAAAACAAAATAAAAATCCTGAGTCTCACACGTCGTGGCGACTGCTTGACCAAGCGGCCTTTATCCCTCTGGTTTAATCATTGCCCCCGACATACACCAGAAACTGTACTATGTGTCGTAAAGATAGTTTTTTTTTTAAGGACAGACATAGTTATCATACTATTCCGCATCGACCACAACAGATTTACTCATCACATGTACTCCAAATTCAAGATAGATACTACCATCCTGTGCCACTACACCCTAGCAGATATGACAACAAAACACATTCTACAACACTGCAAGGTCTTAGAATACAAGGTAAAAGAGGCAGAGGCAGACAAAAAGTAACATGGACAAGTAACACCAAAAGATGGACAAGTCAGCATGTGACAACCTGCACCATCAAAGCAAGAGATAAAATGGAATGACGCTCCATAGTATCCAATCTTCTATGTGGAGACGCTCTCAATGATTAAAATGATGTTTTGCTATATTTTTTTTGCCTTGATGTGTTTGTTTCCCATATTGTTTTTTTCTCTGAAAGTTCTTCACTATTCACTATTCTTCATTTATGCATTATTTTCTTTATTGTTTTTGCTCAGATTTGTATATCTGTTATTTTATCCTGATTCCTTTAAACATTTGTTTTCATCCTGTTTTTCCTTTCCTATTTTACTCTGGTGTTTCCTATTTTTTCCTTTCCTATTTTCATTGGTCATCGGGGCTATATAGAACCAATTCTGATCTATGAAAGCAAATCATGAACAGTAGACAGACAAATGAAAAGACGATTAGAGGCCATAGAGATGGGATTTATTAGAAGAATGTTGAAAGTTCCCTGGACAGCTAAAAAAGACCAATGAGGAAATTCTCAAATAGGCCAACACAAAAAAGGAACTCCTAAAAACCATCAGAAAGAAACAATCAACATTTTTTGGGCACATCATGAGAAGAGGAAAGTTGAAATAATTGGTTACAACTGGCAAAATAAAAGGAAAGAGAGATTGCAGACGACAAAGAGAGAAAGCAGACGACAAAGAAAGAAAATACTGCACTGTAGATAGAAGATTGTGGAAGGACATGATCGCCTATGCCAACTGGTATGGCACATGATGATGATTTCACTCTGTGGCTTACATCATTTCTCAAACCAAATACGTCTCTCTCTCATAGCTGCTTGGTTTTATTCAAACATAACGTTTTAGTTATAAATTGAAATTATGTAACATTTCAGGATCTCCAGGGTCTATTACATTCCCCTCATTCTTCAAATTGTTATTTTGTGGAAGTGGTTGAAATTTGTGACTAAAAAAATTAAAGTACCCCCGTCACGCCAAGTGACGTATAGGGAAAATATGGTGTTAGTGACCCTATATTTTACAGACCATCAGCACATGATTTTTGGGGTAATGTGGTCGGTATTACGCCCGTGCTGCTTTACTTTCCCAGAAAAAATCCGGTACCCATTTAAGTCTAGGTGAACCCGGAAGCTGTCAGTTGGGATCGAAGCCTACCCCTTGTCCTTTGTAGTCCAGTTCACTAACCACTGAGCTATCGCGGCTCCTAAATCTGTGACTGACCATACAAAATCGTGAAATAATTTCTAGCATTAGCAATTTGTATATGCATGATAATTTATAGCTCGTTTCAAAACATATGCCCAACTTCAAAACGCTATTACTCTTTAACCGTTTGTTAAATACTTTTGAAATTTTCAAAATGTTATTAGAATGCAAAAGACCCTTTAAATGTATATTTAACAAATATCTTGCAGCTGCAGTTATCTTAAAGCGGCGATATTTCTTTGATGTTTGTCAAAATTGTAAATTGTGAAGCCCTAAAGAATAGAAATTACCGTAGTTGCTGGTCTACGATTAATTTTCACTAGGTAAAGGCGTGGCCGTAATGGGGAAATAACTGGATAAAACAAAACACCAGGATAATTATTGTCTGCTCAGTTCGAGGACGGACGATAATATCAAGGTATACCTGTATGTCCAATTTTCATAGTTGTGTGGTCCTGAAAAGGACCGTTTGTTGAACTAATTTAAGGTAATATAGGGGCCAACATTGTGGGGGCTATATACTTTCATTCTGAATCAGACGAGTCTAAAAGATTAATAACTGTTTGGGGTTGAACATTCCACAAACCATCATTTTTCCAATATTCCTCTTCCTGTTTTAAGACGTGGTCTTCACATTTAGCCCAATAATCTTTGTCTATATTTAATAAAGCGAGATTAGCAAGAGTCTTTACATCGCATATTTTGAATGTTGTATTTTCATCTGCCACTTGTCCTTTTAATTTTGCCCAGATTAGTTCTATTGGATTTAAATGAGCATGGTAAGGTGGCAGTCTCAAACTTATATGACCGTGCTCTTGGATAATCTTATCTATTTGAAAAATCTTTGTCCTCTGTTTTTGCTTTACTAGAGATAATAATTCAGGTTTTAAGTACATGTTATTAAATTGTATGTGCTCCTTTGTGAGCCATATCTTAATAGCATCTTTTGTACTGGATGACGTCGGGACTTTATCTTCAAGTGCAACAATGTTGTGGTACGCTGCATTGTCCATTATTAGGCAAGATGGTCGATCTAGTGATGGGAGAACAGAACTTTCAATCCAATGTCTAAATATGTGACCATTCATCTCAGAGTGATAATCCCAATTGTCTATGGATTTTGAAAGAAAAATGAGCTCTGCATTCTGTATTAGTTCATGTTGTCGACTACCTGCATGAGCAATTATCAAGCGCTGTCCTTTGCTGCTAGGTATTAATCTCTTAATCTTTCCATCTGATGACTGCCATTCCTTTGGTTAGTGTGGTGAGCATTGATCCATGTTTCATCCAAGTACACAATATCATAACCTTGCTTGCGCACCTCTTTTACTTCACGTAAGTACTTGCTTCTCATGACTACGATATGTAGTCATATATATGTGGCTTCTCACAGATCATGTTTCGTCCATTGGAATACTTTCTGAATGTAAAGCCTGCAGCTCTCACATTCCTCCATAATGTAGACTTTGATATTTCAATACTGTTGTTCTTTTTCAGCGATACTTTTAATTTTCTTATTGTAAAAGTTTCATTCATACCCAACATTTTGCGAATTTCACTTCTAATAAGTTCACTGTCGAAATTATCCAACATTTTTGCTCTTCCTTGTAATTTTGTATATTTGGAACATTGACGGTCACGTGCTTGAATCCAGCGATTAAATGACCGTTTAGATAAATCCAAAATGTGTCTTGTCCTATTCTCAGGGTTTTCTAAAGAATGAAATAATCTTCCTCGTTGAACCTCTTTGCAAAAATAGTCATACATTTTATTGCGATGTTTTGTAAACTGCAGAATTTCATTTTAAGACTCATGATAAATGTTAGCGTTCCACGTCTACACCTATGATTTAACGGAAATGGAACACACAATGTCTCGTGTTTACTACAAGTTTCTAATTGTGTCAGAAAACCCACGTTTAAAGCGTGCAAAATCGTAAATTTGACAGTGTATAGATTTGTAATCGCTATTTTTAACTTAAATACTGTAAACACTAAGTTTTGACTACATCAATAGGTCGTTATAAATTTATATAAATCAAATAAGCAATAATAATAACCAAATGTTTGTTTTTAATGAAATTAATTCCCTGTTGGGTTCTAATCATTATAACTTTACATGCAAATTTTGAAAAAATTACAAACAGCGGTTTAAAAGATATTGATTTTAAAAGTTGGGCACGAATTATGAAACAAGCTATAGTAGAATAATTCTTGATCTTCATCCTTCCTCAGCCTTCATGGATGGCATAGGGCTTGTAGTGTTTTTCGCCCACCCAACGCTATTCTGGGTGAAGTGTTTGATCGTATCTAATGAGTATATCCCTGCCAACTTTGCTTCTCTTATAATTATGAAACTTATAATCAAGGATTTCAAAGATGAACAAAACTGAGACTTTCTTATAATCAAGGATTTCAAAGATGAACAAAACTGAGACTTTCTGGCTTGCAATATTCAATTTTTAACCACAAATTAGGATAACATTGAAGATATAAACTCTTCTTATCAACCTATCTATTTGTCTGCCTGCCTGTCGAGCCATAGTCAGCCCTTAGGGCATAGACTCAGATACTCTTTCCACGGTTCAAAATTTTCTTTCTAGCAGTCTCAATCCTTGCAAAGATTTTCTTCCTAGCAGTCTCAATCCTTGCAAAGATTTTCTTTCTAGCAGTCTCAATCCTTGCAAAGATTTTCTTTCTAGCAGTCTCAATCCTTGCAAAGATTTTCTTCCTAGCAGTCTCAATCCTTGCAAAGATTTTCTTTCTAGCAGTCTCAATCCTTGCAAAGATTTTCTTCCTAGCAGTCTCAATCCTTGCAAAGATTTTCTTCCTAGCAGTCTCAATCCTTGCAAAGATTTTCTTCCTAGCAGTCTCAATCCTTGCAAAGATTTTCTTCCTAGCAGTCTCAATCCTTGCAAAGATTTTCTTTCTAGCAGTCTCAATCCTTGCAAAGATTTTCTTCCTAGCAGTCTCAATCCTTGCAAAGATTTTCTTCCTAGCAGTCTCAATCCTTGCAAAGATTTTCTTTCTAGCAGTCTCAATCCTTGCAAAGATTTTCTTCCTAGCAGTCTCAATCCTTGCAAAGATTTTCTTCCTAGCAGTCTCAATCCTTGCAAAGATTTTCTTCCTAGCAGTCTCAATCCTTGCAAAGATTTTCTTCCTAGCAGTCTCAATCCTTGCAAAGATTTTCTTCCTAGCAGTCTCAATCCTTGCAAAGATTTTCTTCCTAGCAGTCTCAATCCTTGCAAAGATCTTTTATCAAATCTTGCAATTTGTCTCTGTTCTGTGGAAGCATATTGATCCCATTAAGGACCTCGACTTTGCTGATGACATAGTCCTCATCAGCAGTCAGATAAAAACGATGCAGGAAAACACAAATGAACTATCATCAACAGCCAGCAAGATTGGGCTTGAGATCAATCATGAAAAGATCAAAGTCATGAAAAACTTAATTCCAACAGATGACAAAATATACATGGAAAACAAACCAGTGGAAGAGATCGACCACTTTATCTATCTTGGAAGTCACTTTGATCGTGAAGGAATTAGAAAATCAAGCAAAGAAATTAGAATCAGAATAGCTAAAGCGGCAATGTCTCAGAAGCCTTGAAAAGTTGTGGAAATCAAAGCTCATCAGCACAAACACAAAACTTAGATTATTAAAATCAAATGTACTATCTACCTTTACATATGCGTGTCAAAGCTGGAAAACAACAAGAGACATAGAAACAAAGTTGATCGCATTTAAAAATAAATGTCTAAGGAAAATACTTGGTATAGCATGGAACGAATTCAAAACAAACGAGGAAATTATAGAAATCGCCAATCAACCACTAATATCTTCAGTAATAAAGAAAAGACGATGGTCATACGTTGGACATGTGATGAGAAGAGATAATAACCGAATAACAAAGCAAGCCCTCATGTGGGAAACAACAGGTAAAAGAAAAAGAGGAAGACCCAGAGAGACACAGAGAAGAACATTGCTGAGAGAGGCGAGAGCAGCAGGAATCAGCTCCCTCAATGAGATAGAGTTGCTTGCACAGAACAGAGACAAATAGCAAGATTTGATAAAAGATTTTTACAAGGATTGAAAACTGCTAGAATTAAAATTTAGATAAGAGAAAGAGTATCTGGGTCTATGCCCTGTGGGCTGGCTACGGCTCAAAAGGTCAATGGATAGATAGAAGGATATAACATTATATTTCATGAAATCGGGAAAAAAAAATCCAACAACAATAACAACAAATCAAATACTTATGGGCCACTGGAAGTGCTAATTAGGAAGGTACATGGAGAGGGGGGGGCATGTTTTAACACTGCAAAATTTCAAATTTAGAAGAATTTGTGTTTTGATGCAGTAATTTTTTACTATCTATCAATCTATTGACCTTTCGAGCCATAGCCGGCCCATAGGGCGTAGACCAAGATAATCCTTCTCTTATCTGAATTTTTGTTTTTGCAGTTTTCAATTCTTTTAAAGATATTTTATCAAATCTCGCCATTTGTCTCTGTTCTGTGCAAGCAGTTCTATCTCATTGAGGGAGCCGATTCCTGCTGCTTTTGCCTCTCTCAGCAATGTTCTTTTCAGTGTCTCTCTGGGTCTTCCTCTTTTTCTCTTACCTGTTGTTTCAAACATGAGGGCTTGCTTTGCTATTCGGTTATTATCTCTTCTCATCACATGTCCAACATATGACCATCATCTTTTCTTGATTACTGAAGATATTAGTGGTTGATTGGCGATTTCTATAATTTCCTCGTTTGTTTTGAATTCGTTCCACGCTATACCAAAGTATTTTTCTTAGACATTTATTTTTAAATGCGTTCAACTTTGTTTCTATGTCTCTTGTTGTTTTCCAGCTTTGACACGCATACGTAAGGGTAGATAGTACATTTGATTTTAATAGTCTAAGTTTTGTGTTTGTGCTGATTAGTTTTGATTTCCACAACTTTTCAAGGCTTCTGAAAGACATTGCTGCTTTAGCTATTCTGATTCTAATTTCTTTGCTCGTATCCCCTTCTCGATCAATGTGACTTCCAAGATAGATAAAGTGATCGATCTCTTCTACTGGTTTGTTTTCCATGTATATTTTGTCATCTGTTGGAATTAAGCTTTTTATGACTTTAGTCTTTTCATGATTGATCTCAAGCCCAATTTTGCTGGCTATTGATGATAGTTCATTTGTGTTTTCCTGCATCATTTTTATCTGACTGCTGATGAGAACTATGTCATCAGCAAAGTCGAGGTCATCCAAATGGTCTCCTTGTATCCATTCAATGCCTTTATTACCAGTCCAGCATTTCTTCATTATGAAGTCCATAACAACTCTAAATAACAAGGGCGATAAAATACATCCTTGTTTAACCCCAGTTTCTATTGGGAAACATTCGCTCAGTCCTTCCTCTGTTCGAACTGCACATGTGTAACTATCATACATGTCTTTAATAATATTTATGATTTTTGATGGTAAGCCACATTGCTTCAGAATTTTCCACAAAGAATCTCGATGAATACTGTCAAATGCTTTTTTAAAGTCAATGAAGTTAAGTAGAAAAGGTTTTTGCTTTTCAATGTGTTCCTCCAATATAAGTCGTAGAGTGAAAATGTGGTCAAGACAGCTTCTCCCTTTTCTAAACCCAGCCTGTTCTTCACGCATTACTGTATCTATTGAATCCTTTATTCTATTTAGGATGATTTTGCAGAATAACTTTGAGGCAACTGACAAAAGTGTCACGCCTCTCCAGTTGTTACAATCTGTAAGATTGCCCTTTTTTGGAATCTTAACAATGATTCCTTTTTTCCATTTATGAGGTGTCTTCTAAGCCTTCCAAATGATGTTGAACATTTTCTGGAGATGTATTAAATTATGGCTATCAATTGCCTTGAGTATCTCAGCTGTTAACTTATCCTCTCCAGCAGCCTTGTTGTTGGCCATACGCTTTAAGGTGGTTTCTATTTCGCTCAAGGTGAAGTCATCTAAATTTACACCTAATTCTGCTGCTGGTGTTTCAGCTTCAAAATCTATTAAACTGTGGGGTAGTGGACGGTTAAGAATTTCTTTGAAGTGAATTTTTACTATGGTATTGTAATCTCAGGTTAAAATATAGGAAAAATTTAGTCAAAATAATGGCCATAGTCCTGTCAAAATTGTGAAGAAACATCTCACAAAATGGATCCCAGCCTGTATTACAGAATTTGTGCACATTGGTCAAGCTTTTTGGAGATTCTGGATATTTTGTGGGGCAAATTGGAGCACCTATGGATTTGTCTGGTGTAAAAGAGACTATTGAGTGAAACAACTAAAATATCGTTGATAAATAGCTGTGCTCTATCTATATCTTAGGGGCGTCACTATCCTAATGTTCAGTCCAATGCTGCAACGTATGGGCTATGGGCTAACTTGGCCGGATAGATTGGTAAGCACCTGGAGTGGACTGAGAGGTGCCATTGGTCTGGCCCTATCTCTCATCATCTACAAGTCAGACAACAAGAAGCTGAACACACATGATGTTGGAGGAAAGGTATGAGCTTTGTTTTGATCATCCATTGAATGCCATCTCCACAGCTAAGGTTGGTGACTACCATGGAGCGCCACTTTATCTCTTGTCTTGATATTGCACATTGTCATAGGTTTACCTGTCCATTGGGTGCCATCTCCACATCCAAGGTTGATGGCTACCATGGAGCGCCACTTTATCTCTTGTCTTGATATTGCACATTGTCATAGGTTTACCTGTCCATTGGGTGCCATCTCCACATCCAAGGTTAGTGACTACCATGGAGCGCCACTTTATCTCTTGTCTTGATATTGCACATTGTCATAGGTTTACCTGTCCATTGGGTGCCATCTCCACATCCAAGGTTGATGGCTACCATGGAGCGCCACTTTATCTCTTGTCTTGATATTGCACATTGTCATCGGTTTACCTGTCCATTGGGTGCCATCTCCACATCCAAGGTTGATGGCTACCATGGAGCGCCACTTTATCTGTTGTCTTGATATTGCACATTGTCATAGGTTTACCCATCCATTGGGTGCCATCTCCACATCCAAGGTTGATGGCTACCATGGGGCTCCACTTTATCTCTTGTCTTGATAGTGCACATTGTCATAGGTTTACCTGTCCATTGGGTGCCATCTCCACATCCAAGGTTGATGGCTACCATGGAGCGCCACTTTATCTCTTGTCTTGATATTGCACATTGTCATCGGTTTACCTGTCCATTGGGTGCCATCTCCACATCCAAGGTTAGTGACTACCATGGAGCGCCACTTTATCTCTTGTCTTGATATTGCACATTGTCATAAGTTTACCTGTCCATTGGGTGCCATCTCCACATCCAAGGTTGATGGCTACCATGGAGCGCCACTTTATCTCTTGTCTTGATATTGCACATTGTCATAGGTTTACCAGTCCATTGGGTGCCATCTCCACAGCTAAGGTTGGTGACTACCATGGAGCGCCACTTTATCTCTTGTCTTGATAGTGCACATTGTCATAGGTTTACCCGTCCATTGGGTGCCATCTCCACATCCAAGGTTGATGGCTACCATGGGGCTCCACTTTATCTCTTGTCTTGATATTGCACATTGTCATAGGTTTACCCGTCCATTGGGTGCCATCTCCACAGCTAAGGTTGGTGACTACCATGGAGCGCCACTTTATCTCTTGTCTTGATATTGCACATTGTCATAGGTTTACCCGTCCATTGGGTGCCATCTCCACATCCAAGGTTGATGGCTACCATGGGGCTCCACTTTATCTCTTGTCTTGATATTGCACATTGTCATAGGTTTACCCGTCCATTGGGTGCCATCTCCACATCCAAGGTTGATGGCTACCATGGAGCGCCACTTTATCTCTTGTCTTGATATTGCACATTGTCATAGGTTTACCTGTCCATTGGGTGCCATCTCCACATCCAAGGTTAGTGACTACCATGGAGCGCCACTTTATCTCTTGTCTTGATATTGCACATTGTCATAGGTTTACCTGTCCATTGGGTGCCATCTCCACATCCAAGGTTGATGGCTACCATGGAGCGCCACTTTATCTCTTGTCTTGATATTGCACATTGTCATCGGTTTACCTGTCCATTGGGTGCCATCTCCACATCCAAGGTTGATGGCTACCATGGAGCGCCACTTTATCTCTTGTCTTGATATTGCACATTGTCATAGGTTTACCCGTCCATTGGGTGCCATCTCCACATCCAAGGTTGATGGCTACCATGGAGCGCCACTTTATCTCTTGTCTTGATATTGCACATTGTCATAGGTTTACCAGTCCATTGGGTGCCATCTCCACATCCAAGGTTGGTGGCTACCATGGAGCGCCACTTTATCTCTTGTCTTGATATTGCACATTGTCATAGGTTTACCCGTCCATTGGGTGCCATCTCCACATCCAAGGTTGGTGGCTACCATGGAGCGCCACTTTATCTCTTGTCTTGATATTGCACATTGTCATAGGTTTACCTGTCCATTGAATGCCATCTCCACATCCAAGGTTGATGGCTACCATGGAGCTCCACTTTATCTCTTGTCTTGATATTGCACATTGTCATATGTTTACCCGTCCATTGGGTGCCATCTCCACATCCAAGGTTAGTGACTACCATGGAGCTCCACTTTATCTCTTGTCTTGATATTGCACATTGTCATAGGTTTACCCGTCCATTGGGTGCCATCTCCACATCCAAGGTTAGTGACTACCATGGAGCTCCACTTTATCTCTTGTCTTGATATTGCACATTGTCATAGGTTTACCCGTCCATTGGGTGCCATCTCCACATCCAAGGTTAGTGACTACCATGGAGCTCCACTTTATCTCTTGTCTTGATATTGCACATTGTCATAGGTTTACCTGTCCATGGGTGCCATCTCCACATCCAAGGTTGATGGCTACCATGGAGCTCCACTTTATCTCTTGTCTTGATATTGCACATTGTCATAGGTTTACCCGTCCATTGGGTGCCATCTCCACATCCAAGGTTAGTGACTACCATGGAGCTCCACTTTATCTCTTGTCTTGATATTGCACATTGTCATAGGTTTACCCGTCCATTGGGTGCCATCTCCACATCCAAGGTTGATGGCTACCATGGAGCTCCACTTTACTCTTGTCTTGATATTGCACATTGTCACAGGTTTACCTGTCCTTTGGATGCCATCTCCAATGGTTGGCTACCATGGAGCTCTATTTTACTCTGTCTCTTGTCTTGATATTGCGTGTTGTCAAAGGTTCACCTATCCATCTGTTATCAGTTTACTTTAGCCACTCTGGCACATCTACCTTGTACTTTCCTCTCCAAAATAACTTTCAGTACAGTATTCTGTCTCTTCACATGTCCTAACAAGATCAGTTGTCTTGTTTGTTTTGACTGCTTCAAGAGTGCAATTGTTGTCATGTCTTCCTTATGTAGTCTCTGCATCAACATTTACTTCCATTTGGATGATGGCCAGTCTAGAGGTTAGAGATTAACCTCCGCAGAAGAAGGTCCTAGGTTTGACTCACATCACAGGCAGGGGAAAATGCAACAAAATCAGATCAGTGGTTTCCTCATGGTTTTATCTTCCCTGGTCTCTGTAGTGAGATTTGATGTCTACCTGTCTCAGGTAACAGTGAAAAACAGAAAGTCCTGTGTGTGTTCTGCAAACATTAAAGAACGCTTGGCAGTTGGAAATCGAATACAGGCCAAAAAATGGTCACTGAATGGGCAAAATTAATGTGAAAAATATCTACACCTCACAAATTGTTAAAACTCTTGATGATAAAAATAAGTGTACCTCTGAAGTCTAGAGAATATCTGCCCGTTTGATGAGGGACACCTGAGCATACAGCTGCCACTGTGAAAAATAGGAAAAAGTGATATTCACGCAGAAATCCCTTGGGACTTTTCTAGAGATATAAAGTTGGCATCTGCAAACAAACTAACATCAGTCTGCTTTAATCTTGGTCTGTGTCTGCACAATCCACATGAGTATCAACAAGCAACCAAGAAAGTCAAAGATGAGTAAATGGAATTATAGTAACACAGGGAATTGTGCCAGAAAAACAGGCCAACCAGATGATAACGCACAATCTCAGTTCACATATCTATCTGTAAGGAGGAGATCCTTAAATCTATCTATCTATTGTCCTTTCGAACCCAAGACGGCACATAGGGCAGAACAACAATCTCAAAAACAGAAACCTTGCATGCCAAATGGCACATATTGCAGAGATCACTGCTTCTAAAATCTATGGCTCTGTTTCCATAACAATACTTTTTACAATGACAGCTTGTCAAGCCATCGATCAACCTCCTTAGTCGCAGATCCTTAAATACTTTATCCTTTATCTGATCACAAATATGGAGATCATAAAGTGGATAATGAGAAAAATGCTTCATTTTAAAAATAAATCTGTTCCGTTTTACAAACTCCATTTGTGAAATAAACTTCTGGATACAAGTTATTTCCCTTCATGTTACAGGTATCCGCCTATCATGATACAAATCTCTGCTTATATTGATACAAGCCTTCATCCAAACTGACACAAACATCTTAACATGACAAAAACCTACACTCAACATCACCAAAGAATCTTCTTATCATGATACAAGCCTTATCTTAATGATACAGACTGCCTCCTGTCATGAAACATATCTATGTCTAGCATAATACAAAACCTCCACCCATCATGATACTAAATCTCCACCCATCATGATACAAAACCTCCACCAATAATCATACAAAACCTCCACCCATCATGATACAAAATCTCCACCCATCATGATACAAAACCTCCACCCATCATGATACAAAATCTCCACCCATCATGATACAAAATCTCCACCCATCATCATACAAAACCTCCACCCATCATGATACAAAATCTCAACCCATCATGATACAAAATCTCAACCCATCATGATACAAAATCTCAACCCATCATAATACAAAACCTCCACCCATCATGATACAAAATCTCAACCCATCATGATACAAAATCTCCACCCATCATCATACAAAATCTCCACCCATCATCATACAAAACCTCCACCCATCATCATACAAAATCTCAACCCATCATCATACAAAATCTCCACCAATCATGATACAAAATCTCTACACATCATCATACAAAACCTCCACCCATCATGATACAAAACCTCCACCCATCATGATACTAAATCTCCACCCATCATGATACAAAACCTCCACCCATCATGATACAAAATCTCAACCCATCATGATACAAAATCTCCACCCATCATCATACAAAACCTCCACCCATCATGATACAAAATCTCAACCCATCATGATACAAAATCTCAACCCATCATGATACAAAACCTCCACCCATCATGATACAAAATCTCAACCCATCATGATACAAAATCTCAACCCATCATGATACAAAATCTCCACCCATCATCATACAAAATCTCTACCCATCATCATAGAAAACCTCCACCCATCATCATACAAAATCTCAACCCATCATATACAAAACCTCCACCCATCATGATACAAAATCTCCACCCATCATCATACAAAACCTCCACCCATCATGATACAAAATCTCCACCCATCATGATACAAAACCTCCACCCATCATGATACAAACCTCCACCTATCATGGTACAAACCTCCACCTATCATGGTACAAACCTCCACCCATCATGATACAAAATCTCCATCCATCATCATACAAAACCTCCACCCATCATGATACAAAATCTCCACCCATCATGATACAAAACCTCCACCCATCATCATACAAAACCTCCACCCATCATCATACAAACCTCCACCTATCATGGTACAAACCTCCACCCATCATGATACAAACCTCCACCCATCATGATACAAACCTCCACCCATCATCATACAAACTTCCACCGATCATGATACAAACCTCCACTCATCATGATACAGTCGAACCTGGTCTTAGGACCACCTGTTTAAAGCGTTTCCCTGGTTATAGGACCGGGTCTACAATTTCCCCGAGTTTTTTACTATATGCTAACACTGATTACGGCGCTCACCGTATGACGCGACCAGAGACCAGGCTAATTAACCGCCGCCAATGTTATTTATCCCGTTTACGACGACCAGCCAGTCCTTCTCCGTCTCGCGTTGGAGCCATAAACGATCGACACAGGTGTCTACAGGTGTCGATGTTTTCCCGTATTTAGTGAGTCCCAGATTACAGTGGGACATGTTACGTTTATCAGTCAATACTGGTGTGAGAAACACGGCAGACATAGATCTATGATTCGTGAAGTGACATCACTTCGCGGTTCCGTCTAGACCAGAGTAGACCATTGCGTGGCCCGTATAAATTACAGGAATTAACTAAAGAATTAGTCATTGCCCGCTTAGAGTGTATTCACGTACATGTACAGTATCTCAGTGAATTATTTTTGTGGATTTTAAAAGTGTTACACACAATATAGGAAATGGCCAGTGTCAAAAGTGTAAAACCAAAAGCATTAACGCTGGAAGAACGAATATCAGTGATTCGACAAAATCAGCAAGGTAAAAGTTCGCGATTATTGGCAGAACAGTTTGGAGTGGGAAAGACACAGATTTTACGTACGTTAAAGAGAAAAGCCGAGTATATGAATGACTTTGAAAATAATGCACCAAGTATGAAAAGAAGGAATAGCAGGAAAACGGGAAATGAAGACATAAATACACTTTGTTGGAAATGGTGTCAGCACTTGCACGAAAAATTCCGTTATCTGGGCCGATGATCAAAGAACGAGCTTTACAGTTTGCAAAAGAATTGGAAAACTCAGTCTTTAAAGCATCAAACGGCTGGTTAGAGGCCTTCATTAAAAGACACAATCTTGTGTTTGGTAAGCAATGTGGCGAAGTCGGTGATTCAGATATGAGTGCTGCGGCTGACTGGACTTCTAAATTATCCGAGATATGCTATGGTTACGCTGCTCAAGACATTTTTAATTTAGATGAAACCGGGTTATTTTTCAAAGCGACTACGGACAAAACATTTTTTGTCAAAGGAGAAAAATGCGCTGGGGGTAAAAAAAGCAAAGAGCGAATAACAGTGATGCTATGCACTAACATGTTGGGGGAACGAGAACCGGCTTTAGTGATTGGGAAAGCAGCTAACCCTAGGATTTTTAAAAACATCAACATAAACACACTGCCAGTGATTTACAGAAACAACAAAAAGGCATGGATGACTGCAGCTATATTTGAAGATTGGCTGAAAAGTTTTGACCGTAAGATGCAGAAAAAAAAGCGCCACATTATTTATTTGTTGACAACGCTACCTGTCATCCCAAGATCGAACTACAGAATGTTAAGCTGCAGTTTCTGCCACCCAACACAACTGCATTAGTTCAACCCCTAGACCAGGGTGTCATTCAGACATTTAAATTAAAGTTTAGACAAAAACAGCTTCTACATCTTATCACAGTCATGGAATCAAACAAGGATGCTTCCGGAACCGAACTCATGAAACAGGTCAATTTACTGGATGTAGTCTACTGGATTGCTGCAGCATGGAAAGAAGTGGACAACTCAACCATCCTTAAGTGTTTCTGTAAAGCAGGTTTTCATTGTCCTGCTGAAACACACGCATATTCTCTGACGCACATGGAATCTGCATCAAAGACCGACGTGCAAATTGTTTCTACTGCAATTTCTACTGCTTTGGATAACCTTTCAAAAGAATTGTTTGGATACCAATTGACAGACATCTCCATGATTGATTCAGGGCTCCAAACTTGCAACACAATAGAAACAAACTGGGATCTTCCTGCCACTGCAATTTTAGCTGCTGAGGATGTGAATAGTGAATCAGACAACGAACAAGATTCTACTGACATTGAGAAAACATACACTATCGCAGATGCACATAATGCTTTGGAGCTTCTGCGCACCTATTCAATAACAAACGGGAGATCTGACATACTAGACGTTATCATGGACTTGAGAGAAAAATTGAACTTATCGTTTATTTCATCTGTCAAACAACAGACTACCATATTGGATTTTTTTTCAAGTCAAAAGTGATACATGTACAGTATAAGTGGAATCTGTGTATGTGTGTTTTATTTTTGTGTGTTTAACTATCGTGTTTTATGAAAAGTGTCCAACCAGTGGCTATTGTAGACCGACATGTGCACTATGTTCTACTCATGGATTACGCTGATTTGCAGGTTAGTTTTCATAGTGCTTAGGATAAAATTTTTTTTATCGCTCTATTTATTATGTGAAACATGTGAGGCAGGACCACCTGTCCTATGGGACCAGTTTTTGAAAGTCCCGTGAATGGTCGCCTTAGGCAGGTTCGACTGTACAAACCTCCACCCATCATGATACAAATGTCCACCCATCATGATACAAACCTCCACCCATCATGATACAAACTTCCACTCATCATGATACAAACCTCCACCCATCATGATACAAACCTCCACTAACTACAATGCACATTTCTCCACAGATACTGTTTTATGTGTCTGCCATTGTGGTCCTATCATTGCTGATTAATGGAACAACAATGTCTAACTTGTTAACAGCTTTAGGTCAGTGCCTGTAGAGGTCTTATTTGTTAACAGCTTTAGGTCAGTGCCTGTAGAGGTCTTATTTGTTAACAGCTTTAGGTCAGTGCCAGTAGAGGTCTTATTTGTTAACAGCTTTAGGTAAGTGCCAGTAGAGGTCTTATTTGTTAACAGCTTTAGGTCAGTGCCAGTAGAGGTCTTATTTGTTAACAGCTTTAGGTATGTGCCAATAGAGGTCTTTTTTGTTATCAGCTTTTGACAAGTGCCAGTAGAGGTCTTATTTGTTAACAGCTTTAGGTCAGTGCCAGTAGAGGTCTTATTTGTTAACAGCTCTAGGTAAGTGTCAGTAGATGTCTTTTTTGTTAACAGCTTTAGGTAAGTGTCAGTAGATGTCTTTTTTGTTAACAACTTTAGGTAAGTGTCAGTAGATGTCTTTTTTGTTAACAGCTTTAGGTAAGTGAGAGTAGATGTCTTTTTTGTTAACAGCTTTAGGTAGGTGCCAAAAGAGGTCTTTTTTGTTAACAGCTTTAGGTAAGTGCCAAAAGAGGTCTTTTTTGTTAACATCTATAGACAGGTGCCAGTAGAGGTCTTTTTTGTTAATGGCATTAGGTATGTGCCAATAGAGGTCTTTTTTGTTATCAGCTTTTGACAAGTGCCAGTAGAGGTCTTATTTGTTAACAGCTTTAGGTCAGTGCCAGTAGAGGTCTTATTTGTTAACAGCTTTAGGTCAGTGCCAGTAGAGGTCTTATTTGTTAACAGCTCTAGGTAAGTGTCAGTAGATGTCTTTTTTGTTAACAGCTTTAGGTAAGTGTCAGAAGTCTTTTTTGTTAACAGCTTTAGGTAAGTGTCAGTAGATGTCTTTTTTGTTAACAGCTTTAGGTAAGTGTCAGTAGATGTCTTTTTTGTTAACAGCTTTAGGTAGGTGCCAAAAGAGGTCTTTTTTGTTAACAGCTTTAGGTAAGTGCCAAAAGAGGTCTTTTTTGTTAACATCTATAGACAGGTGCCAGTAGAGGTCTTTTTTGTTAATGGCATTAGGTATGTGCCAATAGAGGTCTTTTTTGTTATCAGCTTTTGACAAGTGCCAGTAGAGGTCTTATTTGTTAACAGCTTTAGGTCAGTGCCAGTAGAGGTCTTATTTGTTAACAGCTTTAGGTCAGTGCCAGTAGAGGTCTTATTTGTTAACAGCTCTAGGTAAGTGTCAGTAGATGTCTTTTTTGTTAACAGCTTTAGGTAAGTGTCAGTAGATGTCTTTTTGTTAACAGCTTTAGGTAAGCGTCAGTAGATGTCTTTTTTGTTAACAGCTTTAGGTAAGTGTCAGTAGATGTCTTTTTTGTTAACAGCTTTAGGTAGGTGCCAAAAGAGGTCTTTTTTGTTAACAGCTTTAGGTAAGTGCCAAAAGAGGTCTTTTTTGTTAACATCTATAGACAGGTGCCAGTAGAGGTCTTTTTTGTTAATGGCATTAGGTATGTGCCAATAGAGGTCTTTTTTGTTATCAGCTTTTGACAAGTGCCAGTAGAGGTCTTATTTGTTAACAGCTTTAGGTCAGTGCCAGTAGAGGTCTTATTTGTTAACAGCTTTAGGTCAGTGCCAGTAGAGGTCTTATTTGTTAACAGCTCTAGGTAAGTGTCAGTAGATGTCTTTTTTGTTAACAGCTTTAGGTAAGTGTCAGTAGATGTCTTTTTGTTAACAGCTTTAGGTAAGCGTCAGTAGATGTCTTTTTTGTTAACAGCTTTAGGTAAGTGTCAGTAGATGTCTTTTTTGTTAACAGCTTTAGGTAAGTGTCAGTAGATGTCTTTTTTGTTAACAGCTTTAGGTAGGTGCCAAAAGAGGTCTTTTTTGTTAACAGCTTTAGGTAAGTGCCAAAAGAGGTCTTTTTTGTTAACATCTATAGACAGGTGCCAGTAGAGGTCTTTTTTGTTAATGGCATTAGGTATGTGCCAATAGAGGTCTTTTTTGTTATCAGCTTTGACAAGTGCCAGTAGAGGTCTTTTTTGTTAATGGCATTAGGTAAGTGCCATATGTTTACAACTTCATGAAGCGCCAATAAATGTCTGGCTTGTTAAAAACTTTAGCTAAGATATTTATCCATAGTAGAACAGTGGTTAGTAACCTGGTAATGAGGACAAGATGGTGTAGAATGAGCCAGTAAACCTTTAGTGGCTACAGTCTCTTGTGTTGCTACAGTAAACAGACAGAGCTACAGTGACAGAGCTCTCTATAACACAAAGGGAAAGAAAGACCTACAGTTAACAGATCATTTTCTTCAATGCACAATGGACATCTCCATAATACTTAGATCCTGTCCTCAGCATGCTATCCAGTATGGATGGGACAAGCTCACCACAAGCTAGCAAAAGCACTGACGGTAACTTCAGCTGAGATGCACAAACTTTGTAGCACTGGTGAAGACCTTGACTCCAACCTCCTTAGTTGCCTGTTTACGACATACATGACAGGCAGCAATGATTCCATTCTTTTCTTGCTGTCAGGGCCCCTATTATGACATACATGACAGGCAGAAACGATTCCATTCTTTTCTTGCTGTCAGGGCCCCTATTATGACATACATGACAGGCAGAAACGATTCCATTCTTTTTTTGCTGTCAGGGCCCCTATTATGACATACATGACAGGCAGCAATGATTCCATTCTTTTTTTGCTGTCAGGGCCCCTATTATGACATACATGACAGGCAGAAACGATTCCATTCTTTTTTTGCTGTCAGGGCCCCTATTATGACATACATGACAGGCAGCAACGATTCCATTCTTTTCATGTTGTCAGGGCCCCTATTATGACATACATGACAGGCAGCAATGATTCCATTCTTTTCTTGCTGTCAGGACCCCTATTATGACATGTGTGACAGGTAGCAATGACTCTATTCTTTTCATGTTGTCAGGGCCCCAGTAACCACACGGGAAGAAAGACATACACGGCCAAATAATGCAAGAAACAGCTTTATGTTAATATATATTTTCTGTTTATATCAAATAGTAAGTGGATATCAAAGTGGAAGGAATAGATCTGGAGACAGTTCAAAGCTACAAGTATCTTGAACATACCAGTGATGGAAAATGTAAAATTGAAATAAACAAAAGAGTAGAATGACAAAAAGCAATGTGTAATGCCATGAAAAATATACTAACATCAAAACAAATAACACCAGGTCTAAAACTAAAGATATCAAAATGTTATATCTTCTCAACATTCATGTATGGTGCAGAAACATGGACATTAGACAAGAAAACAAAACAGAAAATTGAAGCCTTTGAAATGTGGATTTATAGAAGAATAGGTAGAATTGGATGGAAAGAAAAGAAAGCAAACGATGGAGTCTTAATTAAAACAACTAAAAATTAAAAGAGAACTACTAAACATAATTCAAACAAGACAAATTAGATTGTTGAGCCATGTTAAAAGACACAATAGCCTACTAAAAGTAATCTTGGAAGGGAAAATACAAGGTAAAAGAGGCAGAGGCAGACCAAGACTTTATGGACGAGTATCATCAAAAGTCAAGTCAATCATGACAACCTAGACTATCAAAGCAAGAAACGGAGTGGAATGGCGCTCCATGGTAGCCAACCTTCAATGCGGAGATGGCACTCAATGATGATGATGATATCAAATAGTACTTTATCTGGGGAGCTGCGATAGCTCAGTGGTTAGTGAACTGGACTACCACGGACAAGAGGTAGGGTTCGATCCCGACCGACGGCTTCCGGGTTCACCCAGCCTTAAATGGGTACCGGATTTTTTTCTGGGAAAGTAAAGCAGCACGGGCGTAATACTGACCACATTACCCCAAAAATCATGTGCTGAAGGTCTGTAAAATATAGGGTCACTAACACCATATTTCCCTATACGCCACTTGGCGTGACGGGGGTACTTTACTTTACTTTTTTACTTTATCTATTTCTTTTGTTTTGTCATGCAATTATCTTCTGGTCATATTCACCTCTTTGTTTTGCACAAAAGTTTTCTTGTTCTCACACGATGCTTTATCACGTATTTCCTTATATGAGCCTATCACAATGTGCAAACATTTTGTTTCTTTTGGTGGTGCAGGTTTGACAGATGTAACCCCTGCACGTAGAAACGCCATGACAAGAGCAATTAAAATATTGGACGAAAACAGAATTAAATCAATGAATGTCTGGAAGATTGACAGGTAAACTGATACTAAAATGTTGGATGAAAGTAGAATAAAATTGTTGAATGTCTGGAAGATTGACAGGTAAACTGATATTAAAATGTTGGATGAAAGTAGAATAAAATTGTTGAATGTCTGGAAGATTGACAGGTAAACTGATACTAAAATGTTGGATGAAAGTAGAATAAAATTGTTGAATGTCTGGAAGATTGACAGGTAAACTGATACTAAAATGTTGGATGAAAGTAGAATAAAATTGTTGAATGTCTGGAAGATTGACAGGTAAACTGATATTAAAATGTTGGATGAAAGTAGAATAAAATTGTTGAATGTCTGGAAGATTGACAGGTAAACTGATACTAAAATGTTGGATGAAAGTAGAATAAAATTGTTGAATGTCTGGAAGATTGACAGGTAAACTGATACTAAAATGTTGGATGAAAGTAGAATAAAATTGTTGAATGTCTGGAAGATTGACAGGTAAACTGATATTAAAATGTTGGATGAAAGTAGAATAAAATTGTTGAATGTCTGGAAGATTGACAGGTAAACTGATACTAAAATGTTGGATGAAAGTAGAATAAAATTGTTGAATGTCTGGAAGATTGACAGGTAAACTGATACTAAAATGTTGGATGAAAGTAGAATAAAATTGTTGAATGTCTAAAAGAGTGGTGGATAAACTGGGCTAACAGGGTGGTCTACAGCTGAGATTGTGGCCTATGGACAGGAAATTTCCCTGTTGAAATCCTGCCAAAGGGAAAAGAAATTTTTATTTTGAATCCATGGTCTCTTCATGAGTGTAGCTTCCCCTGGTATCTGGGCAGTGAGACCCCATGTTTTGCCCTCTTGGATAATGTATAGAAATTGGAGTTTCCTGTACAGTTGAGCATGTTAAAGAACCTCTATAGCAGTTAAAAGTCACAAGAGTAGGCCATAATGGTCGCTGCTCAGGCAAAATTATTCAACAAATCTACCAATGCTGAAGATGGATGTCTCGAGTGGGTGCAGCTATCATTGTATTGTTGTAAGCAACAACGCATCCATGGCCACTTGATGGGTGAATGCTAAGAAGAGACAATTAAACTATAATGAAGCTGTGGTGATGAAGTAGTTCGTACACACATCTTTTGACCAGTAAAGGGTTAAGGCATAAAAATGCGATGCTGCAGTAAAGCTGAATATGAGGAAAAGTTTAAAAAAAGAAAAAAATGGTATGTAACAAGCTTTACGTGATAAGTGGACGACACAGACTAAACGACGTTTCGGCCTAATAGGCCTTCAGCAGGAACAAACAAAAAACACACACACACAAAACTAATAACGAAACAACCAAAACAAAAAACATTCGAAATGTGTTAAAGAAAAGACAAATGTGACTATCCTGTGTGTAAACAGAGGTCAAAACGAAAAGGAAATAGCAAACAAGTGCGGCTGTCGTGAACGTAAAGAAACGTGCAGAAATGTGCGCAAATGTACACAGAACCAGAGGAGTTCACACAGGGGTCAGTTGCAAACACAAAGGAGAAAGAATAGAACAGTAGACTAACAGGTGCTCAAAAGGTGGTGAGAGTGAGATGTCCGAGAGTGGGGTATAATAAAAACAAATAAGGGGTAAGGAGCACAGAAAAAAGGTATAGAGGAGAACACCGAAGTGTCTCATTAGGGACTCGAGGAGGGGAACTATAAATAGCATGGCATAGTAAGTAGACCAAAGAACCCAAATATGTGCAGTAGAGAAGGCTGTGCAAAAGGGAAGGAGCTTTTGACCAGGTGGTTTGATTATGTTCCTTCTTTCTTTGAGTGATTGTTAATTTTTGCACCTCTCTTGGTCTCAGGGTATATAGGACCAGGTGACATAGCTTGTTTGAGGCTCATGATGATGATAACAGCTATCTATCTATCTTTCGTTCGCCTGAAGTATTGTCTATATCTGCAATGTCGTTTCCTGTATACATTTTACTGTCTTTTGTAATTCTTGCAGTGGCCCATGTAGTTTTGTCTGTAGTGTTGTATCTATGGGCCAATGGATTTTCCTCAGTCTACTATATTCAGTGCAGTTTTGAAGTATGTGTTCAGCAGTCTGGGGTGCCTGTCCACATGTACAAGTAGTTGAGGTGCCGATCTTGAATTTTGTATACATGTGACTATGGAGTCGATTGTGTCCTGTTCTTAGGCGTATAATGATAACTTGTTCATATCTATTCATATTATGAAAGGCATCCTGATTTGGGGCTTGTGGTCCTCTGATTGATTTGATTATCTGTTTCTTATGATGGTATGTAACTGGTGTATCTAGTTGTGTGCCTGTTGAACCTTCCTTTGCCAACTGATCTGCTTTCTCATTTCCTGGTATTCCACAGTGAGACGGGATCCACTGCAGGGCAACCCTGTGGTGCTTGCAGAGTTCAGTCAAAAAGGTCTGCAGATGTGGTAATTTTCTGGATTGTAGTGCCTGGAGTACTGATCTTGCATCTGTCAAAAACACTACAGGCTGTGGGCTAAGATTACTGTTCAGCAGTTTTTCTATTGCCAACTTTATTGCTTGTATTTCTGCATCATAATTGTGACAATATTTCCCTGTTGCTATTTTATTCATATCCCTAGTGTTATTTGGGTACTCTATATATGCACCTGCTCCCCCATTCTTTACTGCATTCTGTGCTGATCCATCTGTGTACACACGGATCCATAGGTCTTGTGGGTATTCTTCATCCAGGAAACTGAGAGTTATTGTTTTTCGCTGTAGACTATTTTGTTCCTCTTTGTCAACTATTCCTTTCACTTCTGTCCGTATTTGAACTGATAATCCTGATTCATCTGTCCAGGGAGTCTGTTCTGGTATGGGCAGAAGGGGTTTAACAACTCTTGGCATGTCTGGTGTTTGTCTACTAATACGCTTGGCTTGGTGGATAAAGCTGCTTCTCTTAAGTCATCCCAATGCAAGATTTTGGAATCTGTCCTTCATTGGATGTCTCGGCATGCATGCAAATTTTTCTGCCTGTATCAGCACCTTTGTGTCTCTCCGTTCTCTCAGTGCTGGTATCCTCCACAATTTCTCCATCTCCAATATTGGTGTTGATTTCATTGCTCCTGTGATGACCCTAAGTGCCTGGTTTTGTACTTTATCCAGTTCTTGCAATGTGGTGTTTGATGCTGAGCACCATGCGGATGATCCATATTCTAAATGTGGGCGTATACTCTGTTGGTAAACTTTACTGAGTATTTTCCCACTCGCACCCCATGTGGTTCCACACAACTTTCTTAGAATAGCCAATTTCCTCCTTGCTTTTTGGGTTGCCTTATTTATCTGCTGTTTCCAAGATAGTTTGTTATCAAATGTAACTCCGAGATATGTAGCTTGTATGTCTTCTTTCACAGGCTCAATGTTTATGTAGATGGCTCCTGCTTTTTGTTTTGGGGAGAGTGTGAAAAGTGTAGTACTGCATTTGTCTGTATTGATGCTGATACACCATGATGATAACAGCTGATAGCAAACTGCAGTGAAACGATGGCAGCAGAAAGAGATCAAGAGAAGACTAGCAATAGCAGCACAAGAATTAAATGTCATGACTTACTGTAGCACAATACCTGCAAGGCAGTAAAATTAAAATGACTAAGAACACATATCTTCCCGATAGCAACATATGGTTGTGAATCATGGACAATCTTGCAAACAACAAAGTACAAAATTGACTTATTCGAAACAAAATGCAACAGACAATTTCTTAAAATACCTTTGGATAATGACAAAGAGCAATGAAGACATATTAAACAAATTTAAACATTGACAAGAACTGACGTATAAACACCATTCCACAGAGAAAATTAAAATACTACGGTATGAGTACGTCAAAAGACTCAGCGGGCTGGAAAGAACAGTAGTGGGAGGTATGGTTCCTGGAAAATGGGATGGGAACAACCAAGAAGAAGGTGGTTTAAAGACATCAAAGAAATCTTGGGCATGACAACAGAAGAAGTGGGAGGTCTGGGTAGATACAGAAATTCTTACTGGTGGGCTGTGGTGAATGCAACATTCTGTGGGACATCTGGCTAGAGACAGAGATTCTTTCAGATAAGCTGTGATGAATGTAACATTCTGTGGGACATCTGGCTAGAGACAGAGATTCTTTAAAATGAGCTGTGATGAATGTAACATTCTGTGGGACATCTGGCTAGAGACAGAGATTCTTTAAAATGAGCTGTGATGAATGTAACATTCTGTGGGACATCTGGCTAGAGACAGAGATTCTTTCAGATAAGCTGTGATGAATGTAACATTCTGTGGGACATCTGGCTAGAGACAGAGATTCTTTTAGATAAGCTGTGATGAATGTAACATTCTGTGGGACATCTGGCTAGAGACAGAGATTCTTTCAGATAAGCTGTGATGAATGTAACATTCTGTGGGACATTTGGCTAGAGACAGAGATTCTTTCAAATGAGCTGTGATGAATGTAACATTCTGTGGGACATCTGGCTAGAGACAGAGATTCTTTCAGATAAGCTGTGATGAATGTAACATTCTCTGGACATCTGGCTAGAGACAGAGATTCTTTCAGATAAGCTGTGATGAATGTAACATTCTGTGGGACATCTGGCTAGAGACAGAGATTCTTTAAAATGAGCTGTGATGAATGTAACATTCTGTGGGACATCTGGCTAGAGACAGAGATTCTTTCAGATAAGCTGTGATGAATGTAACATTCTGTGGGACATCTGGCTAGAGACAGAGATTCTTTCAAATGAGCTGTGATGAATGTAACATTCTGTGCGACATCTGGCTAGATACAGAGATTCTTTCAGATAAGCTGTGATGAATGTAACATTCTGTGGGACATCTGGCTAGAGACAGAGATTCTTTCAGATAAGCTGTGATGAATGTAACATTCTGTGGGACATCTGGCTAGAGACAGAGATTCTTTCAAATGAGCTGTGATGAATGTAACATTCTGTGGGACATCTGGCTAGAGACAGAGATACTTTAAAATGAGCTGTGGTGAATGTAACATTCTGTGGGACATTTGGCTAGAGACAGAGATTCTTTCAAATGAGCTGTGATGAATGTAACATTCTGTGGGACATCTGGCTAGAGACAGAGATTCTTTCAGATAAGCTGTGATGAATGCAACATTCTGTGGGACATCTGGCTAGAGACAGAGATTCTTTCAAATGAGCTGTGATGAATGTAACATTCTGTGGGACATCTGACTAGAGACAGAGATTCTTTCAAATGAGCTGTGATGAATGTAACATTCTGTGGGACATCTGGCTAGAGACAGAGATTCTTTCAAATGAGCTGTGATGAATGTAACATTCTGCAAAGGACATTTGGCTAGAGATGGAAATTCTTTCAAATGAGCTGTGATGAATGTAACATTCTGTGGGACATCTGGCTAGAGACAGAGATTCTTTCAAATGAGCTGTGACGAATGCAACTTTCTGTGGGACATTTGGCTAGAGACAGAGATTCTTTCAAATGAGCTGTGATGAATGTAACATTCTGTGGGACATCTGGCTAGAGACAGAGATTCTTTCAAATGAGCTGTGATGAATGTAACATTCTGTGGGACATCTGGCTTGAGACAGAGATTCTTTCAAATGAACTGTGATGAATGTAACATTCTGTGGGACATCTGGCTTGAGACAGAGATTCTTTCAAATGAGCTGTGATGAATGTAACATTCTGTGGGACATCTGGCTAGAGACAGAGATTCTTTCAAATGAGCTGTGATGAATGTAACATTTTGTGGGACATCTGGCTTGAGACAGAGATTCTTTCAAATGAGCTGTGATGAATGTAACATTCTGTGGGACATCTGGCTAGAGACAGAGATTCTTTCAAATGAGCTGTGATGAATGTAACATTCTGTGGGACATCTGGCTAGAGACAGAGATTCTTTCAAATGAGCTGTGATGAATGTAACATTCTGTGGGACATCTGGATTGAGACAGAGATTCTTTCAAATGAGCTGTGATGAATGTAACATTCTGTGGGATATCTGACTAGAGACAGAGATTCTTTCAAATGAGCTGTGATGAATGTAACATTCTGTGGGACATCTGGCTAGAGACAGAGATTCTTTCAAATGAGCTGTGATGAATGTAACATTCTGTGGGACATCTGGCTTGAGACAGAGATTCTTTCAAATGAGCTGTGATGAATGTAACATTCTGTGGGACATCTGGCTTGAGACAGAGATTCTTTCAAATGAGCTGTGATGAATGTAACATTTGTGGGACATCTGGCTTGAGACAGAGATTCTTTCAAATGAGCTGTGATGAATGTAACATTCTGTGGGACATCTGGCTAGAGACAGAGATTCTTTAAAATGAGCTGTGATGAATGTAACATTCTGTGGGACATCTGGCTTGAGACAGAGATTCTTTCAAATGAGCTGTGATGAATGTAACATTCTGTGGGACATCTGGCTAGAGACAGAGATTCTTTAAAATGAGCTGTGATGAATGTAACATTCTGTGGGACATCTGGCTTGAGACAGAGATTCTTTCAAATGAGCTGTGATGAATGTAACATTCTGTGGGACATCTGGCTTGAGACAGAGATTCTTTCAAATGAGCTGTGATGAATGTAACATTCTGTGGGACATCTGACTAGAGACAGAGATTCTTTCAAATGAGCTGTGATGAATGTAACATTCTGTGGGACATCTGGCTTGAGACAGAGATTCTTTCAAATGAGCTGTGATGAATGTAACATTCTGTGGGACATCTGACTAGAGACAGAGATTCTTTCAAATGAGCTGTGATGAATGTAACATTCTGTGGGACATCTGGCTAGAGACAGAGATTCTTTCAAATGAGCTGTGATGAATGTTACATTCTGTGGGACATCTGGCTAGTGACAGAGATTCTTTCAAATGAGCTGATATGAATGTAACATTCTGTGGGACATCTGGCTAGAGACAGAGATTCTTTCAAATGTGCTGTGATGAATGTAACATTTTGTGGGACATCTGGCTAGAGACAGAGATTCTTTCAAATGAGCTGTGATGAATGTAACATTCTGTGGGACATCTGGCTTGAGACAGAGATTCTTTCAAATGTGCTGTGATGAATGTAACATTTTGTGGACATCTGGCTAGAGACAGAGATTCTTTCAAATGAGCTGTGATGAATGTAACATTCTGTGGGACATTTGGCTAGAGACAGAGATTTTTTCAAATGAGCTGTGATGAATGTAACATTTTGTGGGACATCTGGCTTGAGACAGAGATTCTTTCAAATGAGCTGTGATGAATGTAACATTCTGTGGGACATTTGGCTAGAGACAGAGATTTTTTCAAATGAGCTGTGATGAATGTAACATTCTGTGGGACATCTGGCTTGAGACAGAGATTCTTTCAAATGAGCTGTGATGAATGTAACATTCTGTGGGACATTTGGCTAGAGACAGAGATTCTTTCAAATGAGCTGTGATGAATGCAACATTTTGCAAAGGACATGTGACCTGATGATGATTATGTTCAATTGCCTTTGAGTTGGAACTTGGATGTTGGAAACTGATATGGCAGCTGCGATAGTTTTCCTGCATTTCTAGGTTCTGCTACAGACACTGGAGTTTATTGATTGTAGCGGTACTATGCATCAGATCTTCTTTTATATCAACAGGCTCAGTACTTTGGGGTCTATGGCAATCCTCACCTCATTAACCATTCTGGTTTTATTTTTTGTATAGACTGTTACCGGGAACCCATCTGAGATGTTAAATGAAGTCTTGATCAAATAAGGGTTACTGGCCATGCCCAGGCTACCATGACCCACCTAACTCATGCTCCCATTATCTTGATGATTAATGTAGACTCCCTTGTTCTAACTGAACACATCAATTTGAAAGTTGAAAATAAAAAATTCTGATAGGAAAGATTTGTTAGTCCGTCTTAGCTAGTTTCCTAAAAGAGATGGCTCTGACTACATACTAACACTGCCTCGCAGGAATGTCCAGGAAAATCATAGGGTACTGAAACAGTCCCAATCAAAACTTTTAAATACATGACAGTCAAGCCCCCATAGCTGTCTATTGTCTCATTGAGTAAAGATGACACATAGGGTAGAGATTGTAGACTTTGTGTCTGATGATTTTTGTTATCAAGCATTAGGTCTTACACAGGACCCACATTGTGTCTCACTACATGACCCATATTGTATCTCACCACAGAACCCATATTGTATCTCACCATGGGACCCACATTGTATCTCACCATGGGACCCACAATGTATCTCACCATGGGACCCACATTGTATCTCACCACAGGACCCACATTGTATCTTCATGGAACCCACATAGTATCTCACCAGAGAACCCATATTGTATCTCACCACAGGACCCACATTGTATCTCCCCATGGGATCCATATTGTATCTCACCACAGAACGCATATTGTATCTCACCACAGGACCCACAATGTATCTCACCTTGGAACCCACTTTCTATCTCACTATAGGACCCATATTGCATCTCACCACAGAACCCATATTGTATCTTACCATGGGACCCACAATGTATCTCACCACAGGACCCACAATGTATCTCACCATGGGACCCACATTGTATCTCACCATGGGACCCACAATGTATCTCACCACAGGACCCACAATGTATCTCACCATGGGACCCACATTGTATCTCACCACAGAACCCATATTGTATCTCACCACAGGACCCACATTGTATCACTCCATGGAACCCACATTATATCTCACCAAAGGACCCATATTGTATCTCACCACAGGACTCACATTGTATCTTACCATGGGACCCACATTGTATCTCTCCATGGGACCCACATTGTATCTCACCACAGGACCCGTATTGTATATCACCACAGGACCCGTATTGTATCTCACCACAGGACCCATATTGTATCTCACCATAGCTCACCACAGGACCCGTATTGTATATCACCACAGGACCCATATTGTATCTCACCACAGGACCCATATTGTATCACCATATCTCACCACAGGACCCGTATTGTATATCACCACAGGACCCATATTGTATCTCACCACAGGACCCATATTGTATCTCACCATATCTCACCACAGGACCTGTATTGTATCTCACCATGGGACCCACATCGTATCTCACCACAGGACCCACATTGTATCTCACCACACGAGGAGCCCAAACCATCTTATTTAGACTGAGAACAGATCATGTGCCACTGAACAACCACATCAATAGAATACAAAGAAACCAAACTCCAACACGTCCACTCTATGAACACCCACATGAAACAGTAGAACATCACCTGTTTGACTGTCCAAAGCTCACTGACATCAGAGCAACTCTACTTCCTCAAAGACCTGATGTACAGAACTTGTACAGAACTACAAGTGAACTCAGAAATACCTGCAGATATCAGTAAATAGCATTGGGTGAAAGAGGCATCAGCTCACAGGATGCTCGATCCATTACAGCAACATCAAAAGTATGCTAAAGATGGATACACTGAATTCATCAGCATCATCATGTGCCATACCGGTTGGCATAGGTGATCATGTCCCTCCACAATCTTCTATCCACAGTGCATCATATCAGTTCTGTTGTTGACTGTTTTCTATGTCATGACACCAAGCTATCCAGTATTTTCTCTCTTTGTCGTCCGCAATTTCTCTTTCCTTTTATTTTGCCAGTTGTAACCAAGTATTCCAACTTTCCTCTTCTCATGATGTGCCTGAAAAATGTTGATTGCTTCTTTCTGATGTTTTTTAAGAGCTCCCTTTTTGTGTTGGCCTCTTTGAGAACTTTCTCAATGGTCTTTTTAGCTGTCCAGGGAACTTTCAACATTCTTCTGAGAAATCCCATCTCTGTGGACACTTATCGTCTTTTCATTTACACTCACATTTTATTTACGGTGAGAAACACTGAATTACAAGGTGCAAAACACAGTGTAGCACATTCTGTAAATAAGTGTAAGGAAAACAAGAAGAATAGTAAAGAATCTCTGTGTTCAAAATGAGACACCGAATGAGAAAGAAACATCACAATTGTTCTTCAGGTCGCAACTGCTTGTTTTAGCATCAAATGTGGCAATTTAGTTCTAGTTCTAGAAATTGTACCAGCTTGAAACGCTAATTACTATTCGATGAAAAAAAATATGAGTACCTCCAAAGTCAAAGTTATCTGCCTGTGCGGCGAGGGACCCCTGTGCACACAGCTGCCAGGGAAAAATGGATTAACACGCAAAATTCAGTTCCTTGTCACTAGGGACTTCGTCAGAGGGAAAAAAAAAAATTTAAAAGCAAATTGTAAGATTGACTCAAAAGTGAATAAATTTAAAATCTTCAATTCATTCTCTTTTCCTTTGGCTACAAAATAGCAAACTTTATTTCAAGCCTTTGCAGACCCACCTCTATCATGGCACTTTGTGTACACAGGTAGTTGACATATAATCTAAACTTTGTGTATATAGGTAGTTGACATATAATCTAAACTTTGTGTATATAGGTAGTTGACATATAATCTAAACTTTGTGTATATAGGTAGTTGACAGATAATCTAAACTTTGTGTATATAGGTAGTTGACAGATAATCTAAACTTTGTGTATATAGGTAGTTGACAGATAATCTAAACTTTGTGTATATAGGTAGTTGACAGATAATCTAAACTTTGTGCATATAGGTAGTTGACAGATAATCTAAACTTTGTGCATATAGGTAGTTGACAGATAATCTAAACTTTGTGCATATAGGTAGTTGACAGATAATCTAAACTTTGTGCATATAGGTAGTTGACAGATAATCTAAACTTTGTGTATATAGGTAGTTGACAGATAATCTAAACTTTGTGTATATAGGTAGTTGACAGATAATCTAAACTTTGTGTATATAGGTAGTTGACAGATAATCTAAACTTTGTGCATATAGGTAGTTGACAGATAATCTAAACTTTGTGTATATAGGTAGTTGACAGATAATCTAAACTTTGTGTATATAGGTAGTTGACAGATAATCTAAACTTTGTGTATATAGGTAGTTGACAGATAATCTAAACTTTGTGTATATAGGTAGTTGACAGATAATCTAAACTTTGTGTATATAGGTAGTTGACAGATAATCTAAACTTTGTGTATATAGGTAGTTGACAGATAAGATAATCTAAACTTTGTGTATATAGGTAGTTGACAGATAAGATAATCTAAACTTTGTGTATATAGGTAGTTGACAGATAATCTAAACTTTGTGTATATAGGTAGTTGACATATAATCTAAAACTTTGTGTATATAGGTAGTTGACAGATAATCTAAACTTTGTGTATATAGGTAGTTGACAGATAATCTAAACTTTGTGTATATAGGTAGTTGACAGATAATATAAACTTTGTGTATATAGGTAGTTGACAGATAATCTAAACTTTGTGTATATAGGTAGTTGACAGATAATCTAAACTTTGTGTATATAGATAGTTGACAGATAATCTAAACTTTGTGTATATAGGTAGTTGACAGATAAGATAATCTAAACTTTGTGTATATAGGAAGTTGACAGATAATCTAAACTTTGTGTATATAGGTAGTTGACAGATAATCTAAACTTTGTGTATATAGGTAGTTGACAGATAATCTAAACTTTGTGTATATAGGTAGTTGACAGATAATCTAAACTTTGTGTATATAGGTAGTTGACAGATAATCTAAACTTTGTGTATATAGATAGTTGACAGATAATCTAAACTTTGTGTATATAGGTAGTTGACAGATAATTTAAACTTTGTGTATATAGGTAGTTGACATATAATCTAAACTTTGTGTATATAGGTAGTTGACAGATAATCTAAACTTTGTGTATATAGGAAGTTGACAGATAATCTAAACTTTGTGCATATAGGTAGTTGACAGATAATCTAAACTTTGTGTATATAGGTAGTTGACAGATAATTTAAACTTTGTGTATATAGGTAGTTGACAGATAATCTAAACTTTGTGTATATAGGTAGTTGACAGATAATCTAAACTTTGTGTATATAGGTAGTTGACAATCTAAACTTTGTGTACACAGGTATTTGGCAGATGCAGAGTGGGATAAGGTCGACAAAGTGTGTATGATTGAAGATCCATTTATGAGCACTGAGGTGAGATATGTGTTGTTGTTGACTCAGGTTGATGTCTCTAAGGTTCTAGTTGAATCAAGATATCTATCCAGACTATACGTGTTGATCTTGAGTTGAAAGTTTTGTTGGCACAATTGTATAAATGCAGGTTGTATATTTTTCTGTATTATTTGTGAGATAGTTCAAACAGCAGACAACTAAAACAAGTGGAGGAATTTATATATCTAGGAAGTCTAGTGACAAATGACAATTCACAGCAGCAGAAATAGACTCAAGAAGCAACAAAGCTTGTCAAATCATAGATCAACTATCACCATTGTTATCCAAAAAGGAAATAACATGTAGAGGCAAAATGAGCACTCTACAACACAATCTTCATCCCAATGTTGTGCTACCAATGCCAGACCTGGACTTTAGACTCAAGAACAATAAGAAGAATAACCTCAACTGAGATTACATGTGTTAGATGGATGACAGAATACAGCCTAAGAGATAAGATCAAAAACAAAGAACGGAGAAAAAAGCTAGTAGTAATTCCTGCCATACATTACAAAAAGAAACAACAGAGAAAATTATTTGGCTACGTGATAAGACAGAAAGATCAAAACAAAGAGCCTTCACTAAATGTTGTGAGAACACCATACTCAAGGGCTCACAACAAAAAATAAAATTTTCATTGATAGAATAATAAAACACTAGGAAACATAACAGCAGCAGAGGCTAACAGAAGAGCAAAAGACAAATTATATCTCCCCTCGATGTTGAAAGGCAGATGAGGAAGGAAAGAAGAAGAAAAAGAAATATGAGGTTGTAAAAAAAGTAAAGTACCCCCGTCACACTAAGTGGCGTATAGGGAAATATGGTGTTAGTGACCCTATATTTTACAGACCTTCAGCACATGATTTTTTGGGGTAATGTGGTCGGTATTACGCCTGTGCTGCTTTACTTTCCCAGAAAAAAATCCGGTACCCATTTAAGGCTGGGTGAACCCGGAAGCCGTCGGTTGGGATCGAACCCTAACCCTTGTCCTTTGTAGTCCAGTTCACTAACCACTGAGCTATCGCGGCTCCCAATGTGAGGTTGTAGTTGATCATTATTATGCCTGAAGTTTTGGTTTTCTCATTACTTCTGGTGAGATTGTACTATAGAAATAATTTTAGTTTTCTCATTACTTCTGGTGAGATTGTACTGTAGAAATAATTTTAGTTTTCTCATTACTTCTGGTGAGATTGTACTGTAGAAATAATTTTAGTTTTCTCATTACTTCTGGTGAGATTGTACTGTAGAAATAATTTTAGTTTTCTCATTACTTCTGGTGAGATTGTACTGTAGAAATAATTTTAGTTTTTTTATTTCTCATGATATCTGAGATATTAGATTTCTTATTATTATATCTGAGGTTAGGGAGCCATGATAGCTCAGTGGTTAGTGAACTGGACTACAAAGCACAAAGGGTAGGGTTCGATCCCAACCGACGGCTTCCGGGTTCACCCAGCCTTAAATGGGTACCGGATTTTTTTCTGGGAAAGTAAAGCAGCACGGGCGCAATACCGACCACATTACCCCAAAAATCATGTACTGAAGGACTAAAATATAGGGTCACTAACACCATATTTCCCTATACGCCACTTGGCGTGACGGGGGTACTTTACTTTTTTTTTTTTTTATATCTGAGGTTGTAATTTCGTAGTTTTGATTTCTAAGACAGTAGATTGCTCTTTATGGTTGTGAAACATGGACAAGAAAACAACAGACAAGAAAATAAGTTGAGGCTGTAGAAATGTGGTTTTACAGAAGAATGTTGAGAATACCAGTGACAGCAAAGAAGAGTAATGAAAACTTTCTGAAAGAGGCCAAAGCAAAGAGAGAGCTAATTCCAATATAGGAAGAAACAATCATTATTTTTTGGCCATGTAATGAGAAGGGAACAACTGGAATGTATTGTAACAACTGGGAAAGTTGAGGGACGAAGAGATAGAGGGAAACAAAGAGAAAAGATACCAGACAGCTTAAGGGAATGACTTGGTCAACAACAGAAATGATAAAGAACTATCAAGATCGAAAGTTGTGGAGAGACATGATCACCTATGCCAGCGGGCATGGCACTTGATGTTGATGATGAGATTGCTCAGTTATAGTTAGGATTGTTAGGGCAGGTAAGACGAGTTGACAGCAGTAGCACAGACAGACATTATTATAGTTAATCACAGATATCATCATCATCATCATGTGCCATACCGGTTGGCGTAGGTGATCATGTCCCTCCACAATCTTCTATCCACAGTGCATCGTATCAGTTCTGTTGTTGACCATTTTCCATACCATGACACCAAGCTATCCAGTATTTTCTCTCTTTGTCGCCCACAATCTCTCTTTCCTTTTATTTTGCCAGTTGTAACCAAGTATTCCAACTTTCCTCTTCTCATGAGGTGCCCGAAAAATGTTGATTGCTTCTTTCTGATGTTTTTTAAGAGCTCCCTTTTTATGTTGGCCTCTTTAAGAACTTCCTCATTGGTCTTTTTAGCTGTCCAGGGAACTTTCAACATTCTTCTGAGAAATCCCATCTCTGTGGCCTCCAATCGTCTTTTCATTTTCACAGATATCAAATACATCAAATATTAAACACCATGCAGGGCTGAGAGTAGAGCTGCAGAGAGCTTGTAAAATAAACAGAAAATGTTATCTAGTACCTAAACTAGTTGAGAGACACAACAAACAACATTTCAGCAAAAACCTTCTTCACGTACAAAACAAAAAAATATACAAAGATCAGCATGATAGACAAATACTATTACAAAATAAACAAAGTAATATAAACACGAAAGCCAAACACTGATTGAAAAATAGGGGAAAGAAACAGTGGCCAGGATTTACATAGCTATTGGTCAAATGATTATTAGAGAATATGGCAGATAGGATTTAATTGGAAGAAAAGGAGATGAACTGTGAAAGGGGATCTCATGAGGAGGATAAAGGGAGGGATACCATAGGGTATGATGAAAAAGAGGAAAAGAGAGATAAGACAGGTGGCAAGGAGGAAGAAGAGCAGGAGAGGTAATAAAGATAATACAGACAGGAATAAAGATAATACAGATAGGAATAAAGATAATACAGACAGGGATAAAGATACTACAGATAGGAATAAAGATAATACAGACAGGAATAAAGATAATACAGATAGGAATAAAGATAATACAGATAGGAATAAAGATAATACAGATAGGAATAAAGATAATACAGACAGGGATAAAGATAATGCAGACAGGGATAAAGATAATGCAGATAGGAATAAAGATAATACAGATAGGAATAAAGATAATACAGACAGGAATAAAGATAATATAGATAGGAATAAAGATAATACAGACAGGGATAAAGATAATACACACATGAATAAAGATAATACAGACAGGAATAAAGATAATACAGACAGGAATAAAGATAATACAGACAGGAATAAAGATAATACAGACAGGAATAAAGATAATACAGACAGGGATAAAGATAATGCAGATAGGAATAAAGATAATACAGATAGGAATAAAGATAATACAGACAGGAATAAAGATAATACAGATAGGAATAAAGATAATACAGATAGGAATAAAGATAATACAGATAGGAATAAAGATAATACAGACAGGAATAAAGATAATACAGACAGGGATAAAGATAATGCAGATAGGAATAAAGATAATACTGATAGGAATAAAGATAATACAGACAGGAATAAAGATAATACAGATAGGAATAAAGATAATACAGATAGGAATAAAGATAATACAGACAGGAATAAAGATAATACAGATAGGAATAAAGATAGGACACAAGAAAAATTGAGGAAGAAGACCAGTAATTAAAGAAAAGAATCAACTCATTTCACTCTTTTTTTTAATCACTGGCCTCCTCTCCCATTCTTCTATCTATTGTGACAACAAGCCACAAGCTCTTGAGCTGCTCGTTCATGTCTGATGCTACTTTTATACTTTCAGACAATGCAAGAGAAGGAGTTGCGTGAGCGACAGGGTGGGATCTGCCCCCAGTGTCACATGGTGGTTCCTTATGTGCCGACTCAGTCAGAGGTCCGCAACATGTTGGCTGAGGCTACAAGAAAATACCTTAAACTCATGAAGGTAACTGTTACAAGAAAATACCTTAAACTCATGAAGGTTACTGTTACAAGAAAATACAGTAAACTCATGAAGGTAACTGTTACAAGAAAATACCCTAAACTCATGAAGGTAACTGTTACATGAAAATACCTTAAACTCATGAAGGTTACTGTTACAAGAAAGTACCTTAAACTCATGAAGGTAACTGTTACAAGAAAATACCTTAAACTCATGAAGGTAACTGTTACAAGAAAATACCTTAAACTCATGAAGGTAACTATTACAAGAAAATACCCTAAACTCATGAAGGTAACTGTTACATGAAAATACCTTAAACTCATGAAGGTATCTCTTACAAGAGAGTATCTTAAGCTCATGAAAGTAACTTATAAGAAAATACATTAAACTCATGAAGGTAACTGTTACAAGAGAATACCTTAATCTCATGAAGGTAACTGTTACAAGAAAATACCCTAAACTCATGAAGGTAACTGTTACAAGAAAATACCTTAACTCATCAAAATAACTTATAAGAAAATATATTAAACTCATGAAGGTAACTTTTACCAGAGAATACCTTAAACTCATGAAAGTAGCTTGCAAGAAAATACCTTTAAATAATCTTTTTTTGTGTTTTTCTAATTGTTCTGTTAAATAATATCTGCTAGACTTCTCCTTCTTGGTGACAACCAACATAGCAGTTTCTGCCTGATGGTGTTGTGTAGGACGGGTAACAGTAATATTTGTGAGTTAGCAATAATTGACGGGTTATTACAGTTCTACACTGATGGTCAAGAAAAGGTTGAGTGACTCCACAATATTCCTGGGCAAATCGACCTCCAGATCAATATGACCAAAACAAAAGTCCTGGATATTACCAACAAAGCCTCTGATATAACAATTAGCAATGACAATTTACAAAAAGTTACAAATGTTACCTACCTAGGCAACAAATTGTCATGGAGACATAACATCAGAAATCATGACACACATCGCACTAGCATGAAACACTTTCAATAAACTGACAACATCTGGAGATCCAAAGTTCTCAGTAAATGAACAAAACTTTGATTATTCAACTCCTGTGTGATACCAGTGCTAACATATGGATGTGATACCAGTGCTAACATATGGATGTGATACCAGTACTAACATATGAATGTGATACCAGTGCTAACATATGGATGTGATACCAGTACTAACATATGAATGTGATACCAGTACTAACATATGAATGTGATACCAGTGCTAATATATGGTTGTGAAAGTTGGAAATCCACCCAGACTTTAGATAGGAAATTAAAAACAAATGTCTTGGTAGGATCTCAAACATAAGCTGGAAGGAATACATTTCAAATAAACAGATATCTTGCTCGCATTTGCCTGATGACTAAAGGAATACACCTCTTCGTCATCCACCCTTATATGGATGTTACATGGCTGTGTATGTATTGTGTTGTGGTTTGCAGTAAAACTATGATATTTGTACTTTTGGACCCAACATATGCGACTTCAGCATGTTGTAGTTGTAGTTAGTCGAAGGCTTCAGTATCACTGCAAACTAATTAAAATCTATAATTGCTCAAACACCCGTGCCAGCGGAATCATCCGAATTAACATCTCATCACATTGAAGGATTCAAACAAAGAAAGGCAGCTGCAGTCCCCATCGTAGCTGCCACAGCACATGCCAAAAGACACAAGACTTAACTACATTGAAAGTGAACGCAGCCAAATTGTCCGTCATCATATGATATCATCTATCATCGTAAACAGTCGGAATATTGAAACACAATCCAGATCTTTCTCTCTATGATCAAGACTCATTCAGAGTAGGATTCCAGACTCTCTCATGAAGTCAGCTGTCTGTATATTCAGCTGTTTCTTGAAACCTTTCCGGTCAGCGGTAGTTTCTATCATAATTAGAGTCTGTTAGTTCCAGTCTCATTGATTACTTGTTAAAACGTTGCACTGTGTTCTGCGCCAGTGGCCCAGTGCATCCGATTTCAGCCAGCTTTTCAGGTTTGCTTTCCTTAGCCTTTGATTGTCCCCAATCTTCCTGCCAGGCAGCAGATTGTCTTTTCTGTAGGGCGATTCTGCTCTTAGATGGTTGGCCCTACCAGGCTTACGAGCACCATCTGCCCAAGCCAATCCAGATAAAAAATACAGCTCACGGTGTGCACAAAACACTAAACTCAGTGGCTGCAGCAGTATGCCGGACTTGCATTATGAGAAACTGCAACAAGGAACACTAGATGGACCTTAAAAGCTAACCATTACCCATATATTTATATGATATCTTTGAATGCCTGACTTTACTATTTCTTTTCTGAAAGACGCTAAGCACTTGTGGGTGCTCCGTAAATGCAGTGATGTTGATTTATGTCACTAATAAATGACACATCATGTTGTCATTTTGTTGAAGGTAAATGAATGACAATTTTCTAATTTCCAGCAAAACTTTTGGATGCAGTTTGAGAAAGGACTTCTCACAGGCCACAGTGTCAGGAAACTCATAGAGCTGGCAGAGGAGGCTGCTGACAGGGACTGTGAGTAAGTTGATTTTTGTTTGAGTCCAGTCTTCTCATTTTAACGGGGGCTGCGAGTAAGTTGATTTTTGTTTGAGTCCAGTCTTCTCATTTTGACAGGGACTGTGAGTAAGTTGATATTTGTTTGAGTCCAGTCTTCTCATTTTGACAGGGACTGTGAGTAAGTTGATATTTGTTTGAGTCCAGTCTTCTCATTTTGACAGGGACTGTGAGTAAGTTGATATTTGAGTCCAGTCTTCTCAATTTAACAGGGGCTGTGAGTAAGTTGATTTTTGTTTGAGTCCAGTCTTCTGTTGCTAAAGAAAGATCAAGCTGAAAAATCAATTTTTTAAAAATTGATAAAAAGAATATAGCTTCTTCTTAACTTCTTCTTCTTCTACTTCATCTTCTATTTCTTCAACTTCTTCTTCTTCTACTTCATCTTCTATTTCTTCAACTTCTTCTTCTTCTACTTCATCTTCTATTTCTTCAACTTCTTCTTCTTCTTCTACTTCATCTTCTATTTCTTCTTAACTTCTTCTTCTTCTACTTCATCTTCTATTTCTTCAACTTCTTCTTCTTCTACTTCATCTTCTATTTCTTCAACTTCTTCTTCTTCTTCTACTTCATCTTCTATTTCTTCAACTTCTTCTTCTTCTTCTACTTCATCTTCTATTTCTTCAACTTCTTCTTCTTCTACTTCATCTTCTATTTCTTCAACTTCTTCTTCTTCTACTTCATCTTCTATTTCTTCAACTTCTTCTTCTTCTTCTACTTCATCTTCTATTTCTTCAACTTCTTCTTCTTCTTCTTCTTCTTCTTCATCTTCTATTTCTTCAACTTCTTCTTCTTCTTCTACTTCATCTTCTATTTCTTCAACTTCTTCTTCTTCTTCTACTTCATCTTCTATTTCTTCAACTTCTTCTTAACTTCTTCTTCATCTTCTATTTCTTCAACTTCTTCTTAACTTCTTCTTCATCTTCTATTTCTTCAACTTCTTCTTCTTCTTCTACTTCATCTTCTATTTCTTCAACTTCTTCTTCTTCTACTTCATCTTCTATTTCTTCAACTTCTTCTTCTTCTACTTCATCTTCTATTTCTTCAACTTCTTCTTCTTCTACTTCATCTTCTATTTCTTCAACTTCTTCTTAACTTCTTCTTCATCTTCTATTTCTTCAACTTCTTCTTAACTTCTTCTTCATCTTCTATTTCTTCAACTTCTTCTTCTTCTTCTACTTCATCTTCTATTTCTTCAACTTCTTCTTCTTCTACTTCATCTTCTATTTCTTCAACTTCTTCTTCTTCTTCTTCATCTTCTATTTCTTCAACTTCTTCTTCTTCTACTTCATCTTCTATTTCTTCAACTTCTTCTTCTTCTTCTACTTCATCTTCTATTTCTTCAACATCTTCTTCTTCTACTTCATCTTCTATTTCTTCAACTTCTTCTTCTTCTTCTTCATCTTCTATTTCTTCAACATCTTCTTCTTCATCTTCTATTTCTTCAACATCTTCTTCTTCTACTTCATCTTCTATTTCTTCAACTTCTTCTTCTTCTTCTTCATCTTCTATTTCTTCAACATCTTCTTCTTCTTCTTCATCTTCTATTTCTTCAACTTCTTCTTAACTTCTTCTTCATCTTCTATTTCTTCAACTTCTTCTTCTTCTTCTACTTCATCTTCTATTTCTTCAACTTCTTCTTCTTCTACTTCATCTTCTATTTCTTCAACTTCTTCTTCTTCTTCTTCATCTTCTATTTCTTCAACTTCTTCTTCTTCTACTTCATCTTCTATTTCTTCAACTTCTTCTTCTTCTTCTACTTCATCTTCTATTTCTTCAACTTCTTCTTCTTCTACTTCATCTTCTATTTCTTCAACTTCTTCTTCTTCTACTTCATCTTCTATTTCTTCAACTTCTTCTTCTTCTACTTCATCTTCTATTTCTTCAACTTCTTCTTCTTCTTCTTCATCTTCTATTTCTTCAACTTCTTCTTCTTCTACTTCATCTTCTATTTCTTCAACATCTTCTTCTTCTACTTCATCTTCTATTTCTTCAACTTCTTCTTCTTCTTCTTCATCTTCTATTTCTTCAACTTCTTCTTCTTCTACTTCATCTTCTATTTCTTCAACTTCTTCTTCTTCTTCTACTTCATCTTCTATTTCTTCAACATCTTCTTCTTCTACTTCATCTTCTATTTCTTCAACTTCTTCTTCTTCTTCTTCTTCATCTTCTATTTCTTCAACTTCTTCTTCTTCTACTTCATCTTCTATTTCTTCAACATCTTCTTCTTCTACTTCATCTTCTATTTCTTCAACTTCTTCTTCTTCTTCTTCATCTTCTATTTCTTCAACATCTTCTTCTTCTACTTCATCTTCTATTTCTTCAACATCTTCTTCTTCTACTTCATCTTCTATTTCTTCAACTTCTTCTTCTTCTTCTTCATCTTCTATTTCTTCAACTTCTTCTTCTTCTACTTCATCTTCTATTTCTTCAACATCTTCTTCTTCTACTTCATCTTCTATTTCTTCAACTTCTTCTTCTTCTTACCACCCTGGGGGTTGTTGAGACGCCACTGACAGGTTTCATCTTCTTTCTTCTTTTCTCTTTTCACTGATACCTAAAAGGTGTCGTGGTTTATATCATTTGTCGTTCTTGTGCTGCTCGAACTGTCTGAATTAGTGATTTTCATTTGTTGTTACATGTCTCTGTCACTGCATCTATCCATCTTCTTCTTTTCTCTTTCACTGATACCTAAAAGGTGTCGTGGTTTATATCATTTGTCGTTCTTGTGCTGCTCGAACTGTCTGAATTAGTGATTTTCCTCTGTTGTTACATGTCTCTGTCACTGCATCTATCCATCTTCTTCTTTTCTCTTTTCACTGATACCTAAAAGGTGTCGTGGTTTATATCATTTGTCGTTCTTGTGCTGCTCGAATTGTCTGAATTAGTGATTTTCCTCTGTTTGTTACATGTCTCTGTCACTGCATCTATCCATCTTCTTCTTTTCTCTTTTCACTGATACCTAAAAGGTGTCGTGGTTTATATCATTTGTCGTTCTTGTGCTGCTCGAATTGTCTGAATTAGTGATTTTCCTCTGTTGTTACATGTCTCTGTCACTGCATCTATCCATCTTCTTCTTTTCTCTTTTCACTGATACCTAAAAGGTGTCGTGGTTTATATCATTTGTCGTTCTTGTGCTGCTCGAATTGTCTGAATTAGTGATTTTCCTCTGTTGTTACATGTCTCTGTCACTGCATCTATCCATCTTCTTCTTTTCTCTTTTCACTGATACCTAAAAGGTGTCATGGTTTATATCATTTGTCGTTCTTGTGCTGCTCGAATTGTCTGAATTAGTGATTTTCCTTTGTTGTTACATGTCTCTGTCACTGCATCTATCCATCTTCTTCTGGGTCTTCCTCTTGGTCTTTTTCCATGCATTCTCGAGAAGAACGCCCTTGATGGTGATTGGTAAGGGTTCATTCTGACCAGGTGGCCAAACCATTTAAGTTGTTGTTGTTCTATATATTCTTGGCAGGGTTTTGTTCCTACTATTTTTCTTATGGTTTCATTTGGTATTCTATCTCTTCTTGTGTTGTTTGTTACTTTTCTCAAGCAACACATCTCACATGTATTGATCTTTCTTAAATGTGATTTAGAAAGGGTCCATGTTTGACTTTCATAGCACAAAGTTGGTATGAAGATGCTATATATCATTTGTTGTTTAGCTGGCATAGAAATGTTTGGATGTCTTAGCAATGGTGAAAGCTGATATGTAACAGCATTTGCTTTTTGTATTCTCATGTCAATTTCTCTGTCTAGTTTTCCATCTTCTGTGAACATTGTGCCTAAATACTTGAATTCCTCTACTGGTTTTATTTCTTTATCTTTGATCTTGATGTTTAATGGGTGTCTTAATTTGCTTATTTTTATAGCCTCTGTTTTTGCTGTGTTAATTTTCATACTGTAGTTTGTGCAGCTTATATCTAGAGATGTTAAATGCTGTTGTAGCAGGTTTTCATCCTCATTTATTAGGCATTGGTCATCTGCGAAGAGTAGCTCATTGATGTTGGAGTTTTCTACCTCTATATTATTATTTGATTTGTCCTTATTGTTGGTTGTTTCCTTATTTATTTTGTCCATATATATGATGAAGAGGAGTGGTGAGAGGACACATCCTTGTCTTACTCCTGTTGTAACCTGAAACCATTCTGACAGACCTTCCGATGTTCTGAGGGCACTTTTGACTATTTGTATATAATGCCATTATATTATCTAGTAGTTGTCCTGCTACCCCGTAGGTTTCTAAAGTTTGTTCCTGTCCACACGATAAAATGCTTTTTCCTGATCTATAAACACTATAAAAGATGATGGTCATATGTTGGACATGTGATGAGAAGAGATAATAACCGAATAGCAAAGCAAGCCCTCATGTGGGAAACAACAGGTAAGAGAAAAAGAGGAAGACCCAGGGAGTCATTGAGAAGAACATTGATGAGAGAGGCAAGAGCAGCAGGATTCGGCTCCCTCAATGAGATAGAGCAGCTTGCACAGAACAGAGACAAATGGCGAGATTTGATAAAATATCTTTAAAAGAAAACTGCTAGAACAAAAATTCAGATAGGAGAAGGAGTATCTTGATCTACACCCTATGGGCCGGCTACGGCTCGAAAGGTCAATAGATAGATAGATAAACACTATATTTAGGTTTCTGTCATATTCTATTGTTTTTTCACATAGTTGTCTCAATGTAAATATAGCCTCAGTACAGCTTTTGCCTTTTCTGAATCTGAATTGATTATTACTTAATTGAGGTTCTATTATGTATCTTACTCATCTCTCTAATATTTTAGCAAACATTTTACCAACTGGTTTCATCAGTCTTCTCAATTTCTCTCTAATCCAGTCACTCTTTGGGATCCCAATCTTGGGGCCTGTCCAGCCTTTTTTGTTGAGTTCTTCCAATCTGCTCAATCTGAATCTTTTCATAGTAAATTGCAGAATGCTCTTTGTTAGGCCAAACAATTGAGATACATGGCCAAGCCATTTCATTTTGTGTAACTTAATATATCTTAGCAAACACATACGGTCAATTAGATTTGTAAAAGATGTACACAAAATGTGTTGTGCGATGGTACTCTACAGCAATATGTAGAAACCATTGGTGTACATCTGGAACATAACACTGCTGTATCTTGTAGAATTGTTAAATCTAGTGGGATTTTCTCTTGATATTTCTTGCAGAATTTGTAAATCTGGAGGGATTTTCTCTTGATATTTCTTGTAGTATTGTTAAATCTGGTGGGATTTTCTCTTGATATTTCCTGTAGAATTGTTAAATCTGGTGGGATTTTCTCTTGATATTTCTTGTAGAATTGTTAAATCTGGTGGGATTTTCTCTTGATATTTCATGTAGAATTGTTAAATCTAATGGGATTTTCTCTTGATATTTCTTGTACAATTGTTAAATCTGGTGGGATTTTCTCTTGATATTTCATGTAGAATTGTTAAATCTAATGGGATTTTCTCTTGATATTTCTTGTAGAATTGTTAAATCTGGTGGGATTTTCTCTTGATATTTCTTGTAGAATTGTTAAATCTGTTGGGATTGTCTCTTGATATTTCTTGTAGAATTGTTAAATCTGGTAGGATTGTCTCTTGATAGTTCTTGTAGAATTGTTAAATCTAGTGGGATTTTCTCTTGATATTTCTTGTAGAGTTGTTAAATCTGGTGGGATTTTCTCTTGATATTTCTTGTTGAATTGTTAAATCTGGTGGGATTTTCTCTTGATATTTCTTGTAGAATTGTTAAATCTGGTAGGATTTTCTCTTGATATTTCTTGTAGAGTTGTTAAATCTGGTGGGATTTTCTCTTGATATTTCTTGTAGAGTTGTTAAATCTGGTGGGATTTTCTTTTGATATTTCTTTACAAAATGGAAATTGTTGTAAAGTCATAATCAGGTTACAGATCCTTGTAAAGAAAGTTGCTTACATCCCATCCCATTAGAAAGAATCTCATCTCTAGCCAGATCTCTCATAGAAAGTTGCTTACATCCCATCCCATCCCATCAGAAAGAATCTCTTCTCTAGCCAGATCTCTCATAGAAAGTTGCTTACATCCCATCCCTTCAGAAAAAATCTCTTCTCTAGCCAGATCTTCCACTGAAAGTTGCTTACATCATATCCCATCAGATAGAATCTCTTCTCTAGCCAGATCTTCCACAGAAAGTTGCTTACATCCCATCCCATCAGAAAGAATCTCTTTCTCTAGCCAGATCTCCCACAGAAGGTTGCTTACATCACATCCCATCAGAAAAAATCTCTTCTCTAGCCAGATCTTCCACTGAAAGTTGCTTACATAACATCCCATCAGAAAGAATCTCTTCTCTAGCCAGATTTCCCACAGAAAGTTGCTTACATCCCATCCCATCAGAAAGAATCTCTGTCTCTAGCCATATCTCCCACAGAAATGTTCTTACATCCCATCCCTTCAGAAAGAATCTCTGTCTCTAGCCAGATCTTCCACTGAAAGTTGCTTACATAACATCCCATCAGAAAGAATCTCTTCTCTAGCCAGATTTCCCACAGAAAGTTGCTTACATCCCATCCCATCAGAAAGAATCTCTGTCTCTAGCCATATCTCCCACAGAAATGTTCTTACATCCCATCCCTTCAGAAAGAATCTCTGTCTCTAGCCATATCTCCCACAGAAATGTTCTTACATCCCATCCCTTCAGAAAAAATCTCTTCTCTAGCCAGATCTTCCACAGAAATGTTCTTACATCCCATCCCTTCAGAAAAAATCTCTTCTCTAGCCATATCTCCCACAGAAATGTTCTTACATCCATCCCTTCAGAAAGAATCTCTGTCTCTAGCCATATCTCCCACAGAAATGTTCTTACATCCCATCCCTTCAGAAAAAATCTCTTCTCTAGCCAGATCTTCCACTGAAAGTTGCTTACATAACATCCCATCAGATAGAATCTCTTCTCTAGCCAGATCTCCCACAGAAATGTTCTTACATCCCATCCCATCAGAAAGAATCTCTGTCTCTAGCCAGATCTCCCACAGAAATGTTCTTACATCCCATCCCTTCAGAAAGAATCTCTGTCTCTAGCCAGATCTCCCACAGAAAGTTGCTTACATCCCATCCCATCAGAAAGAATCTCTGTCTCTAGGCAGATCTCCCACAGAAAGTTGCTTACATCACATCCCATCAGAAAGAATCTCTGTCTCTAGCCAGATCTCCCACAGAAAGTTGCTTACATCACATCCCATCAGAAAGAATCTCTGTCTCTAGCCAGATCTTCCACAGAAAGTTGCTTACATCACATCCCATCAGATAGAATCTCTTCTCTAGCCAGATCTCCCACAGAAAGTTGCTTACATCCGATCCCATCAGAAAGAATCTTTTCTCTAGCCAGATCTCCCACAGAAAGTTGCTTACATCCTATCCCATCAGAAAGAATCTCTGTCTCTAGTCATATCTCCCACTTCTTCTGTTGTCATGTTTAATATCTTCTTGATGTCTTGAAACCACCTTCTTCTTGGTCTGCCCCTACCTTGTCATTCCGGAACCTTCCTTTATTATTTTTCCAGCCTGTTGTGCTTTTTGGTATAGCTGTAGTATTTAAATTTCCCCTGTATGATGTTTTTTATAAGCAAGTTCTTTTAAATGTTTAGAACTTTTAATATGTCTTCATGACTCAACATACAGAAAATAATTTAACATACAGAAAATAACTCAACGAACAGAAAATGGCTCAACATACAGAAAATAACTCAACATGCAGAAAATGGCTCAACATACAGAAAATAACTCAACGTACAGAAAATAGCTCAATGTACAGAAAGTAATTCAACGAACAGAAAATAGCTCAACGCACAGAAAGTAACTCAACGAACAGAAAATAGCTCAATGTACAGAAAATAACTCAACGAAAAGAAAATAACTCTTCTTCTTCTTCTTTCCTTCCTCATCTGCCTTTCAGCGTCGAGGGGAGATATAATTTGCGGTCTTTTGTTCTTCTGTTCGCCTCTGCTGCTGTTATGTTTCCTAGTGCTTCTAATATTTCATCGATCCATCTTTTTGTGGTCGACCATTGGGTCTGGTGTTCTCACAACGTTTGTTGAAGGCTCGTTGTGTTGTGTTTTGTTCTTTCTGCCTTGTCACGTGGCCAAACCATTTTATCTGTTGTTTCTTTATATATTGTATGGCGGGGGCTGTTCCTAGCTTTTTTCTCAGTTCTTCATTTCTGATCTTATCTCTCAGACTGTTTCCTGTCATTCGTCTAACACATTTAATCTCTGTAAAGGTTATTTTTCTTATTGTTCTTGCATCTAGGGTCCAAGTCTGGCATTGGTAGCACAACGTTGGGATGAAGATTGTATTGTATAGTGCTCGTTTTGCCGCCAGAGTTATTTCCTTGTTGGACAATAGTGGTGATAACTGTCCGATCATTTGACAAGCTTTGTTGCATCTTGATTCTATCACTGCTGTTTGAGAATTATCATTTGTCATTAGACTTCCTAGGTATTTGAATTCCTCTACTTGCTTTAGTTGTCTGCCTTCTATAGTTATGTTGATGTTCTGTTTATTTTTGGCGACATTCATGACTTCTGTTTTATTGATGTTGATTTTCATGTTGTATTTTGTGCCTGAGATGTTGAGTTTGTTTAAGTGCCCAGAGATGGTACTCAATGAATGGTGCTCCATGGTAGCCAACCTTCAATCCGGAGATAGCACTCAATGAATGGCGCTTCATGGTAGCCAACCTTCAATCTGGCGATGGAACTCAATGAATGGCGCTCCATGGTAGCCAACCTTCAATCTGGCGATGGAACTCAATGAATGGCGCTCCATGGTAGCCAACCTTCAATCCGGAGATAGCACTCAATGAATGGCGCTCCATGGTAGCCAACCTTCAATCCGGAGATGGCACTCAATGAATGGTGCTCCATGGTAGCCAACCTTCAATCCGGAGATGCCACTCAATGAATGGCGCTCCATGGTAGCCAACCTTCAATCCGGAGATGGCACTCAATGAATGGCGCTTCATGGTAGCCAACCTTCAATCCGGAGATGGCACTCAATGAATGGTGCTTCATGGTAGCCAACCTTCTATCCAGAGATGGTACTCAATGAATGGTGCTCCATGGTAGCCAACCTTCAACTCGGAGATGGTACTCAATGAATGGTGCTCCATGGTAGCCAACCTTCAACCCGGAGATGGCACTCAATGAATGGTGCTCCATGGTAGCCAACCTTCAACGCGGAGATGGTACTCAATGAATGGTGCTTCATGGTAGCCAACCTTCAATCCGGAGATAGCACTCAATGAATGGCGCTTCATGGTAGCCAACCTTCAATCCGGAGATGGCACTCAATGAATGGTGCTTCATGGTAGCCAACCTTCTATCCAGAGATGGTACTCAATGAATGGCGCTTCATGGTAGCCAACCTTCAATCCGGAGATGGCACTCAATGAATATCGCTCCATGGTAGCCGACCTTCAATCCGGAGATGGTACTCAATGAATGGCGCTGCATGGTAGCCAACCTTCGATGTGGAGATGGCACTCAGTGAATGGTGCTTCATGGTAGCCAACCTTCTATCCAGAGATGGTACTCAATGAATGGCGCTTCATGGTAGCCAACCTTCAATCCGGAGATGGCACTCAATGAATATCGCTCCATGGTAGCCGACCTTCAATCCGGAGATGGTACTCAATGAATGACGCTCCATGTTAGCCAACCTTCGATGCGGAGATGGCACTTGATGATGATGATCTCCATATCTGCTCCACCACTCATCCCTTCATTTCTTGAATTGTATATAAACTGACTGTTCATGTGCCTCCTTGGGGAGGGGGACCTCTGTTACTGAGTGCTTAGTGTGCTTGCTTCTTGATCAGAAGGGCCTGAGTTTGATCCCCAGAAGTGACATAATTTTTTTTTCACACTGACAATTCTCCGAGGTTCACCCAGCCTCTAAAGAATGGGTGCCAGAGATTTTTCTGGAAAGTAAAGACAGACTGGCATGATACCAACCATATCACCCAACAATGTGCCGTAGTCATAGAGAAATCTGGTCGCTAACACCATATTCCCCATATGCCTAGCAAGATGGGAGGAAACCTCTACTTCCTTTTTTCACTTACCCTGGATCGACCAGACTCCTTTTCCCACAACTAGACTATCATGGGACAGCACTGTTCATCAAAGTAAGAAGTTCTTTTAATAGACCTTTGCTATTGATAACTGTTTTACGACATTTCTTATTTTATATATGGTCACTCTATGATAGGGAATTTCTTCTGGTTTACTATTTTTTTAAAAACTGAACTTCATATCTGTCTGTCTATTGTCCTTTCTAGCTGAAGACGGCACATAGGGCAGAACCACAATCTCAAAAACAGAAACCTTGCGTGCCAAAATGGCACATATTGCAGAGATCACTGCTTCTTTAATCTATCGCTCTGTTTCCATAACAATACTTTTTACAATGACAACTTGTCAAGCCATCGATCAACCTCCTTAGTCGCCTCTTATGACATGCCTGGAAGGTTACAGTGTCATTATTCTTTACTTCCCACATAATGAGGGCCTGGTAACACATAGTACAAATTTCATGCGTAAAAAATAAAAGTAATATACACCTGTCATGCCGATGTGGCATATAGGGAATATGGTGATAGTGACCATAAATTCTACAGACCTTCAGCACATGATCTTTGGGGTAATGTGGTCGATATTACGCCCGTGTCACTTTACTTTCCCAGAAAAAAATCCGGTACCCATTAAAGGCTGGGTGAACCGGAAGCCATCGGTTGGGATCGAACCCTACCTTTTGTCCTTTGCAGTCCAGTTCACTAACCACTGAGCTATCACGGCTCCCAAATTTCATATGGGCATTCCTAAAATAGATTTGTTGGTAGCACCATAATTTCACTTCCTTCACCAGTGTAAACAAACACACCGCAAAACATATTTATATTATGGTTATGGTTATGGTTATGGAAGGCCCCGGTATCACTGCAAATCAATTAAAATCCATAATGACTCAACCACCTATACCAGTGGAATCATCCGAATTACTATCTCATCTTCCGAACAAAGAAAGGTAGCTGTAGTCCCCATCATAGCAGTCTCAGCACACGCCAAAATATTTGTGTTATGCAGGAGTGAGATGATGTTTGTAACATATTTGTGTTGATGCAGGAGTGAGAGGACAGTTGTAACACATTTCTGTTGATGCAAGAGTGAGAGGATGTCTGTAACACATTTCTGTTGATGCAAGAGTGAGAGGATGTGTGTAACACATTTCTGTTGATGCAGGAGTGAGAGGATGTCTGTAACACATTTCTGTTGATGCAGGAGTGAGAGGACAATTGTAACACATTTGTGTTGATGCAGGAGTGAGAGGATGTCTGTAACACATTTGTGTTGATGCAGGAGTGAGAGGACAGTTGTAACACATTTGTGTTAATGCAGGAGTGAGAGGACAGTTGTAACACATTTGTGTTGATGCAGGAGTGAGAGGACAATTGTAACACATTTGTGTTGATGCAGGAGTGAGAGGACAGTTGTAACACATTTGTGTTAATGCAGGAGTGAGAGGACAGTTGTAACACATTTGTGTTGATGCAGGAGTGAGAGGACATTGTAACACATTTGTGTTGATGCAGGAGTGAGAGGACAGTTGTAACACATTTGTGTTAATGCAGGAGTGAGAGGACAGTTGTAACACATTTGTGTTGATGCAGGAGTGAGAGGACAATTGTAACACATTTGTGTTGATGCAGGAGTGAGAGGACAGTTGTAACACATTTCTGTTGATGCAGGAGTGAGAGGACAATTGTAACACATTTCTGTTGATGCAGGAGTGAGAGGATGTCTGTAACACATTTCTGTTGATGCAAGAGTGAGAGGATGTCTGTAACACATTTGTGTTGATGCAGGAGTGAGAGGACAATTGTAACACATTTCTGTTGATGCAGGAGTGAGAGGATGCCTGTAACACATTTCTGTTGATGCAAGAGTGAGAGAATGTCTGTAACACATTTCTGTTGATACAGGAGTGAAATGATGTTTGTAACACATTTCTGTTGATGCTAGTTTTATTAAAATATTATCTAACATTATCCACACAGAATGATCCGTGTGTCAGAAATCACTGGCATGTGGCGGATGCCCAGATACCTGGTTCGCATTGTAAGTAAAATTTGAACAGACTTTGTCTTTGGCATGGAAAGATAATATAGCTCATAGCCTCTATATTTGGAAGTATGGACCAACTAAAGTTTATAAGTTTCTTCTGTCTGGTATTTATAACAGGGACATGCAGTGAGATAACAATGCGAGTTCTGTACAAGTCTGATGCTTGATAACATATATTGTTGGATATAGTCTGTGATTTCTGCCATTAGTGCAATTTTTAGCTTGAAAGGTCAAAGATAAATTTAATCAAGTGTAAATTAGATCGTGAATGATTGACAACGTTGTATTTGTTTATTATTGTGTTTGTTGTCTTCATCAGAGATTTGTCTTGGCCTCACAGTCCGTTGTCTTCCCAGAAGAGCCCACACATGGCTCAACTTTTATCAGGTAAGTTAGGGCTTGGGCAGGTGTAGAATGAGATAGGTGATGGGTAGGGGTTAGGGATCAGCTGGGTGTAGAGTGAGATAGGTGATGGGTAGGGGTTAGGGATCAGCTGGGTGTAGAGTGAGATAGGTGATGGGTAGGGGTTAGGGATCAGGTGGGTGTAGAGTGAGATAGGTGATGGGTAGGGATTAGGGATCAGCTGGGTGTAGAGTGAGATAGGTGATGGGTAGGGATTAGGGATCAGGTGGGTGTAGAGTGAGATAGGTGATGGGTAGGGATTAGGGATCAGGTGGGTGTAGAGTGAGATAGGTGATGGGTAGGGATTAGGGATCAGCTGGGTGTAGAGTGAGATAGGTGATGGGTAGGGGTTAGGGATCAGCTGGGTGTAGAGTGAGATAGGTGATGGGTAGGGGTTAGGGATCAGCTGGGTGTAGAGTGAGATAGGTGATGGGTAGGGTTAGGGATCAGCTGGGTGTAGAGTGAGATAGGTGATGGGTAGGGTTAGGGATCAGCTGGGTGTAGAGTGAGATAGGTGATGGGTAGGGGTTAGGGATCAGCTTGGTGTAGAGTGAGATAGGTGATGGGTAGGGTTAGGGATCAGCTTGGTGTAGAGTGAGATAGGTGATGGGTAGGGTTAGGGATCAGCTGGGTGTAGAGTGAGATAGGTGATGGGTAGGGGTTAGGATCAGCTGGGTGTAGAGTGAGATAGGTGATGGGTAGGGGTTAGGGATCAGCTGGGTGTAGAGTGAGATAGGTGATGGGTAGGGGTTAGGGATCAGCTGGGTGTAGAGTGAGATAGGTGATGGGTAGGGGTTAGGGATCACACACTGGTCTCCTCAGCACTCAGCTTAGAGTGTCCTCAGTAAGAAACTGGTGTCTCTCACCATACTGGCAGATATCCTCAGTCTTGAGAAGCACTCATATTTTTATTTTTGAAATTATGACATTTTGAGTAGCTTTTTTTTCTTAGCAATTTCTCCTGGACTGCAGCAGTTGAGCCTAGTCTTTCAATTGTTCACTGCCAAAGGTTGTTTTAGTGGGCATGGGTATAGGACCTATAAGAGTTGATCTATCTATCTATTGACCTTTCGAGCCATGGCTGGCTCATAGGGCATAGACCTAGATACTCTTTCTCTTTTCTAAATATTCTTTTCTAAATATTCTTTTCTAGCAGTCTCAATCCTTGCAAAGATCTTTTCTCAAATCTCTTGTCTCTGTTCTGTTGAAACATCTCGATCTCATTGAGGGTGCCGATACCTGCTGCCTTTGCTTCTCTGGTCAATGTTCTTCTCAGTGCCTCTCTTGGTCTTCCTCTTTTCCTCCTACTTGTTGTTTCCTACATGAGAGCTCGCTTTGTTATTCGGTTATTATCTCATCTCATCACATGTCCAACATATGTCCATCATCTTATCTTGGATACTAATAATATACTATAGTCATGAGAACACCTGCGCGAAAGACATTGCCTACGAAGCTAATTTTTTTTAGTTAGCTGATTGGCAGTGTTCCCTAGCGTTTGGCTTTTCATGGCAAGGCGCTGTGCCACTGAGTACGGGTTTGATCCTGCTTTGGTCCATATTTTTTTTCTATTGTTGATTATTTGTCATTTTTTTCTGAGTGCTGTAAACATACCTCTTCCTCTGAATTGATTAGCTGATTATTGCCTCGGAAGTTTCCCTCTATAATAATATTCATTTATTATTATTTGTCTCCAGTCTAAACCACTGGAAACTACTATTCGTGCTGTTTCGTCTTAAATGTTTGTCTGCAACGCAAGTATTCAGCCCTACCCTATCCGGGAGATACTTGTCTTAACAGGAAAAATACAGATACTCTATGTATTTCCGAGCTGTGATCACAGCCTTATGCTATAGTCATGAGAACACCTGCGCGAAAAGACATTGTCCACGACAGCTAATTTTTTAGTTAGCTGAGTGGCTGTGTTCCCTAGTGTTTGGCTTTTCGTGGCAAGGCGCTGTGCCACTGAGTACGGGTTCGATCCTGCTTAGCTCCATATTTTTTTTCTGTTGTTGATTATTTGTCATTTTTTTTCCGAGTGCTGTAAACATACCTCTTCCTCTGAATTGATTCGCTGATTATCGCCTCGGAAGTTTCCCTCTAGAATAATATTCATTTATTATTATTTGTCTCCGACCTCTAAGAGTGGTGGCTATTATATCACAGAGTGGACATGGGACCTCTAAGAGTGCTGGCTATTATATCACAGAGTGGACATGGGACCTCTAAGAGTGGTGGCTATTATATCACAGAGTGGACATGGGACCTCTATGAGTGGTGGCTATTATATCACAGAGTGGACATGGGACCTCTATGAGTAGTGACTATTATATCACAGAGTGGACATGGGACCTCTATGAGTGGTGGCTATTATATCACAGAGTGGACATGGGACCTCTAAGAGTGGTGGCTATTATATCACAGAGTGGACATGGGACCTCTAAGAGTGGTAGCTATTATATCACAGAGTGGACATGGGACCTCTAAGAGTGCTGGCTATTATATCACAGAGTGGACATGGGACCTCTATGAGTGGTGGCTATTATATCACAGAGTGGACATGGGACCTCTAAGAGTGGTGGCTATTATATCACAGAGTGGACATGGGACCTCTAAGAGTGGTGGCTATTATATTACAGAGTGGACATGGGACCTCTAAGAGTGGTGGCTATTATATCACAGAGTAGACATGGGACCTCTAAGAGTGGTGGCTATTATATCACAGAGTGGACATGGGACCTCTAAGAGTGGACATGGGACCTCTAAGAGTGGTGGCTATTATATCACAGAGTGGACATGGGACCTCTAAGAGTGGTGGCTATTATATCACAGAGTGGACATGAGACCTCTAAGAGTGGTGGCTATTATATCACAGAGTGGACATGAGACCTCTAAGAGTGGTGGCTATTATATCACAGAGTGGGCATGGGACCTCTAAGAGTGTTGGCTATTATATCACAGAGTGGACATGGGACCTCTAAGAGTGGTGGCTATCAATTCCTAGAGAGCTGGGGGAGGGTAAAGTCATGACGAAACCATGGGAGAAAAATTCCCATCACCTGTGGTGAGACTTCAACCTAAGACATCTCATTCTGTACCACATCCTGGGTTTGAAAGGGTTAAACAATGTACTAAGAGAGTGGGAGTTCATAGAGTTAATACAGGATGATGAGGAGATGTTGAGTTATTCAGTCACGAGGAACATTGGTCAGTTTGAAGGACATCTTGAATTAGTATGATTAGATCACGTGACCAAAGGTGGCAAGCCAGAATGAAGGGCTGGACTGGTGAGTTTCTGCCAATACCTTGAACAGACAAGACATAGGGTTAGATCAAGTATGGCACTGGCTGGGATAACATCTATAGAAATGGCTGACACCAGGATAAGGAAGGGTAGATAACATCTATAGATGTCTAGCCTGGCCAAGCGAATAGGGATCGAAGAGGGAAGACAACCCTGTACTCAAAATGTTGTGCTGAAGTTGAATGTGTTGGGCCGAAAGGCTCAAATATCATAGTTACACTGCAAACCACAACACAATGCAGACACATCCACTTAACATCCTTTTAATGACGGAGAGGTGTACTCCATTAGTCAGCTTGCAAATGCAAGCTGGCATATTGTTGTCTACGACTGTTTGTCCAAGTCTGTAGCATCTTCATTAGAATCCTCGGAGAAGTGCTCCGTCTGGACAAATCCAGCCTTACATCACAACAAACATACGACCACACTGTGACAAGAGACTAGAATAATCCAGTTGTAGACATCTTAAATACTTGGTATAACGTGGAACGAATTCAAAACAAACGAGGAAATTAGAGAAATCGCCAATCAACCACTAATATCTTCAGTAATCAAGAAAAGACGATGGTCATATGTTGGACATGTGATGAGAAGAGATAATAACCGAATAGCAAAGCAAGCCTTCATGTGGGAAACAACAGGTAAGAGAAAAAGAGGAAGACCCAGAGAGACACTGAGAAGAACATTGATGAGAGAGGCAAAAGCAGCAGGAATTGACTCCCTCAATGAGATAGAGCTGCTTGCACAGAACAGAGACAAATGATAAAATATCTTTAAAAGAATTGAAAACTGCTAGAACAAAAATTCAGATAAGAGAAGGAGTATCTTGGTCTACACCCTATGAGCCGGCTACGGCTCAAAAGGCCAATAGATAGATATCTTACCTCTAGACTACACAGATCACCTAGTTTTGCCACTGATATTTTATAACCTTCAAAGCTCTATCACTGTCACCTGCATTGTTTTTTTTCTTTCAGAACAATGGCCCTCTTGGGTGAAAGCCAGCTGTTGTTATTTGCCATCTTTGTTACAGACACTGTGGTCATTGTCTTAACAGTGCTGATTACCCTTGGTGGTAACCTGTACAACCCTGGCAACCTCATGGTCCACAGCATCCATAACACCAATATCCTGCTGACAATTATTCTTACAATTTACTTCATCTTCAGAGTAGGTAACAGGTTTATGTGACATATTTATCAGCGTCATTGTGTCTTTAATACTTTAGACCAGACCAATGTTAATGACAGATCAAATGTATTTGGTGGCTACCAGGACATTGATCACAGCCAAGGGGAGACAAGAATAGAGCCACTGTCTACTGTTACATCCATGTGACTAGTGGGACATTGATCACAGCCAAGGGGAGACAAGAATAGAGCCACTGTCATCTGTTACATCCATGTGACTAGTGGGACATTGATCACAGCCAAGGGGAGACAAGAATAGAGCCACTGTCTACTGTTACATCCATGTGACTAGTGGGACATTGATCACAGCCAAGGGGAGACAAGAATAGAGCCACTGTCTACTGTTACATCCATGTGACTAGTGGGACATTGATCACAGCCAAGGGGAGACAAGAATAGAGCTACTGTCTACTGTTACATCCATGTGACTAGTGGGACATTGATCACAGCCAAGGGGAGACAAGAATAGAGCCACTGTCTACTGTTACATCCATGTGACTAGTGGGACATTGATCACAGCCAAGGGGAGACAAGAATAGAGCTACTGTCTACTGTTACATCCATGTGACTAGTGGGACATTGATCACAGCCAAGGGGAGACAAGAATAGAGATACTGTCTACTGTTACATCCATGTGACTAGTGGGACATTGATCACAGCCAAGGGGAGACAAGAATAGAGCTACTGTCTACTGTTACATCCATGTGACTAGTGGGACATTGATCACAGCCAAGGGGAGACAAGAATAGAGATACTGTCTACTGTTACATCCATGTGACTAGTGGGACATTGATCACAGCCAAGGGGAGACAAGAATAGAGCCACTGTCTACTGTTACATCCATGTGACTAGTGGGACATTGATCACAGCCAAGGGGAGACAAGAATAGAGCCACTGTCTACTGTTACATCCATGTGACTAGTGGGACATTGATCACAGCCAAGGGGAGACAAGAATAGAGCCACTGTCTACTGTTACATCCATGTGACTAGTGGGACATTGATCACAGCCAAGGGGAGACAAGAATAGAGCCACTGTCTACTGTTACATCCATGTGACTAGTGGGACATTGATCACAGCCAAGGGGAGACAAGAATAGAGCCACTGTCTACTGTTACATCCATGTGACTAGTGGGACATTGATCACAGCCAAGGGGAGACTAGAATAGAGCCACTGTCTACTGTTACATCCATGTGACTAGTGGGACATTGATCACAGCCAAGGGGAGACAAGAATAGAGCTACTGTCTACTGTTACATCCATGTGACTAGTGGGACATTGATCACAGCCAAGGGGAGACTAGAATAGAGCTACTGTCTACTGTTACATCCATGTGACTAGTGGGACATTGATCACAGCCAAGGGGAGACAAGAATAGAGCTACTGTCTACTGTTACATCCATGTGACTAGTGGGACATTGATCACAGCCAAGGGGAGACAAGAATAGAGCTACTGTCTACTGTTACATCCATGTGACTAGTGGGACATTGATCACAGCCAAGGGGAGACAAGAATAGATACTGTCTACTGTTACATCCATGTGACTAGTGGGACATTGATCACAGCCAAGGGGAGACAAGAATAGAGCCACTGTCACTGTTACATCCATGTGACTAGTGGGACATTGATCACAGCCAAGGGGAGACAAGAATAGAGCACTGTCTGTTGTTACATCCATGTGACTAGTGGGACATTGATCACAGCCAAGGGGAGACAAGAATAGAGCCACTGTCTACTGTTACATCCATGTGACTAGTGGGACATTGATCACAGCCAAGGGGAGACAAGAATAGAGCCACTGTCTACTGTTACATCCATGTGACTAGTGGGACATTGATCACAGCCAAGGGGAGACAAGAATAGAGCTACTGTCTACTGTTACATCCATGTGACTAGTGGGACATTGATCACAGCCAAGGGGAGACAAGAATAGAGCTACTGTCACTGTTACATCCATGTGACTAGTGGGACATTGATCACAGCCAAGGGGAGACAAGAATAGAGATACTGTCATCTGTTACATCCATGTGACTAGTGGGACATTGATCACAGCCAAGGGGAGACAAGAATAGAGCCACTGTCTACTGTTACATCCATGTGACTAGTGGGACATTGATCACAGCCAAGGGGAGACAAGAATAGAGCCACTGTCTACTGTTACATCCATGTGACTAGTGGGACATTGATCACAGCCAAGGGGAGACAAGAATAGAGCCACTGTCTACTGTTACATCCATGTGACTAGTGGGACATTGATCACAGCCAAGGGGAGACAAGAATAGAGCCACTGTCTACTGTTACATCCATGTGACTAGTGGGACATTGATCACAGCCAAGGGGAGACAAGAATAGAGCTACTGTCTACTGTTACATCCATGTGACTAGTGGGACATTGATCACAGCCAAGGGGAGACAAGAATAGAGCTACTGTCTATCTGTTACATCCATGTGACTAGTGGGACATTGATCACAGCCAAGGGGAGACAAGAATAGAGATACTGTCTACTGTTACATCCATGTGACTAGTGGGACATTGATCACAGCCAAGGGGAGACAAGAATAGAGCCACTGTCTACTGTTACATCCATGTGACTAGTGGGACATTGATCACAGCCAAGGGGAGACAAGAATAGAGCCACTGTCTACTGTTACATCCATGTGACTAGTGGGACATTGATCACAGCCAAGGGGAGACAAGAATAGAGCCACTGTCTACTGTTACATCCATGTGACTAGTGGGACATTGATCACAGCCAAGGGGAGACAAGAATAGAGCCACTGTCTACTGTTACATCCATGTGACTAGTGGGACATTGATCACAGCCAAGGGGAGACAAGAATAGAGCCACTGTCTACTGTTACATCCATGTGACTAGTGGGACATTGATCACAGCCAAGGGGAGACAAGAATAGAGCTACTGTCTACTGTTACATCCATGTGACTAGTGGGACATTGATCACAGCCAAGGGGAGACAAGAATAGAGCTACTGTCTACTGTTACATCCATGTGACTAGTGGGACATTGATCACAGCCAAGGGGAGACAAGAATAGAGCTACTGTCATCTGTTACATCCATGTGACTAGTGGGACATTGATCACAGCCAAGGGGAGACAAGAATAGAGCCACTGTCTACTGTTACATCCATGTGACTAGTGGGACATTGATCACAGCCAAGGGGAGACAAGAATAGAGCCACTGTCTACTGTTACATCCATGTGACTAGTGGGACATTGATCACAGCCAAGGGGAGACAAGAATAGAGCCACTGTCTACTGTTACATCCATGTGACTAGTGGGACATTGATCACAGCCAAGGGGAGACAAGAATAGAGCTACTGTCTACTGTTACATCCATGTGACTAGTGGGACATTGATCACAGCCAAGGGGAGACAAGAATAGAGCTACTGTCTACTGTTACATCCATGTGACTAGTGGGACATTGATCACAGCCAAGGGGAGACAAGAATAGAGCTACTGTCATCTGTTACATCCATGTGACTAGTGGGACATTGATCACAGCCAAGGGAGACAAGAATAGAGCTACTGTCTACTGTTACATCCATGTGACTAGTGGGACATTGATCACAGCCAAGGGGAGACAAGAATAGAGCCACTGTCTACTGTTACATCCATGTGACTAGTGGGACATTGATCACAGCCAAGGGGAGACAAGAATAGAGCCACTGTCATCTGTTACATCCATGTGACTAGTGGGACATTGATCACAGCCAAGGGGAGACAAGAATAGAGCCACTGTCTACTGTTACATCCATGTGACTAGTGGGACATTGATCACAGCCAAGGGGAGACAAGAATAGAGCTACTGTCATCTGTTACATCCATGTGACTAGTGGGACATTGATCACAGCCAAGGGGAGACAAGAATAGAGCCACTGTCATCTGTTACATCCATGTGACTAGTGGGACATTGATCACAGCCAAGGGGAGACAAGAATAGAGCCACTGTCTACTGTTACATCCATGTGACTAGTGGGACATTGATCACAGCCAAGGGGAGACAAGAATAGAGCTACTGTCTACTGTTACATCCATGTGACTAGTGGGACATTGATCACAGCCAAGGGGAGACAAGAATAGAGCCACTGTCATCTGTTACATCCATGTGACTAGTGGGACATTGATCACAGCCAAGGGGAGACAAGAATAGAGCCACTGTCTACTGTTACATCCATGTGACTAGTGGGACATTGATCACAGCCAAGGGGAGACAAGAATAGAGCCACTGTCATCTGTTACATCCATGTGACTAGTGGGACATTGATCACAGCCAAGGGGAGACAAGAATAGAGCTACTGTCATCTGTTACATCCATGTGACTAGTGGGACATTGATCACAGCCAAGGGGAGACAAGAATAGAGCCACTGTCATCTGTTACATCCATGTGACTAGTGGGACATTGATCACAGCCAAGGGGAGACAAGAATAGAGCCACTGTCTACTGTTACATCCATGTGACTAGTGGGACATTGATCACAGCCAAGGGGAGACAAGAATAGAGCCACTGTCTACTGTTACATCCATGTGACTAGTGGGACGTTGATCACAGCCAAGGGGAGACAAGAATAGAGCTACTGTCATCTGTTACATCCATGTGACTAGTGGGACATTGATCACAGCCAAGGGGAGACAAGAATAGAGCTACTGTCTACTGTTACATCCATGTGACTAGTGGGACATTGATCACAGCCAAGGGGAGACAAGAATAGAGCCACTGTCTACTGTTACATCCATGTGACTAGTGGGACATTGATCACAGCCAAGGGGAGACAAGAATAGAGCTACTGTCTACTGTTACATCCATGTGACTAGTGGGACATTGATCACAGCCAAGGGGAGACAAGAATAGAGCCACTGTCTACTGTTACATCCATGTGACTAGTGGGACATTGATCACAGCCAAGGGGAGACAAGAATAGAGCTACTGTCATCTGTTACATCCATGTGACTAGTGGGACATTGATCACAGCCAAGGGGAGACAAGAATAGAGCCACTGTCTACTGTTACATCCATGTGACTAGTGGGACATTGATCACAGCCAAGGGGAGACAAGAATAGAGCTACTGTCATCTGTTACATCCATGTGACTAGTGGGACATTGATCACAGCCAAGGGGAGACAAGAATAGAGCTACTGTCTACTGTTACATCCATGTGACTAGTGGGACATTGATCACAGCCAAGGGGAGACAAGAATAGAGCTACTGTCTCCTGTTACATCCATGTGACTAGTGGGACATTGATCACAGCCAAGGGGAGACAAGAATAGAGCTACTGTCTACTGTTACATCCATGTGACTAGTGGGACATTGATCACAGCCAAGGGGAGACAAGAATAGAGCTACTGTCTACTGTTACATCCATGTGACTAGTGGGACATTGATCACAGCCAAGGGGAGACAAGAATAGAGCTACTGTCTACTGTTACATCCATGTGACTAGTGGGACATTGATCACAGCCAAGGGGAGACAAGAATAGAGATACTGTCATCTGTTACATCCATGTGACTAGTGGGACATTGATCACAGCCAAGGGGAGACAAGAATAGAGCCACTGTCATCTGTTACATCCATGTGACTAGTGGGACATTGATCACAGCCAAGGGGAGACAAGAATAGAGCCACTGTCTACTGTTACATCCATGTGACTAGTGGGACATTGATCACAGCCAAGGGGAGACAAGAATAGAGCCACTGTCTCTGTTACATCCATGTGACTAGTGGGACATTGATCACAGCCAAGGGGAGACAAGAATAGAGCCACTGTCTACTGTTACATCCATGTGACTAGTGGGACATTGATCACAGCCAAGGGGAGACAAGAATAGAGCTACTGTCTCTGTTACATCCATGTGACTAGTGGGACATTGATCACAGCCAAGGGGAGACAAGAATAGAGCTACTGTCATCTGTTACATCCATGTGACTAGTGGGACATTGATCACAGCCAAGGGGAGACAAGAATAGAGCCACTGTCATATGTTACATCCATGTGACTAGTGGGACATTGATCACAGCCAAGGGGAGACAAGAATAGAGCTACTGTCATCTGTTACATCCATGTGACTAGTGGGACATTGATCACAGCCAAGGGGAGACAAGAATAGAGCTACTGTCATCTGTTACATCCATGTGACTAGTGGGACATTGATCACAGCCAAGGGGAGACAAGAATAGAGCTACTGTCATCTGTTACATCCATGTGACTAGTGGGACATTGATCACAGCCAAGGGGAGACAAGAATAGAGATACTGTCATCTGTTACATCCATGTGACTAGTGGGACATTGATCACAGCCAAGGGGAGACAAGAATAGAGCTACTGTCATCTGTTACATCCATGTGACTAGTGGGACATTGATCACAGCCAAGGGGAGACAAGAATAGAGCTACTGTCATCTGTTACATCCATGTGACTAGTGGGACATTGATCACAGCCAAGGGGAGACAAGAATAGAGCTACTGTCATCTGTTACATCCATGTGACTAGTGGGACATTGATCACAGCCAAGGGGAGACAAGAATAGAGCTACTGTCTACTGTTACATCCATGTGACTAGTGGGACATTGATCACAGCCAAGGGGAGACAAGAATAGAGCCACTGTCTACTGTTACATCCATGTGACTAGTGGGACATTGATCACAGCCAAGGGGAGACAAGAATAGAGCTACTGTCATCTGTTACATCCATGTGACTAGTGGGACATTGATCACAGCCAAGGGGAGACAAGAATAGAGCTACTGTCATCTGTTACATCCATGTGACTAGTGGGACATTGATCACAGCCAAGGGGAGACAAGAATAGAGCTACTGTCATCTGTTACATCCATGTGACTAGTGGGACATTGATCACAGCCAAGGGGAGACAAGAATAGAGCCACTGTCATCTGTTACATCCATGTGACTAGTGGGACATTGATCACAGCCAAGGGGAGACAAGAATAGAGCTACTGTCATCTGTTACATCCATGTGACTAGTGGGACATTGATCACAGCCAAGGGGAGACAAGAATAGAGCTACTGTCTACTGTTACATCCATGTGACTAGTGGGACATTGATCACAGCCAAGGGGAGACAAGAATAGAGCTACTGTCTACTGTTACATCCATGTGACTAGTGGGACATTGATCACAGCCAAGGGGAGACAAGAATAGAGCTACTGTCATCTGTTACATCCATGTGACTAGTGGGACATTGATCACAGCCAAGGGGAGACAAGAATAGAGCTACTGTCATCTGTTACATCCATGTGACTAGTGGGACATTGATCACAGCCAAGGGGAGACAAGAATAGAGCTACTGTCATCTGTTACATCCATGTGACTAGTGGGACATTGATCACAGCCAAGGGGAGACAAGAATAGAGCCACTGTCTACTGTTACATCCATGTGACTAGTGGGACATTGATCACAGCCAAGGGGAGACAAGAATAGAGCTACTGTCATCTGTTACATCCATGTGACTAGTGGGACATTGATCACAGCCAAGGGGAGACAAGAATAGAGCCACTGTCTACTGTTACATCCATGTGACTAGTGGGACATTGATCACAGCCAAGGGGAGACAAGAATAGAGCCACTGTCATCTGTTACATCCATGTGACTAGTGGGACATTGATCACAGCCAAGGGGAGACAAGAATAGAGCCACTGTCTACTGTTACATCCATGTGACTAGTGGGACATTGATCACAGCCAAGGGGAGACAAGAATAGAGCTACTGTCATCTGTTACATCCATGTGACTAGTGGGACATTGATCACAGCCAAGGGGAGACAAGAATAGAGCCACTGTCATCTGTTACATCCATGTGACTAGTGGGACATTGATCACAGCCAAGGGGAGACAAGAATAGAGCCACTGTCTACTGTTACATCCATGTGACTAGTGGGACATTGATCACAGCCAAGGGGAGACAAGAATAGAGCTACTGTCTACTGTTACATCCATGTGACTAGTGGGACATTGATCACAGCCAAGGGGAGACAAGAATAGAGCCACTGTCATCTGTTACATCCATGTGACTAGTGGGACATTGATCACAGCCAAGGGGAGACAAGAATAGAGCTACTGTCTACTGTTACATCCATGTGACTAGTGGGACATTGATCACAGCCAAGGGGAGACAAGAATAGAGCCACTGTCATCTGTTACATCCATGTGACTAGTGGGACATTGATCACAGCCAAGGGGAGACAAGAATAGAGCTACTGTCATCTGTTACATCCATGTGACTAGTGGGACATTGATCACAGCCAAGGGGAGACAAGAATAGAGCCACTGTCATCTGTTACATCCATGTGACTAGTGGGACATTGATCACAGCCAAGGGGAGACAAGAATAGAGCCACTGTCTACTGTTACATCCATGTGACTAGTGGGACATTGATCACAGCCAAGGGGAGACAAGAATAGAGCCACTGTCTACTGTTACATCCATGTGACTAGTGGGACATTGATCACAGCCAAGGGGAGACAAGAATAGAGCTACTGTCATCTGTTACATCCATGTGACTAGTGGGACATTGATCACAGCCAAGGGGAGACAAGAATAGAGCTACTGTCACTGTTACATCCATGTGACTAGTGGGACATTGATCACAGCCAAGGGGAGACAAGAATAGAGCTACTGTCTACTGTTACATCCATGTGACTAGTGGGACATTGATCACAGCCAAGGGGAGACAAGAATAGAGCTACTGTCATCTGTTACATCCATGTGACTAGTGGGACATTGATCACAGCCAAGGGGAGACAAGAATAGAGCTACTGTCTACTGTTACATCCATGTGACTAGTGGGACATTGATCACAGCCAAGGGGAGACAAGAATAGAGCTACTGTCATCTGTTACATCCATGTGACTAGTGGGACATTGATCACAGCCAAGGGGAGACAAGAATAGAGCCACTGTCTACTGTTACATCCATGTGACTAGTGGGACATTGATCACAGCCAAGGGGAGACAAGAATAGAGCTACTGTCATCTGTTACATCCATGTGACTAGTGGGACATTGATCACAGCCAAGGGGAGACAAGAATAGAGCTACTGTCTACTGTTACATCCATGTGACTAGTGGGACATTGATCACAGCCAAGGGGAGACAAGAATAGAGCTACTGTCATCTGTTACATCCATGTGACTAGTGGGACATTGATCACAGCCAAGGGGAGACAAGAATAGAGCTACTGTCACTGTTACATCCATGTGACTAGTGGGACATTGATCACAGCCAAGGGGAGACAAGAATAGAGCTACTGTCATCTGTTACATCCATGTGACTAGTGGGACATTGATCACAGCCAAGGGGAGACAAGAATAGAGCCTACTGTCACTGTTACATCCATGTGACTAGTGGGACATTGATCACAGCCAAGGGGAGACAAGAATAGAGATACTGTCATCTGTTACATCCATGTGACTAGTGGGACATTGATCACAGCCAAGGGGAGACAAGAATAGAGCCACTGTCTACTGTTACATCCATGTGACTAGTGGGACATTGATCACAGCCAAGGGGAGACAAGAATAGAGCCACTGTCTACTGTTACATCCATGTGACTAGTGGGACATTGATCACAGCCAAGGGGAGACAAGAATAGAGCCACTGTCTCCTGTTACATCCATGTGACTAGTGGGACATTGATCACAGCCAAGGGGAGACAAGAATAGAGCCACTGTCATCTGTTACATCCATGTGACTAGTGGGACATTGATCACAGCCAAGGGGAGACAAGAATAGAGCTACTGTCATCTGTTACATCCATGTGACTAGTGGGACATTGATCACAGCCAAGGGGAGACAAGAATAGAGCTACTGTCATCTGTTACATCCATGTGACTAGTGGGACATTGATCACAGCCAAGGGGAGACAAGAATAGAGCTACTGTCATCTGTTACATCCATGTGACTAGTGGGACATTGATCACAGCCAAGGGGAGACAAGAATAGAGCTACTGTCATCTGTTACATCCATGTGACTAGTGGGACATTGATCACAGCCAAGGGGAGACAAGAATAGAGCTACTGTCATCTGTTACATCCATGTGACTAGTGGGACATTGATCACAGCCAAGGGGAGACAAGAATAGAGCTACTGTCTCTGTTACATCCATGTGACTAGTGGGACATTGATCACAGCCAAGGGGAGACAAGAATAGAGATACTGTCATCTGTTACATCCATGTGACTAGTGGGACATTGATCACAGCCAAGGGGAGACAAGAATAGAGCTACTGTCATCTGTTACATCCATGTGACTAGTGGGACATTGATCACAGCCAAGGGGAGACAAGAATAGAGCCACTGTCATCTGTTACATCCATGTGACTAGTGGGACATTGATCACAGCCAAGGGGAGACAAGAATAGAGCTACTGTCTACTGTTACATCCATGTGACTAGTGGGACATTGATCACAGCCAAGGGAGACAAGAATAGAGCCACTGTCTACTGTTACATCCATGTGACTAGTGGGACATTGATCACAGCCAAGGGGAGACAAGAATAGAGCCACTGTCTACTGTTACATCCATGTGACTAGTGGGACATTGATCACAGCCAAGGGGAGACAAGAATAGAGCTACTGTCATCTGTTACATCCATGTGACTAGTGGGACATTGATCACAGCCAAGGGGAGACAAGAATAGAGATACTGTCATCTGTTACATCCATGTGACTAGTGGGACATTGATCACAGCCAAGGGGAGACAAGAATAGAGCTACTGTCATCTGTTACATCCATGTGACTAGTGGGACATTGATCACAGCCAAGGGGAGACAAGAATAGAGCCACTGTCATCTGTTACATCCATGTGACTAGTGGGACATTGATCACAGCCAAGGGGAGACAAGAATAGAGCTACTGTCATCTGTTACATCCATGTGACTAGTGGGACATTGATCACAGCCAAGGGGAGACAAGAATAGAGCTACTGTCTACTGTTACATCCATGTGACTAGTGGGACATTGATCACAGCCAAGGGGAGACAAGAATAGAGCCACTGTCTACTGTTACATCCATGTGACTAGTGGGACATTGATCACAGCCAAGGGGAGACAAGAATAGAGCTACTGTCATCTGTTACATCCATGTGACTAGTGGGACATTGATCACAGCCAAGGGGAGACAAGAATAGAGCTACTGTCATCTGTTACATCCATGTGACTAGTGGGACATTGATCACAGCCAAGGGGAGACAAGAATAGAGCTACTGTCATCTGTTACATCCATGTGACTAGTGGGACATTGATCACAGCCAAGGGGAGACAAGAATAGAGCCACTGTCATCTGTTACATCCATGTGACTAGTGGGACATTGATCACAGCCAAGGGGAGACAAGAATAGAGCTACTGTCATCTGTTACATCCATGTGACTAGTGGGACATTGATCACAGCCAAGGGGAGACAAGAATAGAGCTACTGTCATCTGTTACATCCATGTGACTAGTGGGACATTGATCACAGCCAAGGGGAGACAAGAATAGAGCTACTGTCATCTGTTACATCCATGTGACTAGTGGGACATTGATCACAGCCAAGGGGAGACAAGAATAGAGCTACTGTCATCTGTTACATCCATGTGACTAGTGGGACATTGATCACAGCCAAGGGGAGACAAGAATAGAGCTACTGTCTACTGTTACATCCATGTGACTAGTGGGACATTGATCACAGCCAAGGGGAGACAAGAATAGAGATACTGTCATCTGTTACATCCATGTGACTAGTGGGACATTGATCACAGCCAAGGGGAGACAAGAATAGAGCTACTGTCTACTGTTACATCCATGTGACTAGTGGGACATTGATCACAGCCAAGGGGAGACAAGAATAGAGATACTGTCATCTGTTACATCCATGTGACTAGTGGGACATTGATCACAGCCAAGGGGAGACAAGAATAGAGCCACTGTCATCTGTTACATCCATGTGACTAGTGGGACATTGATCACAGCCAAGGGAGACAAGAATAGAGCTACTGTCATCTGTTACATCCATGTGACTAGTGGGACATTGATCACAGCCAAGGGGAGACAAGAATAGAGCCACTGTCATCTGTTACATCCATGTGACTAGTGGGACATTGATCACAGCCAAGGGGAGACAAGAATAGAGCTACTGTCTACTGTTACATCCATGTGACTAGTGGGACATTGATCACAGCCAAGGGGAGACAAGAATAGAGCCACTGTCACTGTTACATCCATGTGACTAGTGGGACATTGATCACAGCCAAGGGGAGACAAGAATAGAGCTACTGTCTACTGTTACATCCATGTGACTAGTGGGACATTGATCACAGCCAAGGGGAGACAAGAATAGAGCCACTGTCTACTGTTACATCCATGTGACTAGTGGGACATTGATCACAGCCAAGGGGAGACAAGAATAGAGCTACTGTCATCTGTTACATCCATGTGACTAGTGGGACATTGATCACAGCCAAGGGGAGACAAGAATAGAGCTACTGTCATCTGTTACATCCATGTGACTAGTGGGACATTGATCACAGCCAAGGGGAGACAAGAATAGAGCTACTGTCATCTGTTACATCCATGTGACTAGTGGGACATTGATCACAGCCAAGGGGAGACAAGAATAGAGCTACTGTCATCTGTTACATCCATGTGACTAGTGGGACATTGATCACAGCCAAGGGGAGACAAGAATAGAGCCACTGTCTACTGTTACATCCATGTGACTAGTGGGACATTGATCACAGCCAAGGGGAGACAAGAATAGAGCTACTGTCATCTGTTACATCCATGTGACTAGTGGGACATTGATCACAGCCAAGGGGAGACAAGAATAGAGCTACTGTCATCTGTTACATCCATGTGACTAGTGGGACATTGATCACAGCCAAGGGGAGACAAGAATAGAGATACTGTCATCTGTTACATCCATGTGACTAGTGGGACATTGATCACAGCCAAGGGGAGACAAGAATAGAGCTACTGTCATCTGTTACATCCATGTGACTAGTGGGACATTGATCACAGCCAAGGGGAGACAAGAATAGAGCTACTGTCATCTGTTACATCCATGTGACTAGTGGGACATTGATCACAGCCAAGGGGAGACAAGAATAGAGCCACTGTCATCTGTTACATCCATGTGACTAGTGGGACATTGATCACAGCCAAGGGGAGACAAGAATAGAGCTACTGTCTACTGTTACATCCATGTGACTAGTGGGACATTGATCACAGCCAAGGGGAGACAAGAATAGAGCTACTGTCATCTGTTACATCCATGTGACTAGTGGGACATTGATCACAGCCAAGGGGAGACAAGAATAGAGCTACTGTCTACTGTTACATCCATGTGACTAGTGGGACATTGATCACAGCCAAGGGGAGACAAGAATAGAGCCACTGTCATCTGTTACATCCATGTGACTAGTGGGACATTGATCACAGCCAAGGGGAGACAAGAATAGAGCTACTGTCATCTGTTACATCCATGTGACTAGTGGGACATTGATCACAGCCAAGGGGAGACAAGAATAGAGCTACTGTCATCTGTTACATCCATGTGACTAGTGGGACATTGATCACAGCCAAGGGGAGACAAGAATAGAGCTACTGTCATCTGTTACATCCATGTGACTAGTGGGACATTGATCACAGCCAAGGGGAGACAAGAATAGAGCTACTGTCATCTGTTACATCCATGTGACTAGTGGGACATTGATCACAGCCAAGGGGAGACAAGAATAGAGCCACTGTCTACTGTTACATCCATGTGACTAGTGGGACATTGATCACAGCCAAGGGGAGACAAGAATAGAGCTACTGTCTACTGTTACATCCATGTGACTAGTGGGACATTGATCACAGCCAAGGGGAGACAAGAATAGAGCTACTGTCACTGTTACATCCATGTGACTAGTGGGACATTGATCACAGCCAAGGGGAGACAAGAATAGAGCTACTGTCACTGTTACATCCATGTGACTAGTGGGACATTGATCACAGCCAAGGGGAGACAAGAATAGAGCTACTGTCATCTGTTACATCCATGTGACTAGTGGGACATTGATCACAGCCAAGGGGAGACAAGAATAGAGCTACTGTCATCTGTTACATCCATGTGACTAGTGGGACATTGATCACAGCCAAGGGGAGACAAGAATAGAGCTACTGTCATCTGTTACATCCATGTGACTAGTGGGACATTGATCACAGCCAAGGGGAGACAAGAATAGAGCTACTGTCATCTGTTACATCCATGTGACTAGTGGGACATTGATCACAGCCAAGGGGAGACAAGAATAGAGCTACTGTCATCTGTTACATCCATGTGACTAGTGGGACATTGATCACAGCCAAGGGGAGACAAGAATAGAGCTACTGTCATCTGTTACATCCATGTGACTAGTGGGACATTGATCACAGCCAAGGGGAGACAAGAATAGAGCTACTGTCATCTGTTACATCCATGTGACTAGTGGGACATTGATCACAGCCAAGGGGAGACAAGAATAGAGCCACTGTCTCTGTTACATCCATGTGACTAGTGGGACATTGATCACAGCCAAGGGGAGACAAGAATAGAGCCACTGTCTACTGTTACATCCATGTGACTAGTGGGACATTGATCACAGCCAAGGGGAGACAAGAATAGAGCCACTGTCTACTGTTACATCCATGTGACTAGTGGGACATTGATCACAGCCAAGGGGAGACAAGAATAGAGCTACTGTCTACTGTTACATCCATGTGACTAGTGGGACATTGATCACAGCCAAGGGGAGACAAGAATAGAGCTACTGTCATCTGTTACATCCATGTGACTAGTGGGACATTGATCACAGCCAAGGGGAGACAAGAATAGAGCTACTGTCATCTGTTACATCCATGTGACTAGTGGGACATTGATCACAGCCAAGGGGAGACAAGAATAGAGCTACTGTCATCTGTTACATCCATGTGACTAGTGGGACATTGATCACAGCCAAGGGGAGACAAGAATAGAGCTACTGTCATCTGTTACATCCATGTGACTAGTGGGACATTGATCACAGCCAAGGGGAGACAAGAATAGAGCTACTGTCATCTGTTACATCCATGTGACTAGTGGGACATTGATCACAGCCAAGGGGAGACAAGAATAGAGCTACTGTCTCTGTTACATCCATGTGACTAGTGGGACATTGATCACAGCCAAGGGGAGACAAGAATAGAGCCACTGTCACTGTTACATCCATGTGACTAGTGGGACATTGATCACAGCCAAGGGGAGACAAGAATAGAGCTACTGTCATCTGTTACATCCATGTGACTAGTGGGACATTGATCACAGCCAAGGGGAGACAAGAATAGAGCTACTGTCATCTGTTACATCCATGTGACTAGTGGGACATTGATCACAGCCAAGGGGAGACAAGAATAGAGCTACTGTCATCTGTTACATCCATGTGACTAGTGGGACATTGATCACAGCCAAGGGGAGACAAGAATAGAGCCACTGTCATCTGTTACATCCATGTGACTAGTGGGACATTGATCACAGCCAAGGGGAGACAAGAATAGAGCTACTGTCATCTGTTACATCCATGTGACTAGTGGGACATTGATCACAGCCAAGGGGAGACAAGAATAGAGCCACTGTCATACTGTTACATCCATGTGACTAGTGGGACATTGATCACAGCCAAGGGGAGACAAGAATAGAGCCACTGTCTACTGTTACATCCATGTGACTAGTGGGACATTGATCACAGCCAAGGGGAGACAAGAATAGAGCTACTGTCATCTGTTACATCCATGTGACTAGTGGGACATTGATCACAGCCAAGGGGAGACAAGAATAGAGCTACTGTCATCTGTTACATCCATGTGACTAGTGGGACATTGATCACAGCCAAGGGGAGACAAGAATAGAGCTACTGTCATCTGTTACATCCATGTGACTAGTGGGACATTGATCACAGCCAAGGGGAGACAAGAATAGAGCTACTGTCTACTGTTACATCCATGTGACTAGTGGGACATTGATCACAGCCAAGGGGAGACAAGAATAGAGCTACTGTCATCTGTTACATCCATGTGACTAGTGGGACATTGATCACAGCCAAGGGGAGACAAGAATAGAGCTACTGTCTACTGTTACATCCATGTGACTAGTGGGACATTGATCACAGCCAAGGGGAGACAAGAATAGAGCTACTGTCATCTGTTACATCCATGTGACTAGTGGGACATTGATCACAGCCAAGGGGAGACAAGAATAGAGCTACTGTCTACTGTTACATCCATGTGACTAGTGGGACATTGATCACAGCCAAGGGGAGACAAGAATAGAGATACTGTCATCTGTTACATCCATGTGACTAGTGGGACATTGATCACAGCCAAGGGGAGACAAGAATAGAGCCACTGTCATCTGTTACATCCATGTGACTAGTGGGACATTGATCACAGCCAAGGGGAGACAAGAATAGAGCTACTGTCATCTGTTACATCCATGTGACTAGTGGGACATTGATCACAGCCAAGGGGAGACAAGAATAGAGCTACTGTCATCTGTTACATCCATGTGACTAGTGGGACATTGATCACAGCCAAGGGGAGACAAGAATAGAGCTACTGTCTACTGTTACATCCATGTGACTAGTGGGACATTGATCACAGCCAAGGGGAGACAAGAATAGAGATACTGTCATCTGTTACATCCATGTGACTAGTGGGACATTGATCACAGCCAAGGGGAGACAAGAATAGAGCCACTGTCTACTGTTACATCCATGTGACTAGTGGGACATTGATCACAGCCAAGGGGAGACAAGAATAGAGCTACTGTCTACTGTTACATCCATGTGACTAGTGGGACATTGATCACAGCCAAGGGGAGACAAGAATAGAGCTACTGTCATCTGTTACATCCATGTGACTAGTGGGACATTGATCACAGCCAAGGGGAGACAAGAATAGAGCTACTGTCTACTGTTACATCCATGTGACTAGTGGGACATTGATCACAGCCAAGGGGAGACAAGAATAGAGCTACTGTCATCTGTTACATCCATGTGACTAGTGGGACATTGATCACAGCCAAGGGGAGACAAGAATAGAGCTACTGTCATCTGTTACATCCATGTGACTAGTGGGACATTGATCACAGCCAAGGGGAGACAAGAATAGAGCTACTGTCATCTGTTACATCCATGTGACTAGTGGGACATTGATCACAGCCAAGGGGAGACAAGAATAGAGCTACTGTCATCTGTTACATCCATGTGACTAGTGGGACATTGATCACAGCCAAGGGGAGACAAGAATAGAGCTACTGTCATCTGTTACATCCATGTGACTAGTGGGACATTGATCACAGCCAAGGGGAGACAAGAATAGAGCTACTGTCATCTGTTACATCCATGTGACTAGTGGGACATTGATCACAGCCAAGGGGAGACAAGAATAGAGATACTGTCATCTGTTACATCCATGTGACTAGTGGGACATTGATCACAGCCAAGGGGAGACAAGAATAGAGCTACTGTCATCTGTTACATCCATGTGACTAGTGGGACATTGATCACAGCCAAGGGGAGACAAGAATAGAGCTACTGTCATCTGTTACATCCATGTGACTAGTGGGACATTGATCACAGCCAAGGGGAGACAAGAATAGAGCTACTGTCATCTGTTACATCCATGTGACTAGTGGGACATTGATCACAGCCAAGGGGAGACAAGAATAGAGCCACTGTCTACTGTTACATCCATGTGACTAGTGGGACATTGATCACAGCCAAGGGGAGACAAGAATAGAGCCACTGTCTACTGTTACATCCATGTGACTAGTGGGACATTGATCACAGCCAAGGGGAGACAAGAATAGAGCCACTGTCTACTGTTACATCCATGTGACTAGTGGGACATTGATCACAGCCAAGGGGAGACAAGAATAGAGCTACTGTCTACTGTTACATCCATGTGACTAGTGGGACATTGATCACAGCCAAGGGGAGACAAGAATAGAGCTACTGTCATCTGTTACATCCATGTGACTAGTGGGACATTGATCACAGCCAAGGGGAGACAAGAATAGAGCTACTGTCATCTGTTACATCCATGTGACTAGTGGGACATTGATCACAGCCAAGGGGAGACAAGAATAGAGCTACTGTCATCTGTTACATCCATGTGACTAGTGGGACATTGATCACAGCCAAGGGGAGACAAGAATAGAGCCACTGTCATCTGTTACATCCATGTGACTAGTGGGACATTGATCACAGCCAAGGGGAGACAAGAATAGAGCTACTGTCATCTGTTACATCCATGTGACTAGTGGGACATTGATCACAGCCAAGGGGAGACAAGAATAGAGCTACTGTCTACTGTTACATCCATGTGACTAGTGGGACATTGATCACAGCCAAGGGGAGACAAGAATAGAGCTACTGTCTACTGTTACATCCATGTGACTAGTGGGACATTGATCACAGCCAAGGGGAGACAAGAATAGAGCTACTGTCATCTGTTACATCCATGTGACTAGTGGGACATTGATCACAGCCAAGGGGAGACAAGAATAGAGCTACTGTCATCTGTTACATCCATGTGACTAGTGGGACATTGATCACAGCCAAGGGGAGACAAGAATAGAGCTACTGTCATCTGTTACATCCATGTGACTAGTGGGACATTGATCACAGCCAAGGGGAGACAAGAATAGAGCTACTGTCATCTGTTACATCCATGTGACTAGTGGGACATTGATCACAGCCAAGGGGAGACAAGAATAGAGCTACTGTCATCTGTTACATCCATGTGACTAGTGGGACATTGATCACAGCCAAGGGGAGACAAGAATAGAGCCACTGTCTACTGTTACATCCATGTGACTAGTGGGACATTGATCACAGCCAAGGGGAGACAAGAATAGAGCTACTGTCTACTGTTACATCCATGTGACTAGTGGGACATTGATCACAGCCAAGGGGAGACAAGAATAGAGCTACTGTCATCTGTTACATCCATGTGACTAGTGGGACATTGATCACAGCCAAGGGGAGACAAGAATAGAGCTACTGTCATCTGTTACATCCATGTGACTAGTGGGACATTGATCACAGCCAAGGGGAGACAAGAATAGAGTACTGTCATCTGTTACATCCATGTGACTAGTGGGACATTGATCACAGCCAAGGGGAGACAAGAATAGAGCCACTGTCTACTGTTACATCCATGTGACTAGTGGGACATTGATCACAGCCAAGGGGAGACAAGAATAGAGCTACTGTCATCTGTTACATCCATGTGACTAGTGGGACATTGATCACAGCCAAGGGGAGACAAGAATAGAGCTACTGTCTACTGTTACATCCATGTGACTAGTGGGACATTGATCACAGCCAAGGGGAGACAAGAATAGAGATACTGTCATCTGTTACATCCATGTGACTAGTGGGACATTGATCACAGCCAAGGGGAGACAAGAATAGAGCTACTGTCTACTGTTACATCCATGTGACTAGTGGGACATTGATCACAGCCAAGGGGAGACAAGAATAGAGCTACTGTCATCTGTTACATCCATGTGACTAGTGGGACATTGATCACAGCCAAGGGGAGACAAGAATAGAGCCACTGTCATCTGTTACATCCATGTGACTAGTGGGACATTGATCACAGCCAAGGGGAGACAAGAATAGAGATACTGTCATCTGTTACATCCATGTGACTAGTGGGACATTGATCACAGCCAAGGGGAGACAAGAATAGAGCCACTGTCATCTGTTACATCCATGTGACTAGTGGGACATTGATCACAGCCAAGGGGAGACAAGAATAGAGCTACTGTCTACTGTTACATCCATGTGACTAGTGGGACATTGATCACAGCCAAGGGGAGACAAGAATAGAGCCACTGTCTACTGTTACATCCATGTGACTAGTGGGACATTGATCACAGCCAAGGGGAGACAAGAATAGAGCTACTGTCTACTGTTACATCCATGTGACTAGTGGGACATTGATCACAGCCAAGGGGAGACAAGAATAGAGCCACTGTCTACTGTTACATCCATGTGACTAGTGGGACATTGATCACAGCCAAGGGGAGACAAGAATAGAGCTACTGTCATCTGTTACATCCATGTGACTAGTGGGACATTGATCACAGCCAAGGGGAGACAAGAATAGAGCTACTGTCATCTGTTACATCCATGTGACTAGTGGGACATTGATCACAGCCAAGGGGAGACAAGAATAGAGCTACTGTCATCTGTTACATCCATGTGACTAGTGGGACATTGATCACAGCCAAGGGGAGACAAGAATAGAGCTACTGTCATCTGTTACATCCATGTGACTAGTGGGACATTGATCACAGCCAAGGGGAGACAAGAATAGAGCTACTGTCTACTGTTACATCCATGTGACTAGTGGGACATTGATCACAGCCAAGGGGAGACAAGAATAGAGCTACTGTCATCTGTTACATCCATGTGACTAGTGGGACATTGATCACAGCCAAGGGGAGACAAGAATAGAGCTACTGTCATCTGTTACATCCATGTGACTAGTGGGACATTGATCACAGCCAAGGGGAGACAAGAATAGAGATACTGTCATCTGTTACATCCATGTGACTAGTGGGACATTGATCACAGCCAAGGGGAGACAAGAATAGAGATACTGTCATCTGTTACATCCATGTGACTAGTGGGACATTGATCACAGCCAAGGGGAGACAAGAATAGAGATACTGTCATCTGTTACATCCATGTGACTAGTGGGACATTGATCACAGCCAAGGGGAGACAAGAATAGAGCCACTGTCATCTGTTACATCCATGTGACTAGTGGGACATTGATCACAGCCAAGGGGAGACAAGAATAGAGCTACTGTCTACTGTTACATCCATGTGACTAGTGGGACATTGATCACAGCCAAGGGGAGACAAGAATAGAGCCACTGTCTACTGTTACATCCATGTGACTAGTGGGACATTGATCACAGCCAAGGGGAGACAAGAATAGAGCTACTGTCTACTGTTACATCCATGTGACTAGTGGGACATTGATCACAGCCAAGGGGAGACAAGAATAGAGCCACTGTCTACTGTTACATCCATGTGACTAGTGGGACATTGATCACAGCCAAGGGGAGACAAGAATAGAGCTACTGTCATCTGTTACATCCATGTGACTAGTGGAACATTGATCACAGCCAAGGGGAGACAAGAATAGAGCTACTGTCATCTGTTACATCCATGTGACTAGTGGGACATTGATCACAGCCAAGGGGAGACAAGAATAGAGCTACTGTCATCTGTTACATCCATGTGACTAGTGGGACATTGATCACAGCCAAGGGGAGACAAGAATAGAGTACTGTCATCTGTTACATCCATGTGACTAGTGGGACATTGATCACAGCCAAGGGGAGACAAGAATAGAGCCACTGTCTACTGTTACATCCATGTGACTAGTGGGACATTGATCACAGCCAAGGGGAGACAAGAATAGAGCTACTGTCTACTGTTACATCCATGTGACTAGTGGGACATTGATCACAGCCAAGGGGAGACAAGAATAGAGCTACTGTCTACTGTTACATCCATGTGACTAGTGGGACATTGATCACAGCCAAGGGGAGACAAGAATAGAGCCACTGTCTACTGTTACATCCATGTGACTAGTGGGACATTGATCACAGCCAAGGGGAGACAAGAATAGAGCTACTGTCATCTGTTACATCCATGTGACTAGTGGGACATTGATCACAGCCAAGGGGAGACAAGAATAGAGCTACTGTCATCTGTTACATCCATGTGACTAGTGGGACATTGATCACAGCCAAGGGGAGACAAGAATAGAGCTACTGTCATCTGTTACATCCATGTGACTAGTGGGACATTGATCACAGCCAAGGGGAGACAAGAATAGAGATACTGTCATCTGTTACATCCATGTGACTAGTGGGACATTGATCACAGCCAAGGGGAGACAAGAATAGAGATACTGTCATCTGTTACATCCATGTGACTAGTGGGACATTGATCACAGCCAAGGGGAGACAAGAATAGAGCTACTGTCATCTGTTACATCCATGTGACTAGTGGGACATTGATCACAGCCAAGGGGAGACAAGAATAGAGATACTGTCATCTGTTACATCCATGTGACTAGTGGGACATTGATCACAGCCAAGGGGAGACAAGAATAGAGCTACTGTCATCTGTTACATCCATGTGACTAGTGGGACATTGATCACAGCCAAGGGGAGACAAGAATAGAGATACTGTCATCTGTTACATCCATGTGACTAGTGGGACATTGATCACAGCCAAGGGGAGACAAGAATAGAGCCACTGTCATCTGTTACATCCATGTGACTAGTGGGACATTGATCACAGCCAAGGGGAGACAAGAATAGAGCCACTGTCTACTGTTACATCCATGTGACTAGTGGGACATTGATCACAGCCAAGGGGAGACAAGAATAGAGCCACTGTCTACTGTTACATCCATGTGACTAGTGGGACATTGATCACAGCCAAGGGGAGACAAGAATAGAGCCACTGTCTACTGTTACATCCATGTGACTAGTGGGACATTGATCACAGCCAAGGGGAGACAAGAATAGAGCTACTGTCTACTGTTACATCCATGTGACTAGTGGGACATTGATCACAGCCAAGGGGAGACAAGAATAGAGCCACTGTCATCTGTTACATCCATGTGACTAGTGGGACATTGATCACAGCCAAGGGGAGACAAGAATAGAGCTACTGTCTACTGTTACATCCATGTGACTAGTGGGACATTGATCACAGCCAAGGGGAGACAAGAATAGAGCTACTGTCATCTGTTACATCCATGTGACTAGTGGGACATTGATCACAGCCAAGGGGAGACAAGAATAGAGCTACTGTCTACTGTTACATCCATGTGACTAGTGGGACATTGATCACAGCCAAGGGGAGACAAGAATAGAGCCACTGTCTACTGTTACATCCATGTGACTAGTGGGACATTGATCACAGCCAAGGGGAGACAAGAATAGAGCTACTGTCATCTGTTACATCCATGTGACTAGTGGGACATTGATCACAGCCAAGGGGAGACAAGAATAGAGCTACTGTCATCTGTTACATCCATGTGACTAGTGGGACATTGATCACAGCCAAGGGGAGACAAGAATAGAGCTACTGTCATCTGTTACATCCATGTGACTAGTGGGACATTGATCACAGCCAAGGGGAGACAAGAATAGAGCCACTGTCTACTGTTACATCCATGTGACTAGTGGGACATTGATCACAGCCAAGGGGAGACAAGAATAGAGCTACTGTCATCTGTTACATCCATGTGACTAGTGGGACATTGATCACAGCCAAGGGGAGACAAGAATAGAGCTACTGTCATCTGTTACATCCATGTGACTAGTGGGACATTGATCACAGCCAAGGGGAGACAAGAATAGAGCTACTGTCATCTGTTACATCCATGTGACTAGTGGGACATTGATCACAGCCAAGGGGAGACAAGAATAGAGATACTGTCATCTGTTACATCCATGTGACTAGTGGGACATTGATCACAGCCAAGGGGAGACAAGAATAGAGCTACTGTCATCTGTTACATCCATGTGACTAGTGGGACATTGATCACAGCCAAGGGGAGACAAGAATAGAGATACTGTCATCTGTTACATCCATGTGACTAGTGGGACATTGATCACAGCCAAGGGGAGACAAGAATAGAGCTACTGTCATCTGTTACATCCATGTGACTAGTGGGACATTGATCACAGCCAAGGGGAGACAAGAATAGAGCCACTGTCATCTGTTACATCCATGTGACTAGTGGGACATTGATCACAGCCAAGGGGAGACAAGAATAGAGCCACTGTCTACTGTTACATCCATGTGACTAGTGGGACATTGATCACAGCCAAGGGGAGACAAGAATAGAGCCACTGTCTACTGTTACATCCATGTGACTAGTGGGACATTGATCACAGCCAAGGGGAGACAAGAATAGAGCTACTGTCTACTGTTACATCCATGTGACTAGTGGGACATTGATCACAGCCAAGGGGAGACAAGAATAGAGATACTGTCATCTGTTACATCCATGTGACTAGTGGGACATTGATCACAGCCAAGGGGAGACAAGAATAGAGCCACTGTCATCTGTTACATCCATGTGACTAGTGGGACATTGATCACAGCCAAGGGGAGACAAGAATAGAGCTACTGTCATCTGTTACATCCATGTGACTAGTGGGACATTGATCACAGCCAAGGGGAGACAAGAATAGAGCCACTGTCATCTGTTACATCCATGTGACTAGTGGGACATTGATCACAGCCAAGGGGAGACAAGAATAGAGCTACTGTCTACTGTTACATCCATGTGACTAGTGGGACATTGATCACAGCCAAGGGGAGACAAGAATAGAGATACTGTCATCTGTTACATCCATGTGACTAGTGGGACATTGATCACAGCCAAGGGGAGACAAGAATAGAGCTACTGTCTACTGTTACATCCATGTGACTAGTGGGACATTGATCACAGCCAAGGGGAGACAAGAATAGAGATACTGTCATCTGTTACATCCATGTGACTAGTGGGACATTGATCACAGCCAAGGGGAGACAAGAATAGAGCCACTGTCATCTGTTACATCCATGTGACTAGTGGGACATTGATCACAGCCAAGGGGAGACAAGAATAGAGATACTGTCATCTGTTACATCCATGTGACTAGTGGGACATTGATCACAGCCAAGGGGAGACAAGAATAGAGCTACTGTCTACTGTTACATCCATGTGACTAGTGGGACATTGATCACAGCCAAGGGGAGACAAGAATAGAGATACTGTCATCTGTTACATCCATGTGACTAGTGGGACATTGATCACAGCCAAGGGGAGACAAGAATAGAGCCACTGTCTACTGTTACATCCATGTGACTAGTGGGACATTGATCACAGCCAAGGGGAGACAAGAATAGAGCTACTGTCTACTGTTACATCCATGTGACTAGTGGGACATTGATCACAGCCAAGGGGAGACAAGAATAGAGCCACTGTCTACTGTTACATCCATGTGACTAGTGGGACATTGATCACAGCCAAGGGGAGACAAGAATAGAGCTACTGTCATCTGTTACATCCATGTGACTAGTGGGACATTGATCACAGCCAAGGGAGACAAGAATAGAGCTACTGTCATCTGTTACATCCATGTGACTAGTGGGACATTGATCACAGCCAAGGGGAGACAAGAATAGAGCTACTGTCATCTGTTACATCCATGTGACTAGTGGGACATTGATCACAGCCAAGGGGAGACAAGAATAGAGGTACTGTCATCTGTTACATCCATGTGACTAGTGGGACATTGATCACAGCCAAGGGGAGACAAGAATAGAGCCACTGTCTACTGTTACATCCATGTGACTAGTGGGACATTGATCACAGCCAAGGGGAGACAAGAATAGAGCTACTGTCATCTGTTACATCCATGTGACTAGTGGGACATTGATCACAGCCAAGGGGAGACAAGAATAGAGCTACTGTCATCTGTTACATCCATGTGACTAGTGGGACATTGATCACAGCCAAGGGGAGACAAGAATAGAGCCACTGTCATCTGTTACATCCATGTGACTAGTGGGACATTGATCACAGCCAAGGGGAGACAAGAATAGAGCTACTGTCTACTGTTACATCCATGTGACTAGTGGGACATTGATCACAGCCAAGGGGAGACAAGAATAGAGATACTGTCATCTGTTACATCCATGTGACTAGTGGGACATTGATCACAGCCAAGGGGAGACAAGAATAGAGCCACTGTCATCTGTTACATCCATGTGACTAGTGGGACATTGATCACAGCCAAGGGGAGACAAGAATAGAGCTACTGTCATCTGTTACATCCATGTGACTAGTGGGACATTGATCACAGCCAAGGGGAGACAAGAATAGAGCCACTGTCATCTGTTACATCCATGTGACTAGTGGGACATTGATCACAGCCAAGGGGAGACAAGAATAGAGCTACTGTCATCTGTTACATCCATGTGACTAGTGGGACATTGATCACAGCCAAGGGGAGACAAGAATAGAGATACTGTCATCTGTTACATCCATGTGACTAGTGGGACATTGATCACAGCCAAGGGGAGACAAGAATAGAGCTACTGTCTACTGTTACATCCATGTGACTAGTGGGACATTGATCACAGCCAAGGGGAGACAAAAATAGAGATACTGTCATCTGTTACATCCATGTGACTAGTGGGACATTGATCACAGCCAAGGGGAGACAAGAATAGAGCCACTGTCATCTGTTACATCCATGTGACTAGTGGGACATTGATCACAGCCAAGGGGAGACAAGAATAGAGATACTGTCATCTGTTACATCCATGTGACTAGTGGGACATTGATCACAGCCAAGGGGAGACAAGAATAGAGCCACTGTCATCTGTTACATCCATGTGACTAGTGGGACATTGATCACAGCCAAGGGGAGACAAGAATAGAGCTACTGTCTACTGTTACATCCATGTGACTAGTGGGACATTGATCACAGCCAAGGGGAGACAAGAATAGAGCCACTGTCTACTGTTACATCCATGTGACTAGTGGGACATTGATCACAGCCAAGGGGAGACAAGAATAGAGCTACTGTCTACTGTTACATCCATGTGACTAGTGGGACATTGATCACAGCCAAGGGGAGACAAGAATAGAGCTACTGTCATCTGTTACATCCATGTGACTAGTGGGACATTGATCACAGCCAAGGGGAGACAAGAATAGAGCCACTGTCTACTGTTACATCCATGTGACTAGTGGGACATTGATCACAGCCAAGGGGAGACAAGAATAGAGCTACTGTCATCTGTTACATCCATGTGACTAGTGGGACATTGATCACAGCCAAGGGGAGACAAGAATAGAGCTACTGTCATCTGTTACATCCATGTGACTAGTGGGACATTGATCACAGCCAAGGGGAGACAAGAATAGAGATACTGTCATCTGTTACATCCATGTGACTAGTGGGACATTGATCACAGCCAAGGGGAGACAAGAATAGAGATACTGTCATCTGTTACATCCATGTGACTAGTGGGACATTGATCACAGCCAAGGGGAGACAAGAATAGAGCTACTGTCATCTGTTACATCCATGTGACTAGTGGGACATTGATCACAGCCAAGGGGAGACAAGAATAGAGATACTGTCATCTGTTACATCCATGTGACTAGTGGGACATTGATCACAGCCAAGGGGAGACAAGAATAGAGCTACTGTCATCTGTTACATCCATGTGACTAGTGGGACATTGATCACAGCCAAGGGGAGACAAGAATAGAGCCACTGTCATCTGTTACATCCATGTGACTAGTGGGACATTGATCACAGCCAAGGGGAGACAAGAATAGAGCCACTGTCTACTGTTACATCCATGTGACTAGTGGGACATTGATCACAGCCAAGGGGAGACAAGAATAGAGCCACTGTCTACTGTTACATCCATGTGACTAGTGGGACATTGATCACAGCCAAGGGGAGACAAGAATAGAGCCACTGTCTACTGTTACATCCATGTGACTAGTGGGACATTGATCACAGCCAAGGGGAGACAAGAATAGAGCTACTGTCTACTGTTACATCCATGTGACTAGTGGGACATTGATCACAGCCAAGGGGAGACAAGAATAGATATACTGTCATCTGTTACATCCATGTGACTAGTGGGACATTGATCACAGCCAAGGGGAGACAAGAATAGAGCACTGTCATCTGTTACATCCATGTGACTAGTGGGACATTGATCACAGCCAAGGGGAGACAAGAATAGAGCTACTGTCATCTGTTACATCCATGTGACTAGTGGGACATTGATCACAGCCAAGGGGAGACAAGAATAGAGCCACTGTCATCTGTTACATCCATGTGACTAGTGGGACATTGATCACAGCCAAGGGGAGACAAGAATAGAGCTACTGTCTACTGTTACATCCATGTGACTAGTGGGACATTGATCACAGCCAAGGGGAGACAAGAATAGAGATACTGTCATCTGTTACATCCATGTGACTAGTGGGACATTGATCACAGCCAAGGGGAGACAAGAATAGAGCTACTGTCTACTGTTACATCCATGTGACTAGTGGGACATTGATCACAGCCAAGGGGAGACAAGAATAGAGATACTGTCATCTGTTACATCCATGTGACTAGTGGGACATTGATCACAGCCAAGGGGAGACAAGAATAGAGCCACTGTCATCTGTTACATCCATGTGACTAGTGGGACATTGATCACAGCCAAGGGGAGACAAGAATAGAGATACTGTCATCTGTTACATCCATGTGACTAGTGGGACATTGATCACAGCCAAGGGGAGACAAGAATAGAGCCACTGTCATCTGTTACATCCATGTGACTAGTGGGACATTGATCACAGCCAAGGGGAGACAAGAATAGAGCTACTGTCTACTGTTACATCCATGTGACTAGTGGGACATTGATCACAGCCAAGGGGAGACAAGAATAGAGCCACTGTCTACTGTTACATCCATGTGACTAGTGGGACATTGATCACAGCCAAGGGGAGACAAGAATAGAGCTACTGTCTACTGTTACATCCATGTGACTAGTGGGACATTGATCACAGCCAAGGGGAGACAAGAATAGAGCCACTGTCTACTGTTACATCCATGTGACTAGTGGGACATTGATCACAGCCAAGGGAGACAAGAATAGAGCTACTGTCATCTGTTACATCCATGTGACTAGTGGGACATTGATCACAGCCAAGGGGAGACAAGAATAGAGCTACTGTCATCTGTTACATCCATGTGACTAGTGGGACATTGATCACAGCCAAGGGGAGACAAGAATAGAGGTACTGTCATCTGTTACATCCATGTGACTAGTGGGACATTGATCACAGCCAAGGGAGACAAGAATAGAGCCACTGTCTACTGTTACATCCATGTGACTAGTGGGACATTGATCACAGCCAAGGGGAGACAAGAATAGAGCTACTGTCATCTGTTACATCCATGTGACTAGTGGGACATTGATCACAGCCAAGGGGAGACAAGAATAGAGCTACTGTCATCTGTTACATCCATGTGACTAGTGGGACATTGATCACAGCCAAGGGGAGACAAGAATAGAGCCACTGTCATCTGTTACATCCATGTGACTAGTGGGACATTGATCACAGCCAAGGGGAGACAAGAATAGAGCTACTGTCTACTGTTACATCCATGTGACTAGTGGGACATTGATCACAGCCAAGGGGAGACAAGAATAGAGATACTGTCATCTGTTACATCCATGTGACTAGTGGGACATTGATCACAGCCAAGGGGAGACAAGAATAGAGCTACTGTCTACTGTTACATCCATGTGACTAGTGGGACATTGATCACAGCCAAGGGGAGACAAGAATAGAGATACTGTCATCTGTTACATCCATGTGACTAGTGGGACATTGATCACAGCCAAGGGGAGACAAGAATAGAGCCACTGTCATCTGTTACATCCATGTGACTAGTGGGACATTGATCACAGCCAAGGGGAGACAAGAATAGAGATACTGTCATCTGTTACATCCATGTGACTAGTGGGACATTGATCACAGCCAAGGGGAGACAAGAATAGAGCCACTGTCATCTGTTACATCCATGTGACTAGTGGGACATTGATCACAGCCAAGGGGAGACAAGAATAGAGCTACTGTCTACTGTTACATCCATGTGACTAGTGGGACATTGATCACAGCTAAGGGGAGACAAGAATAGAGCCACTGTCTACTGTTACATCCATGTGACTAGTGGGACATTGATCACAGCCAAGGGGAGACAAGAATAGAGCTACTGTCTACTGTTACATCCATGTGACTAGTGGGACATTGATCACAGCCAAGGGGAGACAAGAATAGAGCCACTGTCTACTGTTACATCCATGTGACTAGTGGGACATTGATCACAGCCAAGGGGAGACAAGAATAGAGCTACTGTCATCTTTTACATCCATGTGACTAGTGGGACATTGATCACAGCCAAGGGGAGACAAGAATAGAGCTACTGTCATCTGTTACATCCATGTGACTAGTGGGACATTGATCACAGCCAAGGGGAGACAAGAATAGAGCTACTGTCATCTGTTACATCCATGTGACTAGTGGGACATTGATCACAGCCAAGGGGAGACAAGAATAGAGCTACTGTCATCTGTTACATCCATGTGACTAGTGGGACATTGATCACAGCCAAGGGGAGACAAGAATAGAGCCACTGTCTACTGTTACATCCATGTGACTAGTGGGACATTGATCACAGCCAAGGGGAGACAAGAATAGAGCTACTGTCATCTGTTACATCCATGTGACTAGTGGGACATTGATCACAGCCAAGGGGAGACAAGAATAGAGCTACTGTCATCTGTTACATCCATGTGACTAGTGGGACATTGATCACAGCCAAGGGGAGACAAGAATAGAGCCACTGTCATCTGTTATATCCATGTGACTAGTGGGACATTGATCACAGCCAAGGGGAGACAAGAATAGAGCCACTGTCATCTGTTATATCCATGTGACTAGTGGGACATTGATCACAGCCAAGGGGAGACAAGAATAGAGCCACTGTCATCTGGATGTGTGAAATTGTTGACTTGGATGTGTGAAATTGTTGGCTTGGATGTGTGAAATTGTTGGCTTGGATGTGTGAAATTGTTGACTTGGATGTGTGAAATTGTTGGCTTGGATGTGTGAAATTGTTGACTTGGATGTGTGAAATTGTTGGCTTGGATGTGTGAAATTGTTGACTTGGATGTGTGAAATTATTGGCTTGGATGTGTGAAATTGTTGACTTGGATGTGTGAAATTGTTGGCTTGGATGTGTGAAATTGTTGACTTGGATGTGTGAAATTGTTGGCTTGGATGTGTGAAATTGTTGACTTGGATGTGTGAAATTGTTGGCTTGGATGTGTGAAATTGTTGGCTTGGATGTGTGAAATTGTCTACTTGGATGTGTGAAATTGTTGGCTTGGATGTGTGTAATTGTTGGCTTGGATGTGTGAAATTGTTGGCTTTTAGCGTGTGAAATTAATGATGTGGATATAAGAACTTGAACCTGAGATTTTCCTGTCCAGAGGCTAACATCTTACTTCTAGACCAGCCAACACTCTCTCATCCAGAAATGGTCATATTTCATTGTATTGATGACATGTTGTCATATTTAGCTTACTGATGACATATTGTCATATTTAGCTTACTGATGACATGTCATATTTAATTGTACTGATGAGACCCACAAGTGGATATCAAAGTTGAAGGAATAGACCTGGAGACAGTTCAGAACTACAACTACCTTGGACATACTATAACCAGTGATGGAAAATGTACAACTGAAATAAACAAAAGAATAGGAATGGCAAAAAGTAATTTTAATCTCATGAAGAACATACTAACATCAAAACAAATAACACCAGGGTTAAAACTGAGAATAACAAAATGTTATATGTCTTCTAAACATTCCTATATGGTGCAGAAACATGGACATTAGACAAGAAAACAGAACAGAGAATTGAAGCCTTTGAAATGTGGATATATAGAAGAATAGGTAGAATTGGATGGAAGGAAAAGAAAATAAACGATGGAGTCTTAAAACAACTAAAAATAAAAAGAGAACTACTAAACACAATTCAAACAAGACAAATACAATTTTTGGGGCATGTTAAAATACACAACAGCCTACTAAAAGTAATCCTGGAGGGGAAAATACAAGGTAAAAGAGGCAGACCAAGACTAACATGGACGAGTAACATCAAAAGATGGACAAGTCAGCATATGACAACCTGCACCATCAAAACAAGAGACAGAGCAGAATGGTGCTCCATGGTAGCCAACCTTCGTTGCGAAGATGGCACTCGATGATGACTGATGACATGTTGTCATATTTAGCTTACTGATGACATGTTGTCATATTGAACTCTTTCTGTACGTTTCGCAGCACTGTGCGTCACTCTCAATTTGATTAGTGTGAAACATCATTAAACCGTATTCTTGTTACAAGTCTTGTACCATCGCGGTATTGGTGAAATATAATTCCTTGTTCAGTTATCTAAAAATTCGCATATAATATGTTATATGTTAGATAAATATAAATATGTTGATTGATTCTTAAAACCATGAAAAATGCTGTCTCTGAAATCTCTTCCGTTGCATTGATAAAAAGCTTCCGTACGGAAAGAGTTAATTCTACTGATGAAATGTTGCCATATTTAGCTGTACTGGTGACATATTGTCACATTTAGTTGTACTGATGACATGGTGTCATTTAGTTGTACTGATGACATGTTAATGACATATTATATTTAGTTGTTCTGATGATTCTAATGACATGTTGCCATAAATTAATTGATCTGATGACATGTTAATGACATATTGAGTTACTTGATTTATTTGTACTGATGTTTCTAATGACATGTTATCATATTTAGTTGTACCGATTGCTTCTCATTTCCAGGTTATCATGTTCCGTATGATATATTTTAAGACAATCTGGTTCTTCCTGAACGCTGCGTGCCTGTTGCTCTCATATTTGGAATTCATTTACATGGTTGTAGACTTTGATAAGTTTGAGGAAATCTGGCATAAATTTGACTGGGATCTTTTCACTGATTCAGAATATGTGGGCGTGACGGTCGTTTTGGGGAGAATCCTCCGTATGGTACAGATTTCAGAGGTAGGCGAACAGTTTTGTTCATAACTTTGTTTTAATCACACTGTGGTAATTTTGTTATATTCTTGGAAATCTTGCCGCAATTTTGTTATATTCTTGGAAATCTTGCCGCAATTTTGTTATATTCTTGGAAATCTTGCAGCAATTTTGTTATATTCTTGGAAATCTTGCAGCAATTTTGTTATATTCTTGGAAATCTTGCAGCAATTTTGTTATATTCTTGGAAATCTTGCAGCAATTTTGTTATATTCTTGGAAATCTTGCAGCAATTTTGTTATATTCTTGGAAATCTTGCCGCAATTTTTTTATATTCTTGTAAATCTTGCAGCAATTTTGGGTGTAGATGTTCTGGATCTAGTACATTTAATTCTTCCACCTGATATTCCTTGGAAATGGTTTCAATATGTGACAGCACACACAGGATGTTAGCATTTTTTAGTTTAAGAAAATTATACGGGTAATATTTTGGTAGAATGAATTTTATTCTATTATATTCTATTCATAGAATCAGTTTAATTGCAGTTGGGACATACCCATATCAGCTCCACCGCTCATCCAAGCATTTCTCAAAGTGTATTTGTCTGGACGCCCCTGTGTTGAGAGTGCTGCAGTCCTGTAGGATATGCCCTGGAGTTTGTCTGGACGCCCCTGTGTTGAGAGTGCTGCAGTCCTGTAGGATATGCCCTGGAATTTGTCTGGACGCTCCTGTGTTGAGAGTGCTGCAGTCCTGTAGGATATGCCCTGGAGTTTGTCTGGATGCTCCTGTGTTGAGAGTTCTGCAGTCCTGTAGGATATGCCCTGGAGTTTGTCTGGACGCTCCTGTGTTGAGAGTGCTGCAGTCCTGTAGGATATGCCCTGGAGTTTGTCTGGACGCTCCTGTGTTGAGAGTGCTGCAGTCCTGTAGGATATGCCCTGGAGTTTGTCTGGATGTTCCTGTGTTGAGAGTGCTGCAGTCCTGTAGGATATGCCCTGGAGTTTGTCTGGACGCTCCTGTGTTGAGAGTGCTGCAGTCTTGTAGGATAAGCCCTGAAGTTTGTCTGGACGCTCCTGTGTTGAGAGTGCTGCAGTCGTGTAGGATATGCCCTGGAGTTTGTCTGGATGTTCCTGTGTTGAGAGTGCTACAGTCCTGTAGGATATGCCCTGGAGTTTGTCTGGATGCTCCTGTGTTGAGAGTGCTGCAGTCCTGTAGGATATGCCCTGGAATTTGTGTGCTCCTGTGTTGAGAGTGCTGCAGTCGTGTAGGATATGCCCTGCAGTTTGACTGGATGCTCCTGTGTTGAGAGTGCTGCAGTCCTGTAGGATATGCCCTGGAATTTGTGTGCTCCTGTGTTGAGAGTGCTGCAGTCGTGTAGGATATGCCCTGCAGTTTGACTGGATGCTCCTGTGTTGAGAGTGCTACAGTCTAGTAGGATATGTCCTGGAGTTTGTCTGGATGCTTCTGTGTTGAGAGTGTTGCAGTCCTGTAGGATATGTCCTGGAGTTTGTCTGGATGCTTCTGTGTTGAGAGTGCTACAGTTCTGTAGGATATGCCCTGGAGTTTGTCTGGATGCTCCTGTGTTGAGAGTGCTACAGTCCAGTAGGATATGTCCTGGAGTTTGTCTGGATGCTCCTGTGTTGAGAGTGCTACAGTTCTGTAGGATATGTCCTGGAGTTTGTCTGGATGCTTCTGTGTTGAGAGTGCTACAGTTCTGTAGGATATGCCCTGGAGTTTGTCTGGATGCTCCTGTGTTGAGAGTGCTACAGTCCAGTAGGATATGTCCTGGAGTTTGTCTGGATGCTCCTGTGTTGAGAGTGCTACAGTTCTGTAGGATATGTCCTGGAGTTTGTCTGGATGCTCCTGTGTTGAGAGTGCTACAGTTCTGTAGGATATGCCCTGGAGTTTGTCTGGATGCTCCTGTGTTGAGAGTGCTACAGTCCAGTAGGATATGTCCTGGAGTTTGTCTGGATGCTTCTGTGTTGAGAGTGCTACAGTTCTGTAGGATATGCTCTGGAGTTTGTCTGGATGCTCCTGTGTTGAGAGTGCTACAGTCCTGTAGGATATGTTCTGGTGTTTGTCTGGATGCTCCTGTGTTGAGAGTGCTGCAGTCCTGTAGGATATGTTCTGGAGTTTGTCTGGATGCTCCTGTGTTGAGAGTGCTACAGTTCTGTAGGATATGCCCTGGAGTTTGTCTGGACGCTCCTGTGTTGAGAGTGCTACAGTCCTGTAGGATATGCCCTGGAGTTTGTCTGGATGCTCCTGTGTTGAGAGTGCTACAGTTCTGTACCTGTGGTGAGAGTGCTACAGTTCTGTAGGATATGATCTGAAGTTTGTCTGGATGCTCCTGTGTTGAGAGTGCTGCAGTCGTGTAGGATATGCCCTGGAGTTTGTCTAGATGCTCCTGTGTTGAGAGTGCTGCAGTCGTGTAGGATATGCCCTGAAGTTTGTCTAGATGCTCCTGTGTTGAAAGTGCTGTAGTCGTGTAGGATATGCCCTGGAGTTTGTCTATAGCTTGTTTCATAACTCGTGCCCAACTTTTAAATCGATAGCTTTTTAACCGCTTGTTGTAAGTTGTTCAAAATTTGCATGTAAAGTTATAATGATTAGAACCCAACAGGGAATTAATTTCATTAAAAAAAAACATTTGTTTATTATTGTTGCTTATTTGATTTATATAAATTTATAACGACCCATTGATGTAGTCAAAACTTAATGTTTACAGTATTTTAAGTTAAAAATAGCGAGTAAAAATCCATATACGGTAAAATTGACGTGTTTGCACGCTTTCACCGTGGTTTTTTGACACAATTAGACACTTGTAAAAAACACGACTTCAAAAAAGCATTTGATAGTATTCATAGAGATTCTTTGTGGAAAATTCTGAAGCAATATGGCTTACCATCAAAAATCATAAATATTATCAAAGACATGTATGATGGTTACACATGTGCAGTTCGAACAGAGGAAGGACTGAGCGAATGTTTCCCAATAGAAACTGGGGTTAAACAAGGATGTATTTTATCGCCCTTGTTATTTGGAATTGTTATGGACTTCATAATGAAGAAATGCTGCACTGGTAATAAAGGCATCGAATGGATACAAGGAGACCATTTGGAGGACCTCGACTTTGCTGATGACATAGTTCTCATCAGCAGCCAGATAAAAACGATGCAGGAAAACACAAATGAACTATCATCAATAGCCAGCAAATTGGGCTTGAGGTCAATCATGAAAAGACTAAAGTCATGAAAAGTTTAATTCCAACAAGTGACAAAATATACATGGAAAACAAACCAGTAGAAGAGATCGAGCACTTTATCTATCTTGGAAGTCACATTGATCGAGAAGGGGATACGAGCAAAGAAATTAGAATCAGACTGGCTAAAGCAGCAATGTCTTTCAGAAGCCTTGAAAAGTTGTGGAAATCAAAACTCATTAGCACAAACACAAAACTTAGGCTATTCAAATCAAATGTACTATCAACCCTTACGTATGCGTGTGAAAGCTGGAAAACAACAAGAGATATAGAAACAAAGTTGAACGCATTCGAAAATAAATGTCTAAGGAAAATACTTGGTATAGAATGGAACGAATTCAAAACAAACGAGGAAATTAGAGAAATCGCCAATCAACCACTAATATCTTCAGTAATAAAGAAAAGACGATGGTCATACGTTGGACATGTGATGAGAAGAGATAATAATCGAATAGCAAAGCAAGCCCTCATATGGGAAACAACAGGTAAAAGAAAAAGAGGAAGACCCAGGGAGACACTGAGAAGAACATTGATGAGAGAGGCAAGAGCAGCAGGAATCGGCTCCCTCAATGAGATAGAACTGCTTGCACAGAACAGAGACAGATGGCGAGATTTGATAAAATATCTTTAAAAGAAAACTGCTAGAACAAAATTCATATAGGCGAAGGTGTATCTTGGTCTACGCCCTATGGGTCGGTTACGGCTCGAAAGGTCAATAGATAGATAGATAGAAAAAACACGAGAAATTGTGTGTTCCATTTCCGTTCATTCAGAGGTGGAGACGTGGAACGATAACATTCATGAGTCTTAAAATGAAATTCTGCAGTTTACAAAACATCGCAATAAAAATGTATGACTATTTTTGCAAAGAGGCTAAACGAGGAAGATTATTTCATTCTTTAGAAAACCCTGAGAATAGGACAAGACACATTTTGGATTTATCTAAACGGTCATTTAATCGCTGGATTCAAGCACGTGACCGTCAATGTTCCAAATATACAAAATCACAAGGAAGAGCAAAAATGTTGGATAATTTCGACAGTGAACTTATTAGAAGTGAAATTCGCAAATGTTGGGTATGAATGAAACTGTTACAATAAGAAAATTAAAAGTTTCGCTGCAAAAGAACAACAGTATTGAAATATCAAAGTCTACATTATGGAGGAATGTGAGAGCTGCAGGCTTTACATTCAGAAAGTATTCCAATGGACAAAACATCATCTGTGAGAAGCCACATATTGTAGTCATGAGAAGCAAGTACTTACGTGAAGTAAAAGAGGTGCGCAAGCAAGGTTATGATATTGTGTACTTGGATGAAACATGAATCAATGCTCACCACACTAACCAAAGGGAATGGCAGTCATCAGATGGAAAGATTAAGAGATTAATACCTAGCAGCAAAGGACAGCGCTTGATAATTGCTCATGCAGGTAGTCGACAACATAGACTAATACAGAATGCAGAGCTCATTTTTCTTTCAAAATCCATAGACAATCGGGATTATCACTCTGAGGTGAATGGTCACATATTTAGACATTGGATTGAAAATTCTGTTCTCCCATCACTAGATCGGCCATCTTGCCTAATAATGGACAATGCAGCGTACCACAACATTGTTGCACTTGAAGATAAAGTCCCGACGTCATTCAGTACAAAAGATGCTATTAAGATATGGCTCACAAAGGAGCACATACAATTAATAACATGTACTTAAAACCTGAATTACTATCTCTAGTAAAGCAAAAACAAAGGACAAAGATTTTTCAAATAGATAAGATTATCCAAGAGCACGGTCATATAAGTTTGAGGCTGCCACTTTACCATGCTCATTTAAATCCTATAGAACTAATCTGGGCAAAATTAAAAGGACAAGTGGCAGATGAAAATACAACATTCAAAATATGGATGTAAAGACTCTTGCCAATCTCGCTTTATTAAATATAGACAAAGATTATTGGGCTAAATGTGAAGACCACGTCTTAAAACAGGAAGAGGAATATTGGAAAAATGATGGTTTGTGGAATGTTCAACCCCAAACAGTTATTAATCTTTTAGACTCGTCTGATTCAGAATGAAAGTATATAGCCCCCACAATGTTGGCCCCTATATTACCTTAAATTAGTTCAACAAACGGTCCTTTTCAGGACCACACAACTATGAAAATTGGACATACAGGTATACCTTGATATTATCGTCCGTCCTCGAACTGAGAAGACAATAATTCTCCTGGTGTTTTGTCTTATTCAGTTATTTCCCCATTACGGCCACGCCTTTACCTAGTGAAAATTAATCATAGACCAGCAACTACGGTAATTTCTATTATTTAGGGGTTCACAATTTACAATTTTGACAAACATCAAAGAAATTCGCCGCTTTAAGAAAACTGCAGCTGCAAGATATTTGTTAAATATACATTTAAAGGGTCTTTTGCATTCTAATAACATTTGGAAAATTTCGACAGTTTTTAACAAACGGTTACTGAGTAATAGCGTTTTGAAGTTGGGCACGTGATTTGAAACGAGCTATAGATGCTCCTGTGTTGAGAGTGCTGCAGTCGTGTAGGATATGCCCTGGAGTTTGTCTGGATGTTCCTGTGTTGAGAGTGCTACAGTTGTGTAGGATATGCCCTGGAGTTTGTCTGGATGCTCAAGTGTTGAGAGTGCTACAGTCCTGAAGGATATGCCCTGGAGTTTGTCTAGATGCTCCTAAGTTGTATATTCTAAAGTCAGAAAGTCCTATCTTATGTTGGTGTGTTCTGAGCCACCTGTTCTGAGTCGGAAAATCATGGTATGCTCACATCTGCTGAGTTTGTTTAAGCTGTCATGTTCTAATTCATATATTCCATTGTGATACACTTTAAGCTATAGATGCCAAAATCTTACAATAACATTTCACCTCCATAACCCTTATAGTGATATATTAGCTTGATTGTTAATGGGAGTCATCAATGCAGTAAATTGAATTTGTATATTTAGTTTAATAAGGTAAACGATCAGGTATGTGTCTGATTACTTTGCTTACTAATGTCACTACAAAACGTCAATAATTACTTCTGTGTTTGTTGGTTTATTTATTTATATCTTGGTAATGTTTTTGTCACTTTATCTATCTTGGAAGTCACATTGATCGAGAAGGGGATACAAGTAAAGAAATTAGAATCAGAATGGCTAAAGCAGCAATGTCTTTCAGAAGCCTTGAAAAGTTGTGGAAATCAAAACTAATCAGCACAAACACAAAACTTAGGCTATTCAAATCAAATGTACTATCAACCCTTACGTATGCGTGTGAAAGCTGGAAAACAACAAGTGATATAGTAACAAAGTTGAACGCATTCGAAAATAAATGTCTAAGGAAAATACTTGGTATAGCGTGGAACGAATTCAAAACAAATGAGGAAATTAGAGAAATCACCAATCAACCACTAATATCTTCAGTAATAAAGAAAAGACGATGGTCATATGTTGGACATGTGATGAGAAGAGATAATAACCGAATAGCAAAGCAAGCCCTCATATGGGAAACAACAGGTAAGAGAAAAAGAGGAAGACCCAGGGAGACACTGAGAAGAACATTGATGAGAGAGGCAAGAGCAGCAGGATTTGGCTCCCTCAATGAGATAGAGCTGCTTGCACAGAACTGAGACAGATGGCGAGATTTGTTAAAATATCTTTAAAAGAAAACTGCTAGAACAAAAATTCAGATAGGAGAAGGTGTATCTTGGTCTATGCCCTATGGGCCGGCTACGGCTCGAAAGGTCAATAGATAGATAGAATGTTTTTTGTGGCTATTAAACTGAAACCATTATCTGGTCAAAGAGGTCGACCCAGGTTGACACTGAGAAGAACATTGATTAGAGAGGCAAGAGCAGCAGGAATCGGCTCCCTCAATGAGATAAAGTTACTTGCACAGAACAGAGACAAATGGCGAGATTTGATAAAAAATCTTGACAAAGATTGGAAACTGCTAGAATAAAAATTTAGATAGGAGAAAGAGTATCTGGGCCTATGCCCTATGGCCCAAAGGGTCAGTAGATAGATAGATAAATTATCTGGTCATATTGCCACCAGGGGCAATAACTGTCATGACTGATGATATTTCCTTCCATTTTTCTCCTCCAGTTTGTTGCTGATCTTTTCCTGGATTTGATTGCACAGAATGTCCGAGGCCGATTAACTAGAGGTTGTGACCTTGCTCGAGGATTTGTACGAACTAATGAGGTAAAATTGTGCATAGCTACAATATTATTCTGATAAATATTGTGAGCAGTGTTAACTCAGCGTACTAGGTTCAAGAGATCAGGTTCAGTCTGAACAAAAGTAAAGGTTCCCCATCATGTGTTTCACCTTATGGGAGATACGGTGTTAGTGCCCATATTTTGCACTGACCAATGGTGCCCATGCGCTGCCGAGGCCCGAAAGGGGAGTAAAGAATTATAACGCTGTTCCCTACCAGGCATGTCGTAGGAGGCGACTAAGGAGGGTTGGGCATGGGACTGGCTATCCTGTACTGTAAAAAAAAGCTGAGAAAACTTAACAAAAAAACTTCACAAACATGGACAGGTCAAAGAGAAGGATGACGCTGGATAGGACACACACTGCGGAAGCCAACTGAGAGCATTACACAACAGGCCCTTTTTTGGAATCCCCAAGGTAAAAGACAAAGAGGAAGACCCAAAATGTTTTTGGAGAAGACAGATGGAAGCAAAGATGAAGATGATGGGGAAGACGTGGAATGACTTTAAAAGAATGTCAAGAAGCAGAGCAGCGTGGAAAGTGCTTGATGAAGACCTATGCTCCACAGGGAGCTGAAAGGTAGAAGAAGGCGGCAGCATATTTCGTAGTTGATGTAGCTGTGTGTCACACCAGGCTGCCCTATACTCTCAGAAAAATCTGGTACCTATTAAATGCTGAACAAACCTAGGAGCCATTGGTCAGGCCCTGACCTCTTGCTTTTAGTAGACCTATTCCCTAACCAGTGAGCGTCTATAGTTTCTATTCAAACTGAAAGAGTACACATAATTTTGATCTATAATATAAGATTCTGTTGGATGACATGAACAGACCAAGATATTCAGACACAGAACAAATCACTGTGGCCTCAGAACACACCTACACAAGATAGAACTCAATGATTTTTGCAACCTGCGAGTGTGCAGCATCCAGACAAACTCCAGAACATACGCTACAGGACTGCAGCACTCTCAACATGCTAAGAACATAAATATGGCCCACAGAAACAAACCTGCATGACAAGTTAAGAGGTACCAGTAAAGACCTCAAATGCACCATCATGTTCGTGACTAATGCTGGTCTAAGTTTATAACAGTTACTGATCTTGTTCATGACCCATGCTTGTCTAAATGTCAAATACAGAGCAATAGATGATTTTGTTCATGACCCATGATTGTCTAAATGTCAAATACAGAGCGATAGCTGATTTTGTTCATGACCCAAGTTGGTCTAAATGTCTAAGCACGTAACAATGGCTGATTTTGTTCATGACCCAAGTTGGTGCAAATGTATAAGCATGTAACAATAGCTGATTTTGTTAATGACCCAAGTTTGTCTAAATGTCTAAGCACGTAACAATAGCTGATTTTGTTCATGACCCAAGTTGGTCTAAATGTCTAAGCACGTAACAATGGCTGATTTTGTTCATGACCCAAGTTGGTGCAAATGTCTAAGCACGTAACAATAGCTGATCTTGTTTATGATCCAAGTTGGTGTAAATGTCTAAGCACGTAACAATAGCTGATCTTGTTCATGACCCAAGTTGGTCTAAATGTCTAAGCACGTAACAATGGCTGATTTTGTTCATGACCCAAGTTGGTGCAAATGTCTAAGCACGTAACAATAGCTGATCTTGTTCATTACCCAAGTTGGTGCAAATGTCTAAGCACGTAACAATAGCTGATTTTGTTCATGACCCAAGTTGGTGTAAATGTCTAAACACGTAACAATAGCTGATCTTGTTCATGACCAAGTTGGTCTAAATGTCTAAGCACATAGCAATAGCTGATCTTATTCATGACCCAAGTTGGTCTAAATGTCTAAGCACGTAACAATAGCTGATTTTGTTCATGACCCAAGTTGGTCTAAATGTTAAGCACATAACAATAGCTGATCTTGTTCATGACCCAAGTGGTGTAAATGTCTATGCACACAACAATAGCTGATCTTGTTCAAGACTCAAGTTGGTGTAAATGTCTAAGCACATAGCAATAGCTGATTTTGTTAATGACCCAAGTTGGTCTAAATGTCTAAGCACATAGCAATAACTGATCTTGTTCATGACCCAAGTTGGTCTAAATGTCTAAGCACATAACAATAGCTGATTTTGTTATGACCCAAGTTGGTCTAAATGTCTAAGCACGTAACAATAGCTGATTTTGTTCATGACCCCAAATGTCAAGTAGCTGATTTTGTCAAATGTCTAAATGTCAAGCATATGCAATAGCTGATCTTGTTCATGACCCAAGTTGGTGAAAATGTCTCAGCACGTAACAATAGCTGATTTTGTTCATGACCCAAGTTTGTGTAAATGTCTAAGCACATAACAATAGCTGATTTTGTTCATGACCCAAGTTGGTCTAAATGTCTAAGCACATAGCAATAACTGATCTTGTTCATGACCCAAGTTGGTCTAAATGTCTAAGCACATAGCAATAGCTGATCTTGTTCATGACCCAAGTTGGTCTAAATGTCTAAGCACGTAACAATAGCTGATTTTGTTCATGACCCAAGTTTTGTAAATGTCTAAGCACGTAACAAAATGTCTGCAAATGTCTCAGCACGTAACAATAGCTGATTTTGTTAATGACCCAAGTTGGTCTAAATGTCTAAGCACGTAACAATAGCTGATTTTGTTCATGACCCAAGTTGGTGCAAATGTCTCAGCACGTAACAATAACTGATTTTGTTCATGACCCAAGTTGGTCTAAATGTCTAAGCATGTAACAATAGCTGATCTTGTTCATGACCCAAGTTGGTGAAAATGTCTCAGCACGTAACAATAGCTGATTTTGTTCATGACCCAAGTTTGTGTAAATGTCTAAGCACATAACAATAGCTGATTTTGTTCATGACCCAAGTTGGTGCAAATGTCTCAGCACGTAACAATAACTGATTTTGTTCATGACCCAAGTTGGTGTAAATGTCTAAGCACGTAACAATAGCTGATCTTGTTCATGACCCAAGTTGGTGAAAATGTCTCAGCACGTAACAATAGCTGATTTTGTTCATGACCCAAGTTTGTGTAAATGTCTAAGCACGTAACAATAGCTCATCTTGTTCATAACCCAAGTTGGTGCAAATGTCTCAGCACGTAACAATAGCTGATTTTGTTCATGACCCAAGTTTGTGTAAATGTCTAAGCACATAACAATAGCTGATTTTATTCATGACCCAAGTTGGTCTAAATGTCTAAGCACACAGCAATAGCTAATCTTTTACATGAAATGTTATAGAATCTAACTACATTGTAGAAAGCAACTCAAGCTGATGATCACAAAAATATAAGACTTTTCTGACTGTAGGTTCCAAGGTCCTAACTGTTTGATGAAGAGACACAGAATAACCCCGAGTCAAGAAACTGGAAAATTATTTGCTTATTTCTAGGTGCTCTCAACTTTTTTTTACTTCACACTCTCTCTATCTATCACTCTTTCTTTCTCTCTATCTCTCTTTCTCTCATTTTTTTTAAAACTCTGGTGGCTAAGTGGATAGCGCATTTGCTACTGAGCTGAAAGGCCTGGGTTCAGTTCCAGAACACAGCATCTGAAAATGGGTATCAGAGATTTCTTTTTCTAGAAATATAGACTGGCCTCAAGTGGTGCTGAAGTGGTGCATTTCTTGTATGATCTCACAGAAGAGATGGCAGATAAAAGATAAACAAGAGTAGGCCACAAATGGTCACTGTCTGTCTATTTATCCATCAGAATCTTATCTATCTATCTGTCTGTCTTAATTTAAATCTAATCTGTCTGTCTATCCTAATCTAATCTGCTCATCCATCTGTCCATCCTGACTTCACCATTACCTAAAGTGAATTGACTCATGGTGATAGTGAATGGTGATAGCCAATTTTCATTGTGAAGAAAACACAAAGTGATGGTAATTATGAATGTTTGTTCTTCTCTCAGAGTGATAGACAAAATACAGAGTGTATAGTACAAAATACATGAAAGGTGTATGTTCTGTATGAGAGGTACTGTATGAGAGGTACATGAAAGGTGTATGTTCTGTTTGAGGTACATCACTCCTTCATCTGCAGGTGGCCATACGTATGGTTGACAACATATCTGAGGACTTGTATGTTCAGAACAAAATCAAATATAAAGCTCAGCTGGCATCAATGAGTGTACTTAGAGAGTTAGGTAAGAGGTGATTGCATTTGAGAGTATGTGTTATGTGAGTTTGGTTAATGATTTGAGAGTATGTGCTATGTGAGTTTGGTGAATGATTTGAGAGTATGTGCTATGTGAGTTTGGTGAATGATTTGAGAGTATGTGTTATGTGAGTTTGGTGAATGATTTGAGAGTATGTGTTATGTGAGTTTGGTTAATGATTTGAGAGTATGTGTTATGTGAGTTTGGTGAATGATTTGAGAGTATGTGTTATGTGAGTTTGGTGAATGATTTGAGAGTATGTGTTATGTGAGTTTGGTGAATGATTTGAGAGTATGTGTTATGTGAGTTTGGTGAATGATTTGAGAGTATGTGTTATGTGAGTTTGGTGAATGATTTGAGAGTATATGTATGTGAGTTTGGTTAATGGAGTTTTAGAGTATGTGTATGTGAGTTTGTTGAATGGTTTGAGAGTATGTGTATGTGAGTTTGGTGAATGATTTGAGAGTATTTGTATGTGAGTTTGGTTAATGGAGTTTGAGAGTATGTGTATGTGAGTTTGTTGAATGGTTTGAGAGTATGTGTATGTGAGTTTGTTGAATGGTTTGAGAGTATGTGTATGTGAGTTTGTTGAATGGTTTGAGAGTATGTGTATGTGAGTTTGTTGAATGGTTTGAGAGTATGTGTATGTGAGTTTGTTGAATGGTTTGAGAGTATGTGTATGTGAGTTTGTTGAATGGTTTGAGAGTATGTGATTTTGGTTAATGGAGTCTGAGAGTATGTGTTTGTGTTTGTTGAATGGTTTGAGAGTATGTGTTTGTGTTTGTTGAATGATTTGAGAGTATGTGTATGTGAGTTTGTTGAATGGTTTGAGAGTATGTGTTCATGTTTGTTGAATGGTTTGAGAGTATGTGTATGTGAGTTTGTTGAATGGTTTGAGAGTATGTGTATGTGAGTTTGTTGAATGGTTTGAGAGTATGTGCATGTGAGTTTGTTGAATGGTTTGAGAGTATGTGTATGTGAGTTTGTTGAATGGTTTGAGAGTATGTGATTTTGGTTAATGGAGTCTGAGAGTATGTGTTTGTGTTTGTTGAATGGTTTGAGAGTATGTGTTTGTGTTTGTTGAATGATTTGAGAGTATGTGTATGTGAGTTTGTTGAATGGTTTGAGAGTATGTGTTCATGTTTGTTGAATGGTTTGAGAGTATGTGTATGTGAGTTTGTTGAATGGTTTGAGAGTATGTGTATGTGAGTTTGTTGAATGGTTTGAGAGTATGTGTATGTGAGTTTGTTGAATGGTTTGAGAGTATGTGTATGTGAGTTTGGTTAATGGAGTCTGAGAGTATGTGTTTGTGTTTGTTGAATGGTTTGAGAGTATGTGTTTGTGTTTGTTGAATGGTTTGAGAGTATGTATTATGTGAGTTTGGTGAATGATTTGAGAGTATGAGTTATGTGAGTTTGGTGAATGATTTGAGAGTATGTGTTATGTGAGTTTGGTGAATGATTTGAGAGTATGTGTTATGTGAGTTTGGTGAATGATTTGAGAGTATGTGTTATGTGAGTTTGGTGAATGATTTGAGAGTATGTATGTGAGTTTGGTGAATGATTTGAGAGTATGTGTATGTGAGTTTGGTGAATGATATTTAAGAGTATGTGTTATGTGAGTTTGGTGAATGATTTGAGAGTATGTGTTATGTGAGTTTGGTTAAGGATTTGGGAGTATGTGTTATGTGAGTTTGGTTAATGATTTGAGAGTATGTGTTATGTAAGTTTGGTGAATGATTTAAAAGTATGTGTTATGTGAGTTTGTTGAATGATTTGAGAGTATGTGTTATGTGAGTTTGGTTAATGATTTGAGAGTATGTGTTATGTGAGTTTGGTGAATGATTTGAGAGTATGTGTTATGTGAGTTTGGTGAATGATTTAAGAGTATGTGTTATGTGAGTTTGGTGAATGATTTGAGAGTATGTGTTATGTGAGTTTGGTGAATGATTTGAGAGTATATGTATGTGAGTTTGTTGAATGGTTTGAGAGTATTTGTATGTGAGTTTGGTTAATGGAGTTTGAGAGTATGTGTATGTGAGTTTGTTGAATGGTTTGAGAGTATGTGTATGTGAGTTTGTTGAATGGTTTGAGAGTATGTGTATGTGAGTTTGTTGAATGGTTTGAGAGTATGTGTATGTGAGTTTGTTGAATGGTTTGAGAGTATATGTATGTGAGTTTGTTGAATGGTTTGAGAGTATGTGTATGTGAGTTTGTTGAATGGTTTGAGAGTATGTGTATGTGAGTTTGTTGAATGGTTTGAGAGTATGTGTATGTGAGTTTGTTGAATGGTTTAAGAGTATGTGTATGTGAGTTTGTTGAATGGTTTGAGAGTATGTGTATGTGAGTTTGATGAATGGTTTGAAAGTATGTGTATGTGAACTTGGTAAATGATTGAACAAACTCCTTGATTAACCATTAGCTATACCATCCATATTATTTATCCTTAATTACGATACCCACTTGTTTATGATACCGCAGTAAAAATGACTACCACTTAAATGTAACATTTCAATTTTAGAAAATCAAATTTTCTTTGAACTTTTGCTACAAAGCAGTGTGTTTACCCAGACGAGACATGGGTATCCAATACGGTAATCATTTCCTTCTTTACTGTCAATTTTTAGCCAGAAATATGACCATATGGCCCCACCAGTTCCCGCTGTCTATTGATAAGCAGCCTTAAACCGTCAATCAGTCCATATGTATGGCGCCCTCTTGGTGTAGTGACTCTCCCATGTTACAAAGTTTTCTTTGATGTTAACGTGATGGCCAACGAGATTTCTACATCATGAGAAAAAAAAGGGAAAATAACGACTTTCTAAAAATTGGCAGAATTTGAAATAAAAACTGTGTGTCTTTTTCGATACCATTGTAATTGTTACTATGCGACGGATTAAAAAAAAAAATCATGCATTAAACCAAAAAAAATTCCACATTCAGGGGTCACCATTAGTGATAATTTGGAAGATATAAAGAGGGAGATGAATATTTTCCCGTGGGAAACTGTCAGATTACAAAAAAATGTATTTTGAACCAGCAATTCTTACAACGGTGTCGTAAACAAGGGTTAAGATTGAACTTATTTTATAGACATACTTCCATATGCGTTGAGTGCGTGGCATCCTGAGTGTTGTGCGCCTTTTGGCTGGTTGCCTCCGACTTCAGCACTTGAACTTGCTAGAGCAGACTGTGGTCTTGCTCGGTTGTAGGAAGGCCTGGCCAGTCTTAGTTTTCAGTCCCTGGTGACTGTTAAGCCCCATCCCCACGACAAGGAGCTGGCCTTGATGAGGTCAGAGGACCACAAGCCCCAAATCAGGATGCCTTTCATAATATGAATAGATATGAACAAGTTATCATTATACGCCTAAGAACAGGACACAATCGACTCCATAGTCACATGTATACAAAATTCAAGATCGGCACATCAACTACTTGTACATGTGGACAGGCACCCCAGACTGCTGAACACATACTTCAAGACTGCACTGAATATAGTAGACTGAGGAAAATCCATTGGCCCATAGATACAACACTACAGACAAAACTATATGGGCCACTGCAAGAATTACAAAAGACAGTAAAATTTATACAGGAAACGACATTGCAGATATAGACAATACTTCAGGCGAACGAAAGATAGATAGAACTTATTTTATAAGTAATTTTATGATTTTAAAAAGTGGACTCTACAAGTTATCTCTGCAGACAGACTGTTTATGATGCTTTCATGTTTTTGATGACAAATTTTCATTGCTGTTGTTGTTATGGATCCAGTGGTTCCATCCATCTTCAGCGTGGGTAGCTTTGCTTAACTCTTTCAGTATGTAAGGTTTTTATTAAATTAGCGGTCGAAATTTCAGAGACAAACCTCTTCATGTTTTTTAAATATCAATCCACACATTTATATTTATCTGCTTGCTTGCTTGCGTTCGCCCGATGACTTAAGGAGTGTACCTCATCATCATCCGCCCTTAAAAGGACGTTAAGTGGGTGTGTCTGCGTTCTGCTGTGGTTTACAGTATAACTGTGATATTTGCACCTTTCGGCCCAACACATCCGACTTCAGCATGACATTTTTGAGTACCAAGTTGTCTTCCCTCTTCGATCCCTACTCGCTTGGCCAGACTGGACAGGTTAGTCTGTTACTAGAGGCACCACGGAGAGGTGGAGCAGGGTCTGGATGGTTCTGGTTCACCGATCCTGGCACAAGCCATCAGCTGTGGATCGCTGACAACTTCCAGATCTGGTGCTGGGAGGCGCGCCTTCGCCTCCTTATATTTATCTAACATTTAACATATTATATATTAATTTTTAGATAATTAAACAAGGAATTATATTTCATCACTACTAAGATGATACAAGGCATATAAAAAGAATATGGTTTGATGGCAGTTTGTACTAATCAAATTGAGAGTAACGCAAATGCACTGTGCGGCTAAACATACTAAACAGAAATGGGCATGGTGCATCGAAACATATGGAAAGAATTCAGAATTTTGCCCAGACAGCTTTCATTTTGGCCTACTCTTTTAAACTTGTAACTTCCAAGGGTTCATTACCGTGCATGAATGCACACAAGGCCCCCAGTTTTTCACCTTTATCTAAGAGTATTAGACCTGACTACCCAGAAATCATGGGAGGGTCGAGTCACAATAAAACTGGACTTGAAGTGAAAAATTCCCACCACCTTTGGCAGGACTTGAAGCCTGGCCCTTCCTGTCGTGACGTCTTACCTCTGGAGCACCGAATCCCTCATATTATTTACTCAAAGTGAATGTTATGAAAACATTAGGAACTTCAAACAAATTCCCTACACGGATGCTAAAGCAAATCATTTCAGAGGAGGAGGGTGTTTACAGCACTCGGGGAAAAAAATCACAAATAATCAACAGGAGAAAGAAAACAATATGGCCCGAAGCAGGATTGAACCTGTACTCCTTGGCACAGTGCCTTGCCACGAGAAACCAAACGCTAGAGCTAAACTCATCATCTGACATTGCATAACAAGATATGTTTCCACTTTGGCAGATATGAATGATGTGAAGTCTTTCAGTATCTTTTTCTGAGGTTGCGGGTGCTAACAGCATTTAGACTGAAAGTGATCAGCAACTCATAACTGACCACTTGCTGCAGGATCAGCAGCTGTTCATGATCCTCCACCATCTACCTAAGGTGATATTCATGGTACAGTAACTAGTCTCACTAACAAATAGGGGACTTCTGGTTCCAAGATGGTGGTATTCATGGTACACTAACTAGTCTCACTAACAAATAAGGGACTTCTGGTTCCAAGATGGTGGTATTCATGGTACACTAACTAGTCTCACTAACAAGTAGGGGACTTCTGGTTCCAAGATGGTGGTATTCATGGTACACTAACTAGTCTCACTAACAAGTAGGGGACTTCTGGTTCCAAGATGGTGGTATTCATGATACACTAACCAGTCTCACTAACACGTAGGGGACTTCTGGTTCCAAGATGGTGGTATTCATGGTACACTAACCAGTCTCACTAACAAGTAGAGGACTTCTGGTTCCAAGATGGTGGTATTCATGATACACTAACCAGTCTCACTAACAAGTAGGGGACTTCTGGTTCCAAGATGGTGGTATTCATGGTACAGTAACCAGTCTCACTAACAAGCAGGGGACTTCTGGTTCCAAGATGGTGGTATTCATGGTACAGTAACCAGTCTCACTAACAAGCAGGGGACTTCTGGTTCCAAGATGGTGGTATTCATGGTACAGTAACCAGTCTCACTAACAAGCAGGGGACTTCTGGTTCCAAGATGGTGGTATTCATGGTACAGTAACCAGTCTCACTAACAAGCAGGGGACTTCTGGTTCCAAGATGGTGGTATTCATGGTACAGTAACCAGTCTCACTAACAAGCAGGGACTTCTGGTTCCAAGATGGTGGTATTCATGGTACAGTAACCAGTCTCACTAACACGTAAGGGACTTCTGGTTCCAAGATGGTGGTATTCATGATACACTAACCAGTCTCACTAACAAGTAAGGGACTTCTGGTTCCAAGATGGTGGTATTCATGGTACACTAACCAGTCTCACTAACAAGTAAGGGACTTCTGGTTCCACGATGGTGGAATAGTGCAGATTTGGGTTTTGCAGAGTTAAAATAGTGTATTAAAATGAGAGTTTCCTCCTCTAGTTCTGTTCTAGTCTAATTCTGCTCTCCTGTAGTTCTGCTTCTCTAGTTCTAAAGTTGAAGTTCTTCTGTGACTATCTCAGTACCTATCAGCCCCTAGTGCGTGGCTATCTATATGTGTGTTCCTATCTAGTCTGCCCTCTAACTTTATACTCCTGTCTTTTGACCGACAGTTAACTTGACTTCCTGCTTCTCTTTGTCTACTCACTGTGACAGATTTCAGAACCAGGCCCTGGAAATTCCTACAGTTCAGTCAGTCAAGTTCACATCTGTTACTAGTAACTTGATCTTCATGTCTTCCTCTCTTGTTAAACTTTTACCTCCCTGCTAGCTATTCTTTCTCCAGATAACATGACATCTAATACTGCTCTATTCTTCTCTGAGCTCCACGGTGACCATCCCTGACTACCTGTCACCGTTTGACTATCCTTCAGTTTGGGAGTTCTACATTCATTAGAGACTGCTAAGGTCATTCTCAGTTTACAACCTTTTAGTCAGTCACGATGTCCTCAACATGGTTGCTTAGTTGTCCCTATATCAGATTTGTTTTGTCGTTACTTTGTCCTATGTCCTCGCTTAATTATGATCTAAATATGTATGTGTCATCATTCACGGTTACACCATGTATTCGTGTGTAGGGATATTTGCCTGCAGCAAACTGTCAAATTTCAAGACTGTATTTTCAGCTGGTAATTTTAACATTGGCTCCCTCAATGAGATAGAGTTGCTTGCACAGAAGAGAGAAAAATGTGCGAGATTTGATAAGAGATCTTTACAAGGATTGAAAACTGCTAGAATAAAAATTTAGATAAGAGAAAGAGTATCTGGGTCTTTGCCCTATGGGGTTGGCTATGGCTTGAAAGGTCAGTAGATAGATAGAATTTTAACAGCATTATCATAATCTAGCATGAACCTGCTGTCTGTATGTGCAGGGTTGTTGCAAGGTATACATCCAGATGTAGCTCTTGGGGTGAAGACGTGCCAAGCAATTCGCTCTGTGCTCAATGTCTTGAGGGAGGGCATGCATCGTCTCATAGAGGAAGGTGGCATTGATGAGCCTGAAGGAATGCTTTTTGTCAAAGTAATGTCATGTTCTAAATGTCACCTCACATTTCAACATGTCATTTGTGACTGTCCCTTCTTTTTATCTGTTTGTTGCTCTTTGTCAATGTAATGTCATGTTCTAAATGTCACCTCACATTTCAACATGTCATTTGTGACTGTCCCTTCTTTTTATCTGTTTGTTGCTCTTAGTCAACGTAATGTCATGTTCTAAATGTCACCTCACATTTCAACATGTCATTTGTGACTGTCCCTTCTTTTTATCTGTTTGTTGCTCTTTGTCAACGTAATCACATGTTCTAAATGTCACCTCACTTTTCAACATGTCATCATTGTGACTGTCCCTTCTTTTTATCTGTTTGTTGCTCTTTGTCAACGTATGTGTCATGTTCTAAATGTCACCTCACATTTCAACATGTCATCATTGTGACTGTCCTATCTCTCACCAGTTCAACACTCACACTCATCCAGTCCTCACACAACCCACTCATAGCCACCACACGTTGTGTGGGAGCAATATGTTTGCTAGTGCAAATATCTTTGTAATCATCGTCATCAAGTACTGGGCCTGCTAGCGTAGGTGATCATGTCTCTCCACAACTTTCGATCTCGACAGTTATTTATCATTTCTTTTGTTGACCTTCTGCCAAGCCATCTCTTCGCTTCCCTCTATCTCTTCGTCCCTCATCTTTCCTAGTTGTTACAATATATTCCAGCTGTTCCTTTCTCATTTCATGGCCCAAAAATGATAATTATTTCTTCCTAATATTAGAAATTAGCTCTCTTATTGCTTTCTTCTTCTTCTTCTACCTTTTAGCTCCCAGTGGAGCATAGGTCTTCAACAAACACTTTCCAAGCCGTTCAGTTTCTTGCCATTCTTTTAAGATGATTCCATGTCTTCCCCATCATCTTCATCTCTGCTTCCATCTGTCTTCACCTAGAATATTTAGGTCTTCCTCTTTGTCTTTTCCCCTGGGGATTCCAAAAAAAGAGCCTATTATATAATACTTTCTGTTGGCTTCTGCAGTGTGTGTGTGTCCTATCCAGCTCCATCATCTTTACTGCATCTCTTTATCCACTGGTATTTGACTGGTACATTTCCATAATTCTATGTTAGTGATTTTGTCCTGCCATTTCCATCCTTTTATTCTGTGCAAGCATCCATTAATGAAAGTCTGTATCTTCGTGATTGTCAATTTTGTTCTCCATGTTTCACGGCCATATAATAGGACTGACTTAACATATGAGTTGAACATTTTTATTTTTATATTTAACCTAATTTCTTTGGACTTCCATATGTTTCCCAGTGCAATAAATGCTCCTCTTGCTTTTGATATCCTTATTTTGGTATCATTTTCTGTTCTTCCCTCTTTATCTATATAACTGCCCAGATATATGTAAGATTGTATGTCTAGTAGAGGTATTTCTCCTAATTTTATTTGGTTATTGCCAATTGCATTAATTCTCATAATGTTGGTCTTATCTCTATTAATCTTCAGTCCTAGCTGTTGTGATCTCTCATCAAGTATGCTCATTTTATCCTGCATCTGTTGATGGCTGTGTGATAGGAGAGCTATATCATCAGCAAAGTCTAAATCATCAAGTTGTTTGGTCAGTGACCACTGGATCCCATTTCTGTTGTTTTGAGTTATTTTCATAATCCAATCTATGGCCAGTAGAAAGAGAAATGGAGATAGAAGGCATCCCTGTCTAACTACTGTTCTTATTTCAAATGCTTCTGTAAGCTGCCCTTTGTGCACAACACTACATTTCATTCCTTCATACATTGTTCTTATCAGGTTAATAAACTTTATGGGGATTCTGTAATGACTCAGCAACTTCCAAAGCATCCTCTGTCTAAACTATCAAATGCCTTTTCGTAATCTATGAAGTCAATATAAAGTGGGGATTTTAGTTCTAAACTTTGTTCAACTATTATACGTAGCGTAGTTATTTGATCAGCACATGATCTGTTCTTCTTAAAACCTGCTTGTTCATCTCAAATGTTTCTCTGTGGCCTCTTTTAGTCTCTCCAGAATGATTCTGCCAAATATTTTTCCTGGCACTGATAGTAGCATAATTCCCCTATAATTTATGCACGCCTGTAAACTTCCTTTCTTTGGCAGTTTATCATATAATCTTTTTTCCAGTCTTTATGTATTTCTTCCCTCTTCCAAATTTTATCTAATAGATTATGTAACATCTTGGTAGAGGTGTTAATATCTGCTTTGATGGCTTCCGAAGGAATTTCATCTGGTCCTGTGGCTTTACCATTTTTTAATAGTTTGATGGCTTTCATTATTTCTTCTTTGCTTGGTTTTCCACAGTTAACGTGTAACTCTTCTTCTGCTGGTAGTATATCTGGAGGATTATTTGAGCCGGGTCTGTTCAAAAGTTCATCAAAGTGCTCTTTCCATCTCTCCATTTGTTCCCTTATATTACTAAGCCGATATCCTTTCTTATCTTTAATAAAGGCATTGATCTGTTTGTGTTTTCCATTTAATTTCTTTATGCTGTTGTACAGTTATTTCATATTTCCTTTCTTTGCCACTTCCTCTGCCTCTTTAGCTAGTTCATCTATATAAAAGTAAGTAAAGTACCCCCCGTCAAGCCAAGTGGCGTATAGGGAAATATGGTGTTAGTGACCCTATATTTTACAGACCTTCAGCACATGATTTTTGGGGTAATGTGGTCGGTATTACGCCCGTGCTGCTTTACTTTCCCAGAAAAAATCCGGTACCCATTTAAGGCTGGGTGAACCCGGAGCCGTCGGTTGGGATCGAACCCTACCCCTTGTCCGTAGTAGTCCAGTTCACTAACCACTGAGCTATCGCGGCTCCCACTAATTTTTAGGGAATTAGTAAAACCCAGGTGTCCTCGCCAGGGTACGAACCCCGGCTGTTGCCGTGGTAAGCCAACCGCCTATCGATTGCGCTAACCGGACAGTTCATCTATATATTTTCTCTTATCCCTTGTGATACATTTTCTCACTTTCACAAATTCACAAATATCTCTCCATCCTCATTTATTTCTTCAAGTCCATGTTTTCCCATGATCTCTTCAATGCCTTGGTTGTCTGATCCTACTTTTGCATTAGATCTTCCATCAAGATGACATCTTTGACATTGCAACTGTTTATAGAATTCAAATTTAACTAAATCTTCCTTATCATTGATTGGTGCATAACATTGAATAATGTATTTTTATTTTGTTTTTTGTTGTTTTAAATGTTACTCTTATTAGTCTTGGCCCTACTGCTTCCCATGCTATTAATGTCTTCTGTGCATTCCTTGATAACATTATAGCTACCCCTTCACTATGTTGTGCTCCAGGTTCCTGGTGTCCTGAAAATAAAATCATCTGTCCTGTGTTTAGTTTTATCCTTTCTGTTCCTAACCATCTTGTTTTGCACATTCTTAGAATATCTATTTTGTAGTTTGTCATTTCTGCTGCTAGTTGTACAGCTTTTCCTTGTTCATTTAGAGTATGTACATTCCAGGTGCCAATTCTGGAAGATTTCCTGGTAAACAAAAGGTGAGTCGGTAACCCGGACTCCTTGCGGGTTTGTCCGGCTTGCGTTATACATCTCTTAGACAGAGAGTCCTTATATTTCCTAGATGTCGGATTTACTTTTTCTTTTCTTTGACTTGTCCATGTTTGTGAAGTTTTGGCGACTTATTTTTTTTACAGTACAGGATAGCCAATCTCATGCCCAACCCTCCTTAGTCACCTCTTACGAACATCCTTGGTAAGCGACAGTGCTACATTTCTCTACTCCTATTTCAGATCCCAGCAGTACACAGACAGTGTTTTAGATCTATTGTTATTTCTTCTCTTTGTATTACTTTTAATTTTAAAAACAATCACGCTAAACGGCCATGCCTTGGTGTGTTCAAACACATGGTAAGGAATGTGTCTCATTCTGTCGTGATCAATTTACATATCTGACTTGTCATGAATGCCCATGTTCTTTACTGGAAGCATAGATTGGAGGTTACAATTCTGTAAGATGTTTCTTTGTGCCAGCAGGCATTGTTTTGATATGCAGGTAAGAGGTAAGCTGCTCCAGTTTTTGATTCATCCTACAGCATTTGATATAATTTATGTTACACCTTTACTCTATCTTCCGGGAATGCCTCTAGATATTTAAAACAACTACCTGTTTTATATCTTGGCACTCAATAGCTATATTTAACTTCTGTTAATCCAAACTATTGACAGAGCAATTTGTATAGATAGGTTATGTTTTTCTTCATATTTAAGAACCAATTGACAAAATAATTGTACAAATAACTTTTTTCTTTTCATATATTTCTCAAAACTATTGACAGAACAGTTGTACAAATAACTTTTATTTCTATCTTTATATTTCACAAACTATTAACAAAACAATTGTAGAAATAGCTTGTTGCTCTCCTAATATTTAACACAATTTTTAACAAAACAATTGTACAAATAACTTGTTAACTTCATATTTCACAAAAATATTGACAGTACAGTTGTACAAATAACTTTTTGTTCTATCTTTATATTTCACAAACTATTAAGAAAACAATTGTAAAAATAATTTGCTCCTCCTAATATTTCACACAACTATTGACAGAACAGTTGTAGCGATAACTCCTGTTTCTCCCAAGGTGATTGAATCCAAAATGAAGAGAGTAATGGCACACCCACCCAGATTACGCATTCCGTCTCCAAGGAAGATTCTAGAATCTATTCCGTGGGTGGATGGAAATCAACAGCTGGTGGACTTTATCCTGACGCTGTCAGAGCACAGAGTGTATCATTATGGGGAGTCGATTATGAAGATTGGGGAATCTGTGGATGGTTTAGAGTTTATTATTAGCGGATTAGTAAAGGTAAAGCTGAAGTGATTGGTCACATACATCAGTACTTAAATGAGTTGTTTAACAAAACAAATAAAGACATCAGTACTTAAATGAGTTGTTTAACAAAACAAATAAAGACATCAGTACTTAAATGAGTTGTTTAACAAAACAAATAAAGACATCAGTACTTAAATGAGTTGTTTATCCACAGATAAAGACATCCTTGATTGGATAATCCTCCAGATATACTACCAGCAGATGAAGAGTTACACGTTAACTGTGGAAAACCAAGCAAGGAAGAAATAATGAAAGCCATCAAACTATTAAAAAATGGTAAAGCCACTGGACCAGATGAAATTCCTTCAGAAGCCACCAAAGCAGATATTAACACCTCTACCAAGATGTTACATAATCTACTAGATAAAATCTGGAAGAGGGAAGAATTACCTAAAGACTGAAAAAAAGATTATATGATAAACTGCCAAAGAAAGGAAGTTTACAGGCGTGCATAAATTATAGGGGAATTATGCTACAATCAGTGCCAGGAAAAATACAAAGTAGAATCATTCTGGAGAGACTAAAAGAGGCCACAGAGAAACATTTGAGATGAACAAGCAGGTTTTAAGAAGAACAGATCATGTGCTGATCAAATAACTACTTTACATATAATAGTTGAACAAAGTTTAGAACTAAAATCCCCACTTTATATTGACTTCATAGATTACGAAAAGGCATTTGATAGTTTAGACAGAGGATGCTTTGGAAGTTGCTGAGTCATTACAGAATCCCCATAAAGTTTATTAACCTGATAAGAACAATGTATGAAGGAATAAAATGTAGTGTTGTGCACAAAGGGCAGCTTACAGAAGCATTTGAAATAAGAACAGTAGTTAGACAGGGATGCCTTCTATCTCCATTTCTCTTTCTATACTGATGGACTTAATGTTGCCGTATGAATAGACAGTGTAGCACATCCAGTCCAAGTGGTCAACTTCAGGTCATATATCAACCTGAGACTGGAAATCTGAGTCCCTGTGTCTCTTGTTTGGTAAACACACAGTTTTGTGTCAAAAGTTCAAAGAAAATGCTATTTTTAGAGCTTCTGTTACAATTAAGTGGTAATAATTTGTACTAGCAAATGTAACAATGCTTCACACAAGTAGGTTTAAATAATCTAGGGTTAAAAAGTCTGATGTGAACATTAATGCCATCTGCTACAGAGACAAACTAAACAACTTAGATACAGTGACACACTTTAAAACAGATACACAGACACACTAGACAACTTGGATACAGAGACATTCTAGACAACTTGGATACAGAGACACACTAGACAACTTGGATACACAGACATACTAGACAACTTGGATACAGAGACATACTAGACAACTTAGATACACAGACATACTAGACAACTTAGATACACAGACATACTAGACAACTTAGATACAGTGACACACTAGACAACTTGGATACAGAGACATACTAGACAACTTGGATACAGAGACATACTAGACAACTTAGATACAGTGACACACTAGACAACTTAGATACACAGACATACTAGACAACTTAGACACACTAGACAACTTGGATATAGAGATATACTAGACAACTTGGATACACAGACACACTAGACAACTTGGATACAGAGACATACTAGACAACTTGGATACAGAGACATACTAGACAACTTAGATACAGTGACACACTAGACAACTTAGATACACAGACATACTAGACAACTTAGATACACAGACACACTAGACAACTTGGATATAGAGATATACTAGACAACTTGGATACACAGACACACTAGATAACTTGGATACAGAGACATACTAGACAACTTGGATACAGAGACATACTAGACAACTTGGATATAGAGAAATACTAGATAACTTGGATACAGAGACACACTAGATAACTTGGATACAGAGACACACTAGACAACTTGGATACAGAGACATACTAGAGAACTTGGATACAGAGACATACTAGACAACTTGGATACAGAGACATACTAGACAACTTGGATACAGAGACATACTAGACAACTTGGATACAGAGACATACTAAACAACTTGGATACAGAGACATACTAGACAACTTGGATACAGAGACATACTAGACAACTTGGATACAGAGACATACTAGACAACTTGGATACAGAGACATACTAGACAACTTGGATACACAGACATACTAGACAACTTGGATACAGAGACATACTAGACAACTTGGATACACAGACATACTAGACAACTTGGATACAGAGACATACTAGACAACTTGGATACACAGACATACTAGACAACTTGGATACACAGACATACTAGACAACTTGGATACACAGACATACTAGACAACTTGGATACACAGACATACTAGACAACTTGGATACACAGACATACTAGACAACTTGGATACAGAGACATACTAAACAACTTGGATACAGAGACATACTAGACAACTTGGATACAGAGACATACTAGACAACTTGGATACAGAGACATACTAGACAACTTGGATACAGAGACATACTAGACAACTTGGATACACAGACATACTAGACAACTTGGATACAGAGACATACTAGACAACTTGGATACACAGACATACTAGACAACTTGGATACAGAGACATACTAGACAACTTGGATACACAGACATACTAGACAACTTGGATACACAGACATACTAGACAACTTGGATACACAGACATACTAGACAACTTGGATACACAGACATACTAGACAACTTGGATACACAGACATACTAGACAACTTGGATACACAGACATACTAGACAACTTGGATACAGAGACATACTAGACAACTTGGATACAGAGACATACTAGACAACTTGGATACACAGACATACTAGACAACTTGGATACAGAGACATACTAGACAACTTGGATACACAGACATACTAGACAACTTGGATACAGAGACATACTAGACAACTTGGATACACAGACATACTAGACAACTTGGATACACAGACATACTAGACAACTTGGATACACAGACATACTAGACAACTTGGATACACAGACATACTAGACAACTTGGATACACAGACATACTAGACAACTTGGATACACAGACATACTAGACAACTTGGATACACAGACATACTAGACAACTTGGATACACAGACATACTAGACAACTTGGATACACAGACATACTAGACAACTTGGATACACAGACATACTAGACAACTTGGATACAGAAACACACTAGACAACTTGGATACAGAGACACACTAGACAACTTGGATACACAGACATACTAGACAACTTGGATACAGAGACATACTAGACAACTTGGATACACAGACATACTAGACAACTTGGATACAGAGACACACTAGACAACTTGGATACAGAGACACTAGACAACTTGGTAAAAAAACACAGACATACTAGACAACTTGGATACACAGACATACTAGACAACTTGGATACACAGACATACTAGACAACTTGGATACACAGACATACTAGACAACTTAGATACAGAGACATACTAGACAACTTGGATACAGAGACATACTAGACAACTTGGATACACAGACATACTAGGCAACTTGGATACAGAGACACACTAGACAATTTGGATACAGAGACATACTAGACAACTTGGATACACAGACATACTAGACAACTTGGATACAGAGACATACTAGACAACTTGGATACAGAGACATACTAGACAACTTGGATACACAGACATACTAGACAACTTGGATACACAGACATACTAGACAACTTAGATACAGAGACACACTAGACAACTTGGATACAGAGACATACTAGGCAACTTGGATACACAGACATACTAGACAACTTAGATACAGAGACACACTAGACAACTTGGATACAGAGACATACTAGGCAACTTGGATACACAGACATACTAGGCAACTTGGATACACAGACATACTAGGCAACTTGGATACACAGACATACTAGGCAACTTGGATACACAGACATACTAGACAACTTGGATACACAGACACACTAGACAACTTAGATACAGAGACACAGTAGACAACTTGGATACAGAGACACACTAGACAACTTGGATACAGAGACACACTAGACAACTTGGATACAGAGACACACTAGACAACTTGGATACACAGACATACTAGACAACTTAGATACACAGACATACTAGACAACTTGGATACAGAGACACACTAGACAACTTGGATACAGAGACATACTAGACAACTTGGATACAGAGACATACTGGACAACTTGGATACAGAGACACACTAGACAACTTGGATACAGAGACATACTGGACAACTTGGATACACAGACATACTAGACAACTTGGATACAGAGACATACTAGACAACTTGGATACACAGACATACTAGACAACTTGGATACACAGACATACTAGACAACTTGGATACACAGACATACTAGACAACTTGGATACACAGACATACTAGACAACTTGGATACACAGACATACTAGACAACTTGGATACACAGACATACTAGACAACTTGGATACACAGACATACTAGACAACTTGGATACACAGACATACTAGACAACTTGGATACACAGACATACTAGACAACTTGGATACAGAAACACACTAGACAACTTGGATACAGAGACACACTAGACAACTTGGATACACAGACATACTAGACAACTTGGATACAGAGACATACTAGACAACTTGGATACACAGACATACTAGACAACTTGGATACAGAGACACACTAGACAACTTGGATACAGAGACACTAGACAACTTGGTAAAAAAAACACAGACATACTAGACAACTTGGATACACAGACATACTAGACAACTTGGATACACAGACATACTAGACAACTTAGATACAGAGACATACTAGACAACTTGGATACAGAGACATACTAGACAACTTGGATACACAGACATACTAGGCAACTTGGATACAGAGACACACTAGACAATTTGGATACAGAGACATACTAGACAACTTGGATACACAGACATACTAGACAACTTGGATACAGAGACATACTAGACAACTTGGATACAGAGACATACTAGACAACTTGGATACACAGACATACTAGACAACTTGGATACACAGACATACTAGACAACTTAGATACAGAGACACACTAGACAACTTGGATACAGAGACATACTAGGCAACTTGGATACACAGACATACTAGACAACTTAGATACAGAGACACACTAGACAACTTGGATACAGAGACATACTAGGCAACTTGGATACACAGACATACTAGGCAACTTGGATACACAGACATACTAGGCAACTTGGATACACAGACATACTAGGCAACTTGGATACACAGACATACTAGACAACTTGGATACACAGACACACTAGACAACTTAGATACAGAGACACACTAGACAACTTGGATACAGAGACACACTAGACAACTTGGATACAGAGACACACTAGACAACTTGGATACAGAGACACACTAGACAACTTGGATACACAGACATACTAGACAACTTAGATACACAGACATACTAGACAACTTGGATACAGAGACACACTAGACAACTTGGATACAGAGACATACTAGACAACTTGGATACAGAGACATACTGGACAACTTGGATACAGAGACACACTAGACAACTTGGATACAGAGACATACTGGACAACTTGGATACACAGACATACTAGACAACTTGGATACAGAGACATACTGGACAATTTGGATACACAGACATACTAGACAACTTAGATACAGAGACACACTAGACAACTTGGATACAGAGACATACTAGACAACATGGATACAGAGACATACTAGACAACTTAGATACAGAGACACACTAGACAACTTGGATACAGAGACATACTAGACAACTTGGATACACAGACATACTAGACAACTTGGATACACAGACATACTAGACAACCTAGATACAGAGACACACTAGACAACTTGGATACAGAGACACACTAGACAACTTGGATACACAGACATACTAGACAACTTGGATACACAGACATACTAGACAACTTGGATACACATACATACTAGACAACTTAGATACAGAAACACACTAGACAACTTGGATACACAGACATACTAGACAACTTGGATACAGAGACACACTAGACAACTTGGATACAGAGACACACTAGACAACTTGGATACAGAGACACACTAGACAACTTGGATACAGAGACACACTAGACAACTTGGATACAGAGACACACTAGACAACTTGGATACAGAGACACACTAGACAACTTGGATACAGAGACACACTAGACAACTTGGATACACAGACATACTAGACAACTTAGATACAGAGACACACTAGACAACTTGGATACACAGACATACTAGACAACTTGGATACAGAGACACACTAGACAACTTGGATACAGAGACATACTAGACAACTTGGATACAGAGACATACTGGACAACTTGGATACAGAGACACACTAGACAACTTGGATACAGAGACACACTAGACAACTTGGATACAGAGACACACTAGACAACTTGGATACAGAGACACACTAGACAACTTGGATACAGAGACACACTAGACAACTTGGATACACAGACATACTAGACAACTTAGATACAGAGACACACTAGACAACTTGGATACACAGACATACTAGACAACTTGGATACAGAGACACACTAGACAACTTGGATACACAGACATACTAGACAACTTGGATACAGAGACATACTGGACAACTTGGATACACAGACATACTAGACAACTTGGATACAGAGACATACTGGACAACTTGGATACAGAGACACACTAGACAACTTGGATACACAGACATACTAGACAACTTGGATACAGAGACATACTAGACAACTTGGATACAGAGACACACTAGACAACTTGGATACACAGACATACTAGACAACTTGGATACAGAGACATACTGGACAACTTGGATACAGAGACACACTAGACAACTTGGATACAGAGACATACTGGACAACTTGGATACACAGACATACTAGACAACTTGGATACAGAGACATACTGGACAACTTGGATACATAGACACACTGGACAACTTGGATACAGAGACATACTGGACAACTTGGATACACAGACATACTAGACAACTTGGATACAGAGACATACTGGACAACTTGGGTACAGAGACACACTAGACAAATTGGATACAGAGACATACTGGACAACTTGGATACACAGACATACTAGACAACTTGGATACAGAGACATACTAGGCAACTTGGATATAGAGACATACTAGGCAACTTGAATACAGAGACATACTAGACAACTTGGATACACAGACATACTAGACAACTTGGATACAGAGACATACTAGACAACTTGGATACAGAGACATACTAGACAACTTGGATACAGAGACATACTAAACAACTTGGATACAGAGACACACTAGACAACTTGGATACACAGACATACTAGACAACTTGGATACAGAGACATACTAGACAACTTGGATACAGAGACATACTAGGCAACTTAGATACACAGACATACTAGACAACTTGGATACAGAGACATACTAGACAACTTGGATACAGAGACATACTAGACAACTTGGATACACAGACATACTAGACAACTTGGATACACAGATATACTAGGCAACTTAGATACACATACATACTAGACAACTTGGATACAGAGACACACTAGAAAACAGATACACAGACACACTAGACAACTTGGATACAGAGACATACTAGACAACTTAGATACACAGACATACTAGACAACTTGGATACAGAGACATACTAGACAACTTGGATACACAGACATACTAGACAACTTGGATATAGAGATATACTAGATAACTTGGATACAGAGACACACTAGACAACTTGGATACAGAGACACACTAGACAACTTGGATACACAGACATACTAGACAACTTGGATACAGAGACATACTAGACAACTTGGATACACAGACGTACTAGACAACTTGGATACAGAGACACACTAGACAACTTGGATACAGAGACACTAGACAATTTGGTAAAAAAACACAGACATACTAGACAACTTGGATACACAGACATACTAGACAACTTGGATACACAGACATACTAGACAACTTAGATACAGAGACATACTAGACAACTTGGATACAGAGACATACTAGACAACTTGGATACACAGACACACTAGGCAACTTGGATACAGAGACACACTAGACAATTTGGATACAGAGACATACTAGACAACTTGGATACACAGACATACTAGACAACTTGGATACAGAGACATACTAGACAACTTGGATACAGAGACATACTAGACAACTTGGATACAGAGACATACTAGACAACTTGGTTACACAGACATACTAGACAACTTGGATACACAGACACACTAGTCAACTTAGATACAGAGACACACTAGACAACTTGGATACAGAGACATACTAGGCAACTTGGATACACAGACATACTAGACAACTTAGATACAGAGACACACTAGACAACTTGGATACAGAGACATACTAGGCAACTTGGATACACAGACATACTAGGCAACTTGGATACACAGACATACTAGGCAACTTGGATACACAGACATACTAGGCAACTTGGATACACAGACACACTAGACAACTTGGATACAGAGACACACTAGACAACTTGGATACAGAGACACACTAGACAACTTGGATACAGAGACACACTAGACAACTTGGATACAGAGACACACTAGACAACTTGGATACACAGACATACTAGACAACTTGGATACACAGACATACTAGACAACTTGGATACACAGACATACTAGACAACTTAGATACAGAGACACACTAGACAACTTGGATACACAGACATACTAGACAACTTGGATACAGAGACACACTAGACAACTTGGATACAGAGACACACTAGACAACTTGGATACACAGACATACTAGACAACTTAGATACAGAGACACACTAGACAACTTGGATACACAGACACACTAGACAACTTGGATACAGAGACACACTAGACAACTTGGATACAGAGACATACTAGACAACTTGAATACAGAGACATACTGGACAACTTGGATACAGGGACACACTAGACAACTTGGATACAGAGACACACTAGACAACTTGGATACACAGACATACTAGACAACTTGGATACAGAGACATACTGGACAACTTGGATACACAGACATACTAGACAACTTAGATACAGAGACACACTAGACAACTTGGATACAGAGACACACTAGACAACTTGGATACAGAGACATACTAGGCAACATGGATACAGAGACATACTAGACAACTTGGATACAGAGACATACTAGACAACATGGATACAGAGACACACTAGACAACTTGGATACAGAGACATACTAGACAACATGGATACAGAGACATACTAGACAACTTGGATACAGAGACACACTAGACAACTTGGATACAGAGACATACTAGACAACTTAGATACAGAGACACACTAGACAACTTGGATACACAGACATACTAGACAACTTAGATACAGAGACACACTAGACAACTTGGATACAGAGACACACTAGACAACTTGGATACACAGACATACTAGACAACTTAGATACAGAGACACACTAGACAACTTGGATACAGAGACACACTAGACAACTTGGATACAGAGACATACTAGACAACATGGATACAGAGACATACTAGACAACTTGGATACAGAGACATACTAGACAACATGGATACAGAGACACACTAGGCAACTTGGATACAGAGACATACTAGACAACATGGATACAGAGACATACTAGACAACTTGGATACAGAGACACACTAGACAACTTGGATACAGAGACATACTAGACAACTTGGATACAGAGACATACTAGACAACTTGGATACACAGACATACTAGACAACTTAGATACAGAGACACACTAGACAACTTGGATACAGAGACACACTAGACAACTTGGATACACAGACACACTAGACAACTTGAATACAGAGACATACTAGACAACTTGGATACACAGACATACTAGACAACTTGGATACAGAGACATACTGGACAACTTGGATACACAGACATACTAGACAACTTAGATACAGAGACACACTAGACAACTTGGATACAGAGACACACTAGACAACTTGGATACAGAGACATACTAGGCAACATGGATACAGAGACATACTAGACAACTTGGATACAGAGACATACTAGACAACATGGATACAGAGACACACTAGACAACTTGGATACAGAGACATACTAGACAACATGGATACAGAGACATACTAGACAACTTGGATACAGAGACACACTAGACAACTTGGATACAGAGACATACTAGACAACTTAGATACAGAGACACACTAGACAACTTGGATACACAGACATACTAGACAACTTAGATACAGAGACACACTAGACAACTTGGATACAGAGACACACTAGACAACTTGGATACACAGACATACTAGACAACTTAGATACAGAGACACACTAGACAACTTGGATACAGAGACACACTAGACAACTTGGATACAGAGACATACTAGACAACATGGATACAGAGACATACTAGACAACTTGGATACAGAGACATACTAGACAACATGGATACAGAGACACACTAGGCAACTTGGATACAGAGACATACTAGACAACATGGATACAGAGACATACTAGACAACTTGGATACAGAGACACACTAGACAACTTGGATACAGAGACACACTAGACAACTTCGATACAGAGACACACTAGACAACTTGGATACAGAGACACACTAGACAACTTGGATACAGAGACATACTGGACAACTTGGATACAGAGACACACTAGACAACTTGGATACAGAGACATACTAGACAACTTGGATACAGAGACATACTGGACAACTTGGATACAGAGACACACTAGACAACTTGGATACACAGACATACTAGACAACTTGGATACAGAGACATACTAGACAACTTGGATACAGAGACACACTAGACAACTTGGATACAGAGACATACTAGACAACTTGGATACAGAGACATACTGGACAACTTGGATACAGAGACACACTAGACAACTTGGATACAGAGACATACTGGACAACTTGGATACACAGACATACTAGACAAATTGGATACAGAGACATACTGGACAACTTGGATACAGAGACACACTAGACAACTTGGATACAGAGACATACTGGACAACTTGGATACACAGACATACTAGACAACTTGGATACAGAGACATACTGGACAACTTGGATACAGAGACACACTAGACAACTTGGATACAGAGACATACTGGACAACTTGGATACACAGACATACTAGACAACTTGGATACAGAGACATACTAGGCAACTTGGATATAGAGACATACTAGGCAACTTGAATACAGAGACATACTAGACAACTTGGATACACAGACATACTAGACAACTTGGATACAGAGACATACTAGACAACTTGGATACAGAGACATACTAGACAACTTGGATACAGAGACATACTAAACAACTTGGATACAGAGACACACTAGACAACTTGGATACACAGACATACTAGACAACTTGGATACAGAGACATACTAGACAACTTGGATACAGAGACATACTAGACAACTTGGATACACAGACATACTGGGCAACTTAGATACACAGACATACTAGACAACTTGGCTACAGAGACACACTAGAAAACAGATACACAGACACACTAGACAACTTGGATACAGAGACATTCTAGACAACTTAGATACACAGACATACTAGACAACTTGGATACAGAGACACACTAGAAAACAGATACACAGACACACTAGACAACTTGGATACAGAGACATACTAGACAACTTGGATACACAGACATACTAGACAACTTGGATACAGAGACACACTAGAAAACAGATACACAGACACACTAGACAACTTGGATACAGAGACATACTAGACAACTTAGATACACAGACATACTAGACAACTTGGATACAGTGACACACTAGAAAACAGATACACAGACACACTAGACAACTTGGATACATAGACATACTAGACAACTTGGATACAGAGATAAACTAGACAACTTGGATAAAGTGACACACTTTAAAACAGATACACAGACACACTAGACAACTTGGATATAGAGATATACTAGATAACTTGGATACACAGACACACTAGACAACTTGGATATAGAGATATACTAGATAACTTGGATACACAGACATACTAGGCAACTTAGATACACAGACATACTAGACAACTTGGCTACAGAGACACACTAGAAAACAGATACACAGACACACTAGACAACTTGGATACAGAGACATACTAGACAACTTAGATACACAGACATACTAGACAACTTGGATACAGAGACACACTAGAAAACAGATACACAGACACACTAGACAACTTGGATACAGAGACATACTAGACAACTTAGATACACAGACATACTAGACAACTTGGATACAGAGACACACTAGAAAACAGATACACAGACACACTAGACAACTTGGATACAGAGACATACTAGACAACTTAGATACACAGACATACTAGACAACTTGGATACAGTGACACACTAGAAAACAGATACACAGACACACTAGACAACTTGGATACATAGACATACTAGACAACTTGGATACAGAGATAAACTAGACAACTTGGATAAAGTGACACACTTTAAAACAGATACATAGACACACTAGACAACTTGGATATAGAGATATACTAGATAACTTGGATACACAGACACACTAGACAACTTGGATACACAGACACGCTAGACAACTTAGATACACAGACACACTAGACAACTTAGATACACAGATACACAAAGGTAAAGGTAAAGTACGAGACTTGAACCGGTGTCTTAGCACAAGAGTTTCCACCCATATGTGCTCAGCTGTCTATCCAGAAATGTTTGGAGATTTCTATATAGTGTCGCCTCAAGCATCGAAACTCAGATGCGAGGCGACATTCCTCATCTTCCCAGGGTGATACCCTGGTAACCATTTACCCTAGTAGCCAACAGCTGAGTCGACCGTGGGGGTATTTTTTTTCCAACCACGAGTACAATTCACACTGCTCCCAGCGGGAATCGAACACGGGTTGTCCAAACGTCGGTAGTTCAGTCGGGTGGTTTTCCCAACTAGGCTGTAACCGTGAATGATGACACATACATATTTAGATCATAATTAAGTGAGATGTAACTGTGAATGATGACACATACATATTTAGATCATAATTAAGTGAGGACAAAACAGGACTAGACAAATTTAGCATAGGGATGACTAAGAGACCATGTTAAACCGCCTTGACTGACCACTGGTTGTAAACTTACCTTAGCTGTCGGTAAGGAAGGTAGAACTCATAAACTAAAGGCTAGTCACACAGTGGCAGATGGTTAGGGAGGGTCACTTGGAGTTCAGAGAGGAGTGGAGCAGTGTTGGATGTCATTTTTATCGGGAGAAAGAATAGTTAGCAGGGAGGTAGAAGTTTAGCCGGAGAGGAAGACACGAGGAGCGATTACAAGTAGGGATGTGATCTTGACAAATGACCCCGCTCGGAAAATTCCAGGGCTTGGCTCGGAGATCTGTCACGAGTGGACGGAGAGGGGCCGGGGGTAAGGTTAACTGTCGGTCAAGGTATAGGAGTATAAAAGTTAGAGGGCAGACTTGAGAAGGGGCTTCCACTTTTACACTTAAGACTTCGACTTAGGAACACACAGAGATAGCCATGCACTAGGGACCGATAGGAACTGAGATAGACACAGAAGAACTTCATCTTAGAGAAGAGACTAGAACTAGAGAAGCAGAACTACAGGAGAGCAGAATTAGAATTACAGATGAGAATTAGAAGTCACGCACCAGAACTAGAGGACGAGATCTAGAACGAGAGATGGAGAACTAGAGATAGACATTGAGATAGCCATTTGAGAACGTTTGAAACAGAAGACACAGACGAAAGAGAGCTAGATAGAGAGACAGCTAGAATATCCACTATACGAACAGCTGAGGTACAACACCGACGGTAGTCGAAATACTTCAGCGGCCAAGACTGTTAACAGATCGAACAAGTATCTACAGAAACATCAGGAAGATAGCCTGATAGTATCTATATGTATATAGATAATAAATGATGACTTATTTATAACACACCAAGTTTGTTCATTCTTGAATGTGTGGTGTCGTGTCATATATGAAGAACAATTAGAACACAGCTATAAGGCTACTGAGGTCCCTTAAACACACTAGACAACTTGGATACAGAGAGCCTGCATACTTTCACATAGTGCGATTCTGTTGGACGACAATGCTTGTTAACATGTTGCGAACATTGTACATGAGGTGCTAGTGAGAAATGTTTGAGAAGTACTGCAACAACCAGCCTACAGCCATGTGACTTTCATTTGTTCGCACCCTTACAAATTCTCTAAAGGGACAATGATTTGACTCCAACCCAGATGCCCGCCGTTTGCACCAGTTGGGATTTTTATTTTTGTTTTCTTTCTGCGGCAACCACTCCTGGTCTCAACTTGAAATGCCAATTACTCATAGACAGAAAAAATATGAGTACCTCCAAAGTCGCAGTTATCTGCCTGTGCGGTGAGGAAACCCTGTGCACACAGCTGCCAGGGAAAAACAGATTAACACGCACAATTCAGTTCCTGGTCTATAAGAACTTCACTAGAGATGAAAGCTGGTGAATGTACACAAAAGAAAGGGAAAAAAATGTGTCACTTCCAACACATGAACTCTGTAACACAGCTGAAGACCTTGACATTTGTGGTAGGTAATTGGGCAGGTTTTTATCTGTGAACTAGTTTTGCCAGGACAGTGGCAACATTTGGCCTACTTTTTAAAAAATTGATAACTGCCAAGGGTTCTAGATAATATGTGTAGAGTGCACACAGGACCTCATTTTTTTAACCGTTGTCCGAGACAGCCAGACATAGGATCTCTCATGGGAACATGAAGTGAGGTTCAAACTTGGGTCCTTACTTTTAATAGGTTGATGTCTTACATCTACACAGCCCTTCATCAGACAGCTTAGGAGAGATCAATGTCTTACATCTACACAATCCTTCATCAGGCAGCTTAGGAGAGGTCAATGTCTTACATCTACACAGCCCTTCATCAGACAACTTAGGAGAGGTCAATGTCTTACATCTACACAGCCCTTCATCAGACGACTTAGGAGAGGTCAATGTCTTACATCTACACAGCCCTTCATCAGACAGCTGAGGAGAGGTCAATGTCTTACATCTACACAGCCCTTCATCAGACAGCTGAGGAGAGGTCAATGTCTTACATCTACACAACCATTCATCAGACAGCTTAGGAGAGGTCAATGTCTTACATCTACACAACCCTTCATCAGACAGCTGAGGAGAAGTCAATGTCTTACATTTACACAGCCCTTCATCAGACAGCTGAGGAGAGGTCAATGTCTTACATTTACACAGCCCTTCATCAGACAGCTGAGGAGAGGTCAATGTCTTACATCTACACAGCCCTTCATCAGACAGCTGAAGAGAGGTCAATGTCTTACATCTACACAGCCCTTCATCAGACAGCTGAGGAGAGGTCAATGTCTTACATCTACACAGCCCTTCATCAGACAGCTGAGGAGAGGTCAATGTCTTACATCTACACAGCCCTTCATCAGACAGCTGAAGAGAGGTCAATGTCTTACATCTACACAGCCCTTCATCAGACAGCTGAGGAGAGGTCAATGTCTTACATCTACACAGGCCTTCATCAAACAGCTGAGGAGGGGTCAATGTTTTAATCTACACATCACTTCATCAGACAACTGAAGAGAGGTCAATGTTTTAATCTACACATCACTTCATCAGACAGCTGAGGAGAGGTCAATGTCTTACATCTACACAGCCCTTCATCAGACAGCTTAGGTGAGGCCAATGTCTTACATCTACACAGCTCTTCATCAGACAGCTTAGGTGAGGTCAATGTCTTACATCTACACAGCCCTTCATCAGACAGCTGAGGAGAGGTCAATGTCTTACATCTACACAGCCCTTCATCAGACAGCTGAGGAGAGGTCAATGTCTTACATCTACACAGCCCTTCATCAGACAGCTGAGGAGAGGTCAATGTCTTACATCTACACAGTCCCTTCATCAGACAGCTGAGGAGAGGTCACTGTCTTACATCTACACAGCCCTTCATCAGACAACTTAGGAGAGGTCAATGTCTTACATCTACACAGTCCCTTCATCAGACAGCTGAGGAGAGGTCAATGTCTTACATCTACACAGCCCTTCATCAGACAACTTAGGAGAGGTCAATGTCTTACATCTACACAGCCCTTCATCAGACAACTTAGGAGAGGTCAATGTCTTACATCTACACAGCCCTTCATCAGACAACTTAGGAGAGGTCAATGTCTTACATCTACACAGCCCTTCATCAGACAGCTGAGGAGAGGTCAATGTCTTACAGGAAAAATTGAAAAAAAAATTAAAAAATGGTATGTTAGAAGCTTTACGTGATTAATAGACGACACAGATTCGAACGACGTTTCGGCTCAATAGGCCTTCAGCAGGAACAAACAAACAACATACACACACAGATATGTGAATAAATAAAACTAATCCTACATAGCTAACTAGTAATGAAACATCAAAAACAAAATAATCGAAATATGTTGACTTCCCTGTGTGTCGTGGACAGTGGTCAGGCTATGAAAGGAATTTCTCACGGGTGTAGCTGTAATTTATACCCTGTGGTCAGAGGTGAAGGGTTCTAAAAATACACAAGTGGGGGGAACGCTATCTAGGTACGTCGACTACAAAGGCACAGGCAATATCTGAAAGTATCTAAGGGCCCATAAATACATGTATACACACACACAGATGCGTGTATACATATGTACACGTGCAAGAAGAAGTGCACATACTAATACATATCAACATACACATACATATCCACACACATACATGTGTATGCATACAAGCAAGAGCACATATACATGCATGTATATGCGTATACATATATATACCAATACCCGTGCCTATGGACACATACATGCATGTGCACGTCCATACGGGGACAATCGTATGTGTGGAAGGGTTCAAACCGGGGTCAGTGTGCAAACTCGAAGGAGAAAGAATAGAACAGTGGAATGACAGGTATTCAAAAGGCGGAAAGAGTGAGATGTATGAGGGTGTGGTGCAATAAAAACATATGAGGGCTAAGTAGCGCAGAAAAAAGGTATATAGGAGAACACCGAAGTGCCTCAACGGGGACTAGTGGAGAAGAACTAAGAATAGCGTGGCATAGTAGATAGACTAAAGAGCCACCACATGGGTGGTAGAGAGGGCTATGCAAGAGGGAAGGAGCAGCCGAAAGGAAACTATGTGTATGAGTGTGATACATTCATGCCTCGTGGGGTCAGCGAACCATACTGGACTATGAGGCGATTTTCCAAAGTATAGCGGCTGCGGTCGCCAGAGTGACAGAGGACAATACCAGTGACACGGATGTCGTTTTTGCCCTTGTGATCTGGGGAGTTGAAATGGGAAGACACTGGAGTGCCAGCATCCTGTTGGACATCACGTAGATGTTCACAAAATCTTTCCGCTAATCTTCTACCAGACTCGCCTATATAGGTCATGTGGCATCGTTGGCATATAATGGCATAAATGATGTTGCGGGACACACATGTGAAGCCATGCTTGATCTCGAACCGTCCATTGGGGAATAAGACCGAGTCAGTGGGGAGCACATAGGCACAGGTGATACAGTTACGACCACAAGGGGCCGTACCGAAGTGTTGAGGGTAGGAGCGAGGGAGACGGCTCCTAACCAGAATGTCACCCAAATTCCTGTCGCGCTTCCAGCCCTTCATCAGACAGCTGAGGAGAGGTCAATGTCTTACATCTACACAGCCCTTCATCAGACAGCTTAGGTGAGGTCAATGTCTTACATCTACACAGCCCTTCATCAGACAGCTTAAAAGAGGTCAATGTCTTACATCTACACAGCCCTTCATCAGACAGCTGAGGAGAGGTCAATGTCTTACATCTACACATCCCTTCATCAGACAGCTGAGAAGAGGTCAATGTCTTACATCTACACAGCCCTTCATCAGACAGCTGAGGAGAGGTCAATGTCTTAATCTACACAGCCCTTCATCAGACAGCTTAGGTGAGGCCAATGTCTTACATCTACACAGCCCTTCATCAGACAGCTGAAGAGAGGTCAATGTCTTACATCTACACAGCCCTTCATCAGACAGCTGAAGAGAGGTCAATGTCTTAATCTACACAGCCCTTCATCAGACAGCTGAAGAGAGGTCAATGTCTTACATCTACACAGCCCTTCATCAGACAGCTGAAGAGAGGTCAATGTCTTAATCTACACAGCCCTTCATCAGACAGCTTAGGTGAGGCCAATGTCTTACATCTACACAGCCCTTCATCAGACAGCTGAGGAGAGGTCAATGTCTTAATCTACACATCACTTCATCAGACAGCTGAGGAGAGGTCAATGTTTTAATCTACACATCACTTCATCAGACAGCTGAGAAGAGGTCAATGTTTTAATCTACACATCACTTCATCAGACAGCTGAGAAGAGGTCAATGTCTTACATCTACACAGCCCTTCATCAGACAGCTGAGGAGAGGTCAATGTTTTAATCTACACATCACTTCATCAGACAGCTGAGAAGAGGTCAATGTCTTACATCTACACAGCCCTTCATCAGACAGCTGAGGAGAGGTCAATGTTTTAATCTACACATCACTTCATCAGACAGCTGAGAAGAGGTCAATGTCTTACATCTACACAGCCCTTCATCAGACAGCTGAGAAGAGGTCAATGTCTTAATCTACACAGCCCTTCATCAGACAGCTGAGGAGAGGTCAATGTCTTACATCTACACAGCCCTTCATCAGACAGCTGAGGAGAGGTCAATGTCTTACATCTACACAGCCCTTCATCAGACAGCTGAGGAGAGGTCAATGTCTTACATTTACACAGCCCTTCATCAGACAGCTGAAGAGAGGTCAATGTCTTACATCTACACAGCCCTTCATCAGACAGCTTAGGAGAGGTCAATGTCTTACATCTACACAGCCCTTCATCAGACAGCTTAGGAGAGGTCAATGTCTTACATCTACACAGCCCTTCATCAGACAGCTGAGGAGAGGTCAATGTCTTACATCTACACAGCCCTTCATCAGACAGCTTAGGTGAGGTCAATGTCTTACATCTACACAGCCCTTCATCAGACAGCTTAAGAGAGGTCAATGTCTTACATCTACACAGCCCTTCATCAGACAGCTGAAGAGAGGTCAATGTCTTACATCTACACATCCCTTCATCAGACAGCTGAGAAGAGGTCAATGTCTTACATCTACACAGCCCTTCATCAGACAGCTTAAGAGAGGTCAATGTCTTACATCTACACAGCCCTTCATCAGACAGCTTAAGAGAGGTCAATGTCTTACATCTACACAGCCCTTCATCAGACAGCTGAGGAGAGGTCAATGTCTTACATCTACACAGCCCTTCATCAGACAGCTGAGGAGAGGTCAATGTATTACATCTACACAGCCCTTCATCAGACAGCTGAGGAGAGGTCAATGTCTTACATCTACACAGCCCTTCATCAGACAGCTTAAGAGAGGTCAATGTCTTACATCTACACAGCCCTTCATCAGACAGCTGAGGAGAGGTCAATGTCTTACATCTACACAGGCCTTCATCAGACAAGCTGAGGAGGGGTCAATGTTTTAATCTACACATCACTTCATCAGACAGCTGAAGAGAGGTCAATGTCTTAATCTACACAGCCCTTCATCAGACAGCTGAGGAGAGGTCAATGTCTTACATCTACACAGCCCTTCATCAGACAGCTGAGGAGAGGTCAATGTCTTACATCTACACAGCCCTTCATCAGACAGCTTAGGTGAGGTCAATGTCTTACATCTACACAGCCCTTCATCAGACAGCTTAGGTGAGGTCAATGTCTTACATCTACACAGCCCTTCATCAGACAGCTGAAGAGAGGTCAATGTCTTACATCTACACAGCCCTTCATCAGACAGCTTAGGTGAGGTCAATGTCTTACATCTACACAGCCCTTCATCAGACAGCTGAAGAGAGGTCAATGTCTTACATCTACACATCCCTTCATCAGACAGCTGAGAAGAGGTCAATGTCTTACATCTACACAGCCCTTCATCAGACAGCTTAAGAGAGGTCAATGTCTTACATCTACACAGCCCTTCATCAGACAGCTTAGGTGAGGTCAATGTCTTACATCTACACAGCCCTTCATCAGACAGCTTAGGTGAGGTCAATGTCTTACATCTACACAGCCCTTCATCAGACAGCTTAAGAGAGGTCAATATCTTACATCTACACAGCCCTTCATCAGACAGCTTAAGAGAGGTCAATGTCTTACATCTACACAGCCCTTCATCGGACAGCTTAGGAGAGGTCAATGTCTTACATCTACACAACCCTTCATCAGACAGCTGAGGAGAGGTCAATGTCTTACATCTACACAACCATTCATCAGACAGCTTAGGAGAGGTCAATGTCTTACATCTACACAACCCTTCATCAGACAGCTGAGGAGAAGTCAATGTCTTACATTTACACAGCCCTTCATCAGACAGCTGAGGAGAGGTCAATGTCTTACATTTACACAGCCCTTCATCAGACAGCTGAGGAGAGGTCAATGTCTTACATCTACACAGCCCTTCATCAGACAGCTTAAGAGAGGTCAATGTCTTACATCTACACAGCCCTTCATCAGACAGCTGAGGAGAGGTCAATGTCTTACATCTACACATCCCTTCATCAGACAGCTGAGGAGAGGTCAATGTCTTACATCTACACAGCCCTTCATCAGACAGCTTAAGAGAGGTCAATGTCTTACATCTACACAGCCCTTCATCAGACAGCTTAGGTGAGGTCAATGTCTTACATCTACACAGCCCTTCATCAGACAGCTTAGGTGAGGTCAATGTCTTACATCTACACAGCCCTTCATCAGACAGCTTAAGAGAGGTCAATATCTTACATCTACACAGCCCTTCATCAGACAGCTTAAGAGAGGTCAATGTCTTACATCTACACAGCCCTTCATCGGACAGCTTAGGAGAGGTCAATGTCTTACATCTACACAACCCTTCATCAGACAGCTGAGGAGAGGTCAATGTCTTACATCTACACAACCATTCATCAGACAGCTTAGGAGAGGTCAATGTCTTACATCTACACAACCCTTCATCAGACAGCTGAGGAGAAGTCAATGTCTTACATTTACACAGCCCTTCATCAGACAGCTGAGGAGAGGTCAATGTCTTACATTTACACAGCCCTTCATCAGACAGCTGAGGAGAGGTCAATGTCTTACATCTACACAGCCCTTCATCAGACAGCTTAAGAGAGGTCAATGTCTTACATCTACACAGCCCTTCATCAGACAGCTGAGGAGAGGTCAATGTCTTACATCTACACAGCCCTTCATCAGACAGCTGAGGAGAGGTCAATGTATTACATCTACACAGCCCTTCATCAGACAGCTGAGGAGAGGTCAATGTCTTACATCTACACAGCCCTTCATCAGACAGCTTAAGAGAGGTCAATGTCTTACATCTAGACAGCCCTTCATCAGACAGCTGAGGAGAGGTCAATGTCTTACATCTACACAGCCCTTCATCAGACAGCTGAGGAGAGGTCAATGTATTACATCTACACAGCCCTTCATCAGACAGCTGAGGAGAGGTCAATGTATTACATCTACACAGCCCTTCATCAGACAGCTGAGGAGAGGTCAATGTCTTACATCTACACAGCCCTTCATCAGACAGCTGAGGAGAGGTCAATGTCTTACATCTACACAGCCCTTCATCAGACAGCTTAAGAGAGGTCAATGTCTTACATCTACACAGCCCTTCATCAGACAGCTTAAGAGAGGTCAATGTCTTACATCTACACAGCCCTTCATCAGACAGCTGAGGAGAGGTCAATGTCTTACATCTACACAGGCCTTCATCAGACAAGCTGAGGAGGGGTCAATGTTTTAATCTACACATCACTTCATCAGACAGCTGAAGAGAGGTCAATGTCTTAATCTACACAGCCCTTCATCAGACAGCTGAGGAGAGGTCAATGTCTTACATCTACACAGCCCTTCATCAGACAGCTGAGGAGAGGTCAATGTCTTACATCTACACAGCCCTTCATCAGACAGCTTAGGTGAGGTCAATGTCTTACATCTACACAGCCCTTCATCAGACAGCTTAAGAGAGGTCAATGTCTTACATCTACACAGCCCTTCATCAGACAGCTGAAGAGAGGTCAATGTCTTACATCTACACATCCCTTCATCAGACAGCTGAGAAGAGGTCAATGTCTTACATCTACACAGCCCTTCATCAGACAGCTTAAGAGAGGTCAATGTCTTACATCTACACAGCCCTTCATCAGACAGCTTAGGTGAGGTCAATGTCTTACATCTACACAGCCCTTCATCAGACAGCTTAGGTGAGGTCAATGTCTTACATCTACACAGCCCTTCATCAGACAGCTTAAGAGAGGTCAATATCTTACATCTACACAGCCCTTCATCAGACAGCTTAAGAGAGGTCAATGTCTTACATCTACACAGCCCTTCATCGGACAGCTTAGGAGAGGTCAATGTCTTACATCTACACAACCCTTCATCAGACAGCTGAGGAGAGGTCAATGTCTTACATCTACACAACCATTCATCAGACAGCTTAGGAGAGGTCAATGTCTTACATCTACACAACCCTTCATCAGACAGCTGAGGAGAAGTCAATGTCTTACATTTACACAGCCCTTCATCAGACAGCTGAGGAGAGGTCAATGTCTTACATTTACACAGCCCTTCATCAGACAGCTGAGGAGAGGTCAATGTCTTACATCTACACAGCCCTTCATCAGACAGCTTAAGAGAGGTCAATGTCTTACATCTACACAGCCCTTCATCAGACAGCTGAGGAGAGGTCAATGTCTTACATCTACACAGCCCTTCATCAGACAGCTGAGGAGAGGTCAATGTATTACATCTACACAGCCCTTCATCAGACAGCTGAGGAGAGGTCAATGTCTTACATCTACACAGCCCTTCATCAGACAGCTTAAGAGAGGTCAATGTCTTACATCTAGACAGCCCTTCATCAGACAGCTGAGGAGAGGTCAATGTCTTACATCTACACAGCCCTTCATCAGACAGCTGAGGAGAGGTCAATGTATTACATCTACACAGCCCTTCATCAGACAGCTGAGGAGAGGTCAATGTATTACATCTACACAGCCCTTCATCAGACAGCTGAGGAGAGGTCAATGTCTTACATCTACACAGCCCTTCATCAGACAGCTGAGGAGAGGTCAATGTCTTACATCTACACAGCCCTTCATCAGACAGCTTAAGAGAGGTCAATGTCTTACATCTACACAGCCCTTCATCAGACAGCTTAAGAGAGGTCAATGTCTTACATCTACACAGCCCTTCATCAGACAGCTGAGGAGAGGTCAATGTCTTACATCAAGACTGCACAGCCATACATCAGACAGCTTAGGAGAGTAGTTTGATATGACCTCAACATCAGAAATGATAAAGAACAGTTGAAATAGAAAGTTATGGCGAGACATGTTTACCTCTACCAGCAGGTGTGATACCTGATACCTGATAACTTCTGTGTGTCATCAACATTAGTTCTATGTAGGTAAACTCTTGAATAATGACAGTATCCTCATCTGTCCCAGGTGGAAGTTCCCCTGGACATATCCAAGAGTGCCACAACTCCATCTGTGCATCTTCTGGACTTCCTGTCTACAGGCAATGTGATCGGAGAGAAAAGTGTTCTGATGGGAACCACACGAACAGCCACCCTAACCTGCGAAACAATCGTTGAGGTATTTCATCATAATCATAAATATTTTACTGGTCTTTTCTATAATTTAACTCCTTATGTCCGTGGGATACTGTCATGGTTACTTACTTACATTTTGCCAAGCGAACGCTGACATGGTTACTTTCATTTTGTTTCATTATTGTAAATACTACACATTTTAAGCTACCACATCCGCAAGGGATATAACTCTAATAGAATTTCCTGTCTTTAGGCATGCTTTGGTCGATCATCGTGGGCTTCATTTGTTCACAAAATCGTCAAAGTTTGTGTTGTTTTCTAAAGTCTTCAATCAGCTGATTCGTGTTTATAAGTGAAAAATGTCTAGCAGCAGTGAAGTATCTATCGCTCCTAAATGTGAATTATTATTAACAGCAGAAAAAGCTAGGAATTATGTTCTGAGAACTTTCAATGTAATAGTGATCTTAGTGACTTAGTTTTAGTAGCACTGTTGGGTTAAAATGGACTCCCACTTTGGATAGGTGAGTACCAATTTTTATATAATTTTTTTTTTTTTTACAAAAATTTTGATTCTTAATTGCTTAAATTCTTATTCTTCAATTTTTTTTTTCAAAATATTGTTTCTGATTATGAATCTGTGTCCTCATCCTTTCAATTTGATGCCTAATTTATATGTCTATGGCTTGTTATAGTGAAAATATGACAAATTTAGTGAAAGAAGTATTTTTCAGGAAGAAAAAATTATGGCAAAACACTAGTGACTGGGTAGAAAAAACATGGACATTAAGAGTTAATGCTTGAAATTGTGTACTGTCTTCAGATTTAAACTTAGCATTTAATTCTTAATATTTCACTTCACTTTTAAGCAGATTGGCATCACTGCAATTGGCACTTTCCCATATCTGCTGCAATGTCTTTTCAAACAGCCAAAAAATTAACACCATCATATTCCTGTTATTAATTGAATGTATTGTATTTTAACTCTAAAATTATAATACTGTCATGCATGAGATCAAATTGTTACAAATTTGATCATCTGGCATGGTCAAACATTACACTCCCTCTGTATACCTTCCTAATTACTACTTGCTGTGACTCCCGAGTGTTGGATTTCTTTCCTTTGATGTTTGCTTTCTTTCCTTTGATGTTTGATTTCTTTCCTTTTGATGTTTGATTTCCTTCCTTTGATGTTTGATTTCTTTCCTTTGGTGTTGGATTTCTTTCCTTTTGATGTTTGATTTCCTTCCTTTGATGTTTGATTTCTTTGCTTTCGTGTTGGATTTCTTTCCTTTTGATGTTTGATTTCCTTCCTTTGATTTCCTTCCTTTGATGTTTGATTTCCTTCCTTTGATGTTTGATTTCTTTCCTTTGGTGTTGGATTTCTTTCCTTTTGATGTTTGATTTCCTTCCTTTGATGTTTGATTTCCTTCCTTTGATGTTTCATTTCTTTGCTTTCGTGTTGGATTTCTTTCCTTTGATGTTGGATTTTTATTTTTTTCAATTTCATGAGATACAGTCTTGTATAATTTTTTTTTTAATTTACCAATTTTTAACAAATTGATCGTTTTCCCTGTTTTTTCTTTTTTGGTTCTTGTAACCAGGGAAATTTCCTTGGCTGATGTTAAACAACCGTTTGTGACTCAGGGAAACTCAGCAAATAACACTATGAGGTTGCCGAACATACTGATGGACATATGGTAGCCATATGAATAAGCAGTGTAACACGTCCGGTCCATGTGATCAAATTTCATGTCATAAATTAATCTGAGCCAGGAAATCTGAGTCCCTGTGTCTCTCCTAGTGTAAACACACGGCTGTGTGTCAAAAGTTCAAAGAAAATACTATTTTAGAGCTCCTAATGTTGCAATTAAAGATTGTTCCAAATAAAACTTAGATTATTCAAATCCAACATGCTATTAACCCTTGTGTGTGCATGCGAGAGCTGGAAAACAACAAAAGACATAGAAACAAAGTTGAACACCTTTGAAAATAAATGTCTAAGGAAAATACTTGGTATAGCGTGGAACGAATTCAAACACAAACGAGGAAATTAGAGAAATTGTCAGTCAACCATTAATATAAACAGTAATCAAGAATGGACATATATTGGATATGTGATGAGAAGAGATAATAACCAAATAGCAAAGCAAGCCCTCATGTGGGAAACAACAGGTAGGGGGAAAAGAGGGCTACCCTGAGAAAAACATTGATTAGGGAGGCAGAGGCAGCGAGAATCTGCTCCCTCAATGAGATCAAGATGCTTGCACAGAACAGAGACAAATTACAAAATTCGATAAAAGATCTTTGCAAGGATTGAGACTGCTAGAAAGGAAATTTAGAAACAGGGAAAGAGTATCTGAGTCTATGCCTTATAGGGTGTCTACGGCTGGAAAGGTCAATAGATGGATTGTTACAATTAAGTGGTAGTAAATGTTGCTACGGTATCATAAACAAGTGGGTCACAGACAGGTATCATAACCTAGTTTTAAATAAATAATTACTTAGCTTATAACAAACACTTTCAAGCCACTGTAACGGACATTGCCTGCGGTAAATACTCCAAGTGTTGGCACTGAATCTGTGGACTGTGGTTAGTGAGTGAACTTCTGTTTCCACAATCAAAAGTAGGTCACCACTTTGGTGACATGCATGATCTAGACACGGTGTAGCTAGTAGCAGGTTTATTAATTTGCTCAGTTGAAAACAGGTCACATGCCCAACCCTAGAAGACTAGTAGGGCTGGGCCCCATTCCGCTTCACAATCAATCACTTCACTAGAAACCTATCATGATCAATTTGAGCAAAAGTGTATATCCAAAGTAAATTAATACCTACTGACAACATACTGCCTGTAACAATCTTTAGTTCAGTCTAGTGCTACACAGAGCATTCCCATATCCACTCTGCTGATAATTCCAGCAACCATTGAGGTGTCCGTCTACTGATTATTCTTGTCATGCCTTGATTGAATGTGTTGCACTCTTTTCTGTTGAGGAAGCTTTTCCTGCTTTTGCCTGCTTCATGACATTGCGTTCCACTATTCCTTTAACATATGGGTTATCCTCAGCTTTAAAAAGGACAAGAGGTAGGGTTCGATCCCAATCGAACGCTTCCAGTTCACCTAGCCTTTAATGGGTACCGGAATTTTTTCTGGGAAAGTAAAGCGACATGGGCATAAGACCGACCACATTACCCCAAAAATCATGTGCCGAAGGTCTGTAAAAGTTATGGTCACTAACACCATATTCCCCATACACCACTTGGCGTGTCGGGGGTACTTTACTTTTTTACTTTATCCTTAGCTTCATTGTGACTCTCCTATGATATGGTAGTGGAAGGTTACTAGTCCTGACCTTGATGTGAGTCAAACCATCATCATCATCATGTGCCGTACTGGTTGGCGTTGGCGATATCGGGTTCTTCCACAATCTTCTATCTACAGTGCATCATATCAGTTCTGTTGTTGACTGTTTTCCATGCCATGACACCAAGCTATCCAGTATTTTTTCTCTTTGTCGTCCGCGATCTCTCTTTCCTTTTATTTTGCCAGCTGTAACCAAGTATTCCAACTTTCCTCTTCTCATGATGTGCTCAAAAATGTTGATTGCTTCTTTCTGATGTTTTTTAAGAGCTCCCTTTTTATGTTGGCCTCTTTGAGAACTTTCTCATTGGTCTTTTTAGCTGTCCAGGGAACTTTCAACATTCTTCTGAGAAATCCCATCTCTGTGGCCTCTAATCATCTTTTCATTTGTTTGTCTATTGTCCATGATTCGCTTCCATAGGTCAGAATTGGTTCTATATAGCATCGATGAACTCTCTTTCTCATTTGTCAAACCAGAAATCTAATAAAAAACATTTTGTCAGAATATAAATCAATGTAAATAAAGATAGTTATAAAATGTGAGTATGCTGTTAAATTCATGAGAATAATATTTCTTGGTCTTGATCTTCCCCTCACCGGCTGATGTCACATAGAGCTCATAATTTCTTTCGCCATTCATCTCGTTTCTTGGTGAGAGAATTGATCTTATCTAATGAGTCTGTGCTTACCAATTGTGCTTGTTTTGTAAGTGTTCTTTTTAGTATCTCCCTAGGTCTTCCTCTTTTTCTCTCTCGTGATGTTTCCCATTGAAGAGCCTGTTTGTTGTCTCTCCCAGCGCATGTCTGACATATGTCCGTCTTCTCTTTCTAATTGTAGATAAGATCGTTGGTTGCATGACTATTTCTCTTATCTCTATATAAAATATCTCTCTTAATCGTAATATTTTAGCAATGTAATGAGAAGGAAACAGTTGAAATATATTGTGACAACTGGGAAAATTGAGGGACGAAAAGATATATGTCTAAGGATTACATGTCTCAGTTCAAGTTTACATGCTTCAGTTCAAGTTTGCATGTCTCAATTCAAGTTTACATGTCTCAGTTCAAGTTTACATTCATCAGTTCAAGTTTACATTCATCAGATCAAGTTTACATGCTTCAGTTCAAGTTTACATGTGTCAGTTCAAGTTTACATGTCTCATTTCTAGTTTACATGTCGCAGTTCTAGTTTACATGTCGCAGTTCTAGTTTACATGTCGCAGTTCTAGTTTATATGTCTCAGTTCTAGTTTACATGTCTCAGTTCTAGTTTACATGTCGCAGTTCTAGTTTACATGTCTCAGTTCTAGTTTACATGTCTCAGTTCTAGTTTACATGTCGCAGTTCTAGTTTACATGTCGCAGTTCTAGTTTACATGTCTCAGTTCTAGTTTATATGTCTCAGTTCTAGTTTACATGTCGCAGTTCTAGTTTACATGTCTCAGTTCTAGTTTACATGTCTCAGTTCTAGTTTACATGTCTCAGTTCTAGTTTACATGTCTCAGTTCTAGTTTATATGTCTCAGTTCTAGTTTCCACACTTGTGGTCAAGTTTATATCTTTTCTTCTGCTACCCAGACAATGTTCCTGAGTACAGAGAAACTGAACTTGACATTCGAAAAGTTCTCAAACCTGTATCCGCCACTCAAAGCTAGAATGTGGAGAGTATGTGCAATTAGACTAGCCTTGAGCATACTGTCAAACATGCCCAGCTATAGGGTAGGACTCATCACCATCATCATCTTCAAGTTCATTGTTTGTTTGTTGTTAGGATCATTACCACTACACACCAATCTATAGCTGCTCCGATACCCCCCTAGAGAATCTTGAGTTGTTGCGGGCAGATTGCCACAAGTTGATGTGGGCAGGTTGCCCTTTGACTCATAAGATGTGGCGGGTCGTAATGGCTTTCTTGACATTCCCAGCTCTTATTGGAGAAGTTGGAGTTTGTCTATCCCAGGCTATGCTGGGAAACTACCAGTCCAGCCCAGAGGTACTGCAATACTGGGTCCTCTATATCAGTAACAGCCACCACTACAGGGAACACGGCGATCCTAGCTTCTGTTAGCCAGCCTGTTTTGACGCAGACTGTTACCAGGGGAGACCACGAGGAGGTAGAACTGCTAGGTCTTGGTTAGCTGATGGTGCGCCGACCCTGCTTTTGTGACTGCAGGTCGCAGGCACTTCTGCTCTCCCAGAGAATCTTGAGATAATCCATGAAGAATCCTGGCCTATGTGCACGAACTCCGTAGCACGGACTTGGATCAACGGTGTGGGTAGATTTCCACTGATAATTTTACTGAGGCAGGGACCATATTTATGGCCTACTCTTTTCTATTTAAACTGTCAAGGGATCTTTAACATGCATGAGTGTACACAAGGCCCCCTTTTTGTTGCCATTATCCGAAAGGGCTAGACCTCGGATCTCACTACCCAAGAGGTCAGGGGAGATTAACGTCATAAAGAAACCACAGATTAGTTTTTCCCTTTTAAAATCACCACCGCTTCAGGTGGGTTTGAACCTGAGTCCTTCCTGTCATGATGCTGATGTCTATACCACCCTTCCCCCTGGGTTTGTTATCAGCATTATCATCGGTTTCATTGTTATCATCACGTTCTTCATCATCCTCACCAATTTCATGATTGTCATCATTATCATCATCAATTTAATCATCATCAAGTTCATAAATATTGTCCCATCAAGTTCATTATTATTTTCATAATGAAATCCATTATAAAAAACATCATCAAGTTCATTATTAACATCAAGTTAATAATAATCATCAAGTCCATAATTACCATCATCAATTTCAGCACCATATCAAGATCATCAGCACAATCATGAAGTTCATCATCATCAATTTCATCATTATCATCAAGTTCATTGTTATCATCAAGTTCATCATTATTAACATCAACTTCATCATTATCATCAATTTCATCGTTATCATCATCATCAATTTCATCATTATCATGATCATCATCACATCCAGTTCATCATATTGTCATCATCAATTTCATTATTTATATCATCAAGTTCATCATATTGTCATCATCGTCATCGACTTCATCATCAAGTTCATCATCATCACATCAAGTTCATCATATTGTCATCATCATCATCGACTTCATCATCAAGTTCATCATCATCATCACATCAAGTTCATCATATTGTCATCATCGTCATCGACTTCATCATCAAGTTCATCATCATCATCACATCAAGTTCATCATATTGTCATCATCGTCATCGACTTCATCATCAAGTTCATCATATTGTCATCCTCATCATCGACTTCATCATCAAGTTCATCATTATCATCATCATTATGAGTTAGTAAAGAACTCCTTCACTCATCAAACATGCCTACAGAGGCTAATGGTAGGTTTTTATACAATTTTGGCCAGTACTACACCACAAAATGCTTTTCTTTTCAAGAGAACAAAAAATGTCCAGTCCCTGTTTACGGCTTTTGTGAACCTGTCCCCAGTAAATCAGTTGGTCCTTGGAAGGAATCAGACATCTTGTCTCCAGTAAACCCCCTTGGAAGGAACTAGAGATCTTGTCTCCAGTTAACCAGTTGGTCCTTGGAAGGAACTAGAGATCTTGTCTCCAGTTAACCAGTCAACTCTTGGAAGGAACTAGAGATCTTGTCTCCAGTTAACCAGTCGGTCCTTGGAAGGAACTAGAGATCTTGTCTCCAGTTAACAAGTTAGCTCCCTTGGAAGGAACTAGAGATCTTGTCTCCAGTTAACAAGTTAGCTCCCTTGGAAGGAACTAGAGATCTTGTCTCCAGTTAACAAGTTAGCTCCCTTGGAAGGAACTAGAGATCTTGTCTCCAGTTAACAAGTTAGCTCCCTTGGAAGGAACTAGAGATCTTGTCTCCAGTTAACAAGTTAGCTCCCTTGGAAGGAACTAGAGATCTTGTCTCCAGTTAACAAGTTAGCTCCCTTGGAAGGAACTAGAGATCTTGTCTCCAGTTAACAAGTTAGCTCCCTTGGAAGGAACTAGAGATCTTGTCTCCAGTTAACCAGACGGCCCTTGGAAGGAACTAGAGATCTTGTCTCCAGTTAACCAGACGGCCCTTGGAAGGAACTAGAGATCTTGTCTCCAGTTAACCAGTCGGCCCTTGGAAGAAACTAGAGATCTTGTCTCCAGTTAACCAGTTGGTCCTTGGAAGGAACTAGACATCTTGTCTCCAGTTAACCAGTCGGCCCTTGGAAGGAACTAGACATCTTGTCTCCAGTTAACCAGACGGCCCTTGTAAGGAACTAGAGATCTTGTCTCCAGTTAACCAGTTGGTCCTTGGAAGGAACTAGAGATCTTGTCTCCAGTTAACCAGTTGGTCCTTGGAAGGAACTAGAGATCTTGTCTCCAGTTAACCAGTTGGTCCTTGGAAGGAACTAGACATCTTGTCTCCAGTTAACCAGTTGGTCCTTGGAAGGAACTAGAGATCTTGTCTCCAGTTAACCAGTCGGCCCTTGGAAGGAACTAGAGATCTTGTCTCCAGTTAACCAGTCGGCCCTTGGAAGGAACTAGAGATCTTGTCTCCAGTTAACCAGTTGGTCCTTGTAAGGAACTAGAGATCTTGTCTCCAGTTAACCAGTTGGTCCTTGGAAGGAACTAGAGATCTTGTCTCCAGTTAACCAGTTGGTCCTTGGAAGGAACTAGAGATCTTGTCTCCAGTTAACCAGTTGGTCCTTGGAAGGAACTAGAGATCTTGTCTCCAGTTAACCAGTTGGTCCTTGGAAGGAACTAGAGATCTTGTCTCCAGTTAACCAGTTGGTCCTTGGAAGGAACTAGAGATCTTGTCTCCAGTTAACCAGTTGGTCCTTGGAAGGAACTAGAGATCTTGTCTCCAGTTAACCAGTTGGTCCTTGGAAGGAGCTAGAGATCTTGTCTCCAGTTAACCAGACGGCCCTTGTAAGGAACTAGACATCTTGTCTCCAGTTAACAAGTTAGCTCCCTTGGAAGGAACTAGAGATCTTGTCTCCAGTTAACCAGACGGCCCTTGTAAGGAACTAGAGATCTTGTCTCCAGTTAACCAGTTGGTCCTTGGAAGGAGCTAGAGATCTTGTCTCCAGTTAACCAGACGGCCCTTGTAAGGAACTAGACATCTTGTCTCCAGTTAACAAGTTAGCTCCCTTGTAAGGAACTAGAGATCTTGTCTCCAGTTAACAAGTTAGCTCCCTTGTAAGGAACTAGACATCTTGTCTCCAGTTAACCAGACGGCCCTTGTAAGGAACTAGAGATCTTGTCTCTAGTTAACCAGACGGCCCTTGTAAGGAACTAGAGATCTTGTCTCCAGTTAACCAGACGGCCCTTGTAAGGAACTAGAGATCTTGTCTCCAGTTAACCAGACGGCCCTTGTAAGGAACTAGAGATCTTGTCTCCAGTTAACAAGTTAGCTCCCTTGTAAGGAACTAGAGATCTTGTCTCCAGTTAACAAGTTAGCTCCCTTGTAAGGAACTAGAGATCTTGTCTCCAGTTAACAAGTTAGCTCCCTTGTAAGGAACTAGAGATCTTGTCTCCAGTTAACCAGACGGCCCTTGTAAGGAACTAGAGATCTTGTCTCCAGTTAACCAGACGGCCCTTGTAAGGAACTAGAGATCTTGTCTCCAGTTAACCAGACGGCCCTTGTAAGGAACTAGAGATCTTGTCTCCAGTTAACCAGACGGCCCTTGTAAGGAACTAGACATCTTGTCTCCAGTTAACCAGACGGCCCTTGTAAGGAACTAGAGATCTTGTCTCCAGTTAACCAGACGGCCCTTGGAAGGAGCTAGAGATCTTGTCTCCAGTTAACCAGACGGCCCTTGTAAGGAACTAGACATCTTGTCTCCAGTTAACAAGTTAGCTCCCTTGTAAGGAACTAGACATCTTGTCTCCAGTTAACAAGTTAGCTCCCTTGTAAGGAACTAGACATCTTGTCTCCAGTTAACCAGTCGGCCCTTGTAAGGAACTAGAGATCTTGTCTCCAGTTAACCAGGCGGCCCTTGTAAGGAACTAGAGATCTTGTCTCCAGTTAACCAGACGGCCCTTGTAAGGAACTAGACATCTTGTCTCCAGTTAACAAGTTAGCTCCCTTGTAAGGAACTAGACATCTTGTCTCCAGTTAACAAGTTAGCTCCCTTGTAAGGAACTAGAGATCTTGTCTCCAGTTAACCAGTCGGCCCTTGTAAGGAACTAGAGATCTTGTCTCCAGTTAACCAGTTGGTCCTTGGAAGGAAGTAGAGATCTTGTCTCCAGTTAACCAGTTGGTCCTTGGAAGGAACTAGAGATCTTGTCTCCAGTTAACCAGTTGGTCCTTGGAAGGAACTAGAGATCTTGTCTCCAGTTAACCAGTTGGTCCTTGGAAGGAACTAGAGATCTTGTCTCCAGTTAACCAGTTGGTCCTTGGAAGGAACTAGAGATCTTGTCTCCAGTTAACCAGTTGGTCCTTGGAAGGAACTAGAGATCTTGTCTCCAGTTAACCAGTTGGTCCTTGGAAGGAACTAGAGATCTTGTCTCCAGTTAACCAGTTGGTCCTTGGAAGGAACTAGAGATCTTGTCTCCAGTTAACCAGTTGGTCCTTGGAAGGAACTAGAGATCTTGTCTCCAGTTAACCAGTTGGTCCTTGGAAGGAACTAGAGATCTTGTCTCCAGTTAACCAGTTGGTCCTTGGAAGGAGCTAGAGATCTTGTCTCCAGTTAACCAGACGGCCCTTGTAAGGAACTAGACATCTTGTCTCCAGTTAACAAGTTAGCTCCCTTGTAAGGAACTAGAGATCTTGTCTCCAGTTAACCAGTCGGCCCTTGTAAGGAACTAGAGATCTTGTCTCCAGTTAACCAGACGGCCCTTGGAAGGAGCTAGAGATCTTGTCTCCAGTTAACCAGACGGCCCTTGTAAGGAACTAGAGATCTTGTCTCCAGTTAACCAGACGGCCCTTGTAAGGAACTAGAGATCTTGTCTCCAGTTAACCAGACGGCCCTTGTAAGGAACTAGAGATCTTGTCTCCAGTTAACCAGACGGCCCTTGTAAGGAGCTAGAGATCTTGTCTCCAGTTAACCAGACGGCCCTTGTAAGGAACTAGAGATCTTGTCTCCAGTTAACCAGACGGCCCTTGGAAGGAACTAGAGATCTTGTCTCCAGTTAACCAGACGGCCCTTGTAAGGAACTAGAGATCTTGTCTCCAGTTAACCAGTCGGCCCTTGTAAGGAACTAGAGATCTTGTCTCCAGTTAACAAGTTAGCTCCCTTGTAAGGAACTAGAGATCTTGTCTCCAGTTAACCAGACGGCCCTTGGAAGGAACTAGACATCTTGTCTCCAGTTAACCAGACGGCCCTTGGAAGGAACTAGACATCTTGTCTCCAGTTAACCAGACGGCCCTTGGAAGGAACTAGACATCTTGTCTCCAGTTAACCAGACGGCCCTTGGAAGGAACTAGAGATCTTGTCTCCAGTTAACCAGACGGCCCTTGTAAGGAACTAGAGATCTTGTCTCCAGTTAACCAGTCGGCCCTTGTAAGGAACTAGAGATCTTGTCTCCAGTTAACAAGTTAGCTCCCTTGTAAGGAACTAGAGATCTTGTCTCCAGTTAACCAGACGGCCCTTGGAAGGAACTAGAGATCTTGTCTCCAGTTAACCAGACGGCCCTTGTAAGGAACTAGAGATCTTGTCTCCAGTTAACCAGTCGGCCCTTGTAAGGAACTAGAGATCTTGTCTCCAGTTAACCAGTCGGCCCTTGTAAGGAACTAGACATCTTGTCTCCAGTTAACAAGTTAGCTCCCTTGTAAGGAACTAGACATCTTGTCTCCAGTTAACAAGTTAGCTCCCTTGTAAGGAACTAGAGATCTTGTCTCCAGTTAACCAGACGGCCCTTGTAAGGAACTAGAGATCTTGTCTCCAGTTAACCAGACGGCCCTTGTAAGGAACTAGAGATCTTGTCTCCAGTTAACCAGACGGCCCTTGTAAGGAACTAGAGATCTTGTCTCCAGTTAACCAGACGGCCCTTGGAAGGAACTAGAGATCTTGTCTCCAGTTAACCAGACGGCCCTTGTAAGGAACTAGAGATCTTGTCTCCAGTTAACCAGACGGCCCTTGTAAGGAACTAGAGATCTTGTCTCCAGTTAACCAGACGGCCCTTGTAAGGAACTAGAGATCTTGTCTCCAGTTAACCAGACGGCCCTTGTAAGGAACTAGAGATCTTGTCTCCAGTTAACCAGATGGCCCTTGGAAGGAACTAGAGATCTTGTCTCCAGTTAACCAGACGGCCCTTGTAAGGAACTAGAGATCTTGTCTCCAGTTAACCAGACGGCCCTTGGAAGGAACTAGAGATCTTGTCTCCAGTTAACCAGACGGCCCTTGGAAGGAGCTAGAGATCTTGTCTCCAGTTAACCAGACGGCCCTTGGAAGGAACTAGAGATCTTGTCTCCAGTTAACCAGTTAGCCCCTTTAGAAGGAACTAGAGATCTTATCCCCAGTTAACCAGTTAGCCCCCTTGTAAATAACCAGACATTGTGTCTCCATCTAATCAGTTGGTCAGTAAAATGAACCAGACATCTTGTTTCTAGTGAACAAGTTGGTCAGTGAAGTGAACCAGACATCTTGTTTCCAGTGAACAAGTTGGTCAGTGAAGTGAACCAGACATCTTGTTTCTAGTGAACAAGTTGGTCAGTGAAGTGAACCAGACATCTTGTTTCTAGTGAACAAGTTGGTCAGTGAAGTGAACCAGACATCTTGTTTCTAGTGAACAAGTTGGTCAGTGAAGTGAACCAGACATCTTGTTTCTAGTGAACAAGTTGGTCAGTGAAGTGAACCAGACATCTTGGCCCCAGCTCACCAACCACAACCCAATCACCCATTCCCTATTATTCAGTGTTTGCCTGTCCAGAAATCACCAAAACAAACTCTAAGAAAAGATTGTACAAACATGTATTTGCTGTTGTCTCAAGATTGTACAAACATGTATTTGCTGTTGTCTCAAGATTGTACAAACATAATGTATTAGCTGTTGTCTCAAGATTGTACAAACATAATGTATTAGCTGTTGTCTCAAGATTGTACAAACATAATGTATTAGCTGTTGTCTCAAGATTGTACAAACATAATGTATTAGCTGTTGTCTCAAGTTTACACAAACATAATGTATTAGCTGTTGTCTCAAGTTTGTACAAACATAATGTATTAGCTGTTGTCTCAAGTTTGTACAAACATAATGTATTAGCTGTTGTCTCAAGTTTGTACAAACATAATGTATTAGCTGTTGTCTCAAGTTTGTACAAACATAATGTATTAGCTATTGTCTCAAGTTTACACAAACATAATGTATTAGCTGTTGTCTCAAGTTTGTACAAACATAATGTATTAGCTATTGTCTCAAGTTTACACAAACATAATGTATTAGCTGTTGTCTCAAGTTTACACAAACATAATGTATTAGCTGTTGTCTTAAGTTTGCACAAACATAATTTAGTAGCTGTTGTCTCTAACATCCCTGATTGTGACTTCCTCAGGGCATGCGACAGTCCACTCTTCTGAGTCGTCTGGAGAATGCTGAACTAGTGTACATGGAACAGACTAACATATTTACAATATCAACCAACATGGTTGATGTGATTCTCATAGTAGGTTAGTAGGTCAACACAGTTTTATCGCATATCTTGTCTTTTAAGTTTGATTTGAAATTTAAACTAACATTTTAGTTCTAAGCCTCGTGTTTTTTGTGAGCAAAGATGTGCTGAGTATTACATTCTGTTCATTCTTGTTCAATTTGCTATTTCTTCCTCTTCTGCGATAATGACCTTATTCAGACTAGGACTCCTGGCTCTCTTATGAAGGCAGCTGACTTGTTTCAGTGATTCAATTGCCCCGTTGATTTTCTCTTTCAGGGAGGTGGGTGTGGGCCACATTTTCCTCCTCAGGTCTGTGTACTGAGGGCAGTCCTGTAGAACATGTTTTGTTGTCATGTTATCCACGGTACAGTGGCAATACAAATAAACATGTTATGTTGTCATGTTATCCACGGTACAGTGGCAATACAAATAAACATGTTATGTTGTCATGTTATCTATGGTACAGTGGCAATACAAATAAGCATGTTATGTTGTCATGTTATCCACGGTACAGTGGCAATACAAATAAACATGTTATGTTGTCATGTTATCTATGGTACAGTGGCAATACAAATAAGCATGTTATGTTGTCATGTTATCCACGGTACAGTGGCAATACAAATAAGCATGTCATGTTATCCACGGTACAGTGGCAATACAAATAAACATGTGATGTTGTCATGTTATCTATGGTACAGTGGCAATACAAATAAACATGTTATGTTGTCATGTTATCCACGGTACAGTGGCAATACAAATAAATATGTTATGTTGTCATGTTATCTATGGTACAGTGGCAATACAAATAAGCATGTTATGTTATCCACGGTACAGTGGCAATACAAATAAGCATGTTATGTTATCCACGGTACAGTGGCAATACAAATAAGCATGTCATGTTATCCATGGTACAGTAGCAATACAAATAAACATGTTATGTTGCCATGTTATCCTCGGTACAGTAGCAATACAAATAAATATGTTATGTTGTCATGTTATCTATGGTACAGTGACAATACAAATAAGCATGTTATGTTATCCACGGTACAGTAACAATACAAATAAGCATGTCATGTTATCCACGGTACAGTAACAATACAAATAAGCATGTCATGTTATCCATGGTACAGTTACAATACAAAAAAGCATGTAATGTTATCCACGGTACAGTTACAATACAAATAAGCATGTCATGTCATCCACGGTACAGTTACAATACAAAAAAGCATGTCATGTTATCCACGGTACAGTTACAATACAAATAAGCAAATGAAACCAAGTCGGGGGGGGGGGGGGGGGGGGGGGGGGGTAACATGTAACAATCTACTGCTGCCAGAATTGTATTCGAAAAAATGTAACTGCATCAAGCCCAAGAGATTGTGACTGGCAGATGTAGAGACAACCCTGTAGGGCATATGCAGCAAGAATGACAACCCCGCAGGCAGTGATTGCATTGATATGCATGACTGGCCCAGGCTAACCAAGGTCGTCATACAAATGGACATGAAGTTTCCACAACCGTGTGCAGGGTATGACAGTCCAAGATCCAGTAGATTCTACAACCTTACCCCTACCCTGTATGACCCATTCATCTACACTGGTAGCTCAGTCACAAGGAGTGAGTCAGACAAAGCTTACATATCCGTATCACTAATTTAAATGTAATAATATCAACATAGTATGATGAACCGGAACCAAATATTCTTAAAGCAGAAATAGAATGGGCTTTGAAGCAGAATAAAAAGAACAAAGCAGCTGGTATAGATGGAATAAGAACAGAAATGCTACTAGCCTGTAAGGAAACAGCTATAGATTGGCTTACGATCATATTCAATATGGCTTGGGAAGAAAGAAAAGTCCCAGACGACTGGCAAAAAGCTATCATTGTCCCATTTTGGAAGAATAAGGGAAGTAAAAGGGAGTGTGAAATGTACAGAGGAATATCCCTATTGAGTCAAGTTGGTAAAATGTTTGCTAAAATATTAGAGAGGAGAGTAAGACACATAATAGAACCTCAGTTAAGTAATAATCAATTCGGATTCAGAAAAGGCAAAAGCTGCACTGATGCTATATGTACATTGAGACAACTATGTGAAAAAACAATAGAATATGACAGAAATCTAAATATAGTGTTTATCTATCTATCTATTGACTTTTCGAGCCGTAGCCTTTCCATAGGGCGTAGACCAAGATACACCTTCTCCTATCTGAATTTTTGTTCTAGCAGTTTTCTTTTAAAGATATTTTATCAAATCTCGCCATTTGTCTCTGTTCTGTGCAAGCTGCTCTATCTCATTGAGGGAGCCGAATCCTGCTGCTCTTGCCTCTCTCATCAATGTTCTTCTCAATGTCTCCCTGGGTCTTCCTCTTTTTCTCTTACCTGTTGTTTCCCATATGAGGGCTTGCTTTGCTATTCGGTTATTATCTCTTCTCATCACATGTCCAACATATGACCATCGTCTTTTATAGTGTTTATAGACCAGGAAAAAGCGTTTGATCGTGTGGACAGGAACAAACTTTGACAAACTTTAGAAACATACGGGGTAGCAGGACAACTACTAGATAATATAAGGGCATTATATAAAAACAGTCAAAGTGTCGTTAGAACATCGGAAGGTCTGTCAGAATGGTTTCAGGTTACAACAGGTGTAAGACAAGGATGTGTCCTCTCACCACTCCTCTTCATCATATATATGGACAAAATAAATCAGGAAACAACCAACAATAAGGAAAAATCAAATAATAACATAGAGGTAGAAAACTCCAACATCAACGAGCTACTCTTCGCAGATGACCAATGCCTAATAAATGAGGAAGAAAACTTGCTACAACAGCATTTAACATCTCTAGATAAAAGCTGCACAAACTACAGTATGAAAATTAACACAGCAAAAACAGAGGCTATGAGAATAAGCAAATTAAGACACCCATTAAACATTAAGATCAAAGATAAAGAAATAAAACAAGAAGATCGGGCATTAACAACGTCAATCAAGAAGTGAAAAGAAGACGGAAATGGCTAGGTCATGTTCTACGAATGGAATGATTCAGGCATTTGCACCTAGCATTAACATGGACACCATCTGTCAAATGAAGAAGAGGCAGACCATTGGGGACATGGCGAGAAACTCTATATGATGAAATGAGAGAATTCTGGTAAGAGTTCTCTATGCTTGATCCAGACCAGATTGGGTGGAGATCTCTTGTGACTGCCCTATACTCCGACCAAAGTTCAGAGGATTAAGAACAAACCTCTGTGCAGATGTCTGTCTGCCTCCCTGTCTGTCTGCCTCCCTGTCTGTCTGCCTCCCTGTCTGTCTATCTGATTCCATTTTCTTTCTTCTCTCTCTTTCCGACCTTCATCTAATGACTACTAACGGAAAGATGGCCCTCAAAGTCATCCGTCCTAAAACAGACGTTAAGCAGGTATGGATGGCTTGTGGTTTATTTGCATCTTTCGGCCCAACACATCTGACCTCAGCACAGCATGTTTGAGTAAGGGACTGCCTTCCCTCATTGCTTGGTTAGGCTAAACAGGTTAGTCTGTTACTAGAGGCACCTTAAGAGGTGGAGTAGAGTCTGGATCATTCTGGTTCATTGATCCAGGCACAAGCCATCAGCTATGAGTTACTGGCAGCTTCCAGCTCTGTTGCTATCATGCACGGTGTCTCCATCAGCTATGAGTTACTGGCAGCTTCCAGCTCTGTTGCTATGAGACACCTTGTCTCCATCAGCTATAAGTCACTGCCATCTTCCAGCTCTGTTGCTATGAGACACCTTGTCTCCTTCAGCTATGAATCACTGGCAGCTTCCAGCTCTGTTGCTATGAGACACCTTGTCTCCTTCAGCTAAGAATCACTGGCAGCTTCCAGCTCTGTTGCTATGAGACACCTTGTCTCCTTCAGCTATGAATCACTGGCAGCTTCCAGCTCTGTTGCCATGAGACACCTTGTCTCCATCAGCTATGAATCACTGGCAGCTTCCAGCTCTGTTGCTATGAGACACCTTGTCTCCATCAGCTATAAGTCACTGCCATCTTCCAGCTCTGTTGCTTTCAGGTGCCTTACCTCCTAGTTCCCATTTGAGGGCCTGCTTTTAGATTCCCTTGTCTCTTCTCTTCACATAGCCAACATATGACCACCTTCTTCTTGTTGTCTCTTCTCTTCACATAGCCAATTGTCATTGCTCTTATTTATGCACGAGTCTTAGAGTTCATTCGATGGTACACAAAGTGTTCTCCTGAGGCATTTGTTTTAAAAAAATACATCAAATTTATTTTCTATATTTTTTTAGTTGGTTTCCAGTTGTGTAGATATATGTATAGGTCTTAATAATAATAAGAACAGTAATATAATATTATACTCACATGATGGCAGGTAAAGCAACAGACAAGACCACAGGTGATGTCTATAATGGCCCGTGCTATATCCCAAAGAATGTCATTGAACTGGTATTCACTGTAAGTTTATGCTGTCTCTAGTAAAAAAAAAAAAGTAAAGAACCCCCGTCACGCCAAGTGGCGTATAGGGAATATGGTGTTAGTGACCATACATTTTACAAACCTTCCGCACATGATTTTTGGGGTAATGTGGTCGGTATTACGCCCGTGCCGCTTTACTTTCCCAGAAAAAAATCTGGTATCCATTAAAGGCTGGGTGAACCGGAAGCCGTCGGTTGGGATCAAACCCTACCTCTTGTCCTTTGTAGTCCAGTTCCTGTCTCTAGTGGTGGACTATATTTACTTCTCTCTCTACAAACTGTGTATTTGTTCTGAATCATTGGCCAGAGAACCACATCCTCAATGTCTTCCAGTACCATACCTGCTAGCACAGGTGAACATGTAGTAGTATCAGTCCTGAATTTAACATAGGGTGTTATTGACAGCATGATCCAGATTTTGTACAGAAAAGAACAATAGTCAAACATTGAGCTATTAGAATGTTTGGTTTTGACTTTGAATGTTAAACCAAGATAAGATGATTAGGCGGGGAACATGGAGGAGTCAATATTGGGTGCTAGACTATTAAAGGAAGCAGTAGTTAGCTTTTAAGGTTGACTTAGCGAAGACTTAGGGACTTTAAGGGTTCATTCAGGGGGATATTCATTCAGGGATCCAGAGAGGACTGATTGGGACAGTCCTTTAGAAGAGTGAGGACTGATTGGGATAGTCCTTTAGAAGAGTGAGGACTGATTGGGACAGTCCTTTAGAAGAGTGAGGACTGATTGGGATAGTCCTTTAGAAGAGTGGGGACTGATTGGGGTAGTCCTTTAGAAGAGCGAGGACTGATCCAGGGTGATGTGTCAGTGAGAGGATCATTCAGAAGATTTGTTTCTAAGGTAGACGTTCAACTGTAGGTAGATATTTTGGGTCTTAGATTAGTGTTTACATGGGAGATAAGGCTAGAAATATACAGATTTCATATGAGAAGTTATTGATACAAATTATGCACAGAAGTTATGTATTATTTTATGTTTGTAAAAGAAGCTATGTTGACTTAATTACAAAACCTGGAAGAATGTCATAATGCCGACTAAAGCCTAGACACATATACAGAATTTCCAATAATGATATAATTTGATGGATTCTTTTGATGGTCATAGTCAACCTTATGTGTAATAAGTGAGTTTTATATGCAATCAAAATATCCACCCAGATGAGTTATAAAGTGTAGCTAAAGAACTATGTGAATAAACTTTTATATGAGGCCTAGACGATGTCTTGAGTCATCATATGAAGTGTCGAACAGAATATTTGGAGTTGCCTATTCTCTATTGTTCTGTGTATAGTTATCAGCATTGTATGGTAACTGTTACAAACATGTGTCCCCATAACTTTCAATCTCCACATTTGTTTATCAGCTCTTTTGTCGTTGACTTCCTTCCAAACCACATTCTAAAGCTGTCTTGTATCTTTTCTCTATTCTGCTTACCCCACATCTCTTTTTCCCTCGATTTCTCCTGTTGTTACAATAAATTTCAGCTACTCACTTCTCAAATATATAGTCCCCAAAAATAATGATTCTTTCCTTTTCTTTGGAATTAGATTTTTGTTGTTGCTTTGGCCTTTTCTTTTGTCTCCAACATTTTTCTTGTCTGTTGTCTTATTGTCCATGATTCACTTCCATACATCAAGATTCATTCATTTATTTTCCTCTCAGGCTAAAGATGGAACATAGGATGGAGGTCATAGTTCTCCATGATTGATAATTTGCCGCTAGTTCTTGTAGTTCTTGGTTGTTTCTTAGTTCCATGGTTGATAATTTGCTGCTAGTTCTTGTAGTTCTTGGTTGTTTCTTAGTTCCATGGTTGAGCCTTCCTTAGTAATTGTTCTGTGTAGCCATTCTCTGGCTGCCTTGTGTGGTCTGACAATGTCAAAATTAGCTCAACATAACTCTTAAAAGTTGTCAAATCATCGGACAACTGTCACTGCTATTGTCCAACAAGGAAGTAACTCTAGAGGCAAAATGGGCACTCTACAACACAATCTTTATCTCAACGTTGTGCTACCAATGCCAGACCTGGACTTTAGACTCAAGAACAATAAGAAAAATAATCAATTCTGAGATGAAATGTGTTAAACGAATGGCAGGAAATAACCTTAGAGATAAGATCAGAAATCTATCTATCTTTCGTTCGCTCGAAGTATTGTCTATATCAGCAATGTCGTTTTCTGTATGAATTTTACTGTCTTTTGTAATTCTTGCAGTGGCCCATATATATCCTCATCAAGGCCAGCTCCTTGTCGTGGGGATGGGGCTTAACAGTCACCAGGGACTGAAAACCAAGACTGGCCAGGCCTTCCTACAACCAAGCAAGACCACAGTCTGCTCTAGCAAGTTCAAGTGCTGAAGTCGGAGGCAACCAGCCAAAAGGCGCACAAAAATCAGGATGCCACGCACTCAACGCAAATGGAAGAATGTCTATAAACTGGATGTCCTTCTCAACCGCTCTGTGGAGTCAGGGGGCGAGAGAATAGAGCTACTGGCCAATCCAAAATAAGACCACTTAAAATAATGCACTGGAATGCTGAAGGCATCAACAGCAAAAGAGATGGGTACAGTAAAAAGATAGAATTAGAGAATATCCTGCATGAAGAACAAGTAAGCATATGCTGTTTGCAGGAAACCCATCTAAACAATGACATAGCCTTGAAGATTAGGGGATACCAGTGCTACCGATCTGACAGAAAAAATAGACAAAAGGGCGGAATACTGACTCTTGTAAGGATCAGAAATAAAGAACTGAGAAAAAAAACTAGGAATAATCCCTGGTGTAGAATACATAAAGAAACAACAGATAAAATTGTTTGGCCACATGATGAGGCGGAAAAATCAAAACACAACGAGCCTTCATTTAATGTTGTGAGAACACCAGATTCAAGGGTCGACTACAAAAAAGATGGTTTGATGAAATATTAGAAACACTAGGAAACATAACAGCAACAGATGCCAACAAAAGAGCAAAATATCCCCTGGACACTGAAAGGTAAATAAGGAAAGAAAGAAGAAGAAAAAGAAGTAGAAGAACTCTGAAGAACTAAAATGTATCAACTGCTTTCTCTGCATTGTTTGCAGTTGACCATTAATTTGTATAAGATTAATATTTTTGATCTTCCATTTATTTTGGTTAGATATTGTGCAGGAGCTCTTTACTATTCTTACCTTTCTCTATCTGAGATGAGATGCCTGGTCCCCTACTACATCCAGAATAGATATCACCTGATCCAGTGTATCTCCCATCTCACGTAAACCAAATACATATATATCCGCTCGAACCATCCCCCTTTTTATGTTATTCCATTTTGCATTAGTGACCTATTGTTTATAGTTTTTTTTCTCATTGTTAGTCTTGTTTACTTACATTAGGTCCCTCACAGTCAAATGCCACAGGTAGTACATATTCTCCCTAATTTAACACTTCAGAAAATGCTTCACTACAAACTGTGGTCAGTTTAACACTTCAAAAAACACTTCACTACAAGTTGACTCAATTTAACACTTCACTACAAACTGTAGTCAGTTTAACACTTCAGAAAACATTTCTCTACAAGTTTACTAAATTTAACACTTTACTACAAGTTTAGTTGACACTACAGAAAATGCTTCACTACAAGTTTAGTCAATTTAATGCTTTACTACAAGTTTAGTCAATTTAACACTTCACTACAAGCTGTCTTCCGAGCCAACATCCATTTGTCCTGGGCTGCCACAAGGCTCACCATTGTCACCAGTTCTATTTAACGTGTACACAATAACGATCACGGAACAACAGCTGGATGGGAGGGGAAGAACTATGACTTTTGCTGATGATATTCTGGTATATCGACAGGGAAGAGACAGACGGGGAATCGCCTCCACAATGCAAGATGAACTCGATCGCATTTCTTCCTGGTGTGGGGTTTCAGGTGCCTTGGTTAATCCTAATAAAGCATCAGTTTCATGGTTCTCCCTTAACAATCATATCGTTAATACAACCACACCGGTAGTACGAATGGGAGCTGATGAGGTGACCAGGGACAAGTTGATGACATACCTCGGAGTTAAGTTTGATTGCAGCCTGTGTTTTCGGGACCACGTCGACCATGTGATAACAAAATCCCGCAAAGGATTAGCTGCCTTGAAGGTCATGGCAGCTGCCAACATCGAGCAGAGGCTACTTATTCTTCTGTTCCAGGGATTAGTCCTCGCACCAATCGAGTATGCCCTGGCCATTCTTACTGTCAGTACGACTCAAATTGATAGGCTGGAGAAAATACAAAATGAAGCCATGCGCATTATCCTAGGATGTACGAGGGACACTCCCTGTGTAGCAATGAGGTATCTTCTTGACTTTCCAACCATGGATGACAGAATTAAGATCTGGAGAGCACGAGCATACCTGAAGATTAGTACAGATACAGAGCATCCATTGCACCACGTGCTCAACACAGAGAAAGGTACCAGGCTAAAAAGAGGCAAATCATGGGTGGGCCGGGCAGAAGATGTCATCAAACAGGTCTATGGGCTTACCAATATCAGCGTTGGTGAGGAGTGGATACCGGTGCCTACGTCATTCAAGGGAACTTTCTCATGTATTGTCACACTCGACAGGAAAAGTAGGGAACAGAACCCGGTCGTGGTTAATGCTGAGGTCAACGGTCTCATCTGCGATAATACCGATGAGAAAGATGCAGTCATCTATACAGACGGATCTGTAAGACGACACGAAAGAAGTGCATGGGCATTTACAGCACGCTCAGCAGGCAGAATAGCCAAGGAAGACAGTGGTGCATACGCCATGACCACGAGTAGCATGACAATGGAGGTGATGGCAGTGACCAAGGCATTCAAATGGTTAGAGTCACAAGACTACATCCACGCATGTATACTGAGTGATTCGATGAGCATGATAAAAAAAGTGGAGGCGGGCTATGTACGCATGCAATGGGTAGAGTCGTTGCAGAAATCCAAAATACGTAAGGTCACCTTTGTCTATGTCCCTGGACATGCGGGAGTACGGGGAAATGAGAGAGCTGACAGGTTGGCTAGCTGCACTGTCGTTGAGGACGGGCAACCGATGGATCGGGCGGACATCATCAATGCCCTTCGAGATGTTGGAAGAGCACAGGACTTCGACAAACACAGATCAACGTCACTTCTTCGGATGATGGAAATGGGAGTTAAGATGGGCACGGCCAGAAATGAGAAACTTGGTGGCCTTTTAAGAAGACTTAACAACCAACATAGAACTGGAGTCGTCAGTCGCTGGACACTGAGGGAATTGCTGAGGAGGGGATCTGAGCACCTATGGACATGTTCGGAGTGCAATGATGATGACCCGCAAATAACTCAATAACTCAATACAAGCTGTAGTCAGTTTAACACTTCAGAAAACACTTCAATACAAGTTTACTCAATTTAACACTTCACTACAAGCTGTAGTCAGCTTAACTCAGAAAACACTTCACTACAAGCTGTAGTCAGCTTAACTCAGAAAACACTTCACTACAAGCTGTAGTCAGCTTAACTCAGAAAACACTTCACTACAAGCTGTAGTCAGCTTAACTCAGAAAACACTTCACTACAAGCTGTAGTCAGCTTAACTCAGAAAACACTTCACTACAAGCTGTAGTCAGCTTAACTCAGAAAACAACCCAAAACAAAGCCTAATCTGTGGAACACTGATATTGTTGATGTTTTATTGTTTCACACAGCCCAACCAAGTACCTATTCCGCTGATCTTGTACACAGAGAAGGTGACAGTGGTAGTCGGACATGGCCCCAAAGTCAGCGTTTGTATCTCTGATAAAAAAAAGAGTATTTACAACTTTGATATGTCATTAGCTCAGACAGGAGGTCTGGAGAAGCTGAACTTCTAGTGCAGAGATCTTTTATCTTTCACATTCACGGTAACAAATGTATGTTAGGTGAATCCGTTTGACAGAATTGTTTGTGATCCAAGAACAAGTGGTGTTTGTGTGTAAGGAGAAGGTTTCACTTGTTCTACAATTGCTAGTGTTTCATACTTTCTCTTTGGAATTTTGACAAAGCAATCAGTAACTGCGTGTGAAAGCTGGAAAACAACAAGAGATATGGAAACAAGGTTGAACGCATTTGAAAATAAATGTCTAAGGAAAATACTTGGTATAGTGTGGAACGAATTCAAAACAAACGAGGAAATTAGAGAATCGCCAATCAACCACTAATATCTTCAGTAATAAAGAAAAGACAATGGGCATACGTTGGACATGTGATGAGAAGAGATAATAACCGAATAGCAAAGCAAGCCCTCATATGGGAAACAACAGGTAAGAGAAAAAGAGGAAGACCCAGGGAGACACTGAGAAGAACATTGATGAGAGAGGCAAGAGCAGCAGGAATCGGCTCCCTCAATGAGATAGAACTGCTTGCACAGAACAGAGACAGATGGCGAGATTTGATAAAATATCTTTAAAAGAAAACTGCTAGAACAAAAATTCAGATAGGAGAAGGAGTATCTTGGTCTACGCCCTATGGACCGGCTACGGCTCGAAAGGTCAATAGATAGATAGAATCAGTAACTGTGTGGTTACGGCTTCTTGTAGGCAAGATCTCATTAGTTTTCCTTAAAGTTAAGAACAAAGAAGGAAGTCAGTCATCTAGAGGCACATTGCTGGGCAGCAACAAATTCACTTTGCTTGATTCATGTCCATAATTAACTTTGTATCTCACAGACGTAGTCCATCTTCCACACCTGTGCTCTCCATCAAGTGCTCTTTGTTCTACTCTTTTCTCTTCCTTTCCAGTGCTCTCCATCAAATGCTCTTTGTTCTACTCTTTTCTCTTCCTTTCCAGTGCTCTCCATCAAGTGCTCTTTGTTCTACTCTTTTCTCTTCCTTTCCAGTGCTCTCCACCAAGTGCTCTTTGTTCTACTCTTTTCTCTTCCTTTCCAGTGCTCTCCATCAAGTGCTCTTTGTTCTACTCTTTTCTCTTCCTTTCCAGTGCTCTCCATCAAGTGCTCTTTGTTCTAAGTGCTCTTCAACTACTTTTCTCTTCCTTTCCAGTGCTCTCCATCAAGTGCTCTTTGTTCTACTCTCTTTCTTCTTTCTCTTCTCATCAAGTGCTCTTTGCTCCTCCAGTGCTCTCAAGTGCTCTTTGTTCTACTCTTTTTCTCTCGCTCTCCATCAAGTGCTCTTTGTTCTACTCTTTTCTCTCCCTCTCCAGTGCTCTCCATCAAGTGCTCTTTGTTCTACTATTTTCTCTCCCTCTCCAGTGCTCTCCATCAAGTGTGCTCTTTGTTCTACTATTTTCTCTCCCTCTCCAGTGCTCTCCACCAAGTGCTCTTTGTTCTACTCTTTTCTCTCCCTCTCCAGTGCTCTCCACCAAGTGCTCTTTGTTCTACTCTTTTCTCTCCCTCTCCAGTGCTCTCCATCAAGTCCTCTTTCTTCTACTCTTTTCTCTTCCTTTGCAGTGCTCTCCATCAAGTGCTCTTTGTTCTACTCTTTTCTTTTCCTACTTTATTGGGTCAAGCCTGATCTGTCCAGTTGGTAGTTGAGAGCATTAATCACTGTCTCCATTGGGCTTCCTGTAGGTTGGCATAACACCATGTTCTTTCTCTCTCTTGACCTTCATCATCATTGAGTGCCGTCTCCACATCAAAGATTGGCTACCATGGAGCGCCATCCCACTCTGTCTCTTGCTTTGATAATGCAGGTTGTCATAGGTTGACTTCTCTCTTGACCTTCATCATCATTGAGTACCGTCTCCACATCGAAGGTTGGCTACCATGGAGCACCATACCACTCTGTCTCTTGCTTTGATGGTGCAGGTTGTCATAGGTTGACTTCTCTCTTGACCTTCATCATCATCATGAGTGAATCCTCATCATCTTGACCTTCACCCAATGAAAGAAAGGTTTCATCCTCTTCGTCATTCTCCCTTAAAAGGATGTCAAATGGGCATAGATGATTTGTGTTGTGGTTTATTTCTGCCCTTCAACCCAGTATATCCAACTTCAGCTCAGTGTTTTTGAGTACCAGGTTGCCTTCCCTTGTCAACCCTTACTCGCTCAGCCAAACTAGATTGGTTAGTCTGTTTTTGGTAGCAAAGAGAAGGCTCTGCATGGTTCTGGTTCACCAATCCTGCACAGCTAATTGTTCTAATATAAAAGTGGCATTTTAGTTATGATCTTAAAAATGTTGCAGCAATTTTGGATGTGGATGTCCCAAATCTAGTACATTCTACTCATTCTTAAAATAGAAATTTTATGGAAGTGGTTTCAATTTGTGATATCACATGCTAATGTAAGATATTTAGCTGATGTAAATTTGTATTTGTGAATATTTGAGTAGTTAATGCTAGTAACTAAAAAGACTAAATATTGGCAAATCAGAAAGTTTTGGGGTTGCAGTATTCAATTTTTAGCCACAAAAATATTATAATTCTAGGCTTATTTAATTCATTTTGAATGTATTAAAGAAGAAACATGTATTTGATATTTTTGGAAAGACACTCAAATATCAGTGACAAACAACTGTGCCTGACACAAGCCATCAGCTGTAAGTCACTGGTAACTACAGCTCTGTTACTGCCATGCACAGGAGACAAATAATAATAAATAAATATTATTATAGAGGGAAACTTCCGAGGCGATAATTCAGGGAATTATAGAAGGAAGAGGTATGTATTACAGCACTCAGAAAAAATGACAAATAAACAACAGAAAACAACAAAGAACAATATACGGTCTGAAGCAGGATCGAACCCGTACTCCATGGCACTGCGCCTTGCCACGAGAAGCCGAACGCTTGGTACACTGCCACTCAGCTATCTTGTGTAGTGAAGTCACTTGATTCCTATCTTGTGTAGATGTCCTCTAAGGCCACAATGACCTGCTGTAAGTGTGAATATCTTAGTCTGCTTATGTCTGCTGAGTTTGTTTAAGCTGTCTTGTTCTCATATCTTCTATACAACTTCCCCCATTCTGTTTTCCTGGCTTGCTTCAGCATTGTCTTAAGTTTTTTGAAGACCGGGGATTAGTTGGACTGTTGAAGGCTTCCACCTTCTTCTGTCAGTTGGTCTGCTCTCTCGTTTCCAGGGGTGCCACAGTGGCTGGTACCTACTGCAGGAGGAGAGCTGACTCATTGCTATGATATGAGATTAGTAACTATACATCTGTTCAAACTTTGCTCCCAGCAATGACACATATCAAGTTCTTTTACATGCTGAACTTGAAAACACAATTTTATTTCTTTTGTCCTCGTGTAAGACTAGGTACTTGGTCTGATCTGTCTTTAGGTCACTCGGGGGGGAAACCAGATTGTTCCAGATGTGGTTCAAAGTGGATACCTTACATCAGCTCTGGTATCTAGTCTGATGTGTCCAAGGGTCAACCACTCCATTGTTTCTTCATCATTCTGTCTCCACTTGGGGCTACAGATGCTGATTCCATTGACAGACTTCACGCTCTGGTTCACTACTCTTCTAAACAGCCTAAAACCTTGTTCTTCTGGACTGTCCCAGTGATAATTTGTCTAGTACATTCTACAGTTTGATAAACTGGAGAATATTTTCTGTAGTACTTCAATCTACAGTTTGATAAACTGGAGTTTGGTAAACTGGAGAATAAGCTCTGTGTTTTAGTAAATTGGAGAATAAGTATTTTGATAAACTGGAGAATAAGTGTTTTTTATAAACTGGAGAATAAGTGTTTTGATAAACTGGAGAATAAGTGTTTTGGTAAACTGGATAATAAGTGTTTTGGTAAACTGGATAATAAGTGTTTTGGTAAACTGGAGTTATAAGTATTTTGGTAAACTGGAGTTATAAGTGTTTTGGTAAACTGGATAATAGGTGTTTTGGTAAACTGGAGTTATAAGTATTTGGTAAACTGGAGTTATAAGTGTTTTGGTAAACTGGAGAATAAGTGTTTTGATAAACTGGAGAATAAGTGTTTTGGTAAACTGGATAATAAGTGTTTTGGTAAACTGGATAATAAGTGTTTTGGTAAACTGGATAAAAAGTGTTTTGATAAACTGGAGAATAAGTGTTTTGATAAACTGGAGAATAAGTGTTTTGATAGACTGGAGAATAAGTGTTTTGATAAACTGGAGAATAAGTGTTTTGATAAACTGGATAATAAGTGTTTTGGTAAACAGGATAAAAAGTGTTTTGATAAACTGGAGAATAAGTGTTTTGATAAACTGGAGAATAAGTGTTTTGGTAAACTGGATAATAAGTGTTTTGATAAACTGGAGAATAAGTGTTTTGGTAAACAGGATAAAAAGTGTTTTGATAAACTGGAGAATAAGTGTTTTGATAAACTGGAGAATAAGTGTTTTGGTAAACAGGATAAAAAGTGTTTTGATAAACTGGAGAATAAGTGTTTTGATAAACTGGATAATAAGTGTTTTGGTAAACAGGATAAAAAGTGTTTTGATAAACTGGAGAATAAGTGTTTTGATAAACTGGAGAATAAGTGTTTTGGTAAACAGGATAAAAAGTGTTTTGATAAACTGGAGAATAAGTGTTTTGATAAACTGGACTGGATAATAAGTGTTTTGATAAACTGGAGAATAAGTGTTTTGGTAAACTGGATAATAAGTGTTTTGATAAACTGGAGAATAAGTGTTTTGATAAACTGGAGAATAAGTGTTTTGGTAAACAGGATAAAAAGTGTTTTGATAAACTGGAGAATAAGTGTTTTGATAAACTGGATAATAAGTGTTTTGGTAAACAGGATAAAAGTGTTTTGATAAACTGGAGAATAAGTGTTTTGATAAACTGGAGAATAAGTGTTTTGGTAAACAGGATAAAAAGTGTTTTGATAAACTGGAGAATAAGTGTTTTGATAAACTGGATAATAAGTGTTTTGATAAACTGGAGAATAAGTGTTTTGATAAACTGGAGAATAAGTGTTTTGATAAACTGGAGAATAAGCTCTGCATTGTCTTGAGATTAACGTCTTGTTTGTGGTGACAATTGGGAACAAAAAATTCAACAACACAAATTTGGCAGATAAAAAACATTAGCTGTTTATTGAAGTTTGTGAATACGTACAAAAACATTTGGGTTTCTGATTTTGAAATTATATCTTCGTATGTCTCCGTTTCAAAATGTTACATATATTATTATTATTCTGTAACACAAACATTATTTAAATATGTCTTTCTGCTATTATATCTGAAATAACATATGCCTTTATTTGTCATATAAATATACCACATATGACATATGTTCTGTAACATGTTATTAATGTCATCGAATCAGGTACTCTGCTGAACGTATAACTTTATGGTTATATAGTGGCTGTCATCTATAATAATTTATTTTGATTTCTTTATTTTATTGCTTGACTTTTGAACATTTGCGTTTCTGCTCATGGTGGCAATGTAATTATGTATGTTGTATAAACTAAATAAAATTGAATATAAAAATAATTGCGTTTTGTACAGTAAACATGTAACTGCAGGTATTTGATTTAAGCTTTGTATCATAGCCAGATAACAAGGACGTTGTCAAGATATACATGGGCTTGGGGGGGGGGGGGGGGGGGTGTATGAACAATAAGTACATTTTGATTACCAATTTCCAAAACAGGCATGACTTGTTCTTACCATTTTTCTTTTTTTTTTAAGATGAAAAGGAAGAAGAAAATAAAGGTTTTTTTTTCTTTGTTTTCCACCCATAGCTTGCAGCAGGTATGTGCTTCCACATGATTTCTTTGTATCTTAACCCAAGATTACAATACCTTCGTAAAAATGGCCACCTCAAAATGCAAATTCTTAAAATTTGACAGTTTGCTGTTGGCAAACATCCCTACCCCCTCCCCAACTTTCCTAATTACTACATCCGTTGATCCCTGAGTGTTGAATTTGTTTCCTTTGATATTGGGTCAGACATAAATGTGTACACAACACACATAAATGTGTGCACTATAAAAAGTAAGTACTACACTATCGTACAAAAGGTTTTTTTTTTAAATTTTTTTTCTTATGACGGTGGAAATCTTGGCCATTGGCGAGACATCGAACAAACCCTTTTAAACAGGACAGCCAGCGAACATTGCTAAGAGGGAGCCAGACATATGGCTGAATTGACGAACCTATGGCTGCCGTGAGAAGAGACAATGTTACAACTCCAGTAGCCTCAGCGCAATGAGGTCATCAAATCTAAGCCAGCCCATGAAGATGATTACAGCCTCTGATTCCTGTGTCTCTGCTGGGGTAAACACAGCTGTGTAGCTAAAGTTCACAGAAAATCTGAATCACAGAACTCCAAATGTAACAATTGAGTGGTAGTAGATTTACCAGGGTATCTCATCAAGTCATCACTCACAGATAGGTCTCGTACTCTGGGGTTAAGACCCGCAAGGTAATTTAGACAATGTTGTCAGCGACCCCCAGCTGATGGCTTGCGACAGGATTGGTGAACCAGAACCATCCAAAACCTGCTCCACCTCTTCGTGGTGCCTTCAGTAACAGACTAACCTGTCTAGTCTGGCCAAGCGAGCAGGAATCGAAGAGGGAAGACAACCCGGTACTCAGAAATGTCGTGCTGAAGTTGGGTGTGTTGGGCCGAAAGGTGCAAATATCACAGTTATACTGTAAACCACAACACAACGCAGACACACCTACTTAACGTCCTTTTAAGGGCAGATGATGAAGAAAAGTATTCCTTTAGTCATCGGGCGAACAAAAGCAAGACAACTTTGATGGCTGCAACCAGCTTCTTCCATTCGTGTTGTGAAATGACAAAAGTCAAGACCTCTTCTTTTATAATCTTCACTTCTTTGTTCCCCGTTTTCTCATGAAATATTGTAAACATGTTATATATATCATCTCTTATGATCTATTTTAGTGTACCAAAATAGAATTATACTCAAGAATTCAGAATTGGGAAAATTATTAGCACGAAAACTAAAATTTCATCAGCAAACAGCTGCGATGGGAAGCATAAGGTCAATTTTTAGTAAGGGAAGCAGCAAAATTTTCATCTGTTCTGATTGGTCTTAATTTGATCAAGGTCATGATAGTTTTCGTAGCTCTGAAAAGATTTAAATCTTCATTTTATGTCAGGGGAGTCTGGAAACAGTTGCAAAATTAAAATATGTGCTGTAGGTGGATCACAAAGTGCAAAACATAGGGCAACAAGCACTCAACACAAGTCTTAATTAAGCCAAGAATAAATAAGCATATTATTATAATAAAACAGTTATAAATGTTCTTTCTCTTGCATTCAGTTTGCGATGCCAAGGGGGGGGTAATAAAAGTATGTGAAGCAAGTGCTGTAAACAAAAACATTGATGCTGAGCACAGCATACATCAGAGAAGCCAAGTGGGATTATTTACATGAAGACTCTTTCTTTTACTAGGCCGGAGAGATAAGATTAGACATGAAGATCTGAGGAAAACAGCTGGGAATAATTCACGCCATAGAGTACATAATGAAACAGATAAAATGGTTTGGCCATGTGGTAAGACAGAAAGATCAAAACACAACACGAGATTTTAATAATGGTTGTGAGAACACCAGACTCAAGAGCCCACCATGAAAGAGATGGATTTATGGAATATTAAAAACACTAGGAGACATAACAGCAGCAGAGGCCAACAGAAAAGCACGAGACCACAAACTGTATCTTCCCTCAATACTAAAGGTAAAGATGATAGGAAAAAGACCCTTTTTATTTTTAAATCCTTGGCGGAGTCCAGGGGGAGGTAAAAAAATACTTGCAGAAGATGAGATGAAAACAATATGGGAAGACAAGGAACATCTTTGACAAACAAAAAAGCACAAAATGGGTTGGACAATGTTAGCTGAAGACTTGTGCTCCAAAGGGAGAGAAGAAAATATAGAGACAGCAAGAGACTGAAATAGGGAGCCGCGATAGCTCAGTGGTTAGTGAACTGGACTACAAAGGACAAGAGGTAGGGTTTGATCCCAACCGACGGCTTCCGGTTCACCCAGCCTTTAATGGGTGCCAGAATTTTTTCTGGGAAAGTAAAGCGGCACGGGCGTAATACCGACCACATAACCCCAAAAATCATGTGCTGAAGGTCTGTAAAATTTAAGGTCACTAACACCATATTCCCTATACGCCACTTGGCATGACGCAGGTACTGTTTTTTACTTTTAAGAGACTGAAATCAATGACAACTTTAAAAAAAAAAAAAAGGTGGGGGGTGTTACAGCTTTACGTAGGTGAGGAACAAAACAAAAGCAAATTGATTTTGCAGCTCAGTGGGACTTCAGCTGATATAACAGACACAAAACAAAAATATAGAGACACACATAAATCTAACTCATCATCATCAAGTACCAAGCCTGCTGGCGTAGGTGATCATGTCTCTCCACAACTTTCAATCATGACATTTATCGTTTCTGTTGTTGACCTTCTGCCAAGCCATTCTCTTAAGCTGCCTGGTATCTTTTCTCTTTGCTTCCCTCTCTATCTCTTCGTCCCTCAATTTTCCCAGTTGTTAGAATATATTCCAGATGTTCTCTTCTCATTACATGGCCAAAAAATGATGATTGTTTCTTCCTAATATTGGAAATTAGCTCTCTTTTTGATTTGGCCTCTTTCAGGACGTTTTCATTACTCTTCTTAGCTGTCCATAGTATTCTCAACATTCTTCTGTAAAACCACATTTCTACAGACTCCAGTGATTTTCTTGTCTGTTTTCCTATTGTCCATGTTTTGCATCCATATGTTAAGACTGGCTCTACATAACATTTAAGAACTCTCTTTCTTGTTTCTATTGTCAAAAATGGATTGCACAGTATCTTCCTCATTTTTTTGGAAAGCTTCTTTTGCCTGAGCCATTCTGCCTCTCATCTCTGTTGTACATCTTCCGTTTGAGGTTAACAAAGTTCCCAAATATTTACTAATATTTATTAAATAAAATAAGAGAGTTCATCGGTGCTATATAGAACCAATTCTGACCTATGGAAGTGAATCATGGACAGAAGACAAACAAATGGAAAGATGATTAGAGGCCACAGAAATGGGATTTCTCAGAAGAATGTTGAAAGTTCCTGGACAGCTAAAAAGACAAATGAGGAAGTTCTCAAAGAGGCCAACACAAAAAGGCAGCTTCTAAAAAACATCAGAAAGAAACAATCAACATTTTTCAGGCACATAATGAGAAGATGAAAGTTGGAATACTTGGTTACAACTGGAAAAATAAAAGGAAAGAGATCGCGGACGACAAAGAGAAAATACTGGATAGTTTGGTGTCATGGCATGGAAAACATTCAACAACAGAACTGATACGATGCACTGTAGATAGAAGATTGTGGAAGGACATGATCGCCTACACCAACTGGTATGGCACATGATAATGATGATGATTTATTAAATCTAACTTCATAGCAGTAATATGCTAGACAAAGAGGGAAAACAATAAAGCACATCCCTGATATACTAGTCCAATGTGAAGCTTGGCCAACACCCAACTGGCCTAAATCATAATACTGAGCTACCAGAGAGAAAGGGTTCTAAAAATCTGTGGCGGTGGGTACTGGTTCCCCACTATACCACTCCTAGAAGCGCTAATATGTGTGTATAAATAAAAAAGACTACATTTGCATATAAACCCATTTTGGGGGGGGGGGGGGAATCTTGCTGGTTGCAAGGCAAGATGTCAATCTCAAGACAGAGGTTGTGACTTCAAATCCCGGCTGAACCAGTTGGGATTTTTATTGATGATTTCTCTCTGCGGCAAACCCTCCTCCCCCGTCTCAGCAGCGGGGCCCCAGCTTACAACGTCAACTACTCATCAATAAAACAAATATGAATACTTCTGAAGCCGGAATTATCTGCCTGTGCGGCGAGGGACCTCTATGTACACGGCTGCCAGGGAAAAATGGATTAACACGCAAAATTCAGTTCCTAGTCTCTAGGGACTTTGTTAGAGGTAAAAGCTGGTGAATGAAAGAAGGAAAAAAATAAGCCCCCATATACATCTGCGACCTTACTACTTCATTCAGCTTGAATGTGTGAACAAGTGACAAGAGCAAGAAACTTCACAGTCTTTGTGTCAAGATGAATACGATAAATGCACACAAATAATCAGGAATTTAAAACCCACATTTATAATAATAAATAACAAAATAATACAAATGCCCTTTTCTCTCAATTAAAATAACTATTTAAGATTTGAATTAATTTTTTTAAATCTAACTCTAAATCTGAATAATTTCTAGTCAAATTCTATACGTGGATAATTTCTTATCTAATTCTATATGTTGATAATTTCTTATCCAATTCTATAAGAGGATAATTTCTTATCCAATCCTAGACATGGATAAAAACCACTGATCATGTGTTTCATGAACCCATGACATTTGTTCATTTAATCTTATTGTGTAGAATTTGTTTTCTCAAGTTTATTGAAAATATACAGTTAACTGACTGATCAGCTTCACTGTGCATTGGACAACTCCATAAAAATATATAACTGGAGGTGAAACACCTCAGTCATATCCAAGCTGAAAATGTGTACCAGACTCATAAAGTTTGGGTACGTAAAATTATTATGAAAAATATTATAGACTAGCCCAATCTGCTCACTCGCTGTCCTCTTTATGTCCTAGGGCACAGAATATCACTGCTAGAGATTGTCCATGTTGTGTGTCCTGAGCCAAGCTTTCAAATCCACCTTACATAAAACCATTCTCCATTAGTTCTTTATCAATCATTCAATGCCATGTTTTCCTTTGGCTTTTTCTTTTACTATTGACTATCTCACCTACAAACAAGTAAAACACCCTCACCTACAAACAAGTAAAACACCCTCACCTACAAACAAGTAAAACACCCTCACCTACAAACAAGTAAAACACCCTCACCTACAAACAAGTAAAACACCCTCACCTACAAACATCTAAAACACCCTCACCTACAAACAAGTAAAACACCATCACCTACAAACAAGTAAAACACCCTCACCTACAAACATCTAAAACACCCTCACCTACAAACAAGTAAAACACCCTCATCAACAAACATCTAAAACACCCTCACCTACAAACAAGTAAAACACACTCACCTACAAACAAGTAAAACACCCTCACCTACAAACAAGTAAAACACCCTCATCAACAAACATCTAAAAACACCCTCACCTACAAACAAGTAAAACACCCTCACCTACAAACAAGTAAAACACCCTCACCAACAAACAAGTAAAACACCCTGACCAACAAACAAGTAAAACACCCTCACCAACAAACAAGTAAAACACTCTCACCTACAAACAAGTAAAACACCCTCACCTACAAACAAGTAAAACACCCTGACCAACAAACAAGTAAAACACCCTCATCAACAAACATCTAAAACACCCTCACCTACAAACAAGTAAAACACCTTCACCAACAAACAAGTAAAACACCCTCACCCACAAACAAGTAAAACACCCTCACCAACAAACAAGTAAAACACCCTCACCAACAAACATCTAAAACACCACCAAACAAACAAGTAAAACACCCTCACCCACAATCAAGTAAAACACCCTCACCCACAAACAAGTAAAACACCCTCACCAACAAACAAGTAAAGCACCCTCATCAACAAACAAGTATAACACCCTCACCTATAAACACCTAAAACACCCTCTGCTACAAACATCTAAAACACCCTCATCTATAAATATTCAAAAACAACTCACAATTCTATGGCAAGAGGTGATAAGAAAGCATATTTCCCCGTAAAATTATTCAAATATCTCCAACATGAAATGACAAGAAACACTGTTCATAAAGAGTTTAGCTACAAGAGACACAAAGTGACAGGAGAGTTAAAGAGCTTTGTTAAAAGAGATACAAAGTGACAGGAGAGTTAAAGAGCTTTGTTAAAAGAGATACAAAGTGACAGGAGAGTTAAAGAGCTTTGTTAAAAGAGATACAAAGTGACAGGAGAGTTAAAGAGCTTTGTTAAAAGAGATACAAAGTGACAGGAGAGTTAAAGAGCTTTGTTAAAAGAGATACAAAGTGACAGGAGAGTTAAAGAGCTTTGTTAAAAGAGATACAAAGTGACAGGAGAGTTAAAGAGCTTTGTTAAAAGAGATACAAAGTGACAGAAAGAGCTTTCCTAAAAGAGCCAATCTCACCACAAGCAATCAGTAAGTGTCTCGGCCCTGCAGAATATTGTAATCTGTGGTACGAGAGTAGTTAGAATAAATGTGACTCCAAGGCCATAACTGGTAACGTTCCGGGACACGACACTGGGTTATTGAGTTATTTGCGGGTCATCATCATTGCACTCCGAACATGTCCATATGTGCTCAGATCCCCTCCTAAGCAATTCCCGCAGCGTCAAGCGTCTGACGACTCCAGTTTTATGTTGGTTGATAAGTCTTCTTACACGGCCACTAAGTTTCTCGTTTCTGGCTGTGCCCATCTTAACTCCCATCTCCATCATCCGAAGAAGTGACGTGGATCTGTGTTTGTCGAAGTCCTGTACTCTGACATGACACTGGCATGATAATAATCTCCATGAAGCGACAATCAGGACATCTAGTGGTGTTCGCTTTGAATATTTATCTTGCAAGTTAAAATGTTTACCTCAGAGACAAAACTTTTCAAACTGCCCTCATAGATGGCACAGTTGCTTGAATTTCATTCAGGTATCCTCGAAGTCTGAAAATTTCTTAAACATCTTGACTGAATTCAATACAAACCAAAACCTCATTGAAACCGTGATCTGAAAGAAACTAAGGGATTGGATCCAGTAATTTGCATTTTTCTTCGGACAGTTACATGAGATCAATTTAAAATTTTAAAATTGTTCTTAATTTTTTTTTTTTTAACATTAACTTTACCTATTGTCTGTGTGTTTTTTATATTTCTGTCTGTAGGTGTTTTGTATTTCTGTCTGTGTGTTTTCCATTTCTGTCTGTGAGTATTTTCTATATCTCTACAGAATGTCTGCTTTTAGTCCCCATTTTGTGTCATCTTTTATCATCACAAAGATTCATTAATCACAAAGATCCATTGAACACAAAGATCCATTGTGTTAAACAAGAAAATAGGATCTTAGTTCCAGGAACTTCTGTCACTTCTGGACATTTGATCGTTATTCTTCATGTTGAATTTCTAGTCCTCCTTCTGATGAAAGTATGTTCCCAAAATATGTTTGTTTCCCTATTAATCTGTCCTATACAATTTTACATTTATTTTGTTACATATCCGACCATTTCGTTGATGCTGTTTCTATTTCTTTCTTTTGCTAGGTTTTCCGCAGCCTTGAATATTTATGTTTATGTCTCCAGTACAAATTAGAAAAAGATATTGTGGGGCATGTATGGAAAAGAGGCAGGTTGGAATACATAGTGGCAACACGAAAAATAGAATGTCGAGAAGAGACAAAGCGGAAAGATGCTAAATGAGTAGAAGGCGTGGCCTGTGGAAAAGAATAACGGTGGAACTGCTACACACAGCACAAGAAGAGACTATGGAGGAACATAATATTCAATGCCTCTCAGCGTGGATCATGAATGAAAGCCTCTATCAACTCCCAGATCTATCTATCTATCTATCGACTGACCTTTCCAGCCGTAGCTGGCCCACAGGGCATAGACCCAGATACTCTTTCTCTTATCTAAATTTTAATTCTAGCAGTTTTCAATCCTTGTAAAGATCTTTTATCAAATCTCGCCTTTTGTCTCTGTTCTGTGCAAGCAACTCTATCTCACTGAGGGAGCCGATTCCTGCTGCTCTTGCCTCTCTGATCAATGTTCTTCTCAGTGTCTTTCTGGGTCGGCCTCTTTTCCTCTTACCTGTTGTTTCCCACACGAGGGCTTGCTTTGTTATTCGGTTATTATCTCTTCTCATCACATGTCCAACATATGACGATCGTCTTTTCTCGATTACTGAAGATATTAGTGGTTGATTGGCGATTTCTCTAACTTCCTCGCTTGTTTTGAATTTATTCCACGCTATACCAAGTATTTTCCACAGACATTCATTTCCAAGTGCGTTCAACTTTGTTTCTATGTCTCTTGTTGTTTTCCAGCTTTCACACGCATACGTAAGGGTAGATAGTACATTTGATTTGAATAGTCTAAGTTTTGTGTCTGTGCTGATGAGTTTTGATTTCCACAACTTTTCAAGGCTTCTGAAAGACTGCAACAACAAAACACTGTCACTATGATACAACCCCAACTTCATTCTCAAAAACGGTGGCTTGCATCGTGTATTCCCTGTAAGTGATAAATTATTTTTCGCACACATTTGTAGCTTCTTCAACAAACCAACATTAGCTCAATAAAGAAATTCAATTTTCAAAGAACAAACCAATTTTAAAGGAAGAATCGGAGATATTCACCGACGCTTCTTTTCAAATATAAAAAAATGTATTCAAAGCGATAAAATAATGCAGACATAATTATAACAATATAATAATAAATCACACTTCATACGAATGCTTCACTTGCAGACAATCATCCGAGAGTCTGTAAATATATCCACTTTCATATTTTTTCATTGTGGATATTGCTGAAGTGGGCTGTTATGGATCCTGAAAGAGAGAAGACAAAACAGAAATCAATTTTAATTTATGAGAAATAAAAAATCACAAAGTTAGAAGAGCAGGCACTGTTCTATTCTATTCAGTTCTATTCTATTCAGCTCTATATTTAGCTCTAATCTATTCAGCTCTATATTTAGCTCTAATCTATTCAGCTCTATATTTAGCTCTAATCTATTCAGCTCTATATTTAGTTCTAATCTATTCAGCTCTATATTTAGCTCTAATCTATTCAGCTCTATATTTAGTTCTAATCTATTCAGCTCTATATTTAGCTCTAATCTATTCAGCTCCATATTTAGCTCTAATCTATTCAGCTCTATATTTAGCTCTAATCTATTCAGCTCTATATTTAGCTCTAATCTATTCAGCTCTATATTTAGTTCTAATCTATTCAGCTCTATATTTAGCTCTAATCTATTCAGCTCTATATTTAGCTCTAATCTATTCAGCTCTATATTTAGCTCTAATCTATTCAGCTCTATATTTAGCTCTAATCTATTCAGCTCTATATTTAGTTCTAATCTATTCAGCTCTATATTTAGCTCTAATCTATTCAGCTCTATATTTAGTTCTAATCTATTCAGCTCTATATTTAGCTCTAATCTATTCAGCTATATATTTAGCTCTAATCTATTCAGCTCTATATTTAGCTCTAATCTATTCAGCTCTATATTTAGTTCTAATCTATTCAGCTCTATATTTAGCTCTAATCTATTCAGCTCTATATTTAGTTCTAATCTATTCAGCTCTATATTTAGCTCTAATCTATTCAGCTCTATATTTAGTTCTAATCTATTCAGCTCTATATTTAGCTCTAATCTATTCAGCTCTATATTTAGCTCTAATATATTCAGCTCTATATTTAGCTCTAATCTATTCAGCTCTATTCTATTCAGCTCTATATTTAGTTCTAATCTATTCAGCTCTATATTTAGCTCTAATCTATTCAGCTCTATATTTAGCTCTAATCTATTCAGCTCTATATTTAGCTCTAATCTATTCAGCTCTATTGTTTTCTACCCCTCCCTTTTTACCACCCACTGGGGCTAGGTAATCAACAATGGCTCTTCAATAGTTTCTTCTTTTTTTTTTTTTTGTTGATTCTTAGTTACAGAACAAACTTTAAAAATTCACATATTAAAGATAGGTGGTTATAGAACAAACTTAAAAAATTCATTATAAAATATAGATGGTTATAGAACAAACTTTAAAAATTCACTATAAAAGATAGATGGTTATAGAACAAACTTAAAAAATTCATTATAAAATATAGATGGTTATAGAACAAACTTTAAAAATTCACTATAAAATATAGATGGTTATAGAACAAACTTAAAAAAATCACTATAAAAGATAGATGGTTATAGAACAAACTTAAAAAATTCACATATTAAAGATAGGTGGTTATAGAACAAACTTAAAAAATTCACATATAAAAGATAGATGATTATAGAACAAACTAAACAAAATCCACATATAAAAGAAAGATGGTTATAGAACAAACTAAACAAAATTCACATATTAAAGATATATGGTTATAGAACAAACTCAACAAAATTCACATATAAAAGATAGGCAGTTACAGAACTAAAAAATACACATGTAAAAGATAGGTGGTTATAGAACAAACTAAATAAAATCCAGATATATACAAAAGATGGTTAACGCAAGCAAAAATTAAACCAATAAGACAATGATGAATAAACTCGGTAACCCTCAAAGTTCATTACCTGAGCCCTTTGTCTTGATACTGCACGTCACAGGAGCCTTAGAGTTGCTGGTTGTGAGTATCTTGCCTACTCTCATGGTCGATATGTGGCTGTTCTTGGTGCTGTTGGTTGATTTGCAGCTGTTCTTGGTGTTGGTTGATCTGCGGCTGTTCTTGGTGTTGCTTGATCTGCGGCTGTTCTTGGTTGATCTGTGGCTGCTCTTGGTGTTGGTTGATCTGCGGCTGTTCTTGGTGTTGCTTGATCTGCGGCTGTTCTTGGTGTTGGTTGATCTGTGGCTGCTCTTGGTGTTGGTTGATCTGTGGCTGCTCTTGGTGTTGTTGGTTGATCTGCGGCTGTTCTTGGTGTTGTTGGTTGATCTGCGGCTGTTCTTGGTGTTGTTGGTTGATCTGCGGCTGTTCTTGGTGTTGTTGGTTGATCTGCGGCTGTTCTTGGTGTTGTTGGTTGATCTGCGGCTGTTCTTGGTGTTGGTTGATCTGTGGCTGTTCTTGGTGTTGTTGGTTGATATGTGGTTGTTGGTTATATTGTGGCTGTTGTTGGTTGAAATGTGGCTGTTGGTTATATTGTGGCTGTTGTTGGTTGAAATGTGGCTGTTGGTTATATTGTGGCTGTTGTTGGTTGAAATGTGGCTGTTGGTTATATTGTGGCTGTTGTTGGTTGAAATGTGGCTGTTGGTTATATTGTGGCTGTTGTTGGTTAAAATGTGGTTGCTGTTGGTTGAAATGTGGTGGTTGCTGTTGCTGCTGATGCTGATACCCCTGCTCCGGCTGGAACTTGAGATCCTTTGAAACCCATGAGACAAAAAATGAAATAAAATACTGGGTCATTAAATATCTGCAGACACACTGACATAAACAGGATGTGCCTCTCTCTACTAAACCCAGCATTTCTTTAATAGTTTCATAACAAAATGGTTGCTCTTCCAGAATATATAGTCACCTTCATCAGTCATAGTTCTATGGATTTTTCAGCGCCACTAGAAATGTTTTTTTTTTCGTTAATTTCGCTGTATATTCTCTTTTTCAATGAATCTGTGCTTCTTGTTTGAGGTGGACCTTTAGAGTGTGTTTCCAAATATTGTGGTCTGCAGCTATTTCTTCCCAAGCTACAGGGTCTATGTTCAGAGTCTTCATGTCACGTTTACACACATCTAAAAATTGAAGTTTTGGGCGCCCCTAGTTCTTTTGCCATCTGCAAGTTGTCCATAGAGTATATCTTTTGGTATGCTGCCATCTTTCATATGGTGTAGGTAGCCAAGCCAGCGTAACCTACATTGTTTGAACAGCGTGTAGATGTTTGGGAGGCCTGTGATTCCAGAATATAGCAACACGTTTTCCAGTTATACTGTGTGAACTAATCTGTACTGTATGCTATCACTCATGAACAACAACAGAAGCACATCAAACAGGAAAGTCACAACGATTAGGTACCACATACACACAACAAACACATTTCTTGTCATTTCTCACACAATGAACATACTCTTGTTTATTTGCAATATCTTCATTGGTGTTCAAATTTTTTAGGAAATGCAGGGCTCGTTGGAGAGTGAGACACATCTACAACAAGAATGTCTCGCTCACCTCACTATCTTCAGTCAGACATCCCACCATGGTTCAGTTCCAACAACAAGAATGTCTCGCTCATCTCACTATCTTCAGTCAGACATCCCACCCATGGTTCAGTTCCAACAACAAGAATGTCTCGCTCATCTCACTATCTTCAGTCAGACATCCCACCCATGGTTCAGTTCCAACAACAAGAATGTCTCGCTCATCTCACTATCTTCAGTCAGACATCCCACCCATGGTTCAGTTCCAACAACAAGAATGTCTCGCTCATCTCACTATCTTCAGTCAGACATCCCACCCATGGTTCAGCTCCAACAACAAGAATGTCTCGCTCACCTCACTATCTTCAGTCAGACATCCCACCTATGGTTCAGTTCCCACAACAAGAATGTCTCGCTCATCTCACTATCTTCAGTCAGACATCCCACCTCCCCTTCCCACAGTTCAATCACCACAAAAAGAATGCTATATTGGATTGAACATTCCACCCATAGTTCAGTCACCACAACAAGAATGCCAGATAGGATTGAACATTCCACCCATAGTTCAGTCACCACAACAAGAATGCCAGATTGGATTGAACATTCCACCCATAGTTCAGTCACCACAACAAGAATGCCAGATTGGATTGAACATTCCACCCATAGTTCAGTCACCACAACAAGAATGCCAGATTGGATTGAACATTCCATCCATAGTTCAGTCACCACAACAAGAACACCAGATCAGATTGCTCACCTCACCCATAGCTCAGTCACCACAACAAGAACACCAGATCAGATTGCTCACCTCACCCATAGCTCAGTCACCACAACAAGAACACCAGATCAGATTGCTCACCTCATTCACAGTTCAATCACCACAACAAGAACACCAGATCAGATTGCTCACCTCATTCACAGTTCAATCACCACAACAAGAACACCAGATCAGATTGCTCACCTCACTCACAGTTCAATCACCACAACAAGAACACCAGATCAGATTGCTCACCTCACTCACAGTTCAGTCACCACAACAAGAACACCAGATTGGATTGCTCACCTCATTATCTTTTCTATGATGAGATTCCAAAAACCTTTGGTACTCCTCTTCTGAAAATACTGGCTCTTCGTCAACCGTCTGAAACATGCAAGCCAATAGATTTACAAATTTACAAGGAATCTGGATTGGTAGGTTTGTCAAGTAGTAAAAAGTAAAGAGCCCCGTCACGCCAAGTGGCGTATAGGGAATATGGTGTTAGTGAACATATTTTACAGACCTTCGGTACATGATTTTTGGAGTAACATGGTCGGTATTATGCCCGTGCCGCTTTACTTTCTCAGAAAAAATCCAGTACCTACTTAAGGTTGGGTGAATCTGGAAGCCGTCGGTCAGGATTGAACCCAACCTCTTGTCCTTTGTAGTCCAGTTCATTAACCACTGAGCTATTGCTGCTCCCTAGGTTTGTCAAGTAGACCAAAGTATATTGATCACGTGGACAAAGTATAATTATCAATCTATAACACTGATAAATATACATATCACATAGACAACATTTTATTTATCATGTAGGCCAAAGAGATTTTAATTTTACTTTTTTATTATTTTTTATTATATATATATATTTTAAAAATTATTTTTATTAAATTTGATTTTATTTACAGACAGATAGTTAATGTGTAGGCAAAAGATATTTATTGTGTGTACATACAAAAGTATAGTTATGATGTAGACCAAATATATTTACTGCATGTACAGAAGTATAGTTATGATGAAGACCAAATATATTTACTGCATGTTGTACAGAAGTATAGTTATGATGTAGATCAAATATATTTACTGCATGTACAGAAGTATATTTATGATGTAGACCAAATATATTTATTGCATGTACAGAAGTATAGTTATGATATAGACCAAATATATTTACTGCATGTACAGAAGTATAGTTATGATGAAGACCAAATATATTTACTGCATGTACAGAAGTATAGTTATGATATAGACCAAACATATTTACTGCATGTAAGGAAGTAAGTCTGTCATGTAAACAAAAGAAATTATTTATGTAGACAAAATATATTTATTATGTGTGCAAAAGCGTATTTGTTTATTACGTTAAAATAAAAAGGATTCCATCCATATCTTTAGATGTATTGAGAATATGATGTATGTGCCGATAACAAAATAAATAAGAACAGGATTCTTATATTATATGTAATTAAGAATATGATACCCATAATAGAGGACTTCCGCTCAATAAGGTGAATAGCCGGGAGGAACCATTGAGGCTCAGCCTGAAAAGTGTTCCTTGTTGCAGTTTCCTCATATACCAAGTCCAGCTTGCTGCTGGTGCTACTGAGTTTAGTGCTCTGTGCACACCATGAGCTGTGTTTTTCATCCGGATCGTGTTTCGATATTTTGATTGTTTACAATGAATGATGATATGGTATGGTGAAGGATAGTTCAGTTGCGTTCACTTTCGGTGCCGCTTGGTCTCAAGTCTTTTGGTACGCGCTGTAGCTGCTATGATGGGGACTGCATCTGCCTTTCTTTGTTTGGATCCTTCAGTGAGATAAGAAGTTAATTCAGATGATTCCACTGGCACGGGCGGTTCAGCAATTATGGAATATAATTCGTTTGCAGTGATACCGTGGCCTTCGACAAACCATAACCATAATCCATGATCTAAACGCAACTAGAAACCAGCACTACATGGAAACTCATGTCAGTAAACAGAACTAGAAACCAGCACTACATAGAAACTCATGTCAGTAAACAGAACTGGAAACCAGCACTACATGGAAACTCATGTCAGTAAACAGAACTGGAAACCAGCACTACATGGAAACTCATGTCAGTAAACAGAACTGGAAACCAGCACTACATAGAAACTCATGTCAGTAAACAGAACTGGAAACCAGCACTACATAGAAACTCATGTCAGTAAACAGAACTGGAAACCAGCACTACATAGAAACTCATGTCAGTAAACAGAACTGGAAACCAGCACTACATAGAAACTCATGTCAGTAAACAGAACTGGAAACCAGCACTACATGGAAACTCATGTCAGTAAACAGAACTGGAAACCAGCACTACATGGAAACTCATGTCAGTAAACAGAACTGGAAACCAGCACTACATGGAAACTCATGTCAGTAAACAGAACTGGAAACCAGCACTACATAGAAACTCATGTCAGTAAACAGAACTGGAAACCAGCACTACATAGAAACTCATGTCAGTAAACAGAACTGGAAACCAGCACTACATAGAAACTCATGTCAGTAAACAGAACTGGAAACCAGCACTACATGGAAACTCATGTCAGTAAACAGAATTATAATTATAATGTTGGTAGATACAACACAACCAAACACCCCAACTACATTAGAGGATGGACATATATCAGGCATGTGTTGAGAAGAGACAACAAGAGAATTTCAAAACATGCTCTTATATGGGAAACATCAGGATACAGAAAAAAAGGAAGACCTAGATAGACACCATAAAGAACACTTATAAGAGAAGCAAAGTTGACAGGCATAGACTCATTTCATAAAATGAAACCAGCCTTCCACATATTTGTTGTCTACACCAGCCGAGCTGGCTTTATCCATTATAAAGATTTGTTCTGTGAGGTGTTATGCTTATTTATTCCATTATTATTCAGGTACATTTCTGTTCCATTTATCATCAAAACTAGATACATTTCTTTCTGCTCTATTTATAACCACAACTAGTTACACTACTTAGAATTTCATTTATCACCACCAGTTATATTCCTTACCATTCCATTTATCACCACAACTAGTTACATTCCTTACATAGTTATCACCACAACAAGATACATTCCTTCATGTTCCATTTATCACCACAAACAATTACATTCCTTCATGTTCCATTTATCACCACAAATGAACTACATTCCTTCATGTTCCATTTATCACTACAAATGAACTACATTCCTTTATGTTCCATTTATCACCACAAATGAACTACATTCCTTCATGTTCCATTTATCACCACAAATGAACTACATTCCTTCATGTTCCATTTATCACCACAAATGAACTACATTCCTTTATGTTCCATTTATCACCACAAATGAACTACATTCCTTCATGTTCCATTTATCACCACAAATGAACTACATTTCTTCATGTTCCATTTATCACCACAAACAACTACATTCCTTATTAATCCATTTATCACCAGGAACATTTTACATTCTAAACTACCCAACTTCTGGCTACAAACACAACTCACCTTCCAGCCCTCATCTTCCTTAAACTTGGGTGCATCCCCCGAGGGCCTGTGTACTTCATGAACTCCTGCAGGCTGATCCTAAAGTTCTTGTCTTCATCGATCTCATCAAATATGTGTTTTCTCATTCGGTTCATCTCAGCATCCCTCTCGATGAGGTCGTCTTCTTCTGGATCATTTTTGGGATCATAGACTTTGTCCAGCTGTTTCAAGACAATGTTAGAGTATGTAATAGAGTTAGAGTTTGTAATAGTGTTAGAGTTTGTAATAGTGTTAGAGTTTGTAATATAGTTAGAGTATGTAATAGAGTTAGAGTATGTAAAAGAGTTAGAGTATGTAATAGAGTTAGAGTATGTAATAGAGTTAATGTTTGTAATAGTGTTAGAGTATGTAATAGAGTTAGAGTATGTAAAAGAGTTAGAGTATGTAATAGAGTTAGAGTATGTAATAGAGTTAATGTTTGTAATAGTGTTAGAGTATGTAATAGTGTTAGAGTTTGTAATATAGTTAGAGTATGTAATAGAGTTAGAGTATGTAAAAGAGTTAGAGTATGTAATAGAGTTAGAGTATGTAATAGAGTTAATGTTTGTAATAGTGTTAGAGTATGTAATAGAGTTAGAGTATGTAATAGAGTTAGAGTATGTAATAGTGTTAGAGTATGTAATAATGTTAGAGTATGTAATAGTGTTAGAGTATGTAATAGTGTTAGAGTATGTAATAGAGTTAGAGTATGTAATAGAGTTAGAGTATGTAATAGAGTTAGAGTATGTAATAGTGTTAGAGTATGTAATAGTGTTAGAGTATGTAATAGTGTTAGAGTTTGTAATAGTGTTAGAGTATGAAATGATATTAGAGTTTGTAATAGTGTAATCGCCCGCGTGTTACCGGGGCCTCATTACGTGGGATGTAAAGAATAGTGACACTGTGACCTTCCAGGCATGTCGTAAGAGGCGACTAAGGAGGTTGGTCGATGGCTTGACAAGCTGTCATTGTAAAAAGCATTGTTATGGAAACAGACCATAGATTTTAGAAGCAGTGATCTTTGCAATATGTGCCATTTTGGCACACAAGGTTTCTGTTTTTGAGATTGTGGTTCTGCCCTATGTGCCGTCTTCGGCTCGAAAGGACAATAGATAGAATAGTGTAATAGAGTTTGTAATAGTGTTAGGATTTGTTGTAATATTAGGGTTTGTTGTAATATTAAGATTTGTTGTAATATTAGGGTTTGTTGTAATATTAGGATTTGTTGCAATATTAGGGTTTGTTGTAATATTAGGGTTTGTAATATTATTAAAGTTTGGTAATGATGTTAGAATTTGTTGCATTATTAGGATTTATTAGGAAACTATGTCCATTAGTTTTTTTCTTCTATCTCTTTATTTATTGTCCATGATTTACTGCTATAAATCAGGACCAACTTAGCACAGATATATAACTATAGTCTATTCATACAGAGATTTGTTACACAAAATACTGCTACTCATTCCCTGGAATACTACTATCACCTGTTAGACCTAGACTATTGAAAGAAGCACACATGAGACAAACCTCATACTGCACTAGTGCCTCGACCTCATCAAGAGTCAACTCAAAGTCCCCATTCAAATCTGGAGATAAAAAACAGAATAGATGTGACAAAGATAAAAAAACAGAATAGATGTGACAAAGATAAAAAAAAAGAATAGATGTGACAAAGATAAAAAAAACAGAATAAATGTGACAAAGATCAAAAACAGAATAGATGTGACAAAGATAAAAAACAATAGATGTGACAAAGATAAAAAAAAACAGAATAGATGTGACAAAGATAAAAAAAATAGAATGGATGTGACAAAGATAAAAAAATAGAATTGATGTGACAAAGACAAAAATAGAATAGATGTGACAAAGATCAAAAACAGAATAGATGACAAAGATAAAAAAAAGAATAGATGTGACAAAGATAAACAGAATAGATGTGACAAAGATAAACAGAATAGATGTGACAAAGATAAAAAAACAGAATAAATGTGACAAAGATCAAAAACAGAATAGATGTGACAAAGATAAAAAAAACAGAATGGATGTGACAAAGATAAAAAACAGAATAGATGTGACAAAGATAAAAAACAGAATTGATGTGACAAAGATAAAAAACAGAATAGATGTGACAAAGATAAAAAACAGAATAGATGTGACAAAGATAAAAAACAGAACAGATGTGACAAAGATAAAAAACAGAACAGATGTGACAAAGATAAAAAACAGAACAGATGTGACAAAGATAAAAAACAGAATAGATGTGACAAAGATAAAAAACAGAATAGATGTGACAAAGATAAATAAAATAGATGTGACAAAGATAAAAAACAGAATAGATGTGACAAAGATAACCAAGTTGTTGATCAACAATCAGCTACTATTATGTATTTAGATGTTTATGCCAAAATGGGCCATAAACAAGACAATGTGTTTGAACGTTTGAAGTTTTTACCGGTTCCCCATGGTTTGTTGGTGGGCCATTTTTGTTCGGGGAACTTGTGCTGTTCTTGCTAGACCACATCTCGAACAAGTGACTCCAAATCAGTCTGGCATCTGATACATAGCATTTGTTGTATTAAGTAAAGTTTAACTTTCTAGTCCTGCGCTGCTTTGGTCTACATCTTCCAACATTGGCGCCAAGATATAGTGTCTCAAAGCTTGCAAAACATTACTTCTGGCTATCGTCAGTAATTATCTTGTTTCAACATGTGATGAATGTTGGTTATCTACTGTCAGTAATTATCTTGTTTCAACATCTGATGAATGTTAGTTATCTACTGTCAATAATTATCTTGTTTCAACATATGATGAATGTTCGTTATCTACTGTCTGTAATCATTTTTTTTTTTCCAACCATGAGTACAACTTAAGCTGCTTTCAGTGGGAATCGAGCACGGGTTGTCCGAACATCTGTAGCCCAGTCGGGTGGTGTTTTCCCAACTCGGCTATCGAGGAACCCATTACCTTTGGTATAAAAAGTATCCTCATATTACATCAGGGGGGGCTGACAATAATTTATTGTAAAAGGCACATTCTTTTTCGGACACACTGTATTGTCAGTAATCAACGTGTTTCAACATCTGATGAATGTTAGTTATCTACTGTCAGTAATCATCTTGTTTCAACATCTGATGAATGTTAGTTATCTACTGTCAGTAATCATCATGTTTCAACATCTGATGAATGTTAGTTATCTACTGTCAGTAATTATCTTGTTTCAACATCTGATGAATGTTAGTTATCTACTGTCAGTAATTATCTTGTTTCAACATCTGATGAATGTTGGTTATCTACTGTCAGTAATTATCTTGTTTCAACATCTGATGAATGTTGGTTATCTACTGTCAATAATTATCTTGTTTCAACATCTGATGAATGTTAGTTATCTACTGTCAGTAATTATCTTGTTTCAACATCTGATGAATGTTAGTTATCTACTGTCAGTAATTATCTTGTTTCAACATCTGATGAATGTTAGTTATCTACTGTCAGTAATTAACGTGTTTCAACATCCGATGAATGTTGGTTATCTACTGTCAGTAATCATCATGTTTCAACATCTGATGAAAGCCAGTTATCTACTGTCAGTAATCATCTTGTTTCAACATCTGATGAAAGCCAGTTATCTACTGTCAGTAATTATCTTGTTTCAACATCTGATGAAAGCCAGTTATCTACTGTCAGTAATTATCTTGTTTCAACATCTGATGAATGTTAGTTATCTACTGTCAGTAATTATCTTGTTTCAACATCTGATGAATGTTAGTTATCTACTGTCAGTAATTATCTTGTTTCAACATCTGATGAAAGCCAGTTATCTACTGTCAGTAATTATCTTGTTTCAACATCTGATGAAAGCCAGTTATCTACTGTCAGTAATCATCATGTTTCAACATCTGATGAAAGCCAGTTATCTACTGTCAGTAATCATCATGTTTCAACATCTGATGAATGTTAGTTATCTACTGTCAGTAATCATCTTGTTTCAACATCTGATGAATGTTAGTTATCTACTGTCAGTAATCATCATGTTTCAACATCTGATGAATGTTAGTTATCTACTGTCAGTAATCATCATGTTTCAACATCTGATGAATGTTAGTTATCTACTGTCGGTAATCATCATGTTTCAACATCTGATGAAAGCCAGTTATCTACTGTCAGTAATCATCATGTTTCAACATCTGATGAAAGCCAGTTATCTACTGTCAGTAATCATCATGTTTCAACATCTGATGAAAGCCAGTTATCTACTGTCAGTAATCATCATGTTTCAACATCTGATGAAAGCCAGTTATCTACTGTCAGTAATCATTTTGTTTCAACATCTGATGAATGTTAGTTATCTACTGTCAGTAATCATCATGTTTCAACATCTGATGAATGTTAGTTATCTACTGTCAGTAATCATCATGTTTCAACATCTGATGAATGTTAGTTATCTACTGTCAGTAATCATCATGTTTCAACAACTGATGAAAGCCAGTTATCTACTGTCAGTAATCATCATGTTTCAACATCTGATGAAAGCCAGTTATCTACTGTCAGTAATCATCATGTTTCAACATCTGATGAAAGCCAGTTATCTACTGTCAGTAATTATCTTGTTTCAACATCTGATGAAAGCCAGTTATCTACTGTCAGTAATTATCTTGTTTCAACATCTGATGAATGTTGGTTATCTACTGTCAGTAATTATCTTGTTTCAACATCTGATGAATGTTAGTTATCTACTGTCAGTAATTATCTTGTTTCAACATCTGATGAATGTTAGTTATCTACTGTCAGTAATTATCTTGTTTCAACATCTGATGAATGTTAGTTATCTACTGTCAGTAATTATCTTGTTTCAACATCTGATGAATGTTAGTTATCTACTGTCAGTAATTATCTTGTTTCAACATCTGATGAATGTTAGTTATCTACTGTCAGTAATTATCTTGTTTCAACATCTGATGAAAGCCAGTTATCTACTGTCAGTAATCATCATGTTTCAACATCTGATGAAAGCCAGTTATCTACTGACAGTAATTATCTTGTTTCAACATCTGATGAATGTTAGTTATCTACTGTCAGTAATCATCATGTTTCAACATCTGATGAATGTTAGTTATCTACTGTCAGTAATCATCATGTTTCAACATCTGATGAATGTTAGTTATCTACTGTCAGTAATCATCATGTTTCAACATCTGATGAATGTTAGTTATCTACTGTCAGTAATCATCATGTTTCAACATCTGATGAATGTTAGTTATCTACTGTCAGTAATCATCATGTTTCAACAACTGATGAAAGCCAGTTATCTACTGTCAGTAATCATCATGTTTCAACATCTGATGAAAGCCAGTTATCTACTGTCAGTAATCATCATGTTTCAACATCTGATGAAAGCCAGTTATCTACTGTCAGTAATTATCTTGTTTCAACATCTGATGAAAGCCAGTTATCTACTGTCAGTAATTATCTTGTTTCAACATCTGATGAATGTGGTTATCTACTGTCAGTAATTATCTTGTTTCAACATCTGATGAATGTTAGTTATCTACTGTCAGTAATTATCTTGTTTCAACATCTGATGAATGTTAGTTATCTACTGTCAGTAATTATCTTGTTTCAACATCTGATGAATGTTAGTTATCTACTGTCAGTAATTATCTTGTTTCAACATCTGATGAATGTTAGTTATCTACTGTCAGTAATTATCTTGTTTCAACATCTGATGAATGTTAGTTATCTACTGTCAGTAATTATCTTGTTTCAACATCTGATGAAAGCCAGTTATCTACTGTCAGTAATTATCTTGTTTCAACATCTGATGAAAGCCAGTTATCTACTGTCAGTAATTATCTTGTTTCAACATCTGATGAAAGCCAGTTATCTACTGTCAGTAATCATCATGTTTCAACATCTGATGAAAGCCAGTTATCTACTGACAGTAATTATCTTGTTTCAACATCTGATGAATGTTAGTTATCTACTGTCAGTAATCATCATGTTTCAACATCTGATGAATGTTAGTTATCTACTGTCAGTAATCATCATGTTTCAACATCTGATGAATGTTAGTTATCTACTGTCAGTAATCATCATGTTTCAACATCTGATGAAAGCCAGTTATCTACTGTCAGTAATCATCATGTTTCAACATCTGATGAAAGCCAGTTATCTACTGTCAGTAATCATCTTGTTTCAACATCTGATGAATGTTAGTTATCTACTGTCAGTAATCATCATGTTTCAACATCTGATGAATGTTAGTTATCTACTGTCAGTAATCATCATGTTTCAACATCTGATGAATGTTAGTTATCTACTGTCAGTAATCATCATGTTTCAACAACTGATGAAAGCCAGTTATCTACTGTCAGTAATCATCATGTTTCAACATCTGATGAAAGCCAGTTATCTACTGTCAGTAATCATCATGTTTCAACATCTGATGAAAGCCAGTTATCTACTGTCAGTAATTATCTTGTTTCAACATCTGATGAAAGCCAGTTATCTACTGTCAGTAATTATCTTGTTTCAACATCTGATGAATGTTGGTTATCTACTGTCAGTAATTATCTTGTTTCAACATCTGATGAATGTTAGTTATCTACTGTCAGTAATTATCTTGTTTCAACATCTGATGAATGTTAGTTATCTACTGTCAGTAATTATCTTGTTTCAACATCTGATGAATGTTAGTTATCTACTGTCAGTAATTATCTTGTTTCAACATCTGATGAATGTTAGTTATCTACTGTCAGTAATTATCTTGTTTCAACATCTGATGAATGTTAGTTATCTACTGTCAGTAATTATCTTGTTTCAACATCTGATGAAAGCCAGTTATCTACTGTCAGTAATTATCTTGTTTCAACATCTGATGAAAGCCAGTTATCTACTGTCAGTAATCATCATGTTTCAACATCTGATGAAAGCCAGTTACCTGTTATTGAAAGCTTTTGCTCTTAAACACTTAAAAAATCAGAGCAGACAACTCCGATTATCAAGTATTTGTCCATTATCTCCTCACTACCTTCTCAGTCAGCTCTGGGTTTTTGTTCTCTTTTTAGTATATTCCTGCTCATTCTTTCCAGAATGTTCTTTCTGCTTTATTTGTTGTCTCTTTTATTAACTAAAAAATACAACAATTCTATATCAGATCTTTTTCATATATCATCTCGTATATATTTCTGCTTCTTTTAAGTACACTATTAGACACAATAAAGACAAGTGGAGCAATATTAAAACAGGTAAATGAATTTAAATATTTGGGAACAATGTTAACCTCAGATGATAAATGTACAACAGAGGTGAGATGCAGAATGGCTCAGATAAAAGCAGATTTACAAAAATGAGGAAGAAACTGTGTAATCCAATTTTGACAATAGAAACAAGAAAAAGAGTTCTTGAATGTTATGTAGAGCCAGTTTTAACATATCGATGTGAATCATGGACAATATATAAGAAAATCTGTAGATTTTTACAGACAGATTCTTTCAGATGAGCTGTGGTGAATGCAACGTTCTGTGAGTTATCTGGCTAGAGACAGAGATTCCTTCAGATGGGCTGTGGTGAATGCAACGTTCTGTGAGAGATCTGACTAGAGACAGAGATTCTTTCAGACGGGCTGTGGTGAATGTAAAATTCTGTGGTGAATGCAACATTCTATGAGAGATCTGGCTAGAGACAGTATTCTTTCAGATGGGCTGCAGTGCATGCAATGAATGTTCTGTGGGAGATCTGACTAGAGACAGCATTCTCTCAGATGGGCTGTGATGAATGCAACGTTCTGTGGGAGATCTGACTAGAGACAGAGATTCTTTCAGACGGGCTGTGGTGAATGCAACTTTCTGTGGGAGATCTGACTAGAGACAGAGATTCTTTCAGACGGGCTGTGATGAATGCAACGTTCTGTGGGAGATCTGACTAGAGACAGAGATTCTTTCAGACGGGTTGTGGTGAATGCAACTTTCTGCAAAGGGCATGCGAACTGATGAAGTCTAAATAACTAAATGAATTTGAATTTTTTTTACAAATTATAAAAGTTTATGTCATCGGTAATAACAGTGTCGCTGCGTCATTTAATGGTAAGTGACTAAAAAAATCCCTAGAGTTAAAGATTTAAAAGTTGGAGGTGCATAAGCTAACTGCAATGAGTGGTCTTCAACATCTGTGATGGATTAACAGTGTCAGGATGAGGTAACCTACCATGCTTCATGAAAAATGTTCGAGGGTCAAAATCTTGATCCTCTAAGTGATCTCCCTTATCCCAGACTTCCTCAAACTGGTCTTTACTACCCTGCAGAGACAGGATCAAATTTGATTAATTTCTACTTTGTAACATTACATTCATGTGGTAATTTGTAACATTACATTCATGTGGTAATTTGTAACATTACATTCATGTGGTAATTTGTAACATTACATTCATGTGGTAATTTGTAACATTACATTCATGTGGTAATTTGTAACATTACATTCATGTGGTAATTTGTAACATTACATTCATGTGGTAATTTGTAACATTACATTCATGTGGTAATTTGTAACATTACATTCATGTGGTAATTTGTAACATTACATTCATGTGGTAATTTGTAACATTACATTCATGTGGTAATTTGTAACATTACATTCATGTGGTAATTTGTAACATTACATTCATGTGGTAATTTGTAACATTACATTCATGTGGTAATTTGTAACATTACATTTGTGTGGTATTTTGTAAAAATACATTTGTGAGGTATTTTCTATTTTGTAACATTACATTCATGTGGGAGCTGCGATAGCTCAGTAGTTAGTGAACTGGACTACAAAGAACAAGAGGTAGGGTTTGATCCCAACCGACGGCTTCTGGGTTCATCCAGCCTTAAATAGGTACCAGATTTTTTCTGGGAAAGTAAAGCGGCACGGGCGTAATACCGACCACATTACCCCAAAAATCATGTGCTGAAGGTCTGTAAAATTTATGGTCACTAACACCATATTCCCTATACGCCACTTGGTGTGACGGGGGCTCTTTACTTACATTCGTGTGGCCACAAAACATAAAACAGCAGGTAACCATTGGAAGAAGAAAAGGTTGTGGGAGAACATCTAGACAGACTCCATAGCCAGAGCGGGCGCAACAGCCCTGGCTGGCATCCACACTACAAGAAGAAAAACTCTTGGATCTAGCCTGCTGCAGACAGAGTGTATCAACCATGGCAAAGGTTTAGGGAAAAAATTAGGACACATGCATATATGAGCATTCGAAAATAAATGTCTAAGGAAAATACTTGGTATAGCGTGGAACAAATTCAAAACAAACGAGGAAATTAGAGAAATCGCCAATCAACCCCTAATATCTTCAGTAATAAAGAAAAGACGATGGTCATACGTTGGATTTGTGATGAGAAGAGATAATAATCGAATAGCAAAGCAAGCCCTCATATGGGAAACAACAGGTAAAAGAAAAAGAGGAAGACCCAGGGAGACACTGAGAAGAACATTGATGAGAGAGGCAAGAGCAGCAGGAATCAGCTCCCTCAATGAGATAGAACTGCTTGCACAGAACAGAGACAGATGGCGAGATTTGATAAAATATCTTTAAAAGAAAACTGCTAGAACAAAAAATTCATATAGGAGAAGGTGTATCTTGGTCTACGCCCTATGGGCCGGTTACGGCTCGAAAGGTCAATAGATAGATATATGAGCACCGACTATGCAGCCGGCTCATCTTGCGTTATGATGTTTTTTCCTATCCCTCCACAATGATTCAGGACATATTTGTATGATTAATGTAAAGGTCAAGTACGAGACTTGAACCGGCATCTCTAATTAACGAGTTTCCACACATCCTGTGTTCGGCCGCCTATCCAGAAATGTTCGGAGACTTTTGGATAGTGTCGCCTCAAGCATCAAAACTCACGATGCGAGGCGACATTCCTCCCCTTCCTAGGGTAATATTTCTGCCAACGGCTGGGTCGACCGTGGGGGTATTTTTTTTTTTCAACCACGAGTACAACTCACACTGCTCCCAGCGGGAATCGAACATGGGTTATCCGAACGTCGGTAGTCCAGTCGGGTGGTTTTCCAAACTAGGCTACTGAGGTCCCCAGTCGGGTGGTTTTCCCAACTCGGCTACCGAGGCCCCCATTTGCATGATTATAAGACTTGAACGTTGAAAAAAAAAGACAATAAAGCCATAATGACTCACCAAAAATCAATGTGGAACAAGAGGAACAAAATACAGGCAATCAGACTGAATACTACATCCATCTGTGAACATGAATGGGAACATCTGGGAAGTGATCACACATCATGGAGAGCATGTATAAGGAATGGTATAACATCAATTGAAACTGCGCTCAGGCAAAACTTAGAAGAGAAAAGACTCATGAAAAAGGATGGAAAACCCTGTTGACCAGTGGGTCTGACTTGTTCATTCTGTGGCTGTGTGTGTTTGTCAAACATTGGTAGAATTAGCCACCAGAGAAGCTGTTCGACAAAGACAAAACCTAAAAAAAATACACAACAGCCTCCACTAGACAGTCTGATAAGACGAAAAACGCCATACCTAGACTGAATAAAACGAAAGATCCTGAAACACAAGAAGCCAATTAAAAGAGAGGAAGAGAATTTTTCATGTTGACAACCAAAATAAAAACAGTCAAAGAAGAATGGAACTTACTCAAGACCAGCATAATAAAAATGGCTAAGGAGAAGAGTGGAGTTGAGAAAATGAAAATTCCTGGAAGTGAAACAACCCCAAAGGCAGTTTTAACTTTCAGAAACCTTGATCAAATAATGAAGTCAAAATTACTAAGCACAAAAACAAAGCTCAAGATTATCAAATGTAATATCCACCCTTACTTATGTGAGAACTGGAAAACAACTAAAGAGGTAGAAAGTAAAATGGAAGTATTTGAAAAGAAATGCTTGAGGAAAATACTTTGTACACCAAGGAATGAGTTCAAGACAAGTGCAGAAATAAGAGAAATGACAAAGTATATTAAAATAATATCAACTATAACCAAGCGAAAAGGTGGTTATATGATGAGAAGAGACAAAAGATCTTAAAGCAAGCCCCCAAATAAGAACCAGAGAGTAAAAGAAAAAGAGGACTACATAGAGAAAAAATAATGCTGAAGCAAGAAGTGGGCAACAACAGCAGGCATCATCCCTTTTGCCTAGGTTGAAAGACTGTCCAGAACATGTGTGTGTGGTGAAATGTGGGCCATGGTCTGGCACTTGATAACAAAGATCATCAGACAGAGAGAGTAAAATATAAAAATACAGAATCTCTGCCCTAGATATGCCAACTTTAGCATGGACGGGAAACAACCCCATGAAGGAACAAACAAGTTACAGAAATTATTACTATATAATCATAAACACAAAATGTGAGTAAAAGGCAAACAGCAACATGGTGATATAGAGTACAGACTAGACATGGTGATATAGAGTACAGACTAGACATGGTGATATAGAGTGCAGACTAGACATGGTGATATAGAGTACAGACTAGACATGGTGATATAGAGTACAGACTAGACATGGTGATATAGAGTACAGACTAGACATGGTGATATAGAGTACAGACTAGACATGGTGATATAGAGTACAGACTAGCAAGAGACTAGAAAAGAACAATTAAAAAAAAACAGGAAAATAGAATCATGGCAAAATTGTGGCAAAAAATAAAACAAGGATTATATAAAAGAAACTATGAATTCCAATAAAAAAGTAATGAGAAGCAGAACTGGAAACTACAACTCAAAGTCATCGTCCTATGATTTGGGTCATATGATCCAAAGAAAGCACAGAAGTAAACTAATGATTTCCTCGCCTGCATTGCTAAAGCAGATGGTCATACGTTGGACATGTGATGAGAAGAGATAATAATCGAATAGCAAAGCAAGCCCTCATATGGGAAACAACAGGTAAAAGAAAAAGAGGAAGACCCAGGGAGACACTGAGAAGAACATTGATGAGAGAGGCAAGAGCAGCAGGAATCAGCTCCCTCAATGAGATAGAACTGCTTGCACAGAACAGAGACAGATGGCGAGATTTGATAAAATATCTTTAAAAGAAAACTGCTAGAACAAAAATTCATATAGGAGAAGGTGTATCTTGGTCTACGCCCTATGGGCCTGTTACGGCTCGAAAGGTCAATAGATAGATAGATAGATAGATAGATAGATAGATAGATAGATAGATAGATAGATAGATAGATAGATAGATAGATAGATAGATAGATAGATAGATAGATAGATAGATAGATAGATAGATAGATAGATAGATAGATAGATAGATAGATAGATAGATAGATAGATAGATAGATAGATAGATAGATAGATAGATAGATAGATAGATAGATAGATAGATAGATAGATAGATAGATAGATAGATAGATAGATAGATAGATAGATAGATAGATAGATAGATAGATAGATAGATAGATAGATAGATAGATAGATAGATTGCTAAAGCATAAATAACCATGAGAGAATTTTAGGCAGTGGGACAGTATCTCTTCAGGCTGCCTTCACTTCCCACAGAAATCTCTGGTACCAATTTTTGAGGCAGGGTGAAACCTGGAGCCTTGTCGGTTCAAAAAAAAAAAAAAAAAAAAAAAATCTGCCACTTCTGTGGATTGAACCTGGACCCTTCTGATCAGGAAGGTAGCACTCGACCAACTCAGTCACAGAATTATTATAAAGGACAGCCAAAACATACTTGGAGAAGACAGACGGAAGCAGAGACGAAGAGGATGGAAAAGATATGCAATGATCTTAAGAAAATAGCAAAAACCAGGACAGCTTAGAAACTGCTCTGAAGGCACAAATGATGAATGATAAAACAGGAGAGAAATCAGTAAACCACAAAAAATCATGAGTGATAAAAACAGAAGAGAAATCAGTGAACCACAAAAAATCATGAGTGATAAAAACAGAGGAGAAATCAGTAAACCACAAAAAATCATGAATGATAAAAACAGAAGAGAAATCAGTAAGCCACACACAATTATGAGTGATAAAAACAGAAGAGAAATCAGTAAACCCAGACTAGTATTTTCCTTCAACTGACTTTTCAATAGACCATCAACAATCAAAGCTGGTCACCCACGATCAACATCGTTGAAATGAAACAGTCTTTTCTTAAACCTAAAATCACAAGGCCATAAACATGACATTAATTTTCCTCTCAGGCAGAAGATAGGGCGGAAGTCACAGTTCTCCACGATTGGCAATTTGCAGCTAGTTCTTGTAGTTCTTGGTTATTTCATAGTCCCATGGTTGAACCTTCCCTAGTAATTGTTCTGTATAGTAATTCTCTTGGTCTGCCTTGTTGCTCATTTACCAGATGGTTTCCACATAAAGGCCTGATGGCTCTTTCTTCATTCCATCTCAGCACATGGTCTATTAATTTACAACGCCGCTTTCTTATAAAAAAAGTAAAGTAAAGTACCCCCGTCACGCCAAGTGGTGTATAGGGAATATGGTGTTAGTGACCATAAATTTTACAGACCTCCGGCACATGATTTTTGGGGTAATGTGGTCGGTATTACACCCGTGCCGCTTTATTTTCCCAGAAAAAAATCAGGTACCCATTAAAGGCTGGATGAACCTGGAAGCCATTGGTTGGGATCAAACCCTACCTCTTGTTCTTTGTAGTCCAGTTCACTAACCACTGAGCTATCGTGACTCCCAAATAATCTATAGACTAGCCTTAAAATTTAGAAAAAGAGAAAGAGTATCTGGGTCTATGCCCTATGGGCCGACCACGGCTCGAAAGATCAATAGATAGATAGATGGTCCAGATGATGTATCTACTGAATAAATCAAGGAAACTTACTCACAGACCACACATTATCACACATTTACCGGATGATTCAGCTTCGGATGATCAGCATGTTTTTTCTTGAGTGCTTCTAGTCTTGCTTCTTCTTTCTTTCTGTCTTCTTCTGATAGTTCACTCAGATGTTTCTTCCTCTCGTATTCTTTCTCCATCTCGTACTCTTTAAACTCGGCTTCTCTCTTCCTGTCCAGTTCTTCCAGGTCAGAGGTCGTCTGGAAATATAACATTGTTTAGGAGATATAACAACATTAATTAGGAGATATAACAACATTAATTAGGAGATATAACAACATTAATTAGGAGATATAACAACATTAATTAGGAGATATAACAACATTAATTAGGAGATATAACAACATTAATTAGGAGATATAACAACATTAATTAGGAGATATAACACCATTAATTAGGAGATATAACAACATTAATTAGGAGATATAACAACATTAATTAGGAGATATAACAACATTAATTAGGAGATATAACAACATTAATTAGGAGATATAGCAACATTAATTAGGAGATATAACAACATTAATTAGGAGATATAACAACATTAATTAGGAGATATAACAACATTAATTAGGAGATATAACAACATTAATTAGGAGATATAACAATATTAATTAGGAGATATAACAACATTAATTAGGAGATATAACAACATTAATTAGGAGATATAACAACATTAATTAGGAAATATAACAACATTATTTAGGAGATATAGCAACATTATTTAGGAGATATAGCAACATTATTTAGGAGATATAGCAACATTAATTAGGAGATATAACAACATTATTTAGGAGATATAGCAACATTAATTAGGAGATATAACAACATTATTTCGGAAATATAACATTAATTAGGAGTTATAACAACATTATTTAGGAGATATAGCAACATTAATTAGGAGATATAACAACATTATCTAGGAGATATAACAACATTATCTAGGAGATATAGCAACATTAATTAGGACAGGTTGGCTAGCTGCGCTATTGTTGAGGATGGTCAACCAATGGATCGGGTGGACATCATCAATGCCCTACGAGATGTAGGAAGGACACAGGACTTCACAACCATGAGTCCATGTCACTCCTTCGGATGAAAGAGATGGGAGTTAAGATAAGCACAGCCAAAAACAAGAAACCTGGTGGGCGTGTAAGAAGACTTATCAACCAACACAGAACTGAAGTCGTCAGTTGCTAGACACTGCAGGACTTGCTGAGGAGGGGATCTGAGCACCCATGGACATGTTTGGAGTGCAATGATGATGACCCACAAATAACTCAATGATGATGACCCACAAATAACTCAATTTATCTTTCCAGAAACATAAAATACATGATCAAGATCATCGATTCTACATTCAAAATGATTAGAAGAAGGTGTATCTTAAATTTAAATAAATTTTGTGGTTAAAAATAGAATATTTTGTGCCCTGAATAATTTTTAATTTGCCAATCTTTGATCATTTTGATATGGGCATTAACTATTAACATATCATTCTTCTACCTTTCAGCTCCCTGTGGAGCATAGGTCTTCAACAAACACTTTCCAAGTCGTTCTGTTTTTTGCCATTCTTTTAAGTTCATTCCATGTCTTCCCCATCATCTTCATCTCTGCTTCCATCTCTGTCTTCTCCAAGAATTCCTTGGTCTTCCCTGGGGATTCCAAAAAAAGGCCTGTTGTATAATACTCTCAGTTGGCTTCCACAGTGTGTGTCCTATCCAGCACCATCGTTTTCATTGTATCTCTTTATCCAATGGTATATGATTAGTACATTTCCATAATTCTATGTTAGTGATTTTGTCCTGCCATTTCCATCCTTTTATCCTGCGTAAGCATCCATTAATGAAAGTCTGTATCTTCATGATTGCCAATTTTGTTGTTCTCCATGTTTCACAGCCATATAATAGGACTGACTGGAGTTGAAAATTTTTATTTTTATATTTAACCTAATTTCTTTGGACTTCCATATGTTTCCCAGTGCAACAAAAGCTCCTCTTGCTTTTGATATCCTTATTTTGGTATCATTTTCTGTTCCTCCCTCTTTATCTATATTACTGCCCAGATATATGTAAGATTGTACGTCTAGTAGAGGTATTTCTCCTAGTTTTATTTGGCTATTGCCAACTGCATTAATTCTCATAATGTTGGTCTTATCGCTATTAATTTTCAGTCCTAGCTGTTGTGATCTTTCATCAAGTATGTTCATTTTATCCTGCAACTGTTGATGGCCGTGTGATACGAGAGCTATGTCTAAAAATTGAATATTCTGTGCCCTGGATAATCTTAAATTTGCCAGTCTTTGATCATTTTGTTACAGGCATTAACTACTAACATATCACTGATATGTTCATATTTGCTTCAGCTGAAAATGTTATATTTTGTGTGGGGCTTCACAAATTCTTCTTTTTTTTTTCTTCTTCTATACTTCCTCTGCTGCCGTTGGCGTCGAGGGGAGAAACAATCTGCGATTCTTTGCTCTTCTGTTGGCCTCTTCTGATGTTATCCCTCCTAGTGACTCTAGTATTCCCTTTATCCATCTCTTTCTCGATCTTCCTCTTAATCTGGCGTTTTCGTAGCGTTTATTTAAGGCTCTTTGAGTCATTGTTAGTTCTTTTTGTCTTGTTATGTGGCCGAACCAATTTATCTGTTGTTTCTTTATGTATTCGATGGCTGGTTCAATTTAGAGTTTCTTCCTCAGGTCAGTGTTTCTTACTCTGTCCCTTAAGCTGTTTCCTGTCATTCTTCTGACACATTTAATTTCGGTGGTCGTTATCTTTCTTATTGTTCTAGAGTCCAGCGTCCAATTCTGACACTGATAGCACAGAGTTGGTAGAAAATTGATTTGTATATTGCCCTTTTTGCTTCCGTAGTTATTGCTTTGTTTTTCAATAGTGTTGATACTTGGTCTATAACTTGGCATGCTTCACAAATTAAGATCATAAAATTTCAATTTTTAGAGTGAGTGTATGAAATCAAGACTGGTGGTCGAGAGGTAAAGCGTTGACTTCAGGACAAGAAGGTGGCGAGTTTAATTTCCACCACAGAAAATTAAAAATATTAAATAAAATTATTTTTAAATTGAATCCGAATCTTTGTTGCGCTACTCTCTCCTGATCTCTGGGCAGTGAAATCTGATATCTAGCCGTTTTGGATAATGACAAAAAACAGGTTGTCCTGTGCACATTCTACGCACACTAAAGAACCCTTGACAGTTGGAAATACAAAAGAGTAGGTCACAATGGCCACATCCTGAGCAAAATGAACAGGAAAAATAAAATCTGCCAAAAACATTAAAACTCTTAACAATAAACAATGAGAGTAGTCCAAAATAAGAGAATATCTGCCTGCATGGCGAGGGACACCTGAGCACATGGCTGTCTGTTTAAAAAACAGGAAAACGTGATATTCATGCAAAATTCAGTCCCTTAGGAGTAAAAAAAAGTAAAGTACCCCCCGTCACGCCAAGTGGCGTATAGGGAAATATGGTGTTAGTGACCCTATATTTTACAGACCTTCAGCACATGATTTTTGGGGTAATGTGGTCGGTATTACGCCCGTGCTGCTTTTACTTTCTCAGAAAAAATCCGGTACCCATTTAAGGCTGGGTGAACCCGGAGCCGTCGGTTGGGATCGAACCCTACCCCTTGTCCGTAGTAGTCCAGTTCACTAACCACTGAGCTATCGCGGCTCCTACTAATTTTTAGGGAATTAGTAAAACCCAGGTGTCCTCGCCAGGATTACGAACCCCGGCTGTTGCCGTGGTAAGCCAACCGAGTCCCTTAGGACTTTACTAGAAATATAAATCTAGCAAGTGCAAACAACAATGAACAACAATGAGCAACAATGAACAGCAATGAACAACAATGAACAACAATGAACAACAATGAACAACAATGAGCAACAATGAACAACAATGAGCAACAATGAACAGCAATGAACAACAATGAGCAACAATGAACAACAATGAGCAACAATGAACAACAATGAGCAACAATGAACAACAACAATGAACAGCAATGAATAACAATGAGCAACAATGAACAACAATGAACAACAATGAGCAACAATGAACAACAATGAGCAAGAATGAGCAACAATGAACAACAATGAGCAACAATGAACAACAATGAACAGCAATGAACAACAATGAGCAACAATGAACAACAATGAACAACAATGAACAGCAATGAACAACAATGAGCAACAATGAACAACAATGAGCAACAATGAACAACAATGAACAACAATGAACAACAATGAGCAATAATGAGCAACAATGAGCAACAATGAACAACAATGAGCAACAATGAACAACAACGAATAAGAGTGGAATGTACTCGGCTCAGGATATCTTCATTCGTAAATGATGCACATTTCCAAGATAGAACTAAGATGCCACTTTGTGAAGATAACAAAGATCTGTGGGATACATTGTCCAGTTCTAAACCTGGCTGGGTATGAAATACACAATGTTCCCAGCAGAGAAAATACAAACACAACCCCATATGGCATTGAGGCAAAGGGCAGTGTCCAGATGATGTTGGGTCTACATCTAACCTGATTGTTTTTTTTAAAATTAATTAAATATTGTCTATGTATGTTAAATGCCTCCTGTGTGTTACCGGGGCCTCATTATGAGGGAAGTAAAGAATAGTGACACTGTGACCTTCCAGGCATGTCGTAAGAGGCGACTAAGGAGGTTGATCGATGGCTTGACAATCTGTCATTGTAAAAAGTATTGTTATGGAAACAGAGCCATAAGTTTTGAAAGCAGTGATCTCTGCAATATGTGCCACTTTGGCATGCAAGGTTTCTGTTTTTTGAGATTGTGATTCTGCCCTATGTGCTCGAAAGGACAATATATAGAGATAGATAGATGGGCTTGAAAGGACAATAGATAGAGATAGATAGATGGGCTTGAAAGGACAATAGATAGATGGGCTTGAAAGGACAATAGATAGATAGATAGATGGGCTTGAAAGGACAATAGATAGATAGATAGATGGGCTTGAAAGGACAATAGATAGATAGATAGATAGATAGATAGATAGGCTTGAAAGGACAATAGATAGATAGATAGATGGACTTGAAAGGACAATAGATAGATAGATTGATAGATAGATAGACTGATAGATAGATGGGCTTGAAAGGACAATAGATAGATAGATAGATGTTAAATGCTCTTCTTCTTCATGCTCACATATGAAATGGGCATGGATGCACTGAGTCGTTAGCTTAAGGAAAAGTAGTGTTATCTGTACATTTCAGCCGGATACATCTGTCTTCATTGTGGGTACATTTGCTTAACTATTTTTGCTCACAAAGCAGTCATTTTCGATCTACTGGGATTCTCTTGTTGTCACTTCTCATCACATGGCCAACATGGGTCCATGTTTGAATATAGATAATATTTTTGGGTGCCTTGTTATTTCTCTTATTTCTGCACTTGTCTTGAATTAACTCTATGCATATGTTCGATCCCAACCGACGGCTTCCGGGTTCACCCAGCCTTAATCCCAACCGACGGCTTCCGGGTTCACCCAGCTTTAAAATGGGTACCGGATTTTTTTTCTGGGAAAGTAAAGCAGCACGGGCGTAATACCGACCACATTACCCCAAAAATCATGTGTTGAAGGTCTGTAAAATATAGGGTCACTAACACCATATTTCCCTTTACGCCACTTGGCGTGACGGGGGGTACTTTACTTTTTTTATATGGAGTATTTGAGATCGGTGATGAGAAAAGATAACAAGAGAATCGCAAAGCAGGCCTTCAAATGGAAACCGAGGGGTAAAAGAAAATAGGTAGACCTAGAGAAACACTAAAAATGAACACTGATGCGAGAATCAAAAACAGCAGGCATCAGCTCCCTTGCAGAGATTGGGCAACTTGCCCAGAACAGGGATCTGTGACATGATACAATTAGGGTCCTGTGCAAAGTCGGACACTAAATAACAAAAGATTGTCGGACAAACACAGAAAGGACCTATAAGAACTAGCAGAAAATCATCAAGCATACAGAACTATGACTTCTGCCCGATGTGCTATCTTCATCTCGAAAGTGCAATAAACAAATGGATGGATAAAAAGAAAGTATTTTTCTGAGGCCTTTGTTTTCAAATGCATCTAGTTAATTATAATATACATAACTTTAAGATGAAGTGTATTGTGACTAGAGAGGCATCTCATACTTTCAGAATTGACTACAGAGGCATCTCATACTTTCAGAATTGACTACAGAGGCATCTCATTCTTACTTTCAGAATTGACAATAGAGGCATCTCGCTCATACTTTCAGAATTGACTACAGAGGCATCTCATACTTTCAGAATTGACTACAGAGGCATCTCATACTTTCAGAATTGACTACAGAGGCATCTCATACTTTCAGAATTGACTACAGAGGCATCTCATACTTTCAGAATTGACTACAGAGGCATCTCATACTTTCAGAATTAACTATAGAGGCATCTCATACTTACTTTCACAATAAGCTTCTTCAAATCTGACATCTCAAAGCTGTGAGGATTTTTCAGATCTATGTGACCCGGGGCTTCAAACTTCCGGAGACTTTTTCTCCCACCTGTTATTAGTCACAAAAGAAACAAAAATGAAAACTAGATTCCGACAAAGTGTTGACAGAAAAATACACGAAAACATCACCATCATTATCAAGTGCCAGCTGGTGTAGTTGATGTCTCTTCACATCTTTCTATCTCTACCAGTTGTTTATCAGTTCTGTTGTTGACTTCCTACAAGCCCATTCTCTTAAACTGTTTTGTATCTTTTCTCTCTGTTTCTCCTGCCTCTTCTTCCCTCAATATTCCCAGTTGTCACAATATTTCAGTTGCTCCCTTCCACTTAAACTTACCATTCTTTCGGGCAAAAGACAGCAATGTATCTAACGATCTTTGTATCAAATCTTGCACAGGACCAACCCACTGTGTATCTCACCACTTCATGTCCTTGACCCTTCTGATCATCATCATGTGCCATACCAATTTGTGTAGGCGATCATGTCCTTCCACAATCTTTTATCCACTGTGCATCACATCAATTCGGTTGTTTACTATATGTCACAACACCAAGATATCTAGAATTTTCTCTCTTTGTCATCCATGACTTTTCTTTCCCTATATTTTGCCAGTTGTAACCAAGTATTCCAACTTTACTCTTCTCATGTTGTGTCTTCTGAAAAATATTGATTATTTCTTTCTGATGTTTTTTAGAAGCTTCCTTTTATTGTTGGCCTCTTTGAGAATGTCCTTGTTGGTCCTTTTTGCTGTCCAGGGAACTTGGGAGCTTTCAACATTCTTCTGGGAAATCCCATCTCTGTGGCCTCTAATCGTCTTTTCATTTGTTTGTTTACTGTCCATGATTCGCTTCCATAGTTTCTATATAGCTCTATTTAGCACCAATGAATTCTCTTTCTCACTTCTATTGACATAGACTTGTTGCATAAGATGTTTTTTATTCTGCTTTTTATTTCTGTGGTGCATCTTCCGTCTGATGTTATTATTGTGCCAAAGTATTTGACGCGTTGCACTTCTTTCAGATTTGTCCTGTTTATTTTTATGCTGCATGATGATGATGATTGTTTTTTTTATATGACCATTACTTCTGTTTTCTTACTTATTCAGACTTAGACCTTTCTTGTTGCTTTCTTTAACTATTATTTCTATCATTTCTTGTAGTTCATTCCTGTATGCCCATATCCCCAAGGGCTTTCTAACGGTAGCAAGGCTACAAGGGGATCAACCAAACTGGACAAGTCAAGAAAAGTGAGAAACATGTTGAAATTGGAAGCTATAGGCTCTAGGACAAACATAACATAGCAAAAAAAATGTACACAATGAAGACATCACTATCTAGAAGAAAGCGATAGTGTGCTGATCACATGGAGTCCCACCAGGAATTGAAAGTGTTGGGTTCCCAGCCTTGAAAAGGCCCAACAATGGTACTGGTGGTCACCTTCCTCTGTGATGTGGAGTCAAGGAACTGAGGGAACGGGCATTAAGAAAGTTCTTATGGCCATTACCAGAGAGAACAGGCACTAAGAAAGTTCTTGCGGCCATCACCAGAGAGAATAGGCATTAAGAAAGTTCTTACAGCCATCACCAGAGAGAACAGGCATTAAGAAAGTTCTTACAGCCATCACCAGAGAGAACAGGCATTAAGAAAGTTCTTATGGCCATCACCAGAGAGAACAGGCATTAAGAAAGTTCTTATGGCCATCACCAGAGAGAACAGGCATTAAGAAAGTTCTTACAGCCATCACCAGAGAGAACAGGCATTAAGAAAGTTCTTATGGCCATCACCAGAGAGAACAGGCACTAAGAAAGTTCTTACAGCCATCACCAGAGAGAACAGGCATTAAGAAAGTTCTTACAGCCATCACCAGAGAGAACGGGCACTAAGAAAGTTCTTACAGCCATCACCAGAGAGAACAGGCACTAAGAAAGTTCTTACAGCCATCACCAGAGAGAACAGGCACTAAGAAAGTTCTTACAGCCATCACCAGAGAGAACAGGCATTAAGAAAGTTCTTATGGCCATCACCAGAGAGAACAGGCACTAAGAAAGTTCTTATGGCCATCACCAGAGAGAACAGGCATTAAGAAAGTTCTTATGACCATCACCAGAGAGAACAGGCACTAAGAAAGTTCTTACAGCCATCACCAGAGAGAACAGGCACTAAGAAAGTTCTTACAGCCATCACCAGAGAGAACAGGCATTAAGAAAGTTCTTATGGCCATCACCAGAGAGAACAGGCATTAAGAAAGTTCTTATGGCCATCACCAGAGAGAACAGGCACTAAGAAAGTTCTTATGGCCATCACCAGAGAGAACGGTCACTAAGAAAGTTCTTACAGCCATCACCAGAAAGAACAGACACTAAGAAAGTTCTTACAGCCATCACCAGAGAGAACAGGCATTAAGAAAGTTCTTATGACCATCACCAGAGAGAACTGGCATTAAGAAAGTTCTTATGGCCATCACCAGAGAGAACAGGCATTAAGAAAGTTCTTACAGCCATCACCAGAGAGAACAGGCATTAAGAAAGTTCTTATGACCATCACCAGAGAGAACTGGCATTAAGAAAGTTCTTACAGCCATCACCAGAGAGAACAGGCATTAAGAAAGTTCTTACAGCCATCACCAGAGAGAACAGGCATTAAGAAAGTTCTTACAGCCATCACCAGAGAGAACAGGCATTAAGAAAGTTCTTATGGCCATCACCAGAGAGAACAGGCACTAAGAAAGTTCTTATGGCCATCACCAGAGAGAACAGGCATTAAGAAAGTTCTTACAGCCATCACCAGAGAGAACAGGCATTAAGAAAGTTCTTATGGCCATCACCAGAGAGAAAAGGCACTAAGAAAGTTCTTACAGCCATCACCAGAGAGAACAGGCATTAAGAAAGTTCTTACAGCCATCACCAGAGAGAACAGGCATTAAGAAAGTTCTTATGGCCATCACCAGAGAGAACAGGCATTAAGAAAGTTCTTACAGCCATCACCAGAGAGAACAGGCATTAAGAAAGTTCTTATGGCCATCACCAGAGACAACAGGCATTAAGAAAGTTCTTACAGCCATCACCAGAGAGAACAGGCATTAAGAAAGTTCTTACAGCCATTACCAGAGAGAACAGGCATTAAGAAAGTTCTTATGGCCATCACTAGAGAGAACAGGCATTAAGAAAGTTCTTATGGCCATCACCAGAGAGAACAGGCATTAAGAAAGTTCTTATGACCATCACCAGAGAGAACTGGCATTAAGAAAGTTCTTATGGCCATCACCAGAGAGAACAGGCACTAAGAAAGTTCTTACAGCCATCACCAGAGAGAACAGGCATTAAGAAAGTTCTTATGACCATCACCAGAGAGAACAGGCATTAAGAAAGTTCTTACAGCCATCACCAGAGAGAACAGGCATTAAGAAAGTTCTTACAGCCATCACCAGAGAGAACAGGCATTAAGAAAGTTCTTACGGCCATCACCAGAGAGAACAGGCATTAAGAAAGTTCTTATGGCCATCACCAGAGAGAACAGGCATTAAGAAAGTTCTTATGGCCATCACCAGAGAGAACAGGCACTAAGAAAGTTCTTATGGCCATCACCAGAGAGAACAGGCATTAAGAAAGTTCTTACAGCCATCACCAGAGAGAACAGGCATTAAGAAAGTTCTTATGGCCATCACCAGAGAGAACGGCACTAAGAAAGTTCTTACAGCCATCACCAGAGAGAACAGGCATTAAGAAAGTTCTTATGGCCATCACCAGAGAGAACAGGCATTAAGAAAGTTCTTATGGCCATCACCAGAGAGAACGGCACTAAGAAAGTTCTTACAGCCATCACCAGAGAGAACAGGCATTAAGAAAGTTCTTATGGCCATCACCAGAGAGAACAGGCATTAAGAAAGTTCTTACAGCCATCACCAGAGAGAACAGGCATTAAGAAAGTTCTTATGGCCATCACCAGAGAGAACAGGCATTAAGAAAGTTCTTACGGCCATCACCAGAGAGAACAGGCATTAAGAAAGTTCTTATGGCCATCACCAGAGAGAACAGGCATTAAGAAAGTTCTTATGGCCATCACCAGAGAGAACAGGCATTAAGAAAGTTCTTATGGCCATCACCAGAGAGAACAGGCACTAAGAAAGTTCTTATGGCCATCACCAGAGAGAACAGGCATTAAGAAAGTTCTTACAGCCATCACCAGAGAGAACAGGCATTAAGAAAGTTCTTATGGCCATCACCAGAGAGAACTGGCACTAAGAAAGTTCTTATGGCCATCACCAGAGAGAACAGGCATTAAGAAAGTTCTTATGGCCATCACCAGAGAGAACAGGCATTAAGAAAGTTCTTATGGCCATCACCAGAGAGAACAGGCATTAAGAAAGTTCTTATGGCCATCACCAGAGAGAACAGGCATTAAGAAAGTTCTTATGGCCATCACCAGAGAGAACTGGCACTAAGAAAGTTCTTACGGCCATCACCAGAGAGAACAGGCATTAAGAAAGTTCTTATGGCCATCACCAGAGAGAACAGGCATTAAGAAAGTTCTTATGGCCATCACCAGAGAGAACAGGCACTAAGAAAGTTTTTATGACCATCACCAGAGAGAACAGGCATTAAGAAAGTTCTTACAGCCATCACCAGAGAGAACAGGCATTAAGAACGTTCTTATGGCCATCACCAGAGAGAACAGGCACTAAGAACGTTCTTATGGCCATCACCAGAGAGAACAGGCACTAAGAAAGTTCTTACGGCCATCACCAGAGAGAACAGGCACTAAGAACGATCTTATGGCCATCACCAGAGAGAACAGGCACTAAGAAAGTTCTTATGCATTAAGAAAGTTCTTATGGCCATTACCAGAGAGAACAGGCATTAAGAAAGTTCTTACAGCCATCACCGGAGAGAACGGGCACTAAGAAAGTTCTTACAGCCATCACCAGAGAGAACGGGCACTAAGAAAGTTCTTACAGCCATCACCAGAGAGAATGGGCACTAAGAAAGTTCTTACGGCCATCACCAAAGAGAACAGGCACTAAGAACGTTCTTATGGCCATCACCAGAGAGAACAGGCACTAAGAAAGTTCTTATGACCATCACCAGAGAGAACAGGCATTAAGAAAGTTCTTACGGCCATCACCAAAGAGAACGGGCATTAAGAAAGTTCTTACAGCCATCACCAGAGAGATCAGGCATTAAGAAAGTTCTTACAGCCATCACCAGAGAGAACGGGCACTAAGAAAGTTCTTACGGCCATCACCAGAAAGAACGGGCACTAAGAAAGTTCTTACGGCCATCACCAGAGAGAATGGGCACTAAGAAAGTTCTTACGGCCATCACCAGAGAGAACAGGCACTAAGAAAGTTCTTATCACCAGAGAGAATGGGCACTAAGAAAGTTCTTGCGGCCATCACCAGAGAGAACGGGCACAAAGAAAGTTCTTACGGCCATCACCAGAGAGAACAGGCACTAAGAAAGTTCTTATGGCCATCACCAGAGAGAACGGGCACTTAGAAAGTTCTTATCACCAGAGATAACGGGCACTAAGAAAGTTCTTACGGCCATCACCAGAGAGAACAGGCATTAAGAAAGTTCTTATGGCCATCACCAGAGAGAACGGGCACTTAGAAAGTTCTTATCACCAGAGATAACGGGCACTAAGAAAGTTCTTACGGCCATCACCAGAGAGAACGGGCACTTAGAAAGTTCTTATCACCAGAGAGAATGGGCACTAAGAAAGTTCTTATCACCAGAGAGAATGGGCACTAAGAAAGTTCTTGCGGCCATCACCAGAGAGAACAGGCACTAAGAAAGTTCTTATGGCCATCACCAGAGAGAACAGGCATTAAGAAAGTTCTTATGACCATCACCAGAGAGAAAAGGCACTAAGAAAGTTCTTACAGCCATCACCAGAGAGAACAGGCATTAAGAAAGTTCTTACAGCCATCACCAGAGAGAACAGGCATTAAGAAAGTTCTTATGGCCATCACCAGAGAGAACAGGCATTAAGAAAGTTCTTATGGCCATCACCAGAGAGAAAAGGCACTAAGAAAGTTCTTACAGCCATCACCAGAGAGAACAGGCATTAAGAAAGTTCTTACAGCCATCACCAGAGAGAACAGGCATTAAGAAAGTTCTTATGGCCATCACCAGAGAGAACAGGCATTAAGAAAGTTCTTACAGCCATCACCAGAGAGAACAGGCATTAAGAAAGTTCTTATGGCCATCACCAGAGAAAACAGGCATTAAGAAAGTTCTTACAGCCATCACCAGAGAGAACAGGCATTAAGAAAGTTCTTATGGCCATCACCAGAGAGAACAGGCATTAAGAAAGTTCTTATGGCCATCACCAGAGAGAACTGGCACTAAGAAAGTTCTTATGGCCATCACCAGAGAGAACAGGCATTAAGAAAGTTCTTATGGCCATCACCAGAGAGAACAGGCATTAAGAAAGTTCTTATGGCCATCACCAGAGAGAACAGGCATTAAGAAAGTTCTTATGGCCATCACCAGAGAGAACAGGCACTAAGAAAGTTCTTACGGCCATCACCAGAGAGAACTGGCACTAAGAACGTTCTTATGGCCATCACCAGAGAGAACTGGCACTAAGAAAGTTCTTACGGCCATCACCAGAGAGAACAGGCATTAAGAAAGTTCTTATGGCCATCACCAGAGAGAACAGGCATTAAGAAAGTTCTTATGGCCATCACCAGAGAGAACAGGCACTAAGAAAGTTTTTATGACCATCACCAGAGAGAACAGGCATTAAGAAAGTTCTTACAGCCATCACCAGAGAGAACAGGCATTAAGAACGTTCTTATGGCCATCACCAGAGAGAACAGGCACTAAGAACGTTCTTATGGCCATCACCAGAGAGAACAGGCACTAAGAAAGTTCTTACGGCCATCACCAGAGAGAACAGGCACTAAGAACGTTCTTATGGCCATCACCAGAGAGAACAGGCACTAAGAAAGTTCTTATGCATTAAGAAAGTTCTTATGGCCATTACCAGAGAGAACAGGCATTAAGAAAGTTCTTACAGCCATCACCGGAGAGAACGGGCACTAAGAAAGTTCTTACAGCCATCACCAGAGAGAACGGGCACTAAGAAAGTTCTTACAGCCATCACCAGAGAGAATGGGCACTAAGAAAGTTCTTACGGCCATCACCAAAGAGAACAGGCACTAAGAACGTTCTTATGGCCATCACCAGAGAGAACAGGCACTAAGAAAGTTCTTATGACCATCACCAGAGAGAACAGGCATTAAGAAAGTTCTTACGGCCATCACCAAAGAGAACGGGCACTAAGAAAGTTCTTACAGCCATCACCAGAGAGATCAGGCATTAAGAAAGTTCTTACAGCCATCACCAGAGAGAACGGGCACTAAGAAAGTTCTTACGGCCATCACCAGAAAGAACGGGCACTAAGAAATTTCTTACGGCCATCACCAGAGAGAATGGGCACTAAGAAAGTTCTTACGGCCATCACCAGAGAGAACAGGCACTAAGAAAGTTCTTATCACCAGAGAGAATGGGCACTAAGAAAGTTCTTGCGGCCATCACCAGAGAGAACGGGCACTAAGAAAGTTCTTACGGCCATCACCAGAGAGAACAGGCACTAAGAAAGTTCTTATGGCCATCACCAGAGAGAACGGGCACTTAGAAAGTTCTTATCACCAGAGATAACGGGCACTAAGAAAGTTCTTACGGCCATCACCAGAGAGAACAGGCATTAAGAAAGTTCTTATGGCCATCACCAGAGAGAACGGGCACTTAGAAAGTTCTTATCACCAGAGATAACGGGCACTAAGAAAGTTCTTACGGCCATCACCAGAGAGAACGGGCACTTAGAAAGTTCTTATCACCAGAGAGAATGGGCACTAAGAAAGTTCTTATCACCAGAGAGAATGGGCACTAAGAAAGTTCTTGCGGCCATCACCAGAGAGAACAGGCACTAAGAAAGTTCTTATGGCCATCACCAGAGAGAACAGGCATTAAGAAAGTTCTTATGGCCATCACCAGAGAGAAAAGGCACTAAGAAAGTTCTTACAGCCATCACCAGAGAGAACAGGCATTAAGAAAGTTCTTATGGCCATCACCAGAGAGAACAGGCATTAAGAAAGTTCTTATGGCCATCACCAGAGAGAAAAGGCACTAAGAAAGTTCTTACAGCCATCACCAGAGAGAACAGGCATTAAGAAAGTTCTTACAGCCATCACCAGAGAGAACAGGCATTAAGAAAGTTCTTATGGCCATCACCAGAGAGAACAGGCATTAAGAAAGTTCTTACAGCCATCACCAGAGAGAACAGGCATTAAGAAAGTTCTTATGGCCATCACCAGAGAGAACAGGCATTAAGAAAGTTCTTACAGCCATCACCAGAGAGAACAGGCATTAAGAAAGTTCTTACAGCCATCACCAGAGAGAACAGGCATTAAGAAAGTTCTTACAGCCATCACCAGAGAGAACAGGCATTAAGAAAGTTCTTATGGCCATCACCTGAGAGAACAGGCATTAAGAAAGTTCTTATGGCCATCACCAGAGAGAACAGGCATTAAGAAAGTTCTTATGACCATCACCAGAGAGAACTGGCATTAAGAAAGTTCTTATGGCCATCACCAGAGAGAACAGGCATTAAGAAAGTTCTTACAGCCATCACCAGAGAGAACAGGCATTAAGAAAGTTCTTATGACCATCACCAGAGAGAACTGGCATTAAGAAAGTTCTTACAGCCATCACCAGAGAGAACAGGCATTAAGAAAGTTCTTACAGCCATCACCAGAGAGAACAGGCATTAAGAAAGTTCTTATGGCCATCACCAGAGACAACAGGCATTAAGAAAGTTCTTACAGCCATCACCAGAGAGAACAGGCATTAAGAAAGTTCTTACAGCCATTACCAGAGAGAACAGGCATTAAGAAAGTTCTTATGGCCATCACTAGAGAGAACAGGCATTAAGAAAGTTCTTATGGCCATCACCAGAGAGAACAGGCATTAAGAAAGTTCTTATGACCATCACCAGAGAGAACTGGCATTAAGAAAGTTCTTATGGCCATCACCAGAGAGAACAGGCATTAAGAAAGTTCTTACAGCCATCACCAGAGAGAACAGGCATTAAGAAAGTTCTTATGACCATCACCAGAGAGAACAGGCATTAAGAAAGTTCTTACAGCCATCACCAGAGAGAACAGGCATTAAGAAAGTTCTTACAGCCATCACCAGAGAGAACAGGCATTAAGAAAGTTCTTACGGCCATCACCAGAGAGAACAGGCATTAAGAAAGTTCTTATGGCCATCACCAGAGAGAACAGGCATTAAGAAAGTTCTTATGGCCATCACCAGAGAGAACGGCACTAAGAAAGTTCTTACAGCCATCACCAGAGAGAACAGGCATTAAGAAAGTTCTTATGGCCATCACCAGAGAGAACTGGCACTAAGAAAGTTCTTATGGCCATCACCAGAGAGAACAGGCATTAAGAAAGTTCTTATGGCCATCACCAGAGAGAACAGGCATTAAGAAAGTTCTTATGGCCATCACCAGAGAGAACAGGCATTAAGAAAGTTCTTATGGCCATCACCAGAGAGAACAGGCACTAAGAAAGTTCTTACGGCCATCACCAGAGAGAACTGGCACTAAGAACGTTCTTATGGCCATCACCAGAGAGAACTGGCACTAAGAAAGTTCTTACGGCCATCACCAGAGAGAACAGGCATTAAGAAAGTTCTTATGGCCATCACCAGAGAGAACAGGCATTAAGAAAGTTCTTATGGCCATCACCAGAGAGAACAGGCACTAAGAAAGTTTTTATGACCATCACCAGAGAGAACAGGCATTAAGAAAGTTCTTACAGCCATCACCAGAGAGAACAGGCATTAAGAACGTTCTTATGGCCATCACCAGAGAGAACAGGCACTAAGAACGTTCTTATGGCCATCACCAGAGAGAACAGGCACTAAGAAAGTTCTTACGGCCATCACCAGAGAGAACAGGCACTAAGAACGTTCTTATGGCCATCACCAGAGAGAACAGGCACTAAGAAAGTTCTTATGCATTAAGAAAGTTCTTATGGCCATTACCAGAGAGAACAGGCATTAAGAAAGTTCTTACAGCCATCACCGGAGAGAACGGGCACTAAGAAAGTTCTTACAGCCATCACCAGAGAGAACGGGCACTAAGAAAGTTCTTACAGCCATCACCAGAGAGAATGGGCACTAAGAAAGTTCTTACGGCCATCACCAAAGAGAACAGGCACTAAGAACGTTCTTATGGCCATCACCAGAGAGAACAGGCACTAAGAAAGTTCTTATGACCATCACCAGAGAGAACAGGCATTAAGAAAGTTCTTACGGCCATCACCAAAGAGAACGGGCACTAAGAAAGTTCTTACAGCCATCACCAGAGAGATCAGGCATTAAGAAAGTTCTTACAGCCATCACCAGAGAGAACGGGCACTAAGAAAGTTCTTACGGCCATCACCAGAAAGAACGGGCACTAAGAAATTTCTTACGGCCATCACCAGAGAGAATGGGCACTAAGAAAGTTCTTACGGCCATCACCAGAGAGAACAGGCACTAAGAAAGTTCTTATCACCAGAGAGAATGGGCACTAAGAAAGTTCTTGCGGCCATCACCAGAGAGAACGGGCACTAAGAAAGTTCTTACGGCCATCACCAGAGAGAACAGGCACTAAGAAAGTTCTTATGGCCATCACCAGAGAGAACGGGCACTTAGAAAGTTCTTATCACCAGAGATAACGGGCACTAAGAAAGTTCTTACGGCCATCACCAGAGAGAACAGGCATTAAGAAAGTTCTTATGGCCATCACCAGAGAGAACGGGCACTTAGAAAGTTCTTATCACCAGAGATAACGGGCACTAAGAAAGTTCTTACGGCCATCACCAGAGAGAACGGGCACTTAGAAAGTTCTTATCACCAGAGAGAATGGGCACTAAGAAAGTTCTTATCACCAGAGAGAATGGGCACTAAGAAAGTTCTTGCGGCCATCACCAGAGAGAACAGGCACTAAGAAAGTTCTTATGGCCATCACCAGAGAGAACAGGCATTAAGAAAGTTCTTATGGCCATCACCAGAGAGAAAAGGCACTAAGAAAGTTCTTACAGCCATCACCAGAGAGAACAGGCATTAAGAAAGTTCTTATGGCCATCACCAGAGAGAACAGGCATTAAGAAAGTTCTTATGGCCATCACCAGAGAGAAAAGGCACTAAGAAAGTTCTTACAGCCATCACCAGAGAGAACAGGCATTAAGAAAGTTCTTACAGCCATCACCAGAGAGAACAGGCATTAAGAAAGTTCTTATGGCCATCACCAGAGAGAACAGGCATTAAGAAAGTTCTTACAGCCATCACCAGAGAGAACAGGCATTAAGAAAGTTCTTATGGCCATCACCAGAGAGAACAGGCATTAAGAAAGTTCTTACAGCCATCACCAGAGAGAACAGGCATTAAGAAAGTTCTTACAGCCATCACCAGAGAGAACAGGCATTAAGAAAGTTCTTACAGCCATCACCAGAGAGAACAGGCATTAAGAAAGTTCTTATGGCCATCACCTGAGAGAACAGGCATTAAGAAAGTTCTTATGGCCATCACCAGAGAGAACAGGCATTAAGAAAGTTCTTATGACCATCACCAGAGAGAACTGGCATTAAGAAAGTTCTTATGGCCATCACCAGAGAGAACAGGCATTAAGAAAGTTCTTACAGCCATCACCAGAGAGAACAGGCATTAAGAAAGTTCTTATGACCATCACCAGAGAGAACTGGCATTAAGAAAGTTCTTACAGCCATCACCAGAGAGAACAGGCATTAAGAAAGTTCTTACAGCCATCACCAGAGAGAACAGGCATTAAGAAAGTTCTTATGGCCATCACCAGAGACAACAGGCATTAAGAAAGTTCTTACAGCCATCACCAGAGAGAACAGGCATTAAGAAAGTTCTTACAGCCATTACCAGAGAGAACAGGCATTAAGAAAGTTCTTATGGCCATCACTAGAGAGAACAGGCATTAAGAAAGTTCTTATGGCCATCACCAGAGAGAACAGGCATTAAGAAAGTTCTTATGACCATCACCAGAGAGAACTGGCATTAAGAAAGTTCTTATGGCCATCACCAGAGAGAACAGGCATTAAGAAAGTTCTTACAGCCATCACCAGAGAGAACAGGCATTAAGAAAGTTCTTATGACCATCACCAGAGAGAACAGGCATTAAGAAAGTTCTTACAGCCATCACCAGAGAGAACAGGCATTAAGAAAGTTCTTACAGCCATCACCAGAGAGAACAGGCATTAAGAAAGTTCTTACGGCCATCACCAGAGAGAACAGGCATTAAGAAAGTTCTTATGGCCATCACCAGAGAGAACAGGCATTAAGAAAGTTCTTATGGCCATCACCAGAGAGAACAGGCACTAAGAAAGTTCTTATGGCCATCACCAGAGAGAACAGGCATTAAGAAAGTTCTTACAGCCATCACCAGAGAAAACAGGCATTAAGAAAGTTCTTATGGCCATCACCAGAGAGAACGGCACTAAGAAAGTTCTTACAGCCATCACCAGAGAGAACAGGCATTAAGAAAGTTCTTATGGCCATCACCAGAGAGAACAGGCATTAAGAAAGTTCTTATGGCCATCACCAGAGAGAACGGCACTAAGAAAGTTCTTACAGCCATCACCAGAGAGAACAGGCATTAAGAAAGTTCTTACAGCCATCACCAGAGAGAACAGGCATTAAGAAAGTTCTTATGGCCATCACCAGAGAGAACAGGCATTAAGAAAGTTCTTATGGCCATCACCAGAGAGAACAGGCATTAAGAAAGTTCTTACGGCCATCACCAGAGAGAACAGGCATTAAGAAAGTTCTTATGGCCATCACCAGAGAGAACAGGCATTAAGAAAGTTCTTATGGCCATCACCAGAGAGAACAGGCATTAAGAAAGTTCTTATGGCCATCACCAGAGAGAACAGGCACTAAGAAAGTTCTTATGGCCATCACCAGAGAGAACAGGCATTAAGAAAGTTCTTACAGCCATCACCAGAGAGAACAGGCATTAAGAAAGTTCTTATGGCCATCACCAGAGAGAACTGGCACTAAGAAAGTTCTTATGGCCATCACCAGAGAGAACAGGCATTAAGAAAGTTCTTATGGCCATCACCAGAGAGAACAGGCATTAAGAAAGTTCTTATGGCCATCACCAGAGAGAACAGGCATTAAGAAAGTTCTTATGGCCATCACCAGAGAGAACAGGCACTAAGAAAGTTCTTACGGCCATCACCAGAGAGAACTGGCACTAAGAACGTTCTTATGGCCATCACCAGAGAGAACTGGCACTAAGAAAGTTCTTACGGCCATCACCAGAGAGAACAGGCATTAAGAAAGTTCTTATGGCCATCACCAGAGAGAACAGGCATTAAGAAAGTTCTTATGGCCATCACCAGAGAGAACAGGCACTAAGAAAGTTTTTATGACCATCACCAGAGAGAACAGGCATTAAGAAAGTTCTTACAGCCATCACCAGAGAGAACAGGCATTAAGAACGTTCTTATGGCCATCACCAGAGAGAACAGGCACTAAGAACGTTCTTATGGCCATCACCAGAGAGAACAGGCACTAAGAAAGTTCTTACGGCCATCACCAGAGAGAACAGGCACTAAGAACGTTCTTATGGCCATCACCAGAGAGAACAGGCACTAAGAAAGTTCTTATGCATTAAGAAAGTTCTTATGGCCATTACCAGAGAGAACAGGCATTAAGAAAGTTCTTACAGCCATCACCGGAGAGAACGGGCACTAAGAAAGTTCTTACAGCCATCACCAGAGAGAACGGGCACTAAGAAAGTTCTTACAGCCATCACCAGAGAGAATGGGCACTAAGAAAGTTCTTACGGCCATCACCAAAGAGAACAGGCACTAAGAACGTTCTTATGGCCATCACCAGAGAGAACAGGCACTAAGAAAGTTCTTATGACCATCACCAGAGAGAACAGGCATTAAGAAAGTTCTTACGGCCATCACCAAAGAGAACGGGCACTAAGAAAGTTCTTACAGCCATCACCAGAGAGATCAGGCATTAAGAAAGTTCTTACAGCCATCACCAGAGAGAACGGGCACTAAGAAAGTTCTTACGGCCATCACCAGAAAGAACGGGCACTAAGAAATTTCTTACGGCCATCACCAGAGAGAATGGGCACTAAGAAAGTTCTTACGGCCATCACCAGAGAGAACAGGCACTAAGAAAATTCTTATCACCAGAGAGAATGGGCACTAAGAAAGTTCTTGCGGCCATCACCAGAGAGAACGGGCACTAAGAAAGTTCTTACGGCCATCACCAGAGAGAACAGGCACTAAGAAAGTTCTTATGGCCATCACCAGAGAGAACGGGCACTTAGAAAGTTCTTATCACCAGAGATAACGGGCACTAAGAAAGTTCTTACGGCCATCACCAGAGAGAACAGGCATTAAGAAAGTTCTTATGGCCATCACCAGAGAGAACGGGCACTTAGAAAGTTCTTATCACCAGAGATAACGGGCACTAAGAAAGTTCTTACGGCCATCACCAGAGAGAACGGGCACTTAGAAAGTTCTTATCACCAGAGAGAATGGGCACTAAGAAAGTTCTTATCACCAGAGAGAATGGGCACTAAGAAAGTTCTTGCGGCCATCACCAGAGAGAACAGGCATTAAGAAAGTTCTTATGGCCATCACCTGAGAGAACAGGCATTAAGAAAGTTCTTATGGCCATCACCAGAGAGAACAGGCATTAAGAAAGTTCTTATGACCATCACCAGAGAGAACTGGCATTAAGAAAGTTCTTATGGCCATCACCAGAGAGAACAGGCATTAAGAAAGTTCTTACAGCCATCACCAGAGAGAACAGGCATTAAGAAAGTTCTTATGACCATCACCAGAGAGAACTGGCATTAAGAAAGTTCTTACAGCCATCACCAGAGAGAACAGGCATTAAGAAAGTTCTTACAGCCATCACCAGAGAGAACAGGCATTAAGAAAGTTCTTACGGCCATCACCAGAGAGAACAGGCATTAAGAAAGTTCTTACAGCTATCACCAGAGAGAACAGGCATTAAGAAAGTTCTTATGGCCATCACCAGAGAGAATGGGCACTAAGAAAGTTCTTACAGCCATCACCAGAGAGAACAGGCATTAAGAAAGTTCTTACAGCCATCACCAGAGAGAACAGGCATTAAGAAAGTTCTTACGGCCATCACCAGAGAGAACAGGCACTAAGAACGTTCTTATGGCCATCACCAGAGAGAACAGGCACTAAGAAAGTTCTTATGCATTAAGAAAGTTCTTATGGCCATTACCAGAGAGAACAGGCACTAAGAAAGTTCTTATGGCCATCACCAGATAGAACTGGCACTATGAAAGTTCTTACGGCCATCACCAGAGAGAACAGGCATTAAGAAAGTTCTTATGGCCATCACCAGAGAGAACAGGCATTAAGAAAGTTCTTATGGCCATCACCAGAGAGAACAGGCACTAAGAAAGTTCTTACGGCCATCACCAGAGAGAACTGGCACTAAGAACGTTCTTATGGCCATCACCAGAGAGAACTGGCACTAAGAAAGTTCTTACGGCCATCACCAGAGAGAACAGGCATTAAGAAAGTTCTTATGGCCATCACCAGAGAGAACAGGCATTAAGAAAGTTCTTATGGCCATCACCAGAGAGAACAGGCACTAAGAAAGTTTTTATGACCATCACCAGAGAGAACAGGCATTAAGAAAGTTCTTACAGCCATCACCAGAGAGAACAGGCATTAAGAACGTTCTTATGGCCATCACCAGAGAGAACAGGCACTAAGAACGTTCTTATGGCCATCACCAGAGAGAACAGGCATTAAGAAAGTTCTTACAGCCATCACCAGAGAGAACAGGCACTAAGAACGTTCTTATGGCCATCACCAGAGAGAACAGGCACTAAGAACGTTCTTATGGCCATCACCAGAGAGAACAGGCACTAAGAATGTTCTTATGGCCATCACCAGAGAGAACAGGCACTAAGAAAGTTCTTATGACCATCACCAGAGAGAACAGGCATTACGAAAGTTCTTATGGCCATTACCAGAGAGAACAGGCACTAAGAAAGTTCTTGCGGCCATCACCAGAGAGAACAGGCACTAAGAATGTTCTTATGGCCATCACCAGAGAGAACAGGCATTAAGAAAGTTCTTACAGCCATCACCAGAGAGAACAGGCACTAAGAAAGTTCTTATGACCATCACCAGAGAGAATGGGCACTAAGAAAGTTCTTATGACCATCACCAGAGAGAACAGTCATTAAGAAAGTTCTTACGGCCATCACCAAAGAGAACAGGCACTAAGAACGTTCTTATGGCCATCACCAGAGAGAACAGGCACTAAGAAAGTTCTTATGACCATCACCAGAGAGAACAGGCATTAAGAAAGTTCTTACGGCCATCACCAAAGAGAACGGGCACTAAGAAAGTTCTTACAGCCATCACCAGAGAGATCAGGCATTAAGAAAGTTCTTACAGCCATCACCAGAGAGAACGGGCACTAAGAAAGTTCTTACGGCCATCACCAGAAAGAACGGGCACTAAGAAATTTCTTACGGCCATCACCAGAGAGAATGGGCACTAAGAAAGTTCTTACGGCCATCACCAGAGAGAACAGGCACTAAGAAAGTTCTTATCACCAGAGAGAATGGGCACTAAGAAAGTTCTTGCGGCCATCACCAGAGAGAACGGGCACTAAGAAAGTTCTTACGGCCATCACCAGAGAGAACAGGCACTAAGAAAGTTCTTATGGCCATCACCAGAGAGAACGGGCACTTAGAAAGTTCTTATCACCAGAGATAACGGGCACTAAGAAAGTTCTTACGGCCATCACCAGAGAGAACGGGCACTTAGAAAGTTCTTATCACCAGAGAGAATGGGCACTAAGAAAGTTCTTGCGGCCATCACCAGAGAGAACGGGCACTAAGAAAGTTCTTGCGGCCATCACCAGAGAGAACGGGCACTAAGAAAGTTCTTGCGGCCATCACCAGAGAGAACGGGCACTAAGAAAGTTCTTGCGGCCATCACCAGAGAGAACGGGCACTAAGAAAGTTCTTATCACCAGAGAGAATGGGCACTAAGAAAGTTCTTATGGCCGTCACCAGAGAGAACGGGCACTAAGAAAGTTCTTATGGCCATCACCAGAGAGAACGGGCACTAAGAAAGTTCTTGCGGCCATCACCAGAGAGAACGGGCACTAAGAAAGTTCTTGCGGCCATCACCAGAGAGAATGGGCACTAAGAAAGTTCTTATGGCCGTCACCAGTACCAAACCAAGACAAGATGTATGGAGATGTCACCAGATTTAATCTGACAAGCACTTTCTACGACATTATTAATATTGACGTCTAGAGGTGTATGGAGCCTCAGTGGCTGAGTAGTTAGTCTGCTCGCTTCCAGAAGGGTCCAGGTTTGATCCCCAGCAGTGGCGGATTTTTTTTGGACTGACAAGGCTCCGGGGTTCACCCAGCCTCTAAAAATGGGTACCAGAGTTTTTTTTTGGGAAGTAAAGGAGGCCTGGAGTGATACTGACCACATCACCCAAAAATGTGGTCATAGAAAAATCTGGTGACTAACATCATATTCTCCATACCCCTAGCAAGGTGTGAAGGAACTTTACCTTTTACAGGTGTGTAAAGAAGAAGATATTGCATCTGATCGACCAGGTGAAAAATATATAAATTTGTATGGTTAAAGCTTGATGTGGTTAATGAATGACACAAATTAGAATGATGTTTTAATTAGGTTAAATACAAAAATAAAAATTTTCAACTCAAATGTTAAGTCGGTCCTATTATATGGCTGTGAAACATGGAGAACAACTAAATTGACAATCATGAAGATACATACTTTCATTAATGAATGCTTACGCAGAATAAAAGGATGGAAATAGCAGGACAAAATCACTAACATAGAATTAGGGAAATGTACCAGTCAAACACCAGTGGATAAAGAGATACAGCGAAGACGATGGCGCTGGATAGGACACACATTACGGAAGCCAACTGAGAGTATTACACAACAGGCCCTTTTTTGTAATCCCCAGGGGAAAAGACAAAGCGGAAGACCAAGAAATTCTTGGAGAAGACAGATAGAAGCAGAGATGAAGATGATGGGGAAGACATGGAAGGATCTTAAAAGAATGGCAAAGAACAGATCGACTTGGAAAGTGTTTGTTGAAGACCTATGCGCCACAGGGAGCTAAAAAAGGTAGAGAGAGAGAATGATGTTTTAGCTCAATAGGCCTTCAGCAGGAACGACAAACAATACACAGATATGTAAGTAAATAAAACTAGCCCTGCATAGCTAATTAATAATGAAATATCTAAAACAAAGTAATCTTGAACTAAAATGAAAAATAAAAATGGGTCTGATCTGAGCTGCAATTTAAGAGATTACTAGGCATTCCTCATGCAATTCCTATAGGAATAAAAAAAAGTAAAGTACCCCCGTCACACCAAGTGGCGTATAGGGAATATGGTGTTAGTGACCATATATTTTACAGACCTTCGGCACATGATTTTTTGGGGTAATGTAGTCGGTATTACGCCCGTGCCGCTTTACTTTCCCAGAAAAAAATATGGTACCCATTAAAGGCTGGGTGAACCAGAAGCCGTCGGTTGGGATCGAACCCTACCTCTTGTCTGTTGTAGTCCAGTTCACCATCCACTGAGCTATCGCAGCTCCAATTCCTACAGGAATAGTCATATTAAATCATGCAAACATTTTATTAAGAAGGGTTGGTGTGGGTTAGTTAATTGAATTGGGGCAATCAAAGATATAATAGAAGGATACAAAGTTACCTCCAAACATTGCATTGTTAATCAAGTCAATACCAGACGTGCCTTGCAGCTGTAAGTGAGTCAGTTTTTGGAGCCGAGCAACTTCCTGGCGTTTGACCTCATCCAAGAATGACCGGATCGAGTGGTGTACCAAGTCTAGGTGCATGGCTACATTACCATTCTGTAATTTGATACAATAAAACATAAACTAGTTTAGTAGATAGATCATTCTCATTGTACGTAGGACACATCCATAAGTGTTCAGATCTCCTACCAGTATATCCTTTCGTGTGTGTGTATGTGAATTCAGACACAGGACTAAAACATTATAAATATGACCAAAATATATTAACATGAGACCAAAACATAATAAAACAGACCAAAACATTAACAACATGAGACCAAAACATAATAATATAAGACCAAAACATTAACAACAGGTCCAGAAGTGAGTGGGCGGACAGACGTGTAGATGTAGGAGGGGAAGGAGTGGAGAGAGCAGAGGAGTAAACAAAGATGAGAGAACAAGGTCAAGGAGAAAAAGGAAAAAGACATTAAGACGAAGTCATGAAAAAAATAAGTAGAAGATCGGTCAAAAAGAACGTGCAAAACATAAAGGCCATGTCCAGAAGTGAGTGGGCGGGCAGACAGACGGGGGAGGCCGTCTTTAAAGTAACGATCGATATATCAGCACGATTACGATGTATCGCACACATAGCGCAATAACAACAATAGCGCTCAGCTCAGCACAAACAAAATAACAATTAAGAAACGTTTACCCGGGTACAATCCCAGAACAGAAGAATCTGGTTTCCCGATACAAATATGGACAGAAGAGAAAGGAATACTTAACAAGGAGGAACAGAATAGTATGCAGTGTAAAGCAGTAAAAGAAATTATGACTTTCACTTTCACTCACCAAAATTATTAAATTGTATAGTTGTATAAACAAATCTAGATTCAAAATGTTAATATGAGAGATTCAAATGTCTTGATTTAAGCTGATCATAAAATATTATAATTCTGTGTGTGACCGGGGCCTCATTATGTGGGATGTAAAGAGTAGTGACACTGTGACCTTCCAGGCAAGGCATGTCGTAAGAGGCGACTAAGGAGGTTGATCGATGGCTTGACAAGCTGTCATTGTAAAAAGCATTGTTATGGAAACAGAGCCATAGATTTTAGAAGCAGTGATCTCTGCAATATGTGCCATTTTGGCACGCAAGGTTTCTGTTTTTGAGATTGTAGTTCTGCCCTATGTGCCGTCTTCGGCTCGAAAGGACAATAGATAGATAGAAAATATTAATATTATTTATGAACACTGGTGCCACAGGCATAAAAACATAGACCTTCTCTAGATACAAATTAAACAAAATTGATGCGGTCAAAAAAAATTTGACGTTCAGTTTAGTCACAGAAATGATTAAACTTTACTGCTGTACAAACAAATCTAGATTCAAAATGTTAATATAAGAGATTCAATGTCTTGATTTAAGTGGATCAAAATATAAATTATATAAAAAGTAAAAAAAGTAAAGAGTAATTTTTATTGACCTTCAGCACAAGATCTTTGGGGTAATGTGGTCGGTATTACACCTGTGGCGTTTTACTTTCCCAGAAAAAATCTGGTACCCATTTACGGCTAAGTGAAGCCGGAAGCCATCGATCATGATCGAACCCGACCTCTTGTCCATAAATTATTTAGTGCAGGTTTAATTATTCTGAGAGGGACGGGCTAGAAAAACATTCCAGTCAGACTTTGTGGGGGGGGGAATTTTATATTTGACGTCATGACAGTATGAAACTAAGGTCGATGTTTTAAATAGCAAGTGTTCAGATATGTGCGGCACGCAGCTGTTCACCTTTTTTTTTAAAAAAAAAAAACTGATAATGAAAATAATAAATTCCACAAATAAGAGTACCTTGATATCAGAGATGTTTGCAGTCTCCAATTTCTTGCGGAATTCGGGGTCACTCTCTAAGGTATCAACCACTTGACGTAGATAATGCTCGTACTCTAAACCGACCTGTGAGATATATAACATGAATAAATACGTAGAAAGACTACAAAAATAAAGGATAATAAATAAACGTGAAGGTTGAAATTAAACTAGATTGCTACCAAAAGGTTTAATACATTGTGACCACGTCATTTTTAAGAATTTTTAAAAATTGAAATAGCAACAATAAAATAAGTTAAAACTGATTTTTAAAAGTGTTTTGTTGGGACATTTATTTATCTTCTTCTTCTTATGTCCTTTTCATTTGCTTTTCAGCATCGAGGGGAGATACAATTTGCTGTCTTTTGCTCTTCTAAGAGCTCTTATCGCCTCGGAAGTTTCCCTTTATAATGATATTCATTTATTAGTATCTGTCTCCAGTCTAAACCACAGGAAACTACTATTCGTGCTGTTTCGTCCTAAATGTTTGTCTGCAACGCAAGTATTTAGCCCTATCCTATCCGGGAGATACTTGTCTTAACAGGAAAAATAAAGATACACTATGTATTTTCGAGCTGTGATCGCAGCCTAATGCTATAGTCATGAGAACACCTGCGCGAAAAGACATTGTCCACGATAGCTAATTTTTTAGTTAGCTGGGTGGCAGGTCTCAATAGCGTTTGGCTTTTCGTGGCAAGGCGCTGTGCCACTGAGTACGGGTTCGATCCTGCATTGGTCCATATTTTTTTTCTGTTGTTGATTATTTGTCATTTTTTCCGAGTGCTGTAAACATACCTCTTCCTCTGAATTGATTCGCTGATTATCACCTCGGAAGTTTCCCTCTATAATAATATTCATTTATTATTATTTGTCTCCAGTCTTTTGCTCTTCTGTTGGCCTCTGCTGTTGTTATGTTTCCTAGCACTTCTAATATTCCACTGATCCATCTTTTTCATGGTCGACTCTTGGGTCTGGTATTCTCACAGTGTTTATTGAAGACTCATTGTGTTGTGATCTTTCTGCCTTGTCACGTGGCCAAACCATTTTATCTGTTCTTTCTTTATATAATATATGGCAGGGGCTATACCTAGCTTTTTTCTCAGTTCTTCATTTCTGATCTTATCTCTCAGACTGTTTCCTATCATTCGTCTAACACATTTCATCTCTGTAGAGGTTATTTTTCTTATTGTTCTCGCACCTAGGGTCCAGGTCTGGCATTAAAAGACATAAGACCTAAAAGGAATCAAATTTATTTATGAAGTTAGGAAATAAATGCAAGAACATTGATAAATTAAAAACTGCAAATTACAGCTTTAGGCCTCGATGCACTGGTTTTAAAGGCGGAAATTTGCGGCTCGTGGAATAAGTAAAAGTAAGTAAAGTACCCCCGTCACGCCAAGTGGCGTATAGGGAAATATGGTGTTAGTGACCATATATTTTACAGACCTTCAGCACATGATTTTTGGGGTAATGTGGTCGGTATTACGCCCATGCTGCTTTACTTTCCCAGAAAAAATTTGGTACCCATTTAAGGCTGGGTGAACCTGTAAGCCGTCAGTTGGGATCGAACCCTACCCTTGTCCTTTGTAGTCCAGTTACTAACCACTGAGCTATCGCGGCTCCCGGCTCGTGGAATAGAATGTGTTAACTCTTTCCGTACAAAAGCTTTTTATCGACGCGACGGAAGAGATTTCAAAGACAAAATTGTTCATGGTTTTAAGAATCAATCTACATATTTATATTTATCTAACATATAACATATTATATATATGAATGTTTAGATAATTGAACAAGGTATTAGATTGCACCAATATCAAGATGATACAAGACCTATAAAAAAGAATGTGGTTTGATGGTGTTCACACTAATCAAATTGAGCATGGCACACTATGCGGCAAAACGTACGCTACCGAAATCGCATGGCGTACAGTGCAGCGAAACGTAGAGAAAGAGTTAAGGGGGAAAAAGTCACAAATAAAAGTTTCCGCTACAGATTTAGGGATAAGTTGACATCATTACACATAACATTTCATCATATAAACTCGTCATTAGGGCAAAAAAAACAGAAACAGCATGACATCGCATATGGTAACGCTGGCTGGAAAGGGGGGAGGAGCTAATTTAGTACTTAGCTGTAAAGTGACTATAAGCATGGCCACTGCATACAAGTTGCCATCAAACAGAATTATAACATACAATCTATATGTGACTTTCCCCCTTACTTTGCACCAATTTTATTATGGGCCTGTATGCTTATGTATATTTATACGTATTTATACTAATTTCAGACATCTAGAAATTAGAAATTATCTTATCTTCTCTTGTTTGCTCACACAGAATCATGGAGAAAATAAGTGAGAAGTTTTCTCTCTATCAGGAGCCGTGATTGCTCAGTTGTTAGTGAACTGGACTACAAAGGACAAGAGGTAGGGTTCAATCCCAACTGACGGCTTCCAGGTTCACCCAGCCTTAAATGGGTACCGGATTTTTTTCTGGGAAAGTAAAGCGGCACGGGTGTAATACTGACCACATTACCCCAAAAATCATGTGCTGAAGGTCTGTAAAATTTATGGTCACTAACACCATATTCCCTATACCCCTCTTGGCATGATGGGGCTATTTACTTTACTTACTTTACTTTCTCTCTATCCATAGCTGTTAATGTCTAATTTGTTCACATAAATAGTTCAATATGAGCACAAAATTATATTTTGCCATTGTTTTTTTTATATTAATCATCCCATCTGTTGCACATAATTGATGGTGACTGTTCAACTACTTAGTTTGCTTGACTACATCTGTTCCCCAATTAAGCCCTTATTGACACATACAATGAAACAACACTCTTTTGTTGTTGCTGACATAATGTGATGAGTTTATGTGAACAGAAGCCCTCATTTCATGTGGTGAGTAGTAATGGCTTTCTTGACATTCCTGCCTTTTCCTGAGGAAGAGTTCATCTAGCCCTGGGTTATTGCTTGAAAACATTCCTGCCTTTTACTGAGGAAGAGTTCATCTAGCCCTGGGTTATTGCTTGAAAACATTCCCACATTTTACTGAGGAAGAGTTCATCTAGCCCTGGGTTATTGCTTGAAAACATTCCTGCCTTTTACTGAGGAAGAGTTCATCTAGCCCTGGGTTATTGCTTGAAAACATTCCCACATTTTACTGAGGAAGAGTTCATCTAGCCCTGGGTTATTGCTTGAAAACATTCCCACATTTTACTGAGGAAGAGTTCATCTAGCCCTGGGTTATTGCTTGAAAATTGTGTGACTTGTATATCTAGAGGCACTGTAATACTAGGTCTTCTATATCAGTAAGAGTCACCACTACAGGGAACACCGTTATCATAGCTTTTGTTAGCCGGGCTGTTTTGACACAGAATCAATTCAGAAGAAGAGGTATGTTTACATATTACCTCATCTTCCTCTGAATTGTTCGCTCATTATCGCCTCAGAAGTTTCCATCTATAATAATATTCATTTATTATTAATTGTCTCCTGTTTTGACACAGACTGTTTACCGGGAGAGACCAACAAGGACGCCATGCTGAGGTCCTGATTGGTCGATGGGCTGCCGACCCAACTGTTCTGGATGCTTGGTAATACTTTAAATCAAAAAGTAGAGCCATGCTTAAATAGTCAACAATGGTTGGGATTACCACAGAGATCCAATATTTGCAGTAACACCTTCATGTATGTCCTGGGCCATGATGGTGTTGTGGGCAACGACTGAGCAGACAAACTGGCTGGTTTGGTAATGTTAGCTGATAGACGGCCAATAGATCAGACAGATATCATGAACAATCTACGAGAGATGGATCGAACAAAGGACTTTTACAGAAGTACAAATACATGGCTATCTAGACTGTCTGAACTGGCACAATTAGTCACTGTGTGTTGATGTACATTTTGCGGAGAAGATCAGAGCACCTATGGGTGTGTACAAAGTGCTGTGATGATGATCCTAATTTAGCCTAGATTATGATGCCATCAAAATAAATCATCACCTCAAAATTATTTTTTTTTAAATTTGATAGTTTGCTGTGGGCAAACATCCCCCACACCTTTCTATACCTGCCCAGTTACCACTAAAGTTGACCCCTGTGTGATATTTTTTTGTTTGATGTTGGATTTTAAAAATTCAATTCAACCCACCCACCCTTACCCAGAATGATTGCAATATGATTTTGAATGTGCTCCAGGTTAGTTCAGTTTTTATTCTAACTGGGTATCCTGTCATCATGGAGATTGTCAGCAGATGATAAAAAAAAGAAGATTAGCAATAGCTGCACACAAAAACAAATGCCATGAAGAACTTGTGCACAATACCAGCAAGGAAGTGCGTGAACAGTGGGCACTGGAGATGTTATGTTTGCTTCTCTTATAAGTGTTCTTTTCAGTGTTTTTCTAGATTTTCCTCTTTTTCTGTATCTTGATATTTCCCATGGAAGAGAGTGTTTTTGAATTCTCTTGTTGTCTCTTCTCAGCATATGTCTGACATATGCCCATCTTCTCTTCCTAATTGTAGATGAGATCGTTGGTTGTATGGCCATTTCTCTTACCCCAATACTAGTCTTGAATTCATTCCATTGTACACAGAGTATCCTCTTTAAGCATTTGTCTTCAAAAGCATTTAGTTTTCTCTCAATCTTTTTTGTTGTTTTCCAGCTTTAACATGTGTAGGTAAGGCTTGATAACAAGTTTGGAGGGAAGATTCTAAGGTTAGTTTCTTGCTTAGTATTTTTTATTTTGATATTCTGTCCAGGTTTTATAAAGTTGCTGCTGCTTTTGCTATCCTGCTTTGATCTCTTTCTTTATTTCACTTTCTTGATCTATATTATATGGCCTTTAGTGTCTTGACAGATGGTTGGTAGCAAGCAATCATGTTATGTCAGTAAAAAAAGTAAAGTGCCCCCGTCACGCCAAGTGGCGTATAGGGAATATGGTGTTAGTGACCATAAATTTTACAGACCTTCGGCACATGATAATTTTTGGGGTAATGTGGTCAGTATTACACCCGTGCCGCTTTACTTTCCCAGAAAAAAATTTGGTACCCATTAAAGGTTGGGTGAACCGGAAGCCGTCGGTTGGGATCGAACCCTACCTGTTGTCCTTTGTAGTCCAGTTCACTAACCACTGAGCTATCACGGCTCATGTTATGTCAGTAGTTTGATATGTTATTGTCTTATGCTGGATAATGTTTTTACTGAACAGCTTCTCTCATGGCTGAATCTGTCAATATTGGATAAACAGATCTGACTGCAGAACAAACAAGATGTATTTGTTGTGCCTGGCCTCGTTTCCTCTCTCCAGCACCTTTTGTCTTCTGAATTTGATATCAATGCCTTGAATTTTGCTGTACAGTTTTTTTTATTTTTGATCTCCAAGTGCTACGATCTGCAGCCAGATCCTCCCAGTTTCGTTCACTGATAGAGAATCCCCTCAAGGAAGCCCTACAAACATCCTTATATCTCAGCACTGGTCTGCCCTTTGGTCTCTTTCAGTCCCTAAGTTTGCCATACAATATGCTACCACTACTACTACCACCACTACTACTACTACCACTATTACTACTACCGCTACTACTACTACCACTATTACTACTACCGCTACTACTACTACCACTACCACTATTACTACTACAACTACCACCACTACCACCGCTACTACTACTACCACAACTACCACCACTACTACTACTACTACAACTACCACCACCACCACCACTACTATTACCCCTACCACTAGTATTATTTAAAGCAGAAGACTAAAAGTGTGAATAAAGCAACAAACCTCAGGTCTGGCCTCTGTAGGTACATCCTCCGTTGGCTGTGCTCTCTCCACAGGTTTACCACAAACGATCAACATCGTCACAGACAACAGAACACCAACCACATTCATGACATAAGAATTCATTTCTCTAACCTGAAAAATGTATACAAAATATTAATTCATAAATGAACAAAAGACTAGCAAGAGCAACACAAAAATGTAATGCCAATGAAGAACATGTGGTACAATATGAGCAGGGATTTAAAATTTAGATTGCTGAGTGCATGTAACTTCTCAATAGCCACATATGGTTTTGAATCAAGATCAATCTCATAAACATCAAAAAAGAAAACTGATTTACCAAAACAAAACTGTCCCCATTTACAAAATCGACGGAACATGTTACTCCCACTACCTCCAACCATCAATAACACACTGTACTCTTCATCTGTTCAACTGAAAAGGACCTGCGCCTTCATGTGAGAGGCATTAAGGTGTAAAGAGCTCATAGCTCACGGCTAACAAGGGGATTAAGTCAAGTCAAATCCAAAACAAAAATGCTACAGAAAATTCCTTAAGATATGTCGGATAATGAAAAAGAGCAATGAAGACATTGAAAAGATTTAAACTTTAAGAAGTGACTTATAAACAACATTCTACAGGGGAAATTAGAATACTACGGCCATGTCAACAGACACAGTGGGCTGGAAAGAATAATAATGGAAAGTATGGTTCATGTGTGATGCATCATTAGAAGGGGGGAACGCCAAGAAGGTGGTGGTTTCAAGACATCAAGGAGACCTAAAGCATGACAACAGAAGTGGGAGGTCTGACAAGAGACAGAGATTCTTTCAGACGGGCTGTGGTGAATGCAATGTTCTGTGGGAGATCTGGCTAGAGACAGAGATTCTTTCAGATGGGCTGTGATGAATGCAACGTTATGTGGGAGATCTGGCTAGAGACAGAGATTCTTTCAGATGGGTTGTGATGAATGCAACATTCTGTGGGAGATCTGGCTAGAGTCAGGGATTCTTTCAGATGGGTTGTGGTGAATGCAATGTTCTGCAAAGGACACACAACCTGATGATGATGATGATGGGTTAAACAGTACCCTTAGTTACTGCTTATCCTTTACTTCAGCTCTTCAGATTGTCTGCAACAAGAGCCAAATCAAATCTGATTTCCTGCAAAAAATCTACCTAAAAACCCCTTATTTTTTTAACTCAAAGATTCTTATAACAAATTTGTAATTAGCAAATAAAAATGAAGAACAAACTGGAAGAAAAAAGCTGCAAATAAATGATATGCATGATCCCAAACACCTGCTGCTATGGCATACACTGAAGACATATGAGCCACCTTTACCACCCAGGAACAACCCACACTTATGAATGTCAACAAACCACTGAAGACATATGAGCCACCTTTACCACCCAGAAACAACCCACACTTATGAATGTCAACAAACCACTGAAGACATATGAGCCACCTTTACCACCCAGAAACAACCCACACTTATGAATGTCAACAAACCACTGAAGACATATGAGCCACCTTTACCACCCAGGAACAACCCACACTGATGAATGTCAACAAATCACTGAAGACATATGAGCCACCTTTACCACCCAGGAACAACCCACACTTATGAATGTCAACAAACCACTGAAGACATATGAGCCACCTTTACCACCCAGAAACAACCCACACTTATGAATGTCAACAAACCACTGAAGACATATGAGCCACCTTTACCACCCAGAAACAACCCACACTGATAATGTCAACAAATCACTGAAGACATCTGAGCCACTTTTACCACCCAGGAACAACCCACACTGATGAATGTCAACAGACCACTGAAGACATATGAGCCACCTTTACCACCCAGGAACAACCCACAATGAGGGTTAAAATTTTTTTTTTTAAATATTACTTTTCATAACTTTTTAAATAACTGACTAGACTATAGAAATAATGAGTTATTTTTAAACAGATGCCTAGACTTTATTTACAATTATAGTCAAGAAGGCCAAGGGCAGCCTATAAAGCTGTATTAGTACTTATTATTTATATTATTTAATGTGTAATTTATAGGAAATTTATGACTTTGGTGGCCCAAATTATTTCTGCTAAATGAGTGATCTCCCCTCACTGACCGGACATACTTGAATTATCAACTGTTTCTAGTTTCTGTGCATTTAATTATATATTTTTCAACAAGATATAGGGTTAGGTTTAGGATTAGTTATAGACTACCGCAAACCCTAAACCTAACCCAGAGGTCTTCTAATGACAGGTTCGAGAGAAACCAAATTAAATAAAATGCAAGGGGATGTTACTCTGATCAGACATAATTTTGGATACTAAACATGTAAATTACCATTTATAAATTATAATTATATGTTTTCCATCTTCAATAATAATTATTATCACTATGTACCAAGCCATGTCTGAATGAGCCATGATCATAGAAGAAGAAGTAGTAGTAGTAGCAGCAAGCCACAAAGTGCCATTGACAGACAACACATCATTGACTCAAGCCTGTGGCGTCTACTGGCAAAAGCAGAAGAAGATAAAACTTACAAGCAAGAAGACGAATAATTAATATTATAATTAATAATTACCTGTCGTCTATTTTTTTTTTAAATCAAGTAAAGGACTTTTTAATTAGTAAAAAAAAAATAATTAATTTACTTTATAATTTATTATTATTAATGATGTATAACGAAGAATAGCAAAATGTTATGTCTTCTCAACATTCCTATTTGGTGCAGAAAAATGGACATTAGACAAGAGAACAGAACAGAGAATTGAAGCCTTTGAAATGTGGATATATAGAAGAATAGGTAGAATTGGATGGACAGAATATAAAACAAATGATGAAGTCTTAAAACAATAAAAAATGAAAAGAGGCATATTTGACTAAAGACAATTCAACCAAAACAAATAAGATATTTGGGGGCATGTTAAAAGACACAACAGCCTACTAAAAGTAATCTTAGAGGGGAAAATACAAGGTAATAGGCAGAGGCAGACCAAGACTAACATGGACAAGTAACATTAAAAGATGGACAAATCAGCCTATGACAACTTGCACTATCAAAGCAAGAGACAGAGCAAAATGGCGCTCCATGGTAGCCAAACTTCGATGCGGAGATGGCACTCGATGATGAATGATGTATAATGTATTTAATTCCAATATTTTATTAATTTAATTAATTTGGCATTTATTTAGTTATTTTATTAGTTTAGGAGTCATAGACTAAGGTGGCTGGGTCACATGAGATGAATGGACAATGATCTTTAACCCAAACAAGTACTGCATGGCAAATTTAGGGATGAAAAGAGATCAAAGGATAGACCAGTGCTGAGATATAAGGATGCTTGCAGTGCTTCCTTGAGTGAATTCTCTATCAGTGAAAGAAACTGGGAAAATCTTACATTAGATCTTTGCACATGGATTACAAAAATAAAAAAATGGCACTGCACAGCAGCAACTTTCAAGGCAGTGCTGATATCAAATTCAGATGACAAAAGGGGCAGGAGAAAGGAGACAAGGCCAAACACTACAAATACTTGAAATACTGTCCTGTTCATGTAGCGAACGGATCTGTCTATCCAATATTGGCAGATTCAGGCATGAGAGAAGCTGTTCAGCAAAAACAACACCCAGCATTAGACACTAATATTTTTACCAAACCACTAGCATCATCACATCATGATTGCTTGCAACCAACCGTCTGTGATTGTCAAGACGCCAAACGCCATATATTTAGTTATTTATAGGAGCCAGTAGTGAGGTGTGATAAACACTCCAAGGTATGGTGACAGCTTTACAAGGAAGGAACACAACACAATATTGACGTTTCGGCCTGTGGCCTCCTTCAGAGTACAGGAACAATGACAACAAACGGTGAAGCACAATTATTTATAACTACATGTTAGATGATCAAGTGGAGGGAGAGGAAAGTAGGATGTTGAAATAAGAAAGGAAAGAGAGAGAGAGAGATGTGTATGCTACATGAGGAGAGGTAGGATGAGCGTCGAGATATATAAAATAGAAAGATGAGGAAGAGCTCAAGACTACAGAGTAGAACTAAAATAGCAAAAAGAGACAAATGTATCATAAAAAGTATATGAAAATGACTTAGTTCGAACAACAGGCCTGTCCTCCATGATGGAATACATCAGAATGACTTAGTGCGTTCAGTCTATATCCGGAAAGCAACACACGACAGAAACACGCGAGGTATAAATAGACAAAGGACCTGGGTCATGGGATAACAACTATGAGGGGAGGGGGAAAAAAAGGGATAGGTGTGGCAGCCAGACTACTGTGTAAACAATGGTCGATGGTCAGAGGAAAAATAGAAGCCCAAAACAAAGGCCCGGGTGGAGCAAAACTGCGTGTAAACAAAGACCGGGGGTGGGGGAAAGAAGGAGATAAGTGGCCTCATAAATCTGCTCAGACAATACAGGACGGTAACCCAGCAAGAGGTTCAAAGAAAGGGTGAATAAAAAGACAAGATAGTGAACTGGGAGATGAGTAAGAGAGATAGTCTCCACAGAATGGATGGGCTGGAAATGGATGAATAGAGAGGTAGGTCAAAGAGGGGAGAGAGAGGAAGGAAGTATATACCAGAGGAAGAGATAAGGAGAGGAAGAATAAGAAAACCAGTATAAGTTAAATAGGTAGGCAGAAGGGCGGTAGAGTGATGGAGGGGTGGTGCGCAGGAAGTTAGTTCATAGAGAGGTAGAGAAGTATCCGAGGAGGAGATGTGGAGAGGAGGGATAAGGAACAGGTATGTGAAAAGTAGATAGGAGGAGAGGCGGTAGGCCAGACGTGAATAGAAAGAGAGGGAGCCTGGAAGAAGTGGAGTAATTGAGGAATGATACGCAGGCAGTTCGTGCACAGAGAGGTAGAGAAGTGGGGAAATGGTGAAACTGAAGGGGATACAAAGAGAGGTGGATTGGAGTGACTGATGAATAGACAAGTGGAGTCCTAGAAGAGGACTAAGAGTGGACAAGAGGATAGGGGGGGGGGAGAGAGAGGAGGGTTACATGAATAGTAGGAGTAGAGAAGTGGTGACTACAAGTGAATAGAGTGGGAAAGGGTGAGCTGGGAGTAGAACCAATAGAAGTGGGCGGAGAGATGGTACAACCAGCAAAGGGAGGTAGTATACTGGGAGTGTGTATAGTAGGAGAGAAGAAGTATACACCAGAGGAGGAGATATGGAGAAGAAGAATGAGAAACAGGTGTGGATAGTAGGAGAGGCAGTGGGTCAGAAGTGGATATTGAGAGGTAGGTAGAATAAGAGATAGGTATATATAAAGTGGATAGGAGGAGAAGCGGTGGGCCAGAAGTGGTAGGATAGAGAAGGAGTTAGTAAGAAGTAGAGTAATATGAGTGGTGCACAGGAGGTATGTACCTAAGGAGGTAAAGAAGTTGGGAAATAATAGAACAGAGGGGGATAATAAGGGTCCTAGAAGAGGAATGAAAGTGGACATCAGGATAAGGGGGATACTGGAATAGTAGGTATAGAGGAGTAGTGACTACAAGTGAATAGAGAGGAAAGGGGTGAGCTGGGAGTAGATCAGCAGAGAGGTGGAGGGAAGGACGAGGAACAATAGAAGTGGGCAGAGAGATGGTACAGTCCAGGTGGAGAGGTGACCCTGATTATAGTGACAAGGCGAGGTGATGGACATGTAGGTAGTCCGAAGAGAGGGGGTAGGGGTGTTGGGATGAAGAAAGCAAGATGAGGGGTTACTCAAACACAAAGAGGATATGGAAAGAAGGGATGGACGAGGAGTAGACGAACAGAGAAGTGAAATAGGAAGAGGAGTACATAGGTGGGAGGATGGAGTCGGAGATTTGCTTTCATTTGCCTGTTCCCTACATAGTTATTTATAATTATTAAGCATAATGTGTAATTGTGTTGTGTAGCTATTGATTATTTATTAAGACATTATTTAATATACAATAAAATATATAATTTAAAATTAGGTAATTTACTTTCATTATTTATTTTAATTTTTACTTAACTGCACAACCAAGCAAAGAAGAGACAGAACTGGGAGTACTCAGGTACAACTTACTATTCACTACTGACTTAGACTAGAGACTAGACACTAGACTAGTCCTCACTAGTGACTACTACACTAAAATTTCACTTCACTCACTACAGTGACTACGTGACTACACTACTAATTAACTCAGTACTCACTTCGAGTTTTTAGCTATTGTGTGTTCAATTATTATGGATAAAAAAGACCAAAGTACCTACAGTATAGCTGTCACATACCTATAAAATATCATGAACACACAGCAAAAGGGATAGTTTTATTTGTTTTAGTTGGTAGTCTTGATCCAACAAGGAGACACAACATTCACGACCAAGATCAGTGTTGTTGTTGGTCACCGGAAGTTGACGTGTATCAAGGGGGTTAACTACCATGCATTTATCATCATCTAGCTGCTTGAATGACAGGGGTAAAGCCATGAAGATGCACAGAAATGCGAGGCTGCTGCAAAGCTGATGATAAGATTACATTTTTTAAAGGAAAGAGTGGTATGCTAACAGCTTTACGAAGGTGAGAAACCTACTTTTGTTTTGTTTCTTACCCACGTAAAGATGTTACAATACCACTTCCCCCCCCTTTAAACAAAAAATTCCATGCTAAAATGAAACAAGTGGAGAGTCTCAAATACTTGACATTTTGGGCACAATATCAAACGGAAAATGCACTACAGAAATAAAAATCAGAGTTGCATAAACCAAAGTTTTATTTCAGAAGAAAAACTTGTTTGTGTCAAAAGAAGTGAGAAAGAGAGTTCAGCGGTGCTACGTAGGGCCTATTCTGACCCAAGGAAGCGAATCATGGACAGTAGAAAAACAAATGAAAAGACAATTAGAGGCAACAGAGAGAAGGAATTTCTCAGGAGAATATTGAGAGTTTCATTGGACAGCTAAAATGATCAACGTGGAAATTCTCAAAGATGTCAAAACAAAAAGAGAAGTCCACAAGAAACTTCAGATATAATCAACATTTTCTTTGTTGTTGTTGGTAGTACTTTATGATAAGAGGACATTTGGAATACCTTGTTACAACTGACAAAATACAGAGAAAGTGAGATCGCGGACGACAAAGAGAGAATATACTAGATAACTTGCTGTCATAGCATAAATCAACAACAGAATTGATACGATGCAGTGTGGACAGAGAATTGTGGAGGGACATGAGCATATATATCAACAGGTATGGCACGTGATGATGATGAGATGCTTGTCGCTATTGGAACTTACCTCCCTTCGACAGCTATTTCTCTTACGTAACTTCCTCTCCAGCAATCATGTCCAGCATTAGCAGCAATCATGTCCAGCATTAGCAGCAATCATGTCCAGCATTAGTAGCAATCATGTCCAACATTAGCAGCAGTCATGTCCAGCATTAGTAGCAATCATTCCAGCATTAGTAGCAATCATGTCCAGCATTAGTAGCAATCATGTCCAGCATTAGTAACAATCATGTCCAGCATTAGCAGCAATCATACCCAGCATTAGCAGCAATCATGTCCAGCATTAGTAGCAATCATGCCCAGCATTAGTAGCAATCATGTCCAGCATTAGCAGCAATCATGCCCAGCATTAGCAGCAATCATGTCCAGCATTAGCAGCAATCATGTCCAGCATTAGCAGCAGTCATGTCCAGCATTAGCAGCAATCATGCCCAGCATTAGCAGCAATCATGTCCAGCATTAGCAGCAATCATGCCCAGCATTAGCAGCAATCATGTCCAGCATTATAGGCAATCATGCCCAGCATTAGCAGCAATCATGTCCAGCATTAGCAGCAATCATGTCCAGCATTAGCAGCAATCATGTTAGCAATCATTTCAGCATTAGTAGCAATCATGTCCAGCATTAGCAGCTATCATGCCCAGCATTAGTAGCAATCATGTCCAGCATTAGCAGCAGTCATGTCCAGCATTAGCAGCAATCATGTCCAGCATTAGTAGCAATCATGTCCAGCATTAGCAGCAATCATGTCCAGCATTAGCAGCAATCATGTCCAGCATTAGTAGCAATCATGTTCAGCATTAGCAGCAATCATGTCCAGCATTAGTAGCAATCATGTCCAGCATTAGCAACAATCATTCCAGCATTAGTAGCAATCATGTCCAGCATTAGCAGCAATCATGTCCAGCATTAGCAGCAATCATGTCCAGCATTAGTAGCAATCATGTTCAGCATTAGCAGCAATCATGTCCAGCATTAGTAGCAGTCATGTCCAGCATTAGCAGCAATCATTCCAGCATTAGTAGCAGTCATGTCCAGCATTAGTAGCAATCATGTCCAGCATTAGTAGCAATCATGTCCAACATTAGCAGTAATCATGTCCAACATTAGCAGCAATCATGTCCAGCATTAGCAGCAGTCATGTCCAGCATTAGTAGCAGTCATGTCCAGCATTAGCAGCAATCATGTCCAGCATTAGCAGCAGTCATGTCCAGCATTAGCAGCAATCATGTCCAGCATTAGCAGCAATCATGCCCAGCTACTCGACTGTGACAGTTTGCAACCACATTCATCATAGTATTCATTTCTCCACACTATGGTACTATGCCCCCCTCCCCCATAATCTTTCCTCTTGAGCTCATCATTTCGTTTGTGGCCTTCATATATTTCACTTATTGTGTCCTTTATATATTTCATTTATTGTGTCCTTCGTATATTTCACTTATTGTGTCCTTTATATATTTCATTTATTGTGTCCTTCATATATTTCACTTATTGTGTCCTTTATATATTTCATTTATTGTGTCCTTCATATATTTTCCTTATTGTGTCCTTTATATATTTCATTTATTGTGTCCTTCATATATTTTCCTTATTGTGTCCTTTATATATTTCATTTATTGTGTCCTTCATATATTTTCCTTATTGTGTCCTTATATATTTCATTTATTGTGTCCTTCATATATTTCGCTTATTGTGTCCTTCATATGGTCTTTTATCTTCAAGTTTGCAGAGAGTGTGTTTCTTGATAGGCTGAAAATTGTATATGTAGTTTTTTTTTCGTTAATTGGTAAGAACCAGGTGTTCGTCCATTTTTCAAGTTCACCTAGGGCATCTTGCATCCTGGGTCCAGCCACCGACATACTTTCCTCGCGAGCCCATAACGCCAGATCATCTGCATATATTGCGGAGTGTATTCTGGGTGGAATGTCCATTACGATGTCATTTATGAAAATTAAAAAGAGTGTTGGGGACAAGACTCCGCCTTGTGGGACACCTTGTTTGATAGAGACCTTCTTACTTAGTTGACCTTGAACTTGTACTCTGGCCGTTCTAACCTGAAGGTATTGAGAGACCCAATTGAATAAACGACCCTGGATGCCAAGTCTAAAAAGTTTGTTCTTTAAACCCTCTCGCCATACCCTATCAAAAGACTTCTCCATGTCGACCCACACTGCCAGTGTGTGTTTCTTTTCTTGTAGAGCATCCTCTATTTCTTGTGCGATGTAGGTGACCAGGTCTTCAATTGATCTGTGCTGACGGAAGCCACTTTGTTGTGGTACGATTTGTTGTTTTCTCTCCAAATGCCACATAAATCTTCTGTTAACCAGCCTTTCTATGAGTTTACTAAGGCAGCTCAGACAACCCTTAGATGACAGACAGGTCACTAAAGTATTGCAACAAGCGGAGAAATATAGAAGGCTCCTTAGCCGTCCCAAGCATCAAAGAATTACTGGTTTAGGAATTGTACGACTAAAGAGGAGCAATTTCGCTGCAATCGCCAAAGAACTAACTACTGGAGACCCAGTACTTTCCCAAACAATACCCTTGGGCCCAACCGATAGGTCTCCTCATGGGAAATATAAAGCACATGAACTTATGGAAAATATAACAGGAATCATGAAAAAAGGCACCCAATCAGACACAGAAAGGAAACACGTAGCATAAAAACACATACACGATACCTACCCACAGGACTCTTGGTCCCACATATACACAGATGGCTCTGCTACAAATGCCACCAGCAATGGAGGGGGAGGTGTGTTCTTGACGCTGAATAACCAGGACGAGATCACCAAGTCATTAGCTACTGGGAAATTCTCGAACAACTTTAAAGCAGAAACTGAGACCATCAGATATGCTGCAACACGGGCTACTCAGCTCAAAAATAACATGCACAATAAATTGGTGATTATGACTGATATTCTGTCAGTACTATCAGCTTTAAAAAGCCCCAAGAACAATGAACTAGATGACTTGAGAACAACTCTGGACCAACTATGCAATAACTTCCAAAGAGTAATCATTCAGTGGATACCATCACACTGTAATATACACGGAAACGAACGCGCAGAGAAATTAGCTAAAGAGGGAGGGAGATTACCACAAGAGAACCATCCGCTCAGTTCTGATGAAGCCAAATCCATACTCAAAGACCAGTACCATGAAAAATGGAAACGAGAACACCTAAAGCATAACGAGAGGGACGGATACCATCAACTTCGCCTACGCACTGGCCACAATAGAATGAGAAATCACATGTTCACCAAATTCAAAATAGGTACAACCAGCCTATGCCACTGTACACTGGACAATATGACTACAAAACATGTTCTACAGGATTGCCCCCAGCACACAGACCTGAGGAGGACAACGTGGTCCACGCCACCTCCCTGAAAGAAAAACTATATGGGGCAATCGAATCACTCAAACAGACAGACTGACTTCATGAGAGATTCTGGAATCCTAGGAAAAAATAGTATGTTAGAAGCTTTACGTGATTAGTGGACGACACAGATTAAACGATGTTTCGGCCCAATAGGCCTTCAGCAGGAACAAAAAAAAAAAACACACACACACAGGGATATGTAAGTAAAACTAATAACGAAACATCCAAAACAAAAATAATCGAAATATGTTAAAGAAAATAAAAATGTCTATCCTGTCAGGATAGACATTTTTATTTTCTTTAACACAGGATAGACATTTTTATTTTCTTTACACAGGATAGACATTTTTATTTTCTTTAACACAGGATAGACATTTTTATTTTCTTTAACATAGGATAGACATTTTTATTTTCTTTACACAGGATAGACATTTTTATTTTCTTTAACACAGGATAGACATTTTTATTTTCTTTAACATAGGATAGACATTTTTATTTTCTTTAACATAGGATAGACATTTTTATTTTCTTTAACATAGGATAGACATTTTTATTTTCTTTAACATAGGATAGACATTTTTATTTTCTTTAACATAGGATAGACATTTTTATTTTCTTTAACATAGGATAGACATTTTTATTTTCTTTAACATAGGATAGCCATTTTTATTTTCTTTAACATAGGATAGACATTTTTATTTTCTTTAACACAGGATAGACATTTTATTTTCTTTAACACAGGATAGACATTTTTATTTTCTTTAACACAGGATAGACATTTTTATTTTCTTTAACACAGGATAGACATTTTTATTTTCTTTAACACAGGATAGACATTTTTATTTTCTTTAACATATTTCGATTATTTTTGTTTTGGATATTTCGTTATTAGTTTTACTTACATATCCGTGTGTGCGTTTTTTTTTTGGTTTGTTCCTGCTGAAGGCCTATTGGACCGAAACGTCGTTTAATCTGTGTCGTCCACTAATCACGTAAAGCTTCTTACATACCATTTTTTTCTATTTTTTTTTATTTTTCCTCACATTCAGCTTTACTGCAGCTCCGCATTTTATGCATTCATTAGCATTGCTTTGCCTTAACCCCAGTCTGGAATCCTACTCTGATTGAGTCTTGATCTCAGAGAGAGATATACTTCATTTATTGCGTCCTTCATATATTTCACTGATTGTGTCCTTCATCTTCATATATTTCACTGATTGTGTCCTTCATCTTAATATATTTCACTGATTGTGTCCTTCATCTTCATATATTTCACTGATTGTGTCCTTCATCTTCATATATTTCACTGATTGTGTCCTTCATCTTCATTTATTTCACTGATTGCGTCCTTCATCTTCATATATTTCACTGATTGTGTCCTTCATCTTCATATATTTCACTGATTGTGTCCTTCATCTTCATATATTTCACTGATTGTGTCCTTCATCTTCATATATTTCACTGATTGTGTCCTTCATCTTCATATATTTCACTGATTGCGTCCTTCATCTTCATATATTTCACTGATTGTGTCCTTCATCTTCATATATTTCACTGATTGCGTCCTTCATCTTCATATATTTCACTGATTGCGTCCTTCATCTTCATATATTTCACTGATTGTGTCCTTCATCTTCATATATTTAACTGATTGTGTCCTTCATCTTCATATATTTCACTGATTGTGTCCTTCGTATATTATCCTTATTGCCTTCATATATTTTCCTTATTTTTATGTTCCTCAAAAACTAATTCTCTGAAAAATGTGGCTGTTGCCCCACAATGGAACATGCTTGTTCTCCTCTCTGAATGTCTGTAACACAATCAGTCGAATGGGGTTAAGTGAATTTTCTGAAGAAATGGATGTCGAATTTTCAAACTGTTATAAGGCTACATTTTCTTATTGATATGGAGAAAATACATTTTTTTAGAAATCTAAGTTTTGCTGCTGCCAGTTTCATGCCATATATATATATATATGAGATGAGATATTAATTCGGATGATTCCACTGGCACGGGCGGTTGAGCAATTATGGATTTTAATTCGTTTGCAGTGATATCGGGGCCTTCCATAACCAAATAAGAGTCTCACTACACTTGGTATCTAGGTCAATTTGAAAAAAAATGTTTATGACGTCATCACAATATGTGCTCCCACTGTCAATGAAATTTGTGAATAAGTTTATTGCTACTGGAAATGTGGAAGATGCTCCACGATCTGGTAGGCCTGCTGTGAATGATGAAATATGTTTAGATATCCAAGACAGAATCCTTAAAAGTCCAGACAAGTCATTAAGAAAACTGTCGCAACAAGTGAACTTACCATTGAGCACATATTGTGATGACGTCATAAACATTTTTTTCAAATTGACCTAGATACCAAGTGTAGTGAGACTTTATAAACACCCTATATATATATCTTTTTTTTTGCCAAGATGCAATTAAGTTATAAATGTACCATCCTGGTGCCTCAATGTGTAGATAGAATGTGGCATTGGATTTTCTGTTTTCCTGAAATTTATCATTACAAATAAATTAGGTTCTGGTTCACCTGTAATTGCTGAAGAAATTCAAAAGTCACTCATAACTGGTCATGTAGTAAACCACAAGCTTTCATTTGAATCCACCTGATATTATCTTGTATTGGAAACATACACATTGAAGTATCACAGTTAGGTACCTATGCTTTTTCTTCTTCACATCCTCTAAATCCTTATAGATGTCAAGGGAGGTATAAAATTCTACCTCTCACTCCTCTAGTAACCTCAGTCCTTGCTATGAAATGCTGTTGTAGTCTCCTTGATCTTGTCACTTCATCTTACCTGTCCCTATTTTTGTATAATCTTTGAAAGAATCAAAGTATTTTATCCAGATTAGCAAATTCAAATATTTGTCTTCTATGTGTCACTGACAATTAGTTGTAGGCCAGTGTTTTTTGCTATGGCCTTCTTAACTTACTTATTATATGCATGAAATGTGTTCCTTGTTGCAGTTTCCTCATATTACAAGTCGCATGTCTGTGTTAGTCACCTCTAGTGACTCGGGCAGATGGTGCTCGTAAACCTGGGAAGGCCGACCATCTAAGGGCAGAATCCCCCGACAGAAAAGATCAACTGCTGCCTTGCAGGAAGATTGGGGACAATCAAAGGCTAAGGAAAGCAAACCTGAAAAAATGCTGGCTGAAATCGGATGCACTGGGCCACTGGCGCAGAACACAGTGCAACGTATTAACGGGTGTTCAGTCAGAGTGGATCTGACAGACTCTAATTGTGATGTTCTGTCTGTGGGGCGATCAACACACTTAGCCTGACAGCTGACTTCATATGAGAGTCTGGAATCCTTACTCTGATTGAGTCCTGAACGCAGAGAGAGAGAGAGAGAGAGAGAGATATTATTTTTTTGGTTGGTTTTATTTACAGCTAAGTTCTGTCTTCTTTTAATCTTCTTTATAGTCTTTCAAATGAAATTTTTGGGGCATGTAAAAAGACACAACAGCCTACTAAAAGTAATATTGGACGGAAAAAATACAAGGTAAAAGAGGCAGAGGCAGACCAAGACTAACATGGACGAGTAACATCAAAGATGGACACAAGTGAATCTATGACAGCCTGCACCATCAAAGCAAGAAACAGAGTAGAATGGCGATCCATGGTAGCCAACCTTCGTTGCGGAGAAGGCACTCGATGATGACAGTCTTTCCGTCCGTTAGCAATGAACACAGATATTACAAAATCTTCTCAAACGGTTGTCAATTATATATGCATCGCTTTTGCAACTATTGCGTCGAAGGGGAGATATAATTTGAGGTCGTTTGCTCCTGTGTTGGTCTCTGCTGCTGTTATTTTTCCTAGTTTTTCTAATATTCCATCAATCTATCTTTTTCGTGATCGCACATTGAGTCTGGTGTTCTCGCAACGTTTACTGAGCTGTGTTTTGATCTTCGTGTCTTATCACATAAAGAAATAAGTTCTCAAACTGTAACTCTTTAACTTTAATTCTTCTATTAATTATTGATGTTAGTTTATAGATGTTAGTAGTGTTAGTCTATATAGATCTAGATATAATTAAATTATAATTAACATTCTAGAATAATCAAACGATACTCAATTAACCTGCAAAATAGTCAACAACACAACAATTATTTGATGGAATTACAATATGACAGGAAACAATCTGAGAGATAAGATCAGAAATGAAGAACTGAAAAAAAAGAAGCTAGGAATAGCCCCGCCATAGAATATATAAGGAAACAACAGATAAAATAAAATGTTTGGCCACGTGACAAGGCAGAAAGAACAAAACACAACACAACGAGCCTCCAACAAACGTGAGAACACCTGACCCAAGGGTCGACCACGTAAAAGATGGGTCGATGGAATATTAGAGGCACTAGGAAACATAACAGCAGCAGAGGCGAACAGAAGAACAAAAGACCGCAAATTATATCTCCCCTCGACGCTGAAAGGCAGATGAGGAAGGAAGAAAAAAAAAGAATAAAAGAAGAATGAAAACAAAAACGGCTCGAGGAGGCAACTGCAAACAAAAATTAAAGAGGAAATATAAATGACATGGGGGGGGGGGGGGGGGGGGGTGTCAATTATAGCGTCAAAGTAGCGAAGTTAGGATTTAATTTTAATCGATCGGCATGACTCTTGATAATGATGCACCACATCAGAATAAATATGGATTAGAGCTGTTTATACAATTGTTACGATACATAATGAATACATTCAGATAGTTGATAAAAATAGTATGGTGCTATTAGAATATACATGTATCTTAAAGTTTGCATATTTTTATGTCTTACGTGAATGAATATTTAGACATAAAAAAAAATAAAAATAAATGTTAAAATTGGATGGGATGTAATCGTAACGTTCTTGCTGGACTGTTCTTTTGGGAAGGGGAGGTTCGGCTGTTCTTGTTTGTTCAAGTTTGAGGACGAGTCTCAAAGAAAAGTGGCAAACGAAAAAATGGCAAAATCCGTCCTGTTTGTGTGCTTGGTACCTAGCAGTTTAAGTTTTATTATTTGTGCTGGTTATTCACTGTTTTAGTTGATGTTTGTATGAAAGTGGGTGTGTCCCGTGTCCCAATGGGATGGTGACTATCTCAGTGTGGGAGACCAGAAAGTTGGTGAAATCAGCAAAACATAAGATGTTCATGACATAACTAAACCTTATGTTGACACAAACAATTATCTGATCGTCTGTCAACCATAAGTGAGAACTAATTATATAATATGTGATAATTATATATAATATCAGATTGAGTTTTGACTTGACTCAATGATTGAGATTTAATAGACATACGTTATAGTATCAATCCATATAAATGAATGACAAACATTTAAACAAAGTTTATTAACTGAAAACATTTAATTGTTTATGACATTAATTTTACTTTTAAGAAGAAAAACAACAAATAATAATTATAACAAATATCATCATTTTCAAGTACCGGGCCTGCTGGTGTAGGTGATCATGTCTCTCCACAACTTTTTATCAGGACAGTTATTTATCATTTCTGTTGTTGACCTTCTGCCATGCCATTCTCTTAAGCTGTCTGGTATCTTTTCTCTTTGCTTCCCTCTATCTCTTCGTCCCTCAATTTTCCCAGTTGTCACAATATATTCCAGTTGTTCTCGTCCCATTACATGGCCAAAAAATGATGATTGTTTCTTCCTAGTATAGGAAATTAGCTCTCGTTTTGCTTTGACCTCTCTCTACATTTCTACAACCTCCAGTGATTTTCTTGTCTGTTGTCCTATTGTCCATGATTAACATCCATATTTTAAGACTGGCTCTACATAACATTTAAGAACTCTTTTTCTTGTTTCTATTGTCAAAAATGAATTTACATAGTATCTTCCTCATTTTTGGAAAGCTGCTTTTGCCTGAGCTATTCTGCATCTCACCTCTTTTGTACGTCTTCCGTCTGAGGTTAACAAAGTTCCCAAATATTAAAATTCATTTACTGTTTGGGAACTTTGTTAACCTCAGACGGAAGATGTACAAAAGAGGTGAGATGCAGAAAAGTTCCATTTGTCTTTATTGTGCATTGCGGTGGTAACAACAAATATACGTCTATTAATTAATGACTGAATATTCATAAACATACACATCCATAATGTTTTCCCTAATAGTTGTATACAATTGATTAATCTTATGATCATAATGAAATTGAAATGTATCATTAGATAGATAGTTTCAAGGGCTAAGTTATCATATTTTAAATTCTAAGAATTAAAGAAGCTCAAAAAATTATTATGAAAATTTACATCAAAAACAAAATACCTACTTGAAATACATTTGTTATCTGCCCGTCTGACGAGGGACCTGTGTGCTTAGGCTGCCAGGGAAAAATGGATTAACTGCAAAATTCAGTTCCTAGTCTCTAGGGAAGAAGAGGAATCAAATAGATTACATAATGATAAAAGAAAGGTTCTGTAACAGCGTAAAGAAGGCCAAAAACTACCCAGGAGCAGATATTAATTCAGATCACAATCCTGCAATGATTAAAATGAAAATTAAACTAAAGAGAAACAAGCAAAGTCTAATTCATTAACAAATCCACTAGATATAACAGCTTTAAATCAAAAAGATATTAAAAAGATACCAATAAAATACAAGTAAAGAACACATACCAGAAGCTGCTAGAAGGAATTGAGCAATACAGAAGAGAAAATCCTGATGAAAAAGTAACAACCAAATGGCAATGCATAATGAAAATCATACAAGAAACCTGTGACACCTTACCCAAAAGAGAAAAGAACAAAAAAACAAAAATGGATAACTAACACCATCTTAGAAAAAATGGAAGAAAGGATACAAGTGAAGAACACTGCCCAATACAATAAAATAGATACTGAGATACGCAAAATGTGCAAAACGGCAAAAGAAGACTGGCTCAGCCAAAAATGTATAGAAATAGAAACTATGGAAAACAAACAAGACCTAAGAGGAATGCACACAGAAATAAAGGGAATGACCAAAATAAATAAAAAAAGCCACAGAAGGTGGATGCATTGCAGACAAAAAAGGAAAAATGCTAACAGACAATAAAGATATTATAGATAGATGGCAGGAATATGTAACAGAACTATTTCATGATAAAGGGACAAGAAACCAATTATAAAATGTACATCAGGATATAAAATCTTAAAATCTGAGGTGGAAAAAGCTATAAAATCAATGAAAAAGGGAAAAGCAGCAGGACCTGACAGCATACAGATAGAGATGATACAAGCACTAGAAGAATTTGGCATTGAAGTGATTACAGACATATGCAACGACATATACCACACAGGATACATACCAAAGGAACTAAAAACATCAACTTTCATTGCATTGCCTAAAAAGAATGGTGCAGTTGAATGCAGTGACTTTAGAACAATAAACCTAATGAGCCATGTTACAAAAATCTTGCTAAAAGTTATACAAGGAAGGATTCAGAATAAAATCAATATTGAATTAGATGAGCAGCAATTTCAATTTAGGAAAAATAGCGGGACAAAAGAAGCCATATTCTGCATGAGAACATTAATCGAAAAGTACACAGAAGTAAACAAACCAATATATGCCTGCTTCATAGACTACATCAAAGCTTTTGATAGAGTACACCACAAACAACTTATCTATCTATTGACCTTTCGAGCCGTAACCGGCCCATAGGGCGTAGACCAAGATACACCTTCTCCTATATGAATTTTTGTTCTAGCAGTTTTCTTTTAAAGATATTTTATCAAATCTCGCCATCTGTCTCTGTTCTGTGCAAGCAGTTCTATCTCATTGAGGGAGCCGATTCCTGCTGCTCTTGCCTCTCTCATCAATGTTCTTCTCAGTGTCTCCCTGGGTCTTCCTCTTTTTCTTTTACCTGTTGTTTCCCATATGAGGGCTTGCTTTGCTATTCGATTATTATCTCTTCTCATCACATGTCCAACGTATGACCATCGTCTTTTCTTTATTACTGAAGATATTAGTGGTTGATTGGCGATTTCTCTAATTTCCTCGTTTGTTTTGAATTCGTTCCATTCTATACCAAGTATTTTCCTTAGACATTTATTTTCGAATGCGTTCAACTTTGTTTCTATATCTCTTGTTGTTTTCCAGCTTTCACACGCATACGTAAGGGTTGATAGTACATTTGATTTGAATAGCCTAAGTTTTGTGTTTGTGCTAATGAGTTTTGATTTCCACAACTTTTCAAGGCTTCTGAAAGACATTGCTGCTTTAGCCAGTCTGATTCTAATTTCTTTGCTCGTATCCCCTTCTCGATCAATGTGACTTCCAAGATAGATAAAGTGAACGATCTCTTCTACTGGTTTGTTTTCCATGTATATTTTGTCACTTGTTGGAATTAAACTTTTCATGACTTTAGTCTTTTCATGATTGACCTCAAGCCCAATTTTGCTGGCTATTGATGATAGTTCATTTGTGTTTTCCTGCATCGTTTTTATCTGACTGCTGATGAGAACTATGTCATCAGCAAAGTCCAGGTCCTCCAAATGGTCTCCTTGTATCCATTCGATGCCTTTATTACCAGTGCAGCATTTCTTCATTATGAAGTCCATAACAATTCCAAATAACAAGGGCGATAAAATACATCCTTGTTTAACCCCAGTTTCTATTGGGAAACATTCGCTCAGTCCTTCCTCTGTTCGAACTGCACATGTGTAACCATCATACATGTCTTTGATAATATTCATGATTTTCACAAACAACTTATAGAATGCCTAAAAGAGATACATCTAGATGACATGGACATACGACTAATATGTAATCTATACTGGGAGCAAACAGCAATAATAACATATAACAAAGAGAACTCTAAGCCCATTGATATAAAAAGAGGAGTAAGACAGGGATGCATCCTATCACCAAGCTTGTTCAATCAATACACTGAGCAAATCTTTAAAAACATCATAGAGATGCCCGGCCTACAAATTAATGGAAAGATAATCAATAACCTAAGATATGCTGACGATACTGTACTACTAGCAGAAAATCCTAAAATCTACAATAATTACTTAATGAAATAAGCATGACAAGCAAAAAATATGGACTAGATATGAATATCATAAAGACTAAAACTATGATCATAAACAAAGAAAATACTCAAAACCCACAAGTGGATATCAAAATTGAAGGAATAGACCTGGAGACAGTTCAGAACTACAACTACCTTGGACATACTATAACCAGTGATGGAAAATGTACAACTGAAATAAACAAAAGTATAGGAATGACAACAAGTAGTTTTAATGTCATGAAGAACATACTAACATCAAAACAAATAACACCAGGGCTAAAACTAAGAATAGCAAAATGTTACATCTTCTCAATATTCCTATATGGTGCAGAAAAATGGACATTAGACAAGAAAACAGAACAGAGAATTGAAGCCTTTGAAATGTGGATATATAGAAGAATAGGTAGAATTGGATGGAAGGAAAAGAAAACAAATAATGAAGTCTTAAAACAACTAAAAATGAAAAGAGAACTACTAAGCACAATTCAAACAAGACAAATGCGATTTTTGGGCCATGTTAAAAGACACAACAGCCTTCTAAAAGTAATCCTGGAGGGAAAATACAAGGTAAAAGAGGCAGAGGCAGACCAAGACTAACGTGGACGAGTAACATCAAAAGATGGACAAATCAGCCTATGACATCTGCACCATCAAAGCAAGAGACAGATGAGAATGGTGTTCCATGGTAGCCAAACTTCATTGCGGAGTCAGCACTCGATGATGATGATGGGTCACTAGAAACATCGTCAAAGGTAAAAGCTGGCATACGCAGAAAAAAAACCATTTGTGATTTCTTGCCTCTTTAGCATAAAGAGATAGACCCTGTTTGATGTCAGCAGCTGTCCAGATTCTTCAATTTCAGTAACAAAAAAGTGAAACTATTATCATGAAGGCTTTAAAATGTTCTGTCCTACTTTTAAATAATAAATCCGTCAGAACATTACATAGTCGTTACAAAATATATGAATGAGTAGAAAAAATGTTTAGCATGTTTTTAGGTGTCATATTGAAATAAAAACATGTTGAGTGGTAAAGAATTAGTAGACTAGAGGCAGTATTTATTCATTAGTTTTGTTTTCTATGGCTGAAAATGACACATAGGGCGGAAGTCATAGTTCTCTACGATTAACGATTTACTTCTAGTTCATGAGTATGGGGGATTGGAAATCATCATTATAGTAGCCTCCGTCAGTCATAGTTGACTATAGTAGCCTCTGTCAGTCATAGTTACCTATAGTAGCCTCTGTCAGTCATAGTTACCTATATTAGCCTCCGTCAGTCATAGTTACCTATAGTAGCCTCCGTCAGTCATAGTTACTTATAGTAGCCTCCGTCAGTCATAGTTACCTATAGTAGCCTCCGTCAGTCATAGTTGACTATAGTAGCCTCTGTCAGTCATAGTTGGCTATAGTAGCCTCTGTCAGTCATAGTTACCTATATTAGCCTCCGTCAGTCATAGTTACCTATAGTAGCCTCCGTCAGTCATCGTTACTTATAGTAGCCTCCGTCAGTCATAGTTGACAATAGTAGCCTCCGTCAGTCATAGTTGACTATAGTAGACTCCGTCAGTCATAGTTGACTATAGTAGCCTCCGTCAGTCATAGTTGACTATAGTAGCCTCCGTAAGTCATAGTTGACTATAATAGCCTCTGTCAGTCATAGTTGACTATAGTAGTCTCCGTCAGTCATAGTTGACAATAGTAGTCTCCGTCAGTCATAGTTGACAATAGTAGCCTCCGTCAGTCATAGTTGACTATAGTAGCCTCTCGTCAGTCATAGTTGGCTATAGTAGCCTCCATCAGTTATAGTTGACTATAGTAGACTCCGTCAGTCATAGTTGACTATAGTAGCCTCCGTCAGTCATAGTTGACTATAGTAGCCTCCGTCATTCATAGTTGACTATAGTAGCCTCCGTCAGTCATAGTTGACTATAGTTGCCTCCGTCAGTCATAGTTGACTATAGTAGCCTCCGTCAGTCATAGTTGACTATAGTAGCCTCCGTCAGTCATTGTTGACTAAAGTAGCCTCCATCAGTCATTGTTGACTATGGATTTTTTAGCTCCCCTAGAAATGTTATTTTTTCTTTCTTTCCTTTCCCCGTGTATCCTCTTTTTCTATGAATCTGTCTGCTTCTTGTTTGAGGTGGAGCTTTAGAGTGTGTTTCCAGAGGTTGTGGTCTGCAGCTATTTCTTCTCAGTTTGCAGGGTTTATGTTCAGAGTCTTCACATGACGTTTATATACGAATTGAAGTTTTGGGCGCCCCCTAGTCCTTTTGCCTTCTGCCAGTTGTCTGTAGAGTATATCTTTTGGCATGCTGCCATCTTTCATACAGTGCACATGCCCAAACCAGCGTAACCTACATTGTTTGAGCAGCGTTTGGATGTTCAGAAAGCCTGTGCTAGTCATGACCACCACGTTTGTCACTTTATCCTTCCAGGTGATACCAAGAATACGGCGCTGACTTTGTATATGGAATGCATCTAGTGCATTCTTTTAATTTAATTGATAAATTCTATCAATGAAGAAGATGGATCAATGGAATATTAGAAGCACTAGGAAACATAACAACAGCAGAAATGAACAGAAGAGCAAAAGGCTGCAAATTATATCTCCCCTCGACGCTTAAAAGCAATTGAGGAAGGAAAGAAGAAGAAGATAAATTCTATTTGATGTGTTAATTGTGATGCATCTTCTCTTCATTTATGTAGTCAGTTGGGCTTTTTCTGTTTTTTCCTTTTATCAGGAAACATCTGTAGGTCAACAATGGCGGAGGCAATTTTTATTGATTACATTAAGAAAAGAGGAGAAACAGAGAAGGTAGGTTTCTTGTTAGTTGTTTGTGGCTTCTTTCTATCGTTAGTTGTTTGTGGTTTCTTTCTATTGTTAGTTGTTTGTGAGTTTTTTTTTATTATTAGTTTGTTGTTTATTGACATGGTTCTACCAGGGTCTTTGCAGACTTTTTAAAATTATTAGTTTGTTGCTTATTGACATGGTTCTACCAGGGTGTTTGCAGAATTTTTAAAATTATTAGTTTGTTGCTTATTGATATGGTTCTACCAGGGTGTTTGCAGACTTTTTAAAAAATCTTCTTCTTCTGTCTTTTCTTCCTCATTTGCCTTTCAGTGTCGAGGGGAGATTATGGTCTGTTGTCCTATGCTGAATTTATGTTTCCTAGTGTTTTTGATATTCAATCAGTCCACCTTTTTTGTTGTCTGCCCTTTGGTGTGGTGTTCTCAGAATGTTTATTGAAGTGTCATCATGTTATATTTTGATCTTTCTGTCTTATCACACTGCTAAACCATTTTATCTGTTGTTTCTTTATGTATTCTATGGCGGAAATTATTCCTAGCTTTTTTCTCAGTTCTTCATTTCTTATTTTATCTGTCAGGCTGTATCCTGTCATTCGTCTAACACATTTTGTCTTGGCAGTGTTTATTTTTCTTATCATTATTGAGTCTTGAGTCCAGGTCTGGCATTGGTAGCACAATGTTGGGATGAAGTCTAGCGTCAAGGTCTGATGTTGGTAGCACAATGTTGGGATGAAGTCTAGTGCCAGGTTCTGACCTTGGTAGCACAATGCTGGGATGAAGTGTAGCATCAAGGTCTGATGTTGGTAGCGTTCAGGTCTGACATTGGTAGTACAATGTTTGGATGAAGTCTAGAGTTCAGGTCTGACATTGGTAGCACAATGCTGGGATGAAGTGTAGCGTCAAGGTCTGATGTTGGTAGCACAATGTTGGGATGAAGTGTAGTGTCAAGGTCTGATGTTGGTAGCTTTCAGGTCTGACATTGGTAGCACAATGTTGGGATGAAGTGTAGCGTCAAGGTCTGATGTTGGTAGCACAATGTTGGGATGAAGTCTAGCGTCAAGGTCTGATATTGGTAGCTTTCAGGTCTGACATTGGTAGTACAATGTTTGGATGAAGTCTAGAGTTCAGGTCTGACATTGGTAGCACAATGCTGGGATGAAGTGTAGCGTCAAGGTCTGATGTTGGTAGCACAACGTTGGGATGAAGTCTAGAGTTCAGGTCTGACATTGGTAGCACAATGCTGGGATGAAGTGTAGCGTCAAGGTCTGATGTTAGTAACACATTGTTGGGATGAAGTCTAGAGTTCAGGTCTGACATTGGTAGCACAATGCTGGGATGAAGTGTAGCATCAAGGTCTGATGTTGGTAGCATTCAGGTCTGACATTGGTAGCACAATGTTGGGATGAAGTCTAGCGTCAAAGTCTGATGTTGGTAGCTTTTAGGTCTGACATTGGTAGCACAATGTTGGGATGAAGTCTAGCGTCAAAGTCTGATGTTGGTAGCGTTCAAGTCTGACATTGGTAGCACAATGTTGGGATGAAGTGTAGCGTCAAGGTCTGATGTTGGTAGCACAATGTTGGGATGAAGTATAGCGTCAAGGTCTGATGTTGGTAGCTTTCAGGTCTGACATTGGTAGCACAATGTTGGGATGAAGTCTAGCGTCAAGGTCTGATGTTGGTAGCTTTCAGGTCTGACATTGGTAGCACAATGTTGGGATGAAGTCTAGCGTCAAGGTCTGATGTTGGTAGCACAATATTGGGATGAAGTGTAGTGTCAAGGTCTGATGTTGGTAGCTTTCAGGTCTGACATTGGTAGCACAATGTTGGGATGAAGTATAGCGTCAAGGTCTGATGTTGGTAGCTTTCAGGTCTGACATTGGTAGCACAATGTTGGGATGAAGTCTAGCGTCAAGGTCTGATGTTGGTAGCTTTCAGGTCTGACATTGGTAGCACAATGTTGGGATGAAGTGTAGCGTCAAGGTCTGATGTTGGTAGCACAATGTTGGGATGAAGTGTAGCGTCAAGGTCTGATGTTGGTAGCACAATGTTGGGATGAAGTGTAGCGTCAAGGTCTGATGTTGGTAGCACAATGTTGGGATGAAGTGTAGCGTCAAGGTCTGATGTTGGTAGCACAATGTTGGGATGAATTCTAGCGTCAAGGTCTGATGTTGGTAGCAAAATGTATGGATGAATATTGTTAACCATAAACCAGAATGACAATAAAACGTTCTTGTCAGTCTAGGATGTAAGTTGATTTTTTTGTCTGTCTGAGACTTTTGTCTTTCTGAGACATGTCTGTCTGAGATGTCTGTCTGCCTGAGACTATTGTCTTTCTGAGACATGTCTGTCTGAGATGTCTGTCTGCCTGAGACTTTTGTCTGTCTAAGACTTTTGTCTGTCTGATCTTATTGAGACTTTTGTACATCTGATCTTATTGAGACTTTTGTATGTCTGAGACTTTTGTCTGTCTGATAAGTATGCACAGAATATCATGGATGGCTAAGAAATAAAATTGTTGTTACCACTTTGTTATTTTTGGGGTTTGCCTTAGGGTTTGGAAGGTGCTTGCTGCCAGGTGTATAAGTCAGAGTTTGTATTTTATCACCGCTAGGTGCGGGACTCAAAATAATGAATCATGTGAAAGCACATGACATATGAAAGCACACGACATATGAAAACGCATGGCATTAAAATATATTATAACTCTTTATGGGAGAAACATGTGAAAAATATAACACAAGAAAATACGTTATATGAGGACACTTAACAATAATAAAACAGAATTAAAAGAATGATAATGAAAATAATAAAAACACCCACCATTACATTTTGTTGTGCATACGTTTATGAGGAAAGGTTTTGTTGCACATACATTTATGAGAAAAGGTTTTGAGTGCCTAGTTAAGTGGGAAATTTGAAGGGTAAAGAAAACAAAGGAAGACTGGAAGGAAAAGTTTATGATGAGATGGCAAAGTTCTTGGATAAGTAATGCATTTAAAAAAAAAAAAAACTATCTCTACAGCATTTTCCCATTATTGAGATCTGCAGGGGGACTTATATATCTATCTATCTATCTATTGACCTTTCGAGCCGTAACCGGCCCATAGGGCGTAGACCAAGATACACCTTCTCCTATATGAATTTTTGTTCTAGCAGTTTTCTTTTAAAGATATTTTATCAAATCTCGCCATCTGTCTCTGTTCTGTGCAAGCAGTTCTATCTCATTGAGGGAGCCGATTCCTGCTGCTCTTGCCTCTCTCATCAATGTTCTTCTCAGTGTCTCCCTGGGTCTTCCTCTTTTTCTTTTACCTGTTGTTTCCCATATGAGGGCTTGCTTTGCTATTCGATTATTATCTCTTCTCATCACATGTCCAACGTATGACCATCGTCTTTTCTTTATTACTGAAGATATTAGTGGTTGATTGGCGATTTCTCTAATTTCCTCGTTTGTTTTGAATTCGTTCCATTCTATACCAAGTATTTTCCTTAGACATTTATTTTCGAATGCGTTCAACTTTGTTTCTATATCTCTTGTTGTTTTCCAGCTTTCACACGCATACGTAAGGGTTGATAGTACATTTGATTTGAATAGCCTAAGTTTTGTGTTTGTGCTAATGAGTTTTGATTTCCACAACTTTTCAAGGTTTCTGAAAGACATTGCTGCTTTAGCCAGTCTGATTCTAATTTCTTTGCTCGTATCCCCTTCTCGATCAATGTGACTTCCAAGATAGATGAAGTGATCGATCTCTTCTACTGGTTTGTTTTCCATGTATATTTTGTCACTTGTTGGAATTAAACTTTTCATGACTTTAGTCTTTTCATGATTGACCTCAAGCCCAATTTTGCTGGCTATTGATGATAGTTCATTTGTGTTTTCCTGCATCGTTTTTATCTGATTGCTGATGAGAACTATGTCATCAGCAAAGTCCAGGTCCTCCAAATGGTCTCCTTGTATCCATTCGATGCCTTTATTACCAGTGCAGCATTTCTTCATTATGAAGTCCATAACAATTCCAAATAACAAGGGCGATAAAATACATCCTTGTTTAACCCCAGTTTCTATTGGGAAACATTCGCTCAGTCCTTCCTCTGTTCGAACTGCACATGTGTAACCATCATACATGTCTTTGATAATATTTATGATTTTTGATGGTAAGCCATATTGCTTCAGAATTTTCCACAAAGAATCTCTATGAATACTATCAAATGCTTTTTTGAAGTCGATGAAGTTAAGTACAAAAGGTTTTTGCTTTTCAATGTGTTCCTCCAATATAAGTCGTAGAGTGAAAATGTGGTCAAGACAGCTTCTCCCTTTTCTAAACCCAGCCTGTTCTTCACGCATTACTGTATCTATTGAATCCTTTATTCTATTTAGGATGATTTTACAGAATAATTTTGAGGCAACTGACAAAAGTGTCACGCCTCTCCAATTGTTACAATCTCTAAGATTGCCCTTTTTTGGGATCTTAACAATGATTCCTTTTTTCCATTTATGAGGCGTCTTCTCTGTTTTCCAAATGATGTTGAACATTTTTTGGAGATGTATTAAATTATGGCTATCAATTGCCTTGAGGATCTCAGCTGTTAACTTATCCTCTCCAGCAGCCTTGTTATTGGTCATTAGCTTTAAGGTGGTTTCTATTTCACTCAAGGTGAAGTCATCTAAATTTACATCTAATTCTGCTGCTGGTGTTTCAGCTTCAAAATCTATTAAACTGTGAGATAGTGGACGGTTAAGAATTTCTTTGAAGTGTTCCGCCCAACGGGCTTTTATGTCTGCGCTTGTTGTTAGCATTAATCCAGATTTGTCTAGAATTGGTGTTCCACTGGATGTATAGGTGTTTGTCAGCATCTTTTGTACAGTATAAAGAGTTCTGCAGTAGCCAGAACTCTTATATAACCAGAGAATAAAGGCAGGTTGTCAAGGGCCATCACCCCAAGGTATTTGGGTCTGAGTTTTTATTTGACAAGAAAAAGTTTTGACCCTATGGAGATTCAAGATGGCATACTCCAAATTTGGAGCTTAATAAGTAATTGATTTAGCCACCAACTCACTAGTACATTAATAATGTGGTAAAATATTTCCATGAGAGATGGTTGGGTTACAACTATATCAACAATACAAGACACAGCACATTATGATGATGCCAAAGACTTTGTCCTCAATCAGAAAAAGTTAGTCAATGAGAGAATACTCTAAAAAAATGAAAACTCTGAGAAAGCAAATATGAAAGGTAAAGGTAAAGTACGAGACTTGAACCGACATCTTAGCACGCGAGTTTCCACCCATATGTGTTCAGCCGCCTATCCAGAAATGTTCGGAGATTTCTGGATAGTGTCGCTTCAAGCATTGAAACTCACGATGTGAGGTGGCATTCCTCACCTTCCCAGGGTAATACCCTGGTACCCATTTCTGCCAATGACTAGGTCGACCATGGGGTAATTTTTTTTTCCAACCACGAGTACAATTCACACTGCTCCCAGCGGGAATCGAACATGGATTGTCCGAACGTCGGTAGTCCAGTTGGTTCGTTTTCCCAATCAGGCTACCGAGGCCCTGTAAAATATGAAGTGGTATGTGATTTGAGTGTCTTTTTGGACATTAAGTACATGTAGAAGTGTGGGCCATACTTAGGACATCAAGAAAAGGATGGTATTTATATGTGTGTGTGATTGTTATTCATCCATGGCGAAATAATTTGAATTAAGTGCAAAATTAATAGCATCTCTCTTTCTTTCCTCTTTCATCACTTCCTCTTGTACCCGTTTGTGTATTGAGGGAGATAAAAAGTTCTGGTTCTCGTCTTTTGGTGGCTTCAGTCATTACTAATTGATTTGTTGTAGCATTTCATTGATGTTGTCTGTCCATCTTACTCTGGGTCTGCCTCTTGCTCTTCTCCCTCCTCTTTTAATATATGCTTTGTATGGTAAGTAATTGCACGCTGTTCTATCTAGATGGTCAAACCATTCTATTTGTTGTTTCTGGAGTAGCTTACGATTGGTTCAATGCCTACTCTTTCTGTTACACTGTCATTTCTGATTCTATCTTTTCTGGTCACTTTTCTCAGACATCTCATCTCATCTTGGAGGCGAAGGCGCGCCTCACAGCACCAGAGCTGGAAGTTGTCAGCGGCCCACAGCTGCTGGCTTGTGCCAGGATCGGTGAACTAGAACCATCCAGACCCTGCTCCACCTCTCCATGGTGCCTCTAGTAACAGACTAACCTGTCTAGTCTGGCCAAGTGAGTAGGGATTAAAGAAGGAAGACAACCCGGTACTCAAAAATAACATGCTGAAGTCGGATGTGTTGGACCGAAAGACGCAAATATCACAGTTATACTGTAAACCACAATACAACGCAAACACACCCACGTAATGTCCTTTTAAGGGCGGATGATGAAGAGGTATACTCCTTTAGTTATCGGGCGCAAGCAAACAAGCAATCATATTTATGATGACAAGCTTTCTTTTCTGCTTAGATGTAGGTGACCATACTTGGCATTAGTAGCACAATGTTGGAATGAATCTACTGTGTATAAGATGTTTCTTGGTGGTAATAGGAATTGCTTTGTTTTGAAGTATAGGGGATAACTGTCCCAATATTTGATTTGCCTTGCTACATTAATTATCTATTTCTTTATCAATTTTACCATCTTCAGCGAATGTTGTTCTCAGATATTTAAAGTTTGTAACTTGTTTTATACATTAATGGCATAATGTGATGAATTATAATTTGATTGGGTGAACACATATGATTATGAATAAGGATTAAGATTATGATGATATATCCGCAGTGGGAAGTGGATAGTGCTGGTCACGGAAACTGGCATCTGGGAGAGCAACCACAACAGAGAACACTGCAGGTTCTCGAGGCTCACGGGATTCAAGGATACACCCACACGGCCAGGCTGGTTTGTTCCAAATTTTTAATTTAAATAAAAGGGGGTCAGGGTGGTCTGGAGGTAAGACATTGGGCTCTGGACAAAGCGGTTGGTTAGTTAGTTGATTGTGGATCTAGCAGCCTTTTAGCCTCTGCCCTTTAGCTCCATGTCATATAGTGATGTCTGCAAATGTGTGTACATTGTTTTTTTATGGCGGGCACACAGAGTCATAAAGGACAAGAGGTCGGGTCCGATCCTGATTGACGGCTTCCGGGTTCACTCAGCCTTAAATGAGTACTGGATTTGTTTTCTGGGAAAGTAAAGCGGCACAGGCAAAATACCGACCACATTACCCCAAAAATCATGTGCTGAAGGTCTGTAAAATTTATGGTCACCAACACCATATTCCCTTTATGCTGTTTGGTGTGATGAGGCACTTTACTTTTTTTTTTTTTTTTTTTTTATACACAAAGCCATGTCATTGATCAGACTTTGGAGAAGTACTTGTATCTGACATTACTTGTATCTGAAATAGAGTAATTCCATTGATCAGAACCTTTGAAATGTGTTTTTATCTGACGTGGAAGTAATTTTATTGATCATACCTTGGAGAAAGGTCTTTTTATTTAATATCATCTGCTGTGTTGATCTACAACCAAGGATAAGAAATAATAGTTTCCGTGAAAAGTGAAAATGGAAACCTTGCACATTGTTAGTGTTGTGTGATATGAACCCTTGTACGTAGTTAGTGTTGTAAGATATGAACCCTTGTACGTAGATAATGTTGTAAGATATGAACCCTTGTACGTAGATAGTGTTGTAAGATATGAACCCTTGTACGTAGATAGTGTTGTAAGATATGAACCCATGTACGTAGATAGTGTTGTAAGATATGAACTCTTGTACGTAGTTTGTATTGTAAGATATGAACCCTTGTACGTAGATAGTGTTGTAAGATATGAACTCTTGTACGTTGTTAGTGTTGTAAGATATGAACCCTTGTACGTAGATAGTGTTGTAAGATATGAACCCTTGTACATTGTGTGAAAAGATATGAACCCTCCTACATTGTGTGATAAGACATGAACCCTTGTAGTGATATAACCCATGTATGTAGTGTTTTGGGATGAGCCGCGATAGCTCAGTGGTTGGTGAACTGGACTACAAAGGACAAGAGGTAGGGTTTGATCCCAACTGACGGTTTACGGTTCACCCAGCCTTTAATGGGTACCAGATTTTTTTCTGGGAAAGTAAAGCAGCACGGGCGTAATACTGACCACATTACCCCAAAAATCATGTGCCGAAGGTCTGTAAAATATATGATCACTAACACTATATTCCCTATACGCCACTTGGCGTGACGGGGGTACTTTACTTTTTACTGTGTAGTGTTATAAGATATGAACCCTTGTACATAGTGTTTTAAGTTATAGACCCGACTTTAGATGTATATCGACTGAAGGATTCACCAACTATGACTTGGGTTGGATGGTCATAATTTAAGATATTGAAATGTGACATCATCAACAGTTCACATCATTGATCGTGACACAATATGTTGAAATGTGACATCATCAACAGTTCACATCATTGATTGTGACCCAATATGTTGAAATGTGACATTGTCAACAATTCACTTCATTTATTATGACCCAATATGTTGAAATGTGACATCATCAACAGTTCACATCATTGATTGTGACCCAATATGTTGAAATGTGACATCATCAACAGTCCACATCATTGATTGTGACCCAATATGTTGAAATGTGACATCATCAACAGTTCACATCATTGATTGTGACCCAATATGTTCAAATGTGACATCATCAACAGTTCACATCATTGATTGTGACCCAATATGTTGAAATGTGACATCATCAACAGTTCACATCATTGATTGTGACCCAATATATTGAAATGTGACATCATCAACAGTTCACATCATTGATCGTGACCCAATATATTGAAATGTGACATCATCAACAGTTCACATCATTGATCGTGACCCAATATATTGAAATGTGACATCATCAACAGTTCACATCATTGATCGTGACACAATATGTTGAAATGTGACATTGTCAACAATTCACATCATTGATTGTGACCCACTGTGTTGAAATGTGACATCATCAACAGTTCACGTCATTGATTGTGACCCAATGTATTGAAATGTGACATCATCAACAGTTCACGTCATTGATTGTGACCCAATGTGTTGAAATGTGACATCATCAACAGTTCACGTCATTGATTGTGACCCAATGTGTTGAAATGTGACATCATCAACAGTTCACATCATTGATTGTGACCCAATGTGTTGAAATGTGACATCATCAACAGTTCACGTCATTGATTGTGACCCAATATGTTGAAATGTGACATCATCAACAGTTCACGTCATTGATTGTGACCCAATATGTTGAAATGTGACATCATCAACAGTTCACATCATTGATTGTGACCCAATATGTTGAAATGTGACATCATCAACAGTTCACGTCATTGATTGTGACCCAATATGCCATCTATTTCCAGATCACACTTGATGATTTCAAGAAATTTGATTACATTTTAGGGATGGATAATTATAATTTAAGGTAATATTAAATTAAGCGAAACAAGTCGTCTACTTTCTGGCCTGTTATTTGTCATTATTGTGAGAACAGATTTGTTGCACAATGTTGCGTTTTACTCTAAAGTTGCAATGAATGAAATTGTGTTGATGCATGACTATACTACGAGTTTACAGTGATGGTTGGTCCCTTGCCTTCTGTTGGTTGATTTGTTCATGTCTCTACTAGCCTTTAACTACCTATGTTGAGTAAAGCTGGATTTTTGTAAAAGGACCAATGTCCTGTTGACTGTACAGCTGATGGTCACAGAGTTTTAGTTTTTTTCCTTGCTCATTTTGTCATCTTTACAAAATTTGAAACAAGTTAAAATCTTTAGTAAAATGTTTCTTTTTTACAGAATTTGGCATTCAGCAATGCTATTTGATTACTTTGTTGTAAAAATAAAAGATTTTCCTGAAATTATTTTTCTTTACTTTTAGGGACGATCCCTTGAAATCACCTCGTTTCACAAGATTTACATCGAGCTATTTAATACAAACTGTTATATAATTGATTTAAATGTTTGAAACGAATAATAGCACAATGTTTTTATATTATTTGATTACGGTTTAGTCTTGGAGTAAATAAAAAAATTGTCCTTTTTAAACTCATTTCTTCCTGTTTTCATAAGAGAATATTGAGACTTTTGTCCATGTGGCACATAACGTTATAAACATAAAAATATACGTTTTTTAAAACTTTTTTATGCTAATTGTGAAGAAAAGTTGTGTGTGTCCAAAATGATTAATTCTGAAAGGATTTAATTATAAGACAACGCAAATATAGTCAATGACATGGCAATATCTGCTAAGTGAAATGAGAAAAATTTTATTTACAGCAGATTCTGAGATATTTTTCTATAAATCTTCTTCCTCTTTCTTTATAATTATTCTATTATTTTAACATTTTTTTTACTACATAGGGAGCCACGATAGCTCAGTGGTTAGTGAACTGGACTACAAAGGACAAGAGGTTGGGTCAGATCCCAACCGACGGCTTCCGGGTTCACCCAGCCTTAAATGGGTACAGGATTTTTTCTGGGAAAGTAAAAGTAAAGCGGCACGGGTGTAATGCCGACCACATTACCCCAAAAATCATGTGCCAAAGATATGTAAAATTTATGGTCACTAACACCATATTCCCTATACGCCACTTGGCATGATGGGGGCTTTTTTTTTTTTTTTTCTTTACTACATATGTATTCTTACTTCAGTCTTCTTTTATTCGAAGTATAAAGCATGTCGATTTTTTCGATAATTACATTGTTGATGTGATTTTTAAGACAGTGCTGGCCTTAAATTATTTTCTGCCTCGGTTCTCTTTGGTCAGGGCGTATCCCCCCGTATGTTTTCTTCAGTATTTAAAGTGTTAAACTGAAAGTGTCTGCCATTAAACTGTGAAGTTGTTTTATTTTAGGCTGCATTTCCTTAGCCTTTTGCTCTCCCAAACACCACATCAGGCTTGGGTGATGAATTTGGGTATGTCTGAAACAAAATCCCAAATATCCAGTTTCAGTGTGTGGGTGATTTGCAAAGTGTGTTTGTTAGAAAAAGCAAGTAGCGGGGTGCAATGTACACTCCTGTAAGGTATGGTGACAGCTTTAGAAAAAAAGGAGCACAACAAAATATTGACATTCTGGTCAGCATGCAGCCTTTCTCAGAAAACAAGAACAGCACAAACGAACAACGAAATAAAAATTAGTACATCTCTATTTATCTATCTATTGTCCTTTCGAGCCGAAGATGGCACATAGGACAGAACCACAATCTCAAAAACAGAAACCTTGCGTGCCAAAATGGCACCTATTGCAGAGATCACTGCTTAGTACATTTAGGATGAATTTATTATTTTATATGTTATTATATTATTTTTTATTATATTATATATTATATTATATATTATATTATTTATTATATTATATATTATATTATATATTATGAATTATTTGCCTGTTCCCTGTTTGTTAGAAGAATACCCACCACAGTTGGAAGGTAAATAACTACCAGCTGATCAACAGATAAGACCACTAACCACTTTTCAATTCAGGCATTAATTAAGCTTAATGGACAGCTACATAATCTCTCTCTCTCTCTCTCTGCCCTCTCTCTCTTTCTCTTGCTCCCTTCTTTGCTCTCTCTCTCTCTCTCGCTATCTCTCTACATTTGAGAAGTTTTGGTCATTCTGTGCTATTAATATGGTATCACAAGATCAGAAATGTAGATATCTAGGAAAGAGTAAAACAAATGCCAATCAAATAACATATTATGAATAGAAAATGGAGATGGATTGGACACATTATAGGAAAACCTGGTTCTAGCATAGCAAGACAGGCACTGTTATAGAACCCATAAGGGAGGAGAAAGTCAGGAAGGCACAGGAATACATGGAAAAGAGAACCCGTGGAAACCCTTATGAATATTGCCCCAGACTGGAGAGAAGTAGAGAAAATGTCCAAGAATAGGGATGGATGAAGAGACATTGTCTGTGGTCTAGACTGGAGAGAAGTAGAGAAAATGTCCAAGAATAGGGATGGATGGAGAGATCTTGTCTATGGTCTAGACTGGAGAGAAGTAGAGAAAATGTCCAAGAATAGGGATGGATGGAGAGACCTTGTCTATGGTCTAGACTGGAGAGAAGTAGAGAAAATGTCCAAGAATAGGGATGGATGGAGAGATCTTGTCTATGGTCTAGACTGGAGAGAAGTAGAGAAAATGTCCAAGAATAGGGATGGTTGGAGGAACCTTGTCTATGGTCTAGACTGGAGAGAAGTAGAGAAAATGTCCAAGAATAGGGATGGATGGAGAGATCTTGTCTATGGTCTAGACTGGAGAGAAGTAGAGAAAATGTCCAAGAATAGGGATGGATGGAGAGACCTTGTCTGTTGTCTAGACTGGAGAGAAGTAGAGAAAATGTCCAAGAATAGTGATGGATGGAGGTACCTTGTCTGTGGTCTAGACTGGAGAGAAGTAGAGAAAATGTCCAAGAATAGGGATGGATGGAGAGATCTTGTCTGTGGTCTAGACTGGAGAGAAGTAGAGAAAATGTCCAAGAATAGTGATGGATGGAGGTACCTTGTCTGTGGTCTAGACTGGAGAGAAGTAGAGAAAATGTCCAAGAATAGTGATGGATGGAGGTACCTTGTCTGTGGTCTAGACTGGAGAGAAGTAGAGAAAATGTCCAAGAATAGGGATGGATGGAGGTACCTTGTCTGTGGTCTAGACTGGAGAGAAGTAGAGAAAATGTCCAAGAATAGGGATGGATGGAGAGATCTTGTCTGTGGTCTAGACTGGAGAGAAGTAGAGAAAATGTCCAAGAATAGGGATGGATGGAGAGACCTTGTCTGTTGTCTAGACTGGAGAGAAGTAGAGAAAATGTCCAAGAATAGTGATGGATGGAGAGACCTTGTCTGTTGTCTAGACTGGAGAGAAGTAGAGAAAATGTCCAAGAATAGGGATGGATGGAGAGACCTTGTCTGTTGTCTAGACTGGAGAGAAGTAGAGAAAATGTCCAAGAATAGGGATGGATGGAGAGACCTTGTCTGTGGTCTAGACTGGAGAGAAGTAGAGAAAATGTCCAAGAATAGGGATGGATGGAGAGATCTTGTCTGTGGTCTAGACTGGAGAGAAGTAGAGAAAATGTCCAAGAATAGGGATGGACGTAGAGACCTTGTCTGTGTGTGGTCTAGACTGGAGAGAAGTAGAGAAAATGTCCAAGAATAGGGAAGGATGAAAAGACCTTGTCTGTGGTCTAGACTGGAGAGAAGTAGAGAAAATGTCCAAGAATAGAGATGGATGGAGGTACCTTGTCTGTGGTCTAGACTGGAGAGAAGTAGAGAAAATGTCCAAGAATAGAGATGGATGAAGAGACCTTGTCTGTGGTTTAGACTGGAGAGAAGTAGAGAAAATGTCCAAGAATAGAGATGGATGAAGATACCTTGTCTGTGGTTTAGACTGGAGAGAAGTAGAGAAAATGTCCAAGAATAGAGATGGATGAAGATACCTTGTCTGTGGTTTAGACTGGAGAGAAGTAGAGAAAATGTCCAAGAATAGAGATGGATGAAGATACCTTGTCTGTGGTTTAGACTGGAGAGAAGTAGAGAAAATGTCCAAGAATAGAGATGGATGAAGATACCTTGTCTGTGGTCTAGACTGGAGAGAAGTAGAGAAAATGTCCAAGAATAGAGATGGATGAAGATACCTTGTCTGTGGTTTAGACTGGAGAGAAGTAGAGAAAATGTCCAAGAATAGAGATGGGGTGAAGAGACCTTGTCTGTGGTCTAGACTGGAGAGAAGTAGAGAAAATGTCCAAGAATAGGGATGGATGGAGAGACATTGTCTGTGGTCTAGACTGGAGAGAAGTAGAGAAAATGTCCAAGAATAGGGATGGATGGAGAGACCTTGTCTGTGGTCTAGACTGGAGAGAAGTAGAGAAAATGTCCAAGAATAGGGATGGATGGAGAGACCTCATTTGTGGCCTTGACTAGAGAAGTGTAGAGAAAATGTCCAAGAATAGGGATGGATGGAGAGACCTAATTCATAACCTATGCTCCAAAAAATTAACCGGTGTCATTTCCAAAATTGATAGGACTAAACAGATATTAATGTTATTATATTATGTAATTTAGTGATGTATTTGTAGTTTGTTTCAGGAATTTGAATGCATTGAAACCTCCAGGAAGTAAATGTGTTATCAAAGCTTTAGGAGAATTTGATCCCCTTGGAGTCAGGACAATTTACGATCCTTACTTTGTGAGTGCTGTAGTTGTGAGTGCTGTAGTTGTGAGTGCTGTAGGTGTGAGTGCTGTAGGTGTGAGTGCTGTAGGTGTGAGTGCTGTAGTTGTGAGTGCTGTAGTTGTGAGTGCTGTAGGTGTGAGTGTGCTGTAGTTGTGAGTGCTGTAGGTGTGAGTGCTGTAGTTGTGAGTGCTGTAGCTGTGAGTGCTGTAGCTGTGAGTGCTGTAGCTGTGAGTGCTGTAGTTGTGAGTGCTGTAGCTGTGAGTGCTGTAGCTGTAAGTGTTGTAGTTGTAAGTGTTGTAGTTGTGAGTGCTGTAGCTGTGAGTGCTGTAGTTGTGAGTGATGTAGTTCTTATTGATTGAATAACTAACATTTTAAAAAAATATTTAAAGTGGCTGCTCTTGTTTGGGTAATGTGGTAATCTCATGACAATGCTATCCTTCCTTCCCACAAAAATCTAGTACTCCTTTCTTTTTTAAATATTTTTTTTTGTGTTCACCAAAACGTTGGTTGGTTAATTTAAAAAGGTATTATTATTAAAACAGGTAAATGAATTTAAATATTTGGAACTTTGTTAACCTCAGACGGAAGATGTACAAAAGAGGTGAGATGCAGAATGGCTCAGGCAAAAACAGCTTTCCAAAAAATGAGGAAGATGCTATGCAATCCATTTTTGACAATAGAAACAAGAAAAAGAGTTCTTAAATGTTATGTAGAGCCAGTCTTAACATATGGATGTGAATCATGGACAATAGGACAACAGACAAGAAAATCACAGGAGTCTGTAGAAATGTGGTTTTACAGAAGAATGTTGAGAATACCATGGACAGCTAAGAAGAGTAATGAAAACGTTCTGAAAGAGGCCAAAGCAAAAAGAGAGCTAATTTCCAATATTAGGAAGAAACAATCATTATTTTTTGGCCATGTAATGAGAAGAGAACAACTGGAATATATTGTGACAACTGGAAAAATTGAGGGACGAAGAGATAGAGGGAAGCAAAGAGAAAAAAATACCAGACAGCTTTGGATAATGGCTTGGCAGAAGGTCAACAACAGAAATGATAGATAACTGTTGAGATCAAAAGTTGTGGAGAGACATGATCACCTACACCAGTAGGCCCAGTAAATGTGTCCCCGTCACACCAAGTGGCGTATAGGGAATATGGTGTTAGTGACCATAAATTTTACAGACCTTCGGCACATGATTTTTAGGGTAATGTGGTCGGTATTATGCCCGTGCCACTTTACTTTCCCAGAAAAAAATCCGGTACCCATTAAAGGCTGGATCAACCTGGAAGCCGTCGGTTGGGATCAAACCCTACCTCTTGTCCTTTGTAGTCCAGTTCACTAACCACTGAGCTATCGTGGCTCCCATCAGCAGGCCCAGTACTTGGTGATTATTATTAATTTCTTTTTTTTTATTTTTTGTGTTCGCCAGCTATCACCTCTAGTGAAGTCCCTAGAACATAGGAGCTGAATTTTGTGTGTTAATCCTTTTTGTCCTGGCAGCCATGTGCACAGGGGTCCCTCGCTACACAGGCAGATATCTCCAACTTTGGAGATATTCATATTTTCTCATTAATGAGTAATTGACGTTTCAAGGCAGACCTCACAGCTGAAACCATGGGTGGTTGCCACAGAGAGAAATCACAGATAGAGATCCCAACTGGTGCATCCACGATTTGAACTCACAATCTCTCTATCTCAAGATCGGTGTCTTGCCTTGAGACCAACAAGTCCCAACTAGTACTCATTTACGGGTGAATTAATTTTCTAGAAGCTTTCAATCATGATTGAACCCAATATCGTACCCATATTATATCCTTCATCCAGATTTAAATAGTCTTTCCACATTTTCCATTATGTTACTTTTGTTACAAGTTGAATTTATAGAAGACCTCAACACATAGTTGAATCTTTTCTGCATTTTCACGTACAAATAACTCGGATGTAGAGTAGTAGCTTCCGTCAATCATAGTTGACCATAGAAGCCTTCGTCAGTAATAGTTGACTATAGTAGCCTCCGTCAGTCATAGTTGACTATAGTAGCCTCCGTCAGTCATAGTTGACTATAGTAGTCTCCGTCAGTCATAGTTGACTATAGTAGTCTCCGTCAGTCATAGTTGACAATATTAGCCCCCGTCAGTCATAGTTGACTATATTAGCCCCTGTCAGTCATAGTTGACCATAGTAGCCTTCATCAGGCATAGTTGACTATAGTAGCCTTCATCAGGCACAGTTGACCATAGTAGCCTTCATCAGGCATAGTTGACTATAATAGCTTCCGTCAGTCATAGTTGACCATAGTAGTCTTCATCAGGCATAGTTGACTATAGTAGCCTTCATCAGTCATAGTTGACCATAGTAGCCTTCATCAGGCATAGTTGACTATAATAGCTTCCGTCAGTCATAGTTGACCATAGTAGCCTTCATCAGGCATAGTTGACTATAGTAGTTTCCGTTAGTCATAGTTGACTATAGTAGCCCCCGTCAGTCATAGTTAACTATAGTAGCCTCCGTCAGTTATAGTTGACTATAGTAGCCCCCATCAGCCATAGTTGACTATGGATTTGTCAGTGTCCCTAGATGTGTTATTTATTTTTCTTTTCTTTCCCCGTGTATTCCCTTTCTCTATGAATCTGGCTGCTTCTTGTTTGAGTTGGAGCTTCTTTGTGTTTCCAGAGATTGTGGTCTGCAGCTATGTCTTCCCAGGCTTCAGGGTTTATGTTCAGAGTCTTCATGTCACATTTACACACGTCTACAAATCGAAGTTTTGATCACCCCCTAGTCCTTTTGCCATCTGCCAGTTGTCCGTAGAGTATATCTTTTGGTATGCTTCCATCTTTCATACGGTGTACGTGGCCAAGCCAGCACAATCTACATTGTTTGAGCATTGTGTAGATGTTCGGGAGGCCTGTGCGAGTCATGACCTCCACGTTTGTCACTTTATCCTTCCAGGTGATACCAAGAATACGGCGCTGACATCGCATATGGAATGCATTTAGCCTTCTCTTCTGCTTTGCATAGGTTGTCCAAGATTTGCTGCCATACAGGAGGATACTAATTATGCAAGCATTGTAAACTGCAGCCTTTGTTTTAATTGTCAGTTTGCTGTTTTGCCAGACACACCTAGAAAGATGGGCGAAGGTGGTAGCAGCTTTACCAATGCGAGTGTCAATTTCTGTATCTAAAGATAGTTTGTCGCTGATGACCGGGTATGTTAGTTTTCTGCAAACTTATTGTTAGACCAAAGTCTCTGCAGGCATGTGAAAAGCAATGTACTATTTTATGGAGTTCTTCTTGACTTCGACACCAAAATGGCGATTCTGGAGTGTCCTCTCCAGGGTGCGAGCTTGCACAGAAAAAGAAAGACAAGTTGTTGCCCAGGCAACATGTTTCTTCTCTCCATGCAGCCGAGTGATCCAAAGGTCTAGCGGGGCGAGAACAGTTTGGTGCAAACTGTACCACAGGAGTTGGAAAAAAAAAATTCCCGCCTACCGGATGTAGATTAGAAACCAGCAGATCGTGCTATATCCACAGGTCACTGTCTTTCCATAAATCTCATTAACATCATCATTATCATCAAGTACCGGGCCTAGTGGCGTAGGTGATCATGTCACTCCACAACATTCGATCTCGGCAGCTATTTATCATTTCTGTTGTTGGCCTTCTGCCGAGCCATTCTCTTAAGCTGTCTGTTATTTTTTCTCTTTGCTTCCCGCTATCTCTTCGTCCCTCAATTTTTCCAGTTGTTACAATATATTCAAGTTGTTCTCTTCTCATTACATGACCAAAAAATGATGATTGTCTCTTCCTAACATTGGAAATTAGCTCTCTTTTTGCTTTGACCTTTCTCAGAACCTCTTCATTACTCTTCTTAGCTGTCCATGGTATTCTCAACATTCTTCTGTAAAACTACATTTCTATAGACTCCAGTGATTTTCTTGTCTGTTGTCCTATTGTCCATGATTCGCATCTGTATGTTAAGACTGGCTCTACGTAACATTTAAGAACTCTTAGTGTCCTAAGACATGACTGACGGAGGCTACTATAGTCAACTATGCCTCATTAACATATTTAGCTTTAAATGTAACAATTTTCTCTTATTTTGCAACCACACACAGAATTGGAGCTTATTTAGTGCTCACTGTTCATGGTCTAGGATACTTTGAGACTAGGTTTCTAAATGAATGTTTGTAGAGAGCCAACATACCACCTAACAATAACCAACACATTGAGTTATTTGTGGGCCATCATCATTGCACTTCGAACATGTCCATAGGTGCTTAGATACCCCTCCTCAGCAAGTCCTGCAGTGTCCAGCAACTGACGACTCCAGCTCTGTTTTGAACAGGAGGTCCCTAAGGTACTCGTGCACGTTAAAGAACCCTTGGCAGTTAAAAAAATGAAAAAGAGTAGGCCACAAATATGGCCGCTGTTCGGGCAAAATTACCAGCAGAAACCTACGCACACCTTTCTTACCAGGTCGGGCTACAGAGTTCGTACACGTGGACCAGGATTCTCCAAGGATTTTCTCGTGATTCTTGCGGGAGATATTAGAGTATCTATGGGTTCATCTGGAGTAGTGATGACTAACAACAAACAGTCAAACTGCAGAAACATCAATAAAGTTAAAGCTCTTAATAACTAGCTCAAGTGGTTAGCCTGTTGAAGTGGTTAGCCTGTTGAAGTAGTTAGCTTGTTGAAGTGGTTAGCCTGTTGATAATTAGAGCCAGTAAATGTAGCTTCTGGTACAGAATGTGTTAGTGGGAGGGTTGGTGTATCTCATCTCCAGTAGAAACTTTATGGTTATGGTTATTTGAAGGCCCAGGTATCACTGTAAATAAATGAAAATCCTTAGTTGCTCAACCGTCCATGTCAATGGAATTAACATCTCATAGAATATCCAAACAAAGTAAGGCAGTTGCAGTCGCTATTTTAGCTGCTACAGCACATGCCAAAAGACGTAAAGCCATGCAGCACCACTGAACTGTCCTTCATCATAGGATATCATTATTCATCATAAGCAATCTGAATTAAAAACACCATCCAGATGAAAAGCACAGCTCACAGTGTGCACAGAGCACTAAACTCAGTAGCTCTGGTAGCAAGCCAGACTTGGAATATGAGAAAACTGCAACAAGGAACACTTTTCAGACAGTGCCTCAATGGTTCCTATCACCTGTCCGCCATATTGACCAGAAGTCCAGAAATCTTATACATGTATCATAACAAATATTTGAGTCTAAATCAAATATTTTGTTCTTCATTTCAGTCGGAGTCCATTCAAGTTTATGAGGAAGTATTTGAACAATGCCAGAGATGCTGTAAAGGTTTTCTGGATCAATTCAATACACCAGATAAATTACCAAAGACTTGACCGCAACATCACGTCTGCCTTAGTTTTTTTTAAACATGTTCTTTCATCAATTTCTAGATAGGTAAAAGTTCACTAACGAATTTGTCAAAACATGATAGACAATTATTTGTACAATATTTACCCCAGATACTTAATTCTTGAATTCTACAGTATTTACAGTATTAGAACCAACGTCATTGTTCTTGGAGAGTCTTCATTTATATTTTCATCTCTTTTGTTGGTCACGAAGAAAGATCTCAGCACAGAACACAAAGACCATACCATTGTCAAGAGTATCTGTAGAGACTTCAGGGAGTTGGGCATTCTCATTTTAACTCTTTCTGTATGTATCGGTGCACTGTGCTCCATGCCGATTTCGGCTGCGTACGTTTTGCCACATAGTGCATCACCCTTAATTTGATTAGTGTGAACCGTCATGAAACGATATTCTTTTTACAAGTCTTGTATCATTTTGGTAAAATCTAATCCCTTGTTCAATTATCTAAAAATTCATATATAGTATGCTATATGTTAGATAAATATGTAGCTTGATTCTTGAAACCATGAACAATTTTGTCCCTGAAATCTCTTCCGTTGCATTGATAAAAAGCTTCCGTACAGAGAAGAGAAGAGAAGAGAGAACAAGAGAGAACAGAGAAGAGTTATTTATAGGGAAGGATTGCTGCTTCCTTTTAACTTTCTGTACAAGCTGAGGCTGAACACATAAAAAAAAAATATGTCCAAGTGTGTTTTTATTGTTTTAAAATTAAAATAAAACATACTTGTCTTACAACTCTTTCTACTTTTACGTTTGATTGTTAATGACTTCACTTTGTCCTCTCTTAGCACTCGCTACCAAGAGTTTTAACACCACACCATTTGAAAAAAAAATTTGAAATAGAAGCAAGAAAATAAAAAAAAAAATTGATCTAATACATATGATTTGTTTGGACAATTTGCCCAGGAAGTTGGAAAAGATGTTAAATATGAGAATTACAAGGGTTTATGGGTAATATCTGCAGAAATGTCAATAAATTAAAGTCGTAAATCACTGCTCATGCGTGTCTCATGTCGGTAACTAGAACCACATTTTCGGTTTATGAAATGAGTTAACAGGACATTAAGCTGGCGTAGTTGCGATGTCCTTTGGTGAACAGATCTTGATAAGCATAAGATCCTATACGTAAACTGTTGAGTGAATTGTTTGAGATCACTATTTTTTATCATTATATGTTCTAATAAGATGAATAAAAATAAGAGGTATGTGTGTGGCTGTGCAGCTAAATCTACTGTTTCGCTGGCTGAAAAGCCAGCATATGGTGTTTGAAACCCGCATGAATGACAGAAATTATTTTTTCTATTGGGGGTGAAATAAAAATCCTAAGGCTCACACGTCGTGGCGACTGCTTTGATCAAGCAGCCTTTATCCCTCTGGTTCTATCATGAGCCCCCCCCGGCATACCCCAGCAATATGGTACTATGTGTCATACAGATTGTTTTTTTTTTTTATGATGTAATAAAATTTGTAGAAAAGGTAACCAATTATCTTAAACTTTTGTTTTCAAAATGTTTTAAGAAGAAATAATTTGTTCAAAGTTGGTGTGTTGAAGTTATATTTCTTCTTCCTCTTTTCTTCTTCTTGAAATAAGATTTTTTCTTCCTTAAGTAAGATTTCATCTTCCTCTTTTCTTCTCCTTAAGTAAAATTTCTTCTTCTTTTCTTTTTCCTCAAATAATATTTCTTATTCTTCCTCAAGTAAGATTTTTTCTTCCCCATTTTCTTTTCTTTAAGTCTGTCTATCTGTTTTTCTGTCTAATCCTTATCTAATCTATCTGTCTGCCTATATGTCTGTCTGGTTATCCTTATCTAATATGTCTGTCACTCTGTTTATCTAATAAAAAAAAAGTAAAGTACCCCCGTCACACCAAGTGGCGTATAGGGAATATAGTGCTCTATCTATCTATCTATTGTCCTTTCGAGCCGAAGACGGCACATAGGGCAGAACCACAGTCTCAAAAACAGAAACCTTGCGTGCCAAAGTGGCACATATTGCAGAGATCACTGCTTCTAAAATATATGGCTCTGTTTCCATAACAATGGTTTTTACAATACAGTGTAACTGTTTTTTATATGTGTCAGTGACCATAAATTTTACAGACCTTCAGAACATGAGTTCTGGGGTAATGTGGTCAGCATTACGCCCGTGCCGCTTTAATTTCTCAGAAAAAAAATCCGGTACCCATTAAAGGCTGGGTGAACCGGAAGCCGTTGGTTGGGATCGAACCCTACCTCTTTGTATTCCAGTTCACTAACCACCGAGCTATCGCTGCTCCCCTGTTTATCTAATATAACTATTTATTTATCTCTCTGTCTATCCTTTCGAGCCAAATACGGCTCACAGGGCAGAAATTCAAGACTTTTTGTGTCCAATGATCAAAGCAGAATAGCACAGACCAAAATAGCATTTCAGAAAATGAAAAATATCTTATGTAACAAATCTATGTCAATAGAAATGAGAAAGAGAGCTCAACGGTGCTATATAGAACCAATTCTGACCTATGGAAGCGAATCATGGACAGTAGACAAACAAATAAAAAGACGATTAGAAGCCACAGAGATGGGATTTCTCAGAAAAATGTTGAAAGTTCCCTGGACAGATAGAAAGACCAATGAGGAAGTTTTCAAAGAGGCCAATACGAAAAGGGAGCTCTTAAAAAACATCAGAAAGAAGCAATCAATTTTTTTTCGCACACATAATGTGAAGAGGAAAATTGGAATACTTGGTTACAACAGGCAAAATAAAAGGAAGGAGAGATCGCGGACGACAAAGAGAGAAAATACTGGATAGCTTGGTGTCATGGCATGGAAAACAGTCAACAACAGAACTGATACGATGCACTGTAGATAGAAGATTATGGAAGGACATGATCGCCTATGCCAACTGGTATGGCACATGATGATGATAATGAAGCATACAACCTTGCACAAGACTCACAGTGTGTCTCTCCACATGTCTCTGTTCTGGGTGAGTTGTTTGATCTCAGCAAGGGAGTTGATGCCTGTTGTTTTTGCCTCTCACCTCATTGTTTTTTGTGTGTGTTTCTCTAGGTCGACCACTTTTTTTTTACCCTCTGGTTCTTATATAATGGCCTGCTTTGAGATTCTCTGCTTGTCTCTTCTCATCACATGGCCAACTTATGACCACTTTCTTCTCTTGACTATAGTTGATATTTTTGGTTACTTTATCATTTCTTTGATATCTGCGGTAGTCTTAAATCAAACCATATACTCTTGAAATATATTAAATAAATGAACTAAATATATTTACGGTGCACTCGGCAGAATAGTTAAAGAAGACTATGGTGCATACATTATGATCACGAGTAGTTTGACGATGGAGGTGATGGTAGTGGCCTGGGCATTCATCTGGTTAGAGTCACAAGACTACACCCACACCTGTATACTGAGTGATTTGATGAGCATGATAAGAAGAGTGGAGGCAGGCTCTGTACGCATGCAATGGGTAGGGCCAATGCAGAAGTCAAAAATACATAGGGTCACCCTTGTCTATGTCCCTGGACATGCGGGAGTACGAGGAAATGAAAGACCGGACAGGTTGGCTAGCTGCAGTGTCATTGAAGATGGTCAACCAATGGATTGGGTGGACATCATCAATACCTTCCGAGATGTGGGAAGGGCACAGAACTTTGACAACCACGAGTCCACATCATCCTTCTGATGAAAGAGATGGGAGTCAAGATGGGCACAGCCAGAAATGAGAAACTTAGTGGGCGTATAAGAAGACTTATCAACCAACACAGAACTGGAGTCGTCAGTCGCTGGACACTGCGGGACTTGCAGAGGAGGGGATCTGAGCACCTATGGACATGTTCGGAGGGCAATGATGATGACCCACAAATAACTAAAAATATAAATTTCAGAAAAATGAACAATTTATCATATCAAATTAAAATCTCTTATTTATTGTAATCCAAATCTACTTTCTGAACATACATCTAAAATGAGTATTTTTTTTACAAAGATATACAATACACATGAGTTCAACTAATATTTCTCCATGTAATGTTGATATAGCTAACAGCTGAAAGATAATACGTGCACCTCGCTCGTCAAACCGTGAAGAAAGGAACAATAATGGAGCATCATAAGGTAATGATAAAAGAGGCATTCTTGCTTTTCTTCAAGTACCATGCCTGCGAGCATGTGTGATCCTGTCTTTCCTCAGCTTTCTGTCTCTATGTTTATCTTGACTTTCTACAGCTCTAGACTCTAGACAGCTCGACCACTAGAATCATCAGTAATCAAGAGAAGACGATGAACATAAATTGGACATGTGATGAGAAGAGATAATAACCGAATAGCAAAGCAAGACCTCGAGTGGGAAACAACAGGTAGGAAGAAAAGAGGCCAACCCAGAGAAACACTGAGAAGAACATTGATCAGAGAGGCAAAGACAGCAGGAATCGGCTCCTTCAATGAGATCGAGATGCTTGCACAGAACAGAGACAAATGGCGAGATTTGAAAAAAGATCTTTACAAGGATTGAAACTGCTAGAAAGAGTATTTAGAAAAAGAGAAAAAGTATCTGAGTCCTTGCCACATGTGTCAGCCATGACTCGAGAGGTCATTAGATAAATAGTTAGACTCTTTATCTTTCTGTTTCCTTTTTAGGAAGAAAAATTAAAAAATAAAAAAAGGTATGTAAGAAGCTTTACGTGACAAGTGGACGACACAGACTAAACAACGTTTCGGCTCAATAGGCCTTCATCAGGAACAAACAATAAAAACACACACACACAAATTAATAACGAAACAACCAAAACAAAAACAATCGAAATGTGTTAAAGAAAACAACAACAAAAAGTAAAACTATCCTGTCAAATCCAAAATAAAATCGTAACCAAGTGCGGCTGTCGTGAACGTCGAAAATCGTGCGAAAAAGTGCGTAAATGTAAACAGAACCAGATGAGTAAACACAGGGGTCAGTGTGCAAACACAAAGGAGAAAGAATCGAATAGTAGTCTGACAGGTGTAAAAAGACGCTAAGAGTGAGATGTCTGAGAGTGGGGTACAGTAAAAATAAATGAGGGGTAAGAAGCACAGAAAAAAAATTTTTAATAGAGGAGAAAACCGAAGTGTCTCATAAGGGACTAGAGGAGAAGAACTATAAAAAGTATGGCATAGTAAGTAGACCAAAGAACCCAAATATGTGTAGTAGAGAAGGCTATGCAAAAGGGAAGGAGCAAGCAAAAAGAAACTATGCGTATGAGTGTGATACATTCATACCTCTCGGGGTCAGCGAACCATACTGGACTATAAGGCGATTTTCCAAAGTATAGCGGCTGCGGTCGCCAGAGTGACAAAGGACAATACCAGTGACACGGATGTCGTCTTTGCCCTTGTGATCAGGGGAGTTGAAGTGGGAAGATACCGGAGTACCAGTATTTTGTTGGACATCACGTAGATGTTCACAAAATCTTTTAATCTTCTTGACTCACCAATATGTCATATGGCATATGACCTATATTGGTAAGTCTGGAAGAAGATTAGCGGAAAGATTTTGTGAACATCTACGTGATGTCCAACAAAATACTGGTACTCCGGTATCTTCCCACTTCAACTCCCCTGATCACAAGGGCAAAGACGACATCCGTGTCACTGGTATTGTCCTTTGTCACTCTGGCGACCGCAGCCGCTATACTTTGGAAAATCGCCTTATAGTCCAGTATGGTTCGCTGACCCCGAGAGGTATGAATGTATCACACTCATACGCATAGTTTCTTTTTGCTTGCTCCTTCCCTTTTGCATAGCCTTCTCTACTACACATATTTGGGTTCTTTGGTCTACTTACTATGCCACACTTTTTATAGTTCTTCTCCTCTAGTCCCTTATGAGACACTTCGGTTTTCTCCTCTATAAAAAATTTTTTTTCTGTGCTTCTTACCCCTCATTTATTTTTACTGTACCCCACTCTCAGACATCTCACTCTTAGCGTCTTTTTACACCTGTCAGACTACTATTCGATTCTTTCTCCTTTGTGTTTGCACACTGACCCCTGTGTTTACTCATCTGGTTCTGTTTACATTTACGCACTTTTTCGCACGATTTTCGACGTTCACGACAGCCGCACTTGGTTACGATTTTATTTTGGATTTGACAGGATAGTTTTACTTTTTGTTGTTGTTTTCTTTAACACATTTCGATTGTTTTTGTTTTGGTTGTTTCGTTATTAATTTGTGTGTGTGTGTTTTTATTGTTTGTTCCTGATGAAGGCCTATTGAGCCGAAACGTTGTTTAGTCTGTGTCGTCCACTTGTCACGTAAAGCTTCTTACATACCTTTTTTTATTTTTTAATTTTTCCTCATATTCAGCTTTACTGCAGCTTCGCATTTTTATGCCTTAACCTGTTTCCTTTTTACCTGTTTCCCACTGTTTCTTTTTCCTTCAAGTTTTCCTGGTGTCACGTTATTGCTTCTGGTCTCTTCACCTCACAAAGAGTGATTGTTGTTTTCTCATGTTGGTGATTAGTTATGACTGTGAAACATGGAGAACAACAACAGTGACAATCTCAAGATACAAGACCTTCATTAATGAATGTTTGCACAGAATAAAAGGATGGGAATGGCAGGACAAAAATCACTAACATAGAATTATGGAAATGTACCAGTCAAATACCAGTGGATAAAGAGGGAATACAAAGATGATGGCGATGGATAGAACACACACTGGGGAAATCAACTGAGAGTATAACACAAGCCTTTTTTTGTGTGAGTGTCAAAGGATGAATCAATCTGAGTGAAGGACAGCCCTGAGTGTCAAAGGATGAATCAGTCTGAGTGAAGAACATCCCTGAGTGTCAAAGGAGGAATCAGTCTGAGTGAAGGATAGCCCTGAGTGTCAAAGGAGGAATCAGTCTGAGTGAAGGACAGCCCTGAGTGTCAAAGGAGGAATCAGTCTGAGTGAATGATAGCCCTGAGTGTCAAAGGATGAATCAGTCTGAGTGAAGGACAGCTCTGAGTGTCAGAGAAAGAATCAATCTGAGTGAAGGACAGCCCTGAGTGTCAGAGAAAGAATCAGTCTTAGTCAAGGACAGCTCTGAGTGTCAAAGGATGAATCAGTCTGAGTGAAGGACAGCCCTGAGTGTCAAAGGATGAATCAGTCTGAGTGAAGGACAGCCCTGAGTGTCAAAGGATGAATCAGTCTTAGTCAAGGACAGCCCTGAGTGTCAAAGGATGAATCAGTCTGAGTGAAGGACAGCCCTGAGTGTCAGAGAAAGAATCGGTCTGAGTGAAGGACAGCCCTGAGTGTCAGAGAAAGAATCAGTCTGAGTCAAAGACAGCCCTGAGTGTCAGAGAAAGAATCAGTCTTAGTCAAGGACAGCTCTGAGTGTCAAAGGATGAATCAGTCTGAGTGAAGGACAGCCCTGAGTGTCAAAGGATGAATCAGTCTGAGTGAAGGACAGCCCTGAGTGTCAGAGAAAGAATCAGTCTGAGTGAAGGACAGCCCTGAGTGTCAGAGAAAGAATCAGTCTGAGTCAAAGACAGTTCTGAGTGTCAGAGAAAGAATCAGTCTGAGTGAAGGACAGCCCTGAGTGTCAGAGAAAGAATCAGTCTGAGTGAAGGACAGCCCTGAGTGTCAGAGAAAGAATCAGTCTTAGTCAAGGACAGCTCTGAGTGTCAAAGGATGAATCAGTCTGAGTGAAGGACAGCCCTGAGTGTCAAAGCATGAATCAGTCTGAGTGAAGGATAGCCCTGAGTGTCAAAGGATGAATCAGTCTGAGTGAAGGACAGCCCTGAGTGTCAAAGGAGGAATCAGTCTGAGTGAAGGACAGCCCTGAGTGTCAAAGGAGGAATAAGTCTGAGTGAAGGACAGTCCTGAATGTCAAAAGAGGAATCAGTCTGAGTGAAGGACAGCCCTGAGTGTCAAAGGATGAATCAGTCTGAGTGAAGGACAGCCCTGAGTGTCAAAGGAGGAATCAGTCTGAGTGAAGGACAGCCCTGAGTGTCAAAGGATGAATCAGTCTGAGTGAAGGACAGCCCTGAATGTCAAAGAAAGAATCAGCCTGAGTGAAGGACAGCCCTGAATGTCAAAGAAAGAATCAGCCTGAGTGAAGGACAGCCCTGAGTGTCAAAAAAAGAATCAGCCTGAGTGAAGGACAGCCCTGAATGTCAAAAAAAGAATCAGCCTGAGTGAAGGACAGCCCTGAATGTCAAAGAAAGAATCAGTCTGAGTGAAGGACAGCCCTGAATGTCAAAGAAAGAATCAGCCTGAGTGAAGGACAGCCCTGAATGTCAAAGAAAGAATCAGCCTGAGTGAAGGACAGCCCTGAATGTCAAAGAAAGAATCAGCCTGAGTGAAGGACAGCCCTGAATGTCAAAGAAAGAATCAGCCTGAGTGAAGGACAGCCCAGAGTGTCAAAGTAGAAATCCGCCTGAGTGCTAAATACAAAAGTATCATTGAATGCAAATATTTCCAGCGCCGTAGCAATGACTGTGAGATGGAATACAATATTTATGAGTTAAAGTTGTAGTTAGAAACAGAATCATTATCATGTATACAACAAGGGAGTACTGCTTGATCTCGAGGTAAGGCGTTGGTCTTGAGACAGAGAGGTTTTGAGTTCGAATCCCGGCTGCACGAGTTGAGATTTTTATTTGTGGTTTTTCACTGCGGCAACCACCTTTGGTGTCAGCGGTACAGAAAAAATATGAGTACCTCTGAAGATTGAGTTATCTGCCTGTGCGGGGAGGGTCCCCTATGCACACGGCTGCCAGGGAAAAAATGGTTTAAACCGCAAAATTCAGTTTTTAGTCTCTAGAGACTTCGTCAGAGGTGAGAGCTGGCGAACTCAACAAAAGAAAAAAAAAAGTATACGACAAAAATCTAAGCAATAATGATAATTTTATTTTTAATACTTAATTTGTCCTCCTTACTTCTTCTTTCCTTCCTCATTTGCCATTAGGCATCAGTCCTTTGATTAAAAATTCTTTTTCTGAGGGAGAGTTCTCTTTCATCACCATCATCATGTGCCATATTGGTTGGCGTAGGCGATCATGTTCTTCAATAATCTTCTACCCACAGTACATCGTATCATTTCTGTTGTTGACTGATTTCCATGCCATACCATGCTATCTAGTATCTTCTCTCTTTGTCGTCCACGATCTCTCTTTCTCTGTATTTTTCCAGTTGTAACCAAATATTCCAACTTTCCTCTTCTCATGATGTGCCCAAAAAATGTTGATTGTTTCTTTGTGATGCTTCTTAGGAGCTCCCTTTTTGTGTTGGCCTCTTTGAGAATGTCCTCACTGGTATTTTAGCTGTCCAGGGAACTTTCAATATTCTTCTGAGAAATCCCATCTCTGCAGTCTCTAATCATCTTTTCATTTGTTTGTCTACTGTCCATGATTCACATTCTTAGGTCAGAATTGGCTCTAAATAGTACAGATGAGCTCTCCTTCTCACCTCTATTGACATATTTTTGTTGCCTTAGACGTTTTTCATTTTCTGAAATGCTATTTTGGCCTGAGCTATTCTGCTTTTTATTTCCTTGGTGCATTTTCCATCTGATGTTATTATTGTGCCCAAGTATTTGATGCGTTGCACTTGTTTCAGATTTGTCCTGTTTATTCTTATGTTGCATGGTGGTGATGACTGTTTCTTCGATATAACCATTACTTCTGTTTTTTTTTTTACTATTCAGACTGAGACCTTTCTTGATGCTTTCTTTTACTATCACGTCTATCATTTCTTGTAGTTCATTCTCTGTCTCTGATATTAAGACTGTGTCATCCGCATATTCCCTCAATGAGATAGAGCTGCTTGCACAGAATGGAGACAAATGACAAGATTTGATAAAATATATTTAAAAGAATTGAAAACTGCTAGAACAGGAATTCAAAAAAGAGAAGGAGTATCTTGGTCTATGCCCTATGGGCTGGCTACGGCTCGAAAGGTCAATAGATAGATAGATAGATCCACATATCGCAAATTGTTTATGTTGTGACCGTTGACTTCAATTCTTTTTTGTTTACTATTGATCTCATAATATGTTCGCCGTAAAGTGAAAACAAATCCGGCGACAGAACACAGCCTTGTCTGACTTCTTGTTCTACATTTTGGAACTGGCGTCCCCTTTACTCAAACAAATTGCCCATGAACACCCTGGGGGTGTTGGGGGGGGGGGGGGGGGGTTTAAATACAACAAAAATGGACAACAATTTCTGTCAGAATGCACCAACAATATGTGCAGATGGCAGCTCCTTAATGGGAGTTCACTTCACGTGATGAACAAACTAAACTCATCATAACAGACCAACAATAGACAAAACATATGTTGGACATCCCCAGCAGCCAATCTTTTTAACATATAACATAATAATTGTGAGTTAAAGATGGCAGGAGTATGTGAGGTGTACGTGAAGGTTCTATATTCCTCTAACAATGTCTAACATAACTATGTACTTTATCAAGAGATGTACATATTATGTTCTAAATTTCTCTAATGCAAGAATGTACTATCAAGATGTGTACTTGAAAGTTCTTAAATTTGATGACATAACCACGTAACTTTATCAAGAGCTCTATCAGATGACAGTGGCTGATCGTTGTGGCATCATGGATATCCAAGACTTTTGTCGTCTTCTCAGTTCTGCTTTAAGAGCTTGGTACTCGGCCGCTGTGTACTGTTTGCTCCTCTTTTTCTGCAAGGAAAATAAAAACAACACACCGTAAAAAGCTTTGACATGAGAGACAACAAATTTTTACTTTTATTTTAAGAAAAAAGAAGAACAACTGTACACAGTTCTTTGTCACCGATATTTTAGTTCATTTGCTCGTGTGTGTCTTTCCAGAAGATAGAAAACACAAGTTTCTTCAGTTATCACATTCAAAGTGATTTTATCATCATCATCATCATCATCATCATCATCAAGTACCAAGCCTGCTGGTGTAGTTGATCATGTCTCTCCACAACTTTCAATCTAGACAGTTATTTATCATTTCTGTTGTGACCTTCTGCCAAGCCATTCTCTTAAGCTGTCTGGTATCTTTTCTCTTTGCTTCCCTCTATCTCTTCATCCCTCAATTTTCCCAGTTGTTACAATATATTCCAACAGTTCTCTGCTCATTACATGGCCAAAATATGATGATTGTTTCTTTCTAATATTGGATATTAGCTTTATTTTTGCTTTGGCCTCTTTCAGAATGTTTTCATTACTCTTCTTAGCTGTCCATGGTATTCTCAACATTCTTCTGTAAAACCACATTCCTACCGCCTTCAGTGATTTTCTTTGTCTGTTGACTTATTGTCCATGATTCACATCCATATGTTAAGACTGGCTCTACATAACATTTAAAAACTCTTTTTCTTGTTTCTATTGTCAAAAATAGATAGCACAGTATCTTCCACATTACTTGGAAAGCTCCTATTGCCTGAGCCATTCTCCATCTCACCTCTGTTGTGCATCTACCATCTCACCTCTGTTGTGCATCTACCATCTCACCTCTGTTGTGCATCTACCATCTCACCTCTGTTGTGCATCTACCATCTCACCTCTGTTGTGCATCTACCATCTCACCTCTGTTGTGCATCTACCATCTCACCTCTGTTGTGCATCTACCATCTCACCTCTGTTGTGCATCTACCATCTCACCTCTGTTGTGCATCTACCATCTCACCTCTGTTGTGCATCTACCATCTCACCTCTGTTGTGCATCTACCATCTGAGGTTAACAATGTTCGCAGATAAGATTAAGGAAACTGTATTTGAATATTAAAGGTAAAACTGTAGGAAAAGATTCAATATTTGATTGCCAAAACTCTCATATTTGCCAATATTTGATATTTTTATTATAACCATCATCTACTAAAGTACCATTCTATCTATTGATCTTTCGAGCCGTAGTCGGCCCATAAGGCATAGACTCAGATAATCTTTCTCCTTTTCTAAATTTTCTCTCAAGCAGTCTCAATCCTTGATCTTTTATTAAATCTTGCCGTTTGTCTCTGTTCTGTGCAAGCATCTCATTCTCATTGAGGGAGCCGGCTCCTGCTGCTTTTGCCTCTCTGATCAATGTTCTTCTCAGTGTCTCTCTGGGTCTTCCTCTTTTCCTCTTACATGTTGTTTCCCACATGAGGACTTGCTTTGCTATTCGGTTATTATCTCTTCTCATCACAAGTCCAACATATGACCATCGCCTTTTCTTTATTACTGAAGATATTAGTGGTTGATTGGCGATTTCTCTAATTTCCTCGTTTGTTTTGAATTCGTTCCATGCTATACCAAGTATTTTCCTTAGAGGTTTATTTTCAAATGCGTTCAACTTTGTTCCTATAATGTACCATTAGTGTCATGAATATTGCCTTGAGCTAGAAATGTTACTTTCTGTGTCTGGAGTCACAAATTGAAACCACTCCCACAAAATATTAGTTTTAACAATATGTGGAAGGTACTAAACTCATGACATCATCCATAAACGATTCCAGATCTCCAAGATTAGAGAAGAACAAAAATGGCACTTTCAGATGGAAACAAACAGCTTGTGTGTAGTAAGTTCATGCTCAAGAAACCAGCTTCACTTCGTCATCACCTCCACCTTAAACTTTGAGTGCCGAAGGAGGTAGAAAGTTCTAGGTGTCACTCTCCCAGAAGTCACAGCCAATATAATTTAATCTTCTTCTACCCTTTAGCTCCCAGTGGAGCATAGGTCTTCAACAAACACTTTCCAAGTTGTTCTGTTTTTTGCAATTCTTTTAAGATCATTCCATGTCTTCACCATCATCTTCATCTCTGCTTCGATCTGTCTTCTCCAAGAATTCCTTGGTCTTCCTCTTTGTCTTTTTGCCCATGCGCTGCCGGGGCCTGAAAGGGGAGTAAAGAATAGCGGTGCTGTACCCTATGAGGCATGTTCGTAACAGGCAAGAAAGGAGGGTTAGGCATGGGACTGGCTATCCCATACTGTAAAAAAATAAGCCGAAAAAACTTCACAAACATGAACAAGTCAAAGAAAGATAAAGTTAATCCGTCAATCAGGAAAGAGAAGGGCTCTCTGTCTAAGAGACGTATGACGCAATCCGGAGAAAGCCGTAAGGAGTCCGGGTTGCCGACTCACCATTTGTCTACCAGGAAATCCTCCAGAATTGGCACCTGGAATGTTCGTACCCTTAACGAACAGGGAAAAGCTGCACAAGTGGCAGCAGAAATGACTAACTACAAGATAGATATTCTTGGAATGTGTGAAACAAGATGGCTGTGAGCGGGGAGATGATTTTATCATCAGGACACCAGGAACCAGGAGCACAACATAGCGAAAGGGTAACTATAATGCTATCAAAGAATGCACAGAAGACACTAATAGAATGGGAGGCAGTGGGACCAAGACTTGTGAGAGCAACATTTAAAACAACCAAAAACAAAATAAAATTACACATAATTTAATATGCCTACAGAATTTCCTTGATTCTGTCACACCATCTTACCTAGCATCGGCGTCCCACCTTTCTTCTTATATTTACCCTGTTTGTTATGGTCCTACCAGGTGGGAAAACCATTCTACTTCTTGTCTCTCTATTCTGTATTTCTTCTGCTGCATTCACCACAATTACGTCTCTTCATAACCCGCTCTTCCAAAAATGTTAAACGAGTGGTATAGTTATGTCATGTCATGCTCTCGTCCAGCATATTTGACTCCATTTATCATAGTAGACTGGTTAGCTTTCTTGGTCAATGTTGAGAGGTCAGGTAGTGTCTTGGTCAACTGTGGTTCTCCATTTTGATGTGAACAGTTAGTTGTGCCATCAACTTCATAATGCAAAAATGCTGTGCAGATAGAAAAGATATTAAATGGACGCTTGGGCCTTAATTTGAGGACCTTGATTTTGTGGGTAAAATAGTTCTTATCACAAAAAGGGAGCTCCTAAAAAACAACAGAAATAAACAATCAACATTTTTCAGGCACATCGTGAGAAGAGGAAAGTTGGAATACTCGGTTACAACTGGCAAATAAAAGGAAAGAGAGATCACAAATGACAAAGAGAGAAAATAGCTTGGTGTCATAGCATGGAAAACAATCAACAACAGAACTGATACGATGCACTGTAGATAGAAGATTGTGGAAGGACATGATCGCCTATGCCAACCGGTATGACAATTGATGATGATAATTCTTCTCAATACCGATGTAAACATGATGCAAGGAAAAAACAAATGTCGTCATAAATGGTTGGAGAAATAGGACTTGAGATCAACCAAGAAAAGACACACAAAAATTGATGAAAAATCTAACTTACCAAGAAGCCTCAGCTCAAAAGAACAATAGATAGATGGTTATATGTTAGTGACCTCTCACAACTCACTGTTCATCATTAAAATGGTGTGGTTTTAAAAACCACAATAATAATCATCATAAAGTGGTAATGTTTTAAATAGAACAACAGTTTTGACATCATAAAGTGGTAATGTTTTAAATAGAACAACAGTTTTGACATCATAAAGTGGTAATGTTTTAAATAGAACAACAGTTTTGACATCATAAAGTGGTAATGTTTTAAATAGAACAAGAGTTTTGACATCATAAAGTGGTAATGTTTTAAATAGAACAACAGTTTTGACATCACAAAATGGTAATGTTTTAAATAGAACAACAGTTTTGACATCATAAAATGTTAATGTTTTAAATAGAACAACAGTTTTGACATCATAAAATGTTAATGTTTTAAATAGAACAACAGTTTTGACATCATAAAGTGGTAATGTTTTAAATAGAACAACAGTTTTGACATCACAAAATGGTAATGATTTAAATAGAACAACAGTTTTGACATCATAAAATGGTAATGATTTAAATAGAACAACAGTTTTGACATCATAAAATGTTAATGTTTTAAATAGAACAACAGTTTTGACATCACAAAAGTGACATACATGTTTGTGAGCACCAATCTCCGGTGGCTCACTTTTGGTGCTTTTAGGTCTCTGTGATTCCTGGGACGTTCGGTGTTCTTCTGAAAATCATGACAAACAGACATACAAACATGTTTGTGATATATTTTATTTGCTGGATTAAAAGTTAACATAAAGTCTCTTTTTATTCTTTGGTGACCACTTTGTGTACATGATACCAGTTTCTAGCAGTCTAGAAATGGGGCTATCATCAGTAAGTGCTGAGTCATGCCATAATTATTGAGCTTCTTCTTTCCTTCCTCACCTGCTTTTCACCGTCAAGTGGAGAAATAATTTGTTGTCTTTTGCTCTTTTGTTAGCCTCTGTCCAAGTCATGTTTCCTAGTGTTTCTAATGTTCCATCAATCCATCTTTTGTTAGCCGCTGTCCAAGTCATGTTTCCTAGTGTTTCTAATGTTCCATCAATCCATCTTTTGTTAGCCGCTGTCCAAGTCATGTTTCCTAGTGTTTCTAATGTTCCATCAGTCCATCTTTTGCCACTTTGTTAGCCTCTGTCCAAGTCATGTTTCCTAGTGTTTCTAATGTTCCATCAATCCATCTTTTGTTAGCCGCTGTCCAAGTCATGTTTCCTAGTGTTTCTAATGTTCCATCAATCCATCTTTTGTTAGCCGCTGTCCAAGTCATGTTTCCTAGTGTTTCTAATGTTCCATCAATCCATCTTTTGTTAGCCGCTGTCCAAGTCATGTTTCCTAGTGTTTCTAATGTTCCATCAGTCCATCTTTTGCCACTTTGTTAGCCTCTGTCCAAGTCATGTTTCCTAGTGTTTCTAATGTTCCATCAATCCATCTTTGGCTCTTTTGTTAGCCACTGTCCAAGTCATGTTTCCCAGTGTTTCTAATGTTCCATCAATCTATCTTTTGCTAGCCTCTGTCCAAGTCATGTTTCCTAGTGTTTCTAATGTTCCATCAGTCCATCTTTTGTTAGCCACTGTCCAAGTCATGTTTCCTAGTGTTTCTAATGTTCCATCAATCCATCTTTTGCTCTTTTGTTAGCCACTGTCCAAGTCATGTTTCCCAGTGTTTCTAATGTTCCATCAATCTATCTTTTGCTAGCCTCTGTCCAAGTCATGTTTCCTAGTGTTTCTAATGTTCCATCAGTCCATCTTTTGTTAGCCACTGTCCAAGTCATGTTTCCCAGTGTTTCTAATGTTCCATCAATCCATCTTTTGCTCTTTTGTTAGCCACTGTCCAGGTCATGTTTCCTAGTGTTTCTAATGTTCCATCAATCTATCTTTTGCTAGCCTCTGTCCAAGTCATGTTTCCTAGTGTTTCTAATGTTCCATCAGTCCATCTTTTGCTAGCCTCTGTCCAAGTCATGTTTCCTAGTGTTTCTAATGTTCCATCAGTCCATCTTTTGCCACTTTGTTAGCCTCTGTCCAAGTCATGTTTCCTAGTGTTTCTAATGTTCCATCAGTCCATCTTTTGTTAGCCTCTGTCCAAGTCATGTTTCCTAGTGTTTCTAATGTTCCATCAATCTATCTTTTGCTAGCCTCTGTCCAAGTCATGTTTCCTAGTGTTTCTAATGTTCCATCAGTCTATCTTTTGTCACTTTGTTAGCCTCTGTCCAAGTCATGTTTCCTAGTGTTTCTAATGTTCCATCAGTCTATCTTTTGCCACTTTGTTAGCCTCTGTCCAAGTCATGTTTCCTAGTGTTTATAATGTTCCATCAATCTATCTTTTGCTACTTTGTTAGCCTCTGTCCAAGTCATGTTTCCTAGTGTTTCTAATGTTCCATCAGTCTATCTTTTGTCACTTTGTTAGCCTCTGTCCAAGTCATGTTTCCTAGTGTTTCTAATGTTCCATCAATCTATCTTTTGCCACTTTGTTAGCCTCTGTCCAAGTCATGTTTCCTAGTGTTTCTAATGTTCCATCAATCTATCTTTTGCCACTTTGTTAGCCTCTGTCCAAGTCACGTTTCCTAGTGTTTCTAATGTTCCATCAGTCCATCTTTTGTTAGCCTCTGTCCAAGTCATGTTTCCCAGTGTTTCTAATGTTCCATCAATCCATCTTTTGCTAGCCTCTGTCCAAGTCATGTTTCCTAGTGTTTCTAATGTTCCATCAGTCCATCTTTTGCTAGCCTCTGTCCAAGTCATGTTTCCTAGTGTTTCTAATGTTCCATCAGTCCATCTTTTGCTAGCCTCTGTCCAAGTCATGTTTCCTAGTGTTTCTAATGTTCCATCAATCTATCTTTTGCTAGCCTCTGTCCAAATCATGTTTCCTAGTGTTTCTAATGTTCCATTAATCCATCTTTTGCCACTTTGTTAGCCTCTGTCCAAGTCATGTTTCCTAGTGTTTCTAATGTTCCATCAATCTATCTTTTGCCACTTTGTTAGCCTCTGTCCAAGTCATGTTTCCTAGTGTTTCTAATGTTCCATCAATCTATCTTTTGCTAGCCTCTGTCCAAGTCATGTTTCCTAGTGTTTCTAATGTTCCATCAGTCCATCTTTTGCTAGCCTCTGTCCAAGTCATGTTTCCTAGTGTTTCTAATGTTCCATCAGTCCATCTTTTGCTAGCCTCTGTCCAAGTCATGTTTCCTAGTGTTTCTAATGTTCCATCAGTCCATCTTTTGTTAGCCGCTGTCCAAGTCATGTTTCCTAGTGTTTCTAATGTTCCATCAATCCATCTTTTGCCACTTTGTTAGCCTCTGTCCAAGTCATGTTTCCTAGTGTTTCTAATGTTCCATCAATCCATCTTTTGCCACTTTGTTAGCCTCTGTCCAAGTCATGTTTCCTAGTGTTTCTAATGTTCCATCAGTCCATCTTTTGCCACTTTGTTAGCCTCTGTCCAAGTCATGTTTCCTAGTGTTTCTAATGTTCCATCAGTCCATCTTTTGCCACTTTGTTAGCCTCTGTCCAAGTCATGTTTCCTAGTGTTTCTAATGTTCCATCAGTCTATCTTTTGCTAGCCTCTGTCCAAGTCATGTTTCCTAGTGTTTCTAATGTTCCATCAGTCTATCTTTTGCTAGCCTCTGTCCAAGTCATGTTTCCTAGTGTTTCTAATGTTCCATCAATCTATCTTTTGCTAGCCTCTGTCCAAGTCATGTTTCCTAGTGTTTCTAATGTTCCATCAGTCCATCTTTTGCTAGCCTCTGTCCAAGTCATGTTTCCTAGTGTTTCTAATGTTCCATCAATCTATCTTTTGCTAGCCTCTGTCCAAGTCATGTTTCCTAGTGTTTCTAATGTTCCATCAATCCATCTTTTGCCACTTTGTTAGCCTCTGTCCAAGTCATGTTTCCTAGTGTTTCTAATGTTCCATCAGTCCATCTTTTGTTAGCCTCTGTCCAAGTCATGTTTCCTAGTGTTTCTAATGTTCCATCAATCCATCTTTTGCTCTTTTGTTAGCCACTGTCCAAGTCATGTTTCCTAGTGTTTCTAATGTTCCATCAGTCCATCTTTTGCTCTTTTGTTAGCCACTGTCCAAGTCATGTTTCCTAGTGTTTCTAATGTTCCATCAATCCATCTTTTGCTCTTTTGTTAGCCACTGTCCAAGTCATGTTTCCTAGTGTTTCTAATGTTCCATCAGTCCATCTTTTGCTAGCCTCTGTCCAAGTCATGTTTCCTAGTGTTTCTAATGTTCCATCAGTCCATCTTTTGCTAGCCTCTGTCCAAGTCATGTTTCCTAGTGTTTCTAATGTTCCATCAGTCCATCTTTTGCTAGCCTCTGTCCAAGTCATGTTTCCTAGTGTTTCTAATATTCCATCAATCCATCTTTTACTCTTCTATTGACCTCTCCTACTGTTGTGTTTCCTAGTATTTTTAATATTCCATCAATCCAATTTTTTTTTGTGGTCGGCCATTGAGTCTGGTTTCTCACAACGTTTATTGAAGGCTTGTTGTGTTGTGTTTTTGGTCTTTCTGTCTCATCACGTGGCCAAACCATTTTATCTGTTGTTTCTTCATGTATTCTGTTGCTAGAATTATTTCTAGCTGTTTTTCTTAGTTCTCCATTCTGATCTTATCTCTCAGGCTGTTTCCTGTCATTCGTCTAACACATTTATTTTGGGTGGTGGTTATTTTTCTTACTGTTCTTGGGTCTACCAGATCAAGTATTGGTGGCACAACACTGAGATGAAGATCTTAGTGTAGAGTCCAGGACTAACATTGGTAGCACAACATTGTGATGAAGATCTTAGTGTAGAGTCCAGGACTGGCATTGGTAGCACAACATTGTGATGAAGATCTTAGTGTAGAGTCCAGGACTGGCATTGGTAGCACAACATTGTGATGAAGATCTTAGTGTAGAGTCCAGGACTGGCATTGGTAGCACAACATTGTGATGAAGATCTTAGTGTAGAGTCCAGGACTGGCATTGGTAGCACAACATTGTGATGAAGATCTTAGTGTAGAGTCCAGGACTGGCATTGGTAGCACAACATTGTGATGAAGATCTTAGTGTAGAGTCCAGGACTAACATTGGTAGCACAACACTGAGATGAAGATCTTAGTGTAGAGTCCGGGACTGGCATTGGTAGCACAACATTGTGATGAAGATTGTAAAAACGAATGATGCCAGTTCCAATGTTAAAGAGGAAGGTTGAGTGAGAGATGCATGAGCAGAATCAACAGATGAAAACTCTTATCAAAATGATGTACCAAAAAAAGAAGAAGATGACAATACTTGGAAATGGAAGATAGTGAGAAAGAAAGAAAGAAATGAAAAAAAAGAAAAAAAATATTCTATCAGAATGTAGCAACTAAACAAGAAGATGACAGAACAATAGATGGTTTCGTAACATCAAGAAATTAAATTTTGAAGTTTATCAGATGTTCCCACTACACAACATTGCTTCAATGCTGATAGCCAACAACAGCAACATAATAACATCAATAAACATGAAGTAGGTTACTACCAAGTTCATCTCGAATTGTTGAAAGAGAAATATATTTGTTTGATTTTAATAAAAACATTAAAATTAAACAGTAAATTGTGTCTGCTAATTTGATTTTATTAATGGACTGAATTTAAAAAAAAATATTTTCTTGTTTTAATTCAATTTTGATAATTAAGTTTATTTCGGTTATGTTCTTTTATGTTCATTAAAACTTAAGAAGTTATGTTACTAAATGAGCTAGTAAAAGTAAAAAGTAAAGTACCCCCGTCACGCCAAGTGGCATATAGGGAAATATGGTGTTAGTGACCCTATATTTTACAGACCTTCAGCACATGATTTTTGGGGTAATGCGGTTGGTATTACGCCCGTGCTGCTTTACTTTCCCAGAAAAAAATCCGGTACCCATTTAAGGCTGGGTGAATCCAGAAGCCGTCGGTTGGGATCGAACCCTACCCCTTGACTTTTGTAGTCCAGTTCACTAACCACTGAGCTATCGTGGCTCAAATGAGTTAGTGCACACATTAAAAACCTTTTAAATACAAAAATTATATTGTATATTTGATATCTAGATTTCTTCCCTGTCTATATTTGATATCTAGATTTCTTCCCTGTCTATATTTGATATCTACATTACTTCCTTGTCTATATTTGATATCTACATTACTTCCTTGTCTATATTTGATATCTACATTACTTCCTTGTCTATATTTGATATCTACATTACTTCTTTGCCTATATTTGATATCTACATTACCTCCTTGTCTATATTTGATATCTACATTACTTCCTTGTCTATATTTGATATCTACATTACTTCCTTGTCTATATTTGATATCTACATTACTTCCTTGTCTATATTTGATATCTACATTACTTCCTTGCCTATATTTGATATCTACATTACCTCCTTGTCTATATTTTATATCTACATTACTTCCTTGCCTATATTTGATATCTACATTACTTCCTTGTCTATATTTGATATCTACATTACTTCCTTGCCTATATTTGATATCTACATTACCTCCTTGTCTATATTTGATATCTACATTACCTCCCTGTTTATACTTTTAATACCTGTCTCTTGCAGATAAAATGTCACGGAAATAATAAAAGGTACATATCATGCATGGCAGCGTGTTGCTGAGGAATTGTTTTACTGTCTATGACCATAGATGCATTTATCAGAGATATGGGCTGTATCATTCCAGATCATTCAGCTTACTTTTATGTAATCTTCGGTACCCAATTTTAGAGGTAGGGTGAACACAGAAGCTGTATCAGCCGATATAAAATATCACCTGAGTTAGACGTTGAACTCTTGACCAGCATTCACTGCATTTTTCTGTCACAAACTGTAACCCTATGTAATGTTAATGTTGCACATAGTTTCAAAGCACAGCATTTGATGAGGAAGTGGCTAGTATTTTACTTTACTACTGCTACCTTCTCTAACAATATGAGTCAAGTATCCATATTTACTTCTTGGTCAACTAGAAAATTATCCTTTTTCTTTTCTTCTTCTTAATCCTCTGAACTCTGGTCAGAGCATAGGACACTCACAAGAGATCTCCATCCATCATAGGACACTCACAAGAGATCTCCATCCATCATAGGGCACTCATAAGAGATCTCCATCTATTATACGGCACTCATAAGAGATCTCCATCCATCATAGGGCACTCATAAGAGATCTCCATCCACCATAGGGCACTTATAAGAGATCTCCATCCACCATAGGGCACTCATAAGAGATCTCCATCCACCATAGAGCACTCATAAGAGATCTCTATCCACTATAGGGCACTTATAAGAGATCTCCATCCACCATAGGGCACTCATAAGAGATCTCCAATCAAGCCGGCCTGAAGCAAGCATGGACAACTCTCGCCAGGACCTGCCACTTTCATTTCAGTGAATCAATTCAGAGGAAGAGGTATGTTTACAGCACTCGGAGAAATGACAAATAATCAACAACAGAAAAAATATGGACCAAGGCAGGATCGAACCCGTACTCAGTGGCACAGCGCCTTGCCACGAAAAGCCAAACGCTTAGGAACTCTGCCACTCATTTGTCATTTCTCCGAGTGCTGTAAACATACCTCTTCCTCTGAATTGATTCACTGATTATCGCCTCGGAAGTTTCCCTCTATAATAATATTTATTTATTTATTATTATTTGTCTCCACTTTCATTTCATCATGTTTGATTCGTGTCCCCAATTGTCTGCCCCTTCTTTATTTGCCAGGTACAGTCCATTTTAACGCTAGGTGCGGATGCCTGGTTCGTTCCTTTCGTAGAACATAGTCAGTCATTTCCAGCTATCTAAATGTTTAAGATTATATTACTGGCGCAGATATCAACAGTATAAGTCATCCACCTGGATCAATTTTTATATGAAATTGTAAATAAATTTAAATAAAAAGAAAATATAAAAATTTTTGGCAATATAGAACACGAGGAAATATAAAGCAAGCAAACTGTAAACAGATGAAGTTAACTTGCAGGTTTAGTGGTGTCAAATTAAATACTGTACAGTTGAAATAAAACGTGTGTAATGTAAATTAAATTACTTAGCTGGTAGCGTAAAGTACGTTACTTAACTTCTAACGTGAATTAAATTACTTAACTGGCAATATAAATTAAATTACTTAGCTGCTAGCGTAAATTACACTACTTAGTAGCGTAGATTAAATTACTAGCTGGCAACGCAAATTAAATTATTTAGCTGCTAGCGTAAATTAAATTACCTAGCTGGAAACTTAACTTCAGTTACTTAGATTGTAATGTAAATTAATGTCTTAGTTGGTAATGGAAACTAAACTTTTATGTTAGAGAGGAAAACTAAACTATTGAATTTCTTGGAAGCAAATTGGCTGAAAAATACTCAAAAATAAAATTCCATAGCAGTTTTAGTAGCAAAACATAATGTAGATCAACAGTTTAGTAACAAGAAACGATTCAAGAATGGTGTAATGTTAAACAAGTGGAAAAAATTAACTACAGCGCTAAATTGTTAATGTCACGAGATTAACGAAAACAAAATGCAAAATGGTTAGAAAATGATGCAATCTCTACAAGTAGAGAAACACAAATGGCGAAGACAAAATAACAAATATGGAAAAAAAAAATTAATATTCTTAAAATAACATATTTCTTTATGAACAGAAAAATAACATTTACACACAGTCAATATAAGATACAGCAAATAACATTAGTTATATTTGTACTGTATGTTGTTATTTTTTTCTTGTTTTTTTTTTTTAAGTTCAGCAAAATAATGGGAGTCTGCTAAGGTCCTGTCCTGTTGTGGTAATTAATTTATGATTGTAAACATGGGTGACACAAAATCTACAGACACCTCAGCAACAAAATGTCTACATAAATAACCTGGCAGCAGAAGAAAAAAATCAGCTCGTAAATTGCTTAGCTAATAAAATAATGGCGTCTGTCGTTAATGCAAAGCTGCACTCTTATCATCCTGTCTTTATTTGTATCACCCTTATCATCAGCTTTACAGCAGCTCTACATCTCTATGATCAACCAACTACAGAGCACAATTGACTAGGAAGCATTTGTTAACAAAAAAATATTTATTTTATTGCAGCAAAATGAAGTACATGTATTTAGAAAATTGGATTAAGCTTTTGAGGAACAAATCATGCCATTTTTACACATTTCAAGATATCGATTATCATTATCATGTGTCATATCGGTTGGCGTAGGCGATCATGTCCTTCGTTAATCTTCTATATAGTGTAGTCAGAAAGTAATGCACCACATCTGTTTTCTCGGAAACCGCTAACTTAAAAAAAAGTATGAAATTGTTACACATTATATATGGATATGTCATGTAAATATCGGTATTAGTCAACATAATCCTCATCCACTTGTACAGCTTTACGCCAGCGCGCAACAAGGGCATGTATTCCTAGCTTGTACCAGATCGTTGATCGTTTAGCCATTTCTTCGCTGCATGAATCACTCCTTCGCTGCATGAATCACTCCTTCGCTGCATGAATCACTCCTTCGCTGCATGAATCACTCCTTCGCTGCATGAATCACTCCCTCGTCATCTTCAAACTTTGTTTGTTCCGCGGAGGACATCTTTAAGTGGAACAAAGAGATAGAAAATAGAAGGTCCCAAATCACGGGTGGATGGGGAAGTACAGTCCAATCCAATCTGGTGATTGCTTCCCTTGCTGCCAGACTTGTGTGAGGGTTGTATGGTGGATGGGGGAGTACAGTCCAACCCAATCTGGTGATTGCTTCCCGTGCTGCCAGACTTGTGTGAGGGTTGTATGGTGGATGGGGAAGTACAGTCCAATCCAATCTGATGATTGCTTCCCGTACTGCCAGACTTGTGTGAGGGTTGTATGGTGGATGGGGGAGTACAGTCCAACCCAATCTGGTGATTGCTTCCCTTGCTGCCAGACTTGTGTGAGGGTTGTATGGTGGATGGGGGAGTACAGTCCAACCCAATCTGGTGATTGCTTCCCGTGCTGCCAGACTTGTGTGAGGGTTGTATGGTGGATGGGGGAGTACAGTCCAATCCAATCTGGTGATTGCTTCCCTTACTGCCAGACTTGTGTGAGGGTTGTATGGTGGATGGGGGAGTACAGTCCAACCCAATCTGGTGATTGCTTCCCTTGCTGCCAGACTTGTGTGAGGGTTGTATGGTGGATGGGGGAGTACAGTCCAATCCAATCTGATGATTGCTTCCCGTACTGCCAGACTTGTGTGAGGGTTGTATGGTGGATGGGGGAGTACAGTCCAACCCAATCTGGTGATTGCTTCCCTTGCTGCCAGACTTGTGTGAGGGTTGTATGGTGGATGGGGGAGTACAGTCCAACCCAATCTGGTGATTGCTTCCCGTGCTGCCAGACTTGTGTGAGGGTTGTATGGTGGATGGGGGAGTACAGTCCAATCCAATCTGGTGATTGCTTCCCTTACTGCCAGACTTGTGTGAGGGTTGTATGGTGGATGGGGGAGTACAGTCCAACCCAATCTGGTGATTGCTTCCCTTGCTGCCAGACATGTGTGAGGGTTGTATGGTGGATGGGGGAGTACAGTCCAACCCAGTCTGGTGATTGCTTCCCTTGCTGCCAGACTTGTGTGAGGGTTGTATGGTGGATGGGGGAGTACAGTCCAACCCAATCCGGTGATTGCTTCCCTTGCTGCCAGACTTGTGTGAGGGTTGTATGGTGGATGGGGGAGTACAGTCCAACCCAATCTGGTGATTGCTTCCCTTGCTGCCAGACTTGTGTGAGGGTTGTATGGTGGATGGGGGAGTACAGTCCAACCCAATCTGGTGATTGCTTCCCTTGCTGCCAGACATGTGTGAGGGTTGTATGGTGGATGGGGGAGTACAGTCCAACCCAATCTGGTGATTGCTTCCCTTACTGCCAGACTTGTGTGAGGGTTGTATGGTGGATGGGGGAGTACAGTCCAATCCAATCTGGTGATTGCTTCCCTTACTGCCAGACTTGTGTGAGGGTTGTATGGTGGATGGGGGAGTACAGTCCAACCCAATCTGGTGATTGCTTCCCGTGCTGCCAGACTTGTGTGAGGGTTGTATGGTGGATGGGGGAGTACAGTCCAATCCAATCTGGTGATTGCTTCCCGTGCTGCCAGACTTGTGTGAGGGTTGTATGGTGGATGGGGAAGTACAGTCCAATCCAATCTGGTGATTGCTTCCCTTGCTGCCAGACATGTGTGAGGGTTGTATGGTGGATGGGGAGTACAGTCCAACCTAATCTGGTGATTGCTTCCCTTGCTGCCAGACTTGTGTGAAGGTTGTATGGTGGATGGGGGAGTACAGTCCAACCCAATCTGGTGATTGCTTCCCTTGCTGCCAGACTTGTGTGAGGGTTGTATGGTGGATGGGGGAGTACAGTCCAACCCAATCCGGTGATTGCTTCCCTTGCTGCCAGACTTGTGTGAGGGTTGTATGGTGGATGGGGGAGTACAGTCCAACCCAATCCGGTGATTGCTTCCCTTGCTGCCAGACTTGTGTGAGGGTTGTATGGTGGATGGGGGAGTACAGTCCAACCCAATCTGGTGATTGCTTCCCTTGCTGCCAGACATGTGTGAGGGTTGTATGGTGGATGGGGGAGTACAGTCCAACCCAATCTGGTGTTGCTTCCCGTGCTGCCAGACTTGTGTGAGGGTTGTATGGTGGATGGGGGAGTACAGTCCAATCCAATCTGGTGATTGCTTCCCGTGCTGCCAGACTTGTGTGAGGGTTGTATGGTGGATGGGGAAGTACAGTCCAATCCAATCTGGTGATTGCTTCCCTTGCTGCCTGACATGTGTGAGGGTTGTATGGTGGATGGGGGAGTACAGTCCAACCCAATCTGGTGATTGCTTCCCGTGCTGCCAGACTTGTGTGAGGGTTGTATGGTGGATGGGGGAGTACAGTCCAATCCAATCTGGTGATTGCTTCCCTTGCTGCCAGACTTGTGTGAGGGTTGTATGGTGGATGGGGAAGTACAGTCCAATCCAATCTGGTGATTGCTTCCCTTGCTGCCTGACATGTGTGAGGGTTGTATGGTGGATGGGGGAGTACAGTCCAACCCAATCTGGTGATTGCTTCCCTTGCTGCCAGACTTGTGTGAGGGTTGTATGGTGGATGGGTGAGTACAGTCCAACCCAATCTGGTGATTGCTTCCCTTGCTGCCAGACTTGTGTGAGGGTTGTATGGTGGATGGGGGAGTACAGTCCAACCCAATCTGGTGATTGCTTCCCTTGCTGCCAGACTTGTGTGGGGGTTGTATGGTGGATGGGGGAGTACAGTCCAACCCAATCTGGTTATTGCTTCCCTTGCTGCCAGACATGTGTGAGGGTTGTATGGTGGATGGGGGAGTACAGTCCAACCCAATCTGGTGATTGCTTCCCTTGCTGCCAGACTTGTGTGAGGGTTGTATGGTGGATGGGGGAGTACAGTCCAATCCAATCTGGTGATTGCTTCCCTTGCTGCCAGACATGTGTGAGGGTTGTATGGTGGATGGGGGAGTACAGTCCAACCCAATCTGGTGATTGCTTCCCTTGCTGCCAGACATGTGTGAGGGTTGTATGGTGGATGGGGGAGTACAGTCCAACCCAATCTGGTGATTGCTTCCCTTGCTGCCAGACTTGTGTGAGGGCGCGCATTGTCATGAGGAGAAGCAGGTCTGCTGGATTCTTGCGGGACTGAACTCTGTAAAATCGTTGATTGAGTTTTTTCAATGTCTTAATGTAAGCTTGCGAATTGATTGTCTCTCCTCTTGGTATAACATCCACAAGAATCACACCTTCAATGTCTTAATGTAAGCTTGCGAATTGATTGTCTCTCCTCTTGGTATAACATCCACAAGAATCACACCTTCAATGTCTTAATGTAAGCTTGTGAGTTGATTGTCTCTCCTCTTGACATAACATCCACAAGAATCACACCTTCAATGTCTTAATGTAAGCTTGTGAGTTGATTGTCTCTCCTCTTAACATAACATCCACAAGAATCACACCTTCAATGTCTTAATGTAAGCTTGTGAATTGATTGTCTCTCCTCTTGGTATAACATCCACAAGAATCACACCTTCAATGTCTTAATGTAAGCTTGTGAGTTGATTGTCTCTCCTCTTGACATAACATCCACAAGAGTCACACTTTCAATGTCTTAATGTAAGCTTGCGAATTGATTGTCTCTCCTCTTGGCATAACATTCACAAGAATCACATCTTCAATGTCTTAATGTAAGCTTGCGAATTGATTGTCTCTCCTCTTGACATAACATCCACAAGAATCACACTTTCAATGTCTTAATGTAAGCTTGTGAGTTGATTGTCTCTCCTCTTGACATAACATCCACAAGAATCACACTTTCAATGTCTTAATGTAAGCTTGTGAATTGATTGTCTCTCCTTCAATGTCTTAATGTAAGCTTGTGAGTTGATTGTCTCCCCTTCAATGTCTTAATGTAAGCTTGTGAGTTGATTGTCTCCCCTTCAATGTCCTAATGTAAACTTGTGAGTTGATTGTCTCTCCTCTTGGCATAACATCCACAAGAATCACACCTTCAATGTCTTAATGTAAACTTGTGAATTGATTGTCTCTCCTCTTGACATAACATCCACAAGAATCACACCTTCAATATCTTAATGTAAGCTTGTGAGTTGATTGTCTCCCCTTCAATGTCTTAATGTAAGCTTGTGAGTTGATTGTCTCTCCTCTTGACATAACATCCACAAGAATCGCACCTTCAATGTCCCAAAAGACAGTGACCATGATCTTTCCAGCTGAAGGTGATGTCTTGAATTTCTTTCTTCGTGGTGAGTGTGGATGATGCCACTCCATTGACTGTCTTTTTGTTTCAGGTTCAAAATGACGTGACCAGGTTTCCTCACTTGTAGCAATCTGAGCCAAAAAGTGAAATGCTCCCAGGAGAAAAAGTTCAGAAGAAATTGCTTTTCTTTGCAATCGGTGCTCATTTGTGAGATTTCGTGGAACCCATCTTGTACAAACCTTAGAGCCGAGAGTTTTTATCATTGTATTTGCACTACCAATGCTGACTGGCAACATTAAGGCCAAATGTTGAGTAGTGATGCGCCTATCAGCAAGAATAATGGCCTCAGCGCATTTCAACATTAGTGTCTGTGACAGGTCGTTCACAGCGCGGCCGATCAAGAAGCTCATTATCACCGCATTCCGATTCTTTTATTCTCTGAACCCAGCTACTTACTTATTAAATTCTTGTCGACTGTAAAACTTCCATACACATCACATAGGCGGTTGTGAATGTTCACAAAACTTCCATACACATCACATAGGCGCTTGTGAATGTTCACAAAACTTCCATACACATCACATAGGCGCTTGTGAATGTTCACAAAATTTCTATACACATCACATAGGCGCTTGTGAATGTTCACAAAATTTCTATACACATCACATAGGTGCTTGTGAATGTTCACAAAACTTCCATACACATCACATAGGCGCTTGTGTATTTTCCAGCAGTTTCCTTCTCTAAAACGAGAACTTCTATCACAATTCGCTGCTTGTAACGCAAGTTACTAAAATGCTCAATTTCAAACGTTTAGTTTAATAGTATTATTTGGCCGATTACAGTGCAATTTGGTGCACATAATTGACACGAGCCATAGCTAAAGCGTGCAAAATTTCATGCTTCTATGTTTATTATTAACTGAGAAAACCGATGTGGTGCATTACCTTTTGAACGCCCTTCATATCCACAGTACATCTCATCAATTCAGTTGTTGACTGTTTTACATGCCATGACACCAAGATATCTAGTATCTTCTCTCTTTGTCGTCTACAATTTCTTTTTCCCTGTATTTTGTCAGCTGCAACCAAGTATTCCACTCTCCTCTTTTCATGATGTGCCCGAAAAAAAATGTCGATTGTTTATTTCTGATGCTTTTATGAGTTTCCTTTTTGTGTTGGTCTCCTTTAGAATGTTCTAATTTATCTTTTTATGCCCAGGGAACTTTCAACATTCTTTTGAGAAATACCATCTCTGTGGCATTTAATCGTGTTATCATTTGTTTGTCTACTGTCCATGATTCATTTTCATATGTCATAATTGGCTCTATAGAGCACCCATGAACTCTCTTTCTCACTTCTATTGACATAGACTTATTGCACAAGACGTTTTTCATTTTCTGAAATGCTATTTTGGCCTGAGTGTTCTGCTTTTTATTTAAATATAGATTAGAAAAGATAAACAATTAAAGAAGGCAATTTGGCAGAATTCTAGAATTAAAAACCCGAAACAAATTACTCTACATCTACAACAATCAGCATCTAAAAATGACCAAAAAAAAGATATTAGCGAGATTCATTTGGTATTGGTGGAATCGAACCTGTAAATTCGGACATGGTGTCTCTAGCTTTGTTCATTATTGTTTCTATCAGTGGAAAGCTGTCAATGAAATAAACAAATAAACAAAACATGCAATGAAAGTGACTATAGAACAATAGTATATTAACGACATTAATAATACGACAGTAAAAAAGTAAAGTACCCCCATCACGTCCAAGTGGTGTATAGGGGATATGGTGTTAGTGATCATAAATTCTACAGACCTTCGGCACATAATTTTTGGGGTAATGTGGTCGGCATTACGCCCGTGCCGCTTTACTTTCCCAGAAAAAAATCCGGTACCCATTAAAGGCTGGAATACTACAGTTTAGAGAGTGAATAGTTTGTGAAAGGTAACTATCACATCACAGTTCAAGTGAATAATATAACAGTAGAAACGGAAGTCAACAGACATTAGCTTAAATACGAAAATAAAATTGTTCAACTCCAATGTTAAGTCAGTCCTTTTATATGGCTGTGAAACATGGAGAACAACAAAAATGACAATCATGAAGATACATACATTCATTAATGTATATTTGCGCAGAATAAAAGGATGGAAATGGTGGGGCAAAACCACTAACGTAGAATTATGGAAAATACCAGTTAAATACCAGTTAAATACCAGTGGGCAAAGAGGTACAGCGAAGACGACAGGCTCTGAATCATAGGGAAGTGACCTTTTTTTTATTTCCTTTCTCGAGTATCTAGCATTTTATCGCCATGTAGTTAGATTTGTGTACATATCCTTATACATATATTTTTGTGTTGTTAGTTGTTCCAGTTGAAGGTCTACTTGGCCGAAACGTGGACTTTTGTTTTGTTAAATACCACGTAAAGCTGTTACCATACCACTTTTTTCTTCTTTTTTTTTTGAATTGTCATTATCATCAGCTTTACAGCAGCATTGCATCTCTCTGCATCTTGGTGGATAGGACACACACTGTGGAAGCCAATTGAGAATGTTACACGACAGGTCCTTTTTTGGAATCCCCAGACAAGGGGACAAAGAGAAAGGTCAAAATATTCTTGGAGAAGACAGGTGGAAGCAAAGATGAAGATATTGGGAAGGCATGGAATGATCTAAAGTCAATAAACAGAATGACTTGGAAAGTGTTTGTTGAAGACCTATGCTCCACAGGGAGCTGAAAGTGCTTGTTGAAGACCTATGCTCCATAGGGAGCTGAAAGTGTTTGTTCAAGACCTATGCTCCATAGGGAGCTAAAAGTGTTTGTTGAAGACCTATGCTCCATAGGGAGCTGAAAGTGTTTGTTGAAGACCTATGCTCCACAGGGAGCTAAAAGTGTTTGTTGAAGACCTATGCTCCACAGGGAGCTAAAAGTGTTTGTTCAAGACCTATGCTCCATAGGGAGCTAAAAGTGTTTGTTGAAGACCTATGCTCCACAGGGAGCTAAAAGTGTTTGTTCAAGACCTATGCTCCATAGGGAGCTAAAAGTGTTTGTTGAAGACCTATGCTCCACAGGGAGCTAAAAGTGTTTGTTCAAGACCTATGCTCCATAGGGAGCTAAAAGTGTTTGTTGAAGACCTATGCTCCACAGGGAGCTGAAAGTGTTTGTTCAAGACCTATGCTCCATAGGGAGCTAAAAGTGTTTGTTGAAGACCTATGCTCCACAGGGAGCTAAAAGTGTTTGTTCAAGACCTATGCTCCATAGGGAGCTAAAAGTGTTTGTTCAAGACCTATGCTCCATAGGGAGCTAAAAGTGTTTGTTGAAGACCTATGCTCCATAGGGAGCTAAAAGTGTTTGTTGAAGACCTATGCTCCACAGGGAGCTAAAAGTGTTTGTTCAAGACCTATGCTCCATAGGGAGCTAAAAGTGTTTGTTCAAGACCTATGCTCCACAGGGAGCTAAAAGTGTTTGTTCAAGACCTATGCTCCATAGGGAGCTAAAAGTGTTTGTTGAAGACCTATGCTCCACAGGGAGCTATAAGTGTTTGTTCAAGACCTATGCTCCATAGGGAGCTAAAAGTGTTTGATGAAGACCTATGCTCCACAGGTAGCTGAAAGTGTTTGTTCAAGACCTATGCTCCATAGGGAGCTAAAAGTGTTTGTTGAAGACCTATGCTCCATAGGGAGCTGAAAGTGTTTGTTGAAGACCTATGCTCCACAGGGAGCCGAAAGTGGGAAGATGGAGAAGAAGACAGAGTGGATAGTTATAAAGGCAAGAAAGACTATCATATTTCAAGAGCAAAAGGCCTGAGTACATCAAATGGAAGGGGCATCGATGTTTGAATAGTCTGTTCACTAACTTCCAGATTGACGTGGCAGATTTTTCTTTAATTTTTAGAACTGCAAGTCAACCAAGGATATTTTTTCTAGGAAGTAAATCGGCCTGGCGTATTACTAGCCACATCACCTAAAAATGTGTAGCTGGTCATGACAGAACGTGATCACTAACACCAGATTGGGCATGCGCTTAGCAATGCAGGGGAGGGAACCTTTATTCTGATGTAGAACGAGTAAAGAGGGGACATTATCCCGGAAAGACAACAACAAAAAGATAGGTCCGAATCCGTGAGTGTCTTTGCTAATATTAAAATGGGACAGAACTTGACAAGTTTTGGGAATCATTCATACAAAGATAGAAGATAACAACTATCTTGACGACACATAGTACCATTGCTGGTGTATGTCGGGGGGGGGGGGGGCAACGATAGAACCCGGGGGATAAAGACCGCTTGGTCAAGCAGTCGCCACGACGTGTGAGACTCAGGATTTTTATTTCACCCTCGATAGAAAAAATCCTTTCTGTCTACCGCGGGTTTCGAACACCGAACGTCGGCTTTTCAGCCAGCGGAACAGTGGTTTTAGCCGCACGGCCACGCGCAAGATAGAACATACACTCAGTAATTATAGAGAGACAAAGGAGATTGATAGTTCATGTATTCTAAAGAGATTCAGATAAAGCCGTAAGATCTTCCATGCAGTGAACACTGCTTAGGAAGGAAAGTAAAAGGTACAACAGACAGCGTAGCAGAGACCAGGAGAAAAGCGACTTTCCTTTCTCTTCAGCTATCAACTATTGATATGCATTTTTGTTTTCGTTTGGCAGCTTTGACCTCTGACGAAGTCTCTAGAGACTAGGAACTGAATTTTGCGTGTTAATCCATTTTTCCCTGGCAGCCCAGGGGTTCCTCGCCGCAGAGGCAGATAACTCCGACTTCAGAGGTACTCATATTTTTTTTCCGTCGATGAGTAATTGACGTTTCAAGCCGGGCCTCGCTGCTGAGACCAGGGGTGGTTGCCGCAGAGAGAAATCATAAATAGAAATCCCAACCGGTGTAGCTGGGATTTGAACCCACAACCTCTCTGTCTCGAGGCCGGCGATATGCATTTAAAACTGTATCCACGGAACCAGTTTCATTACAGTCAGGAATTTCCCATACCCGCTCCGCCACTTGTCACAGCATTTCCCAAAGTATATCGGTAAATTCTGTTTACAAGTTCGCCCCGTGCACGCCCCACTCGACTGCATAGGCGACGATTCTAAACCTTCGTAGTCGTTTATTACGACAGACGTTGCAGGTAATAGTGGCTCTATTCGTTTATTACGACAGCCGTTGCAGGTAATAGTGGCTCTATTCGTTTATTACGACAGACGTTGCAGGTAATAGTGGCTCTATTCGTTTATTACGACAGACGTTGCAGGTAATAGTGGCTCTATTCTTTTAACCCCTCAAGCGTGGGGGTCCGGTAGTCACACGGGGGACTTAGACCGGTATGAGTCACGAACAAGACGGTCCGTTTGAGGTCATCACCTTTCCCCTTAACTTCGGGCGGACGTCATCAATGCCCTCCGAGATGTGGTAACGGCACATGACTTCGACAACCATGAGTCCACGGCACTTCTTCGGATGAAAGAGATGGGAGTTAAGATGGGCACAGCCAGAAACGAGAAACTTAGTGGGCGTGTAAGAAGACTTTCCAACCAACACAGAACTGGAGTCGTCAGTCGCTGGACACTGCGGGACTTGCTGAGGAGGGGATCTGAGCACCTATAAACATGTTCGGAGTGCAGTTATGATGACCCCCCAAATAACTCAATAACTCCCCATAACTTGTCATGTAGGGTTGTTTCTATGGGCCATATTTGTGTTCTTAGAGTGTTGAGAGTGCTTCAGTCATGTAGTGTATGCTCTGGGGTTTGTTTTGATGCTCGGTGTAGTCAGTTGTTGCATCGTCACTGAGTCCTTTCTTGTGCAGATGTGCTCTAATGCCACAATAACCTGTTCAGAGTCTAAATATCTAGGTCACCTCATGTCTTGTAAGTTTGTTTAAGCTGTCATGTTCTGGCTCATATTATCCATAGAACTTTCTCCATTACGTTTTACTAGCTTCTTTCGGGATTATTTTTATTTCTATGATGTTCTTGGGATCGTTGTATTGTTGAAGGTCCTCACCTACTTTTGTGAGCTCATCTGCTTTCTCGTTTAATGGAAAGAGGGATGAATAGTGCTAACTAGGCTGGGACAGCTGGTAAATGATGGCCACGTAAAATGAAAAGTGCAGGAATTTGACAATATCGTATAAGATGTCACAAGATGTTACAAGATATCACAGGATGTTACAAGATATCACAAGATGTTACAAGATATCACAAGATGTTACAAGATATCACAGGATGTATTAATATAGACTGTTTGTTATTTTGTGACTAAGGAAGGGAGATTAACGAGTCATTTGGTGAGTAATAGTTGAAGTGAACACGAATATCACAGTGCAATGAGAGTATAAAAGAGAGAAGACGAATATCATAGTGCAATGAGAGTATAAAAGAGAGAAGACGAATATCATAGTGCAATGAGAGTATAAAAGAGAGAAGACGAATATCATAGTGCAATGAGAGTATAAAAGAGAGAAGACGAATATCATAGTGCAATGAGAGTATAAAAGAGAGAAGACGAATATCATAGTGCAATGAGAGTATAAAAGAGAGAAGACTAATATCACAGTGCGATGAGTGTATAAAAGAGAGAAGACGAATATCATAGTGCAATGAGTGTATAAAAGAGAGAAGACTAATATCATAGTGCAATGAGAGTATAAAAGAGAGAAGACTAATATCATAGTGCAATGAGAGTATAAAAGAGAGAAGACTAATATCACAGTGCGATGAGTGTATAAAAGAGAGAAGACGAATATCATAGTGCAATGAGTGTATAAAAGAGAGAAGACTAATATCATAGTGCAATGAGAGTATAAAAGAGAGAAGACTAATATCATAGTGCAATGAGAGTATAAAAGAGAGAAGACTAATATCACAGTGCAATGAGAGTATAACAGAGAGAAGACGAATATCATAGTGCAATGAGTGTATAAAGAGAGAAGACGAATATCATAGTGCAATGAGAGTATAAAAGAGAGAAGACGAATATCATAGTGCAATGAGTGTATAAAAGAGAGAAGACTAATATCATAGTGCAACGAGTGTATAAAAGAGAGAAGACGAATATCATAGTGCAATGAGAGTATAAAAGAGAAGACGAATATCATAGTGCAATGAGAGTATAAAAGAGAGAAGACGAATATCATAGTGCAATGAGTGTATAAAAGAGAGAAGACTAATATCATAGTGCAACGAGTGTATAAAAGAGAGAAGACGAATATCATAGTGCAATGAGAGTATAAAAGAGAAGACGAATATCATAGTGCAATGAGTGTATAAAAGAGAGAAGACTAATATCATAGTGCAATGAGTGTATAAAAGAGAGAAGACGAATATCATAGTGCAATGAGTGTATAAAAGAGAGAAGACGAATATCATAGTGCAATGAGTGTATAACAGAGAGAAGACGAATATCATAGTGCAATGAGAGTATAAAAGAGAGAAGACGAATATCATAGTGCAATGAGTGTATAAAAGAGAGAAGACTAATATCATAGTGCAATGAGTGTATAAAAGAGAGAAGACGAATATCATAGTGCAATGAGAGTATAAAAGAGAGAAGACGAATATCATAGTGCAATGAGTGTATAAAAGAGAGAAGACTAATATCATAGTGCAATGAGTGTATAAAAGAGAGAAGACGAATATCATAGTGCAATGAGTGTATAAAAGAGAGAAGACGAATATCATAGTGCAATGAGAGTATAAAAGAGAGAAGACGAATATCATAGTGCAATGAGAGTATAAAAGAGAGAAGACGAATATCATAGTGCAATGAGAGTATAAAAAGAGAGAAGACGAATATCATAGTGCGATGAGTGTATAAAAGAGAGAAGACTAATATCATAGTGCAACGAGTGTATAAAAGAGAGAAGACGAATATCATAGTGCAATGAGAGTATAAAAGAGAGAAGACGAATATCATAGTGCAATGAGTGTATAAAAGAGAGAAGACTAATATCATAGTGCAATGAGTGTATAAAAGAGAGAAGACGAATATCATAGTGCAATGAGTGTATAAAAGAGAGAAGACGAATATCATAGTGCAATGAGTGTATAAAAGAGAGAAGACGAATATCATAGTGCAATGAGAGTATAAAAGAGAGAAGACGAATATCATAGTGCAATGAGTGTATAAAAGAGAGAAGACTAATATCATAGTGCAATGAGTGTATAAAAGAGAGAAGACGAATATCATAGTGCAATGAGTGTATAAAAGAGAGAAGACGAATATCATAGTGCAATGAGAGTATAAAAGAGAGAAGACGAATATCATAGTGCAATGAGAGTATAAAAGAGAGAAGACGAATATCATAGTGCAATGAGTGTATAAAAGAGAGAAGACTAATATCACAGTGCGATGAGTGTATAACAGAGAGAAGACTAATATCACAGTGCGATGAGTGTATAACAGAGAGAAGACTAATATCACAGTGCAATGAGTGTATAACAGAGAGAAGACTAATATCACAGTGCGATGAGTGTATAACAGAGAGAAGACTAATACCACAGTGCAATGAGTGTATAAAAGAGAGAAGACTAATATCACAGTGCGATGAGTGTATAAAAGAGGGATGACTAATATCACAGTGCGATGAGTGTATAACAGAGAGAAGACTAATATCACAGTGCGATGAGTGTATAACAGAGAGAAGACTAATATCACAGTGCAATGAGTGTATAAAAGAGAGAAGACGAATATCATAGTGCAATGAGTGTATAACAGAGAGAAGACTAATATCACAGTGCGATGAGTGTATAAAAGAGAGAAGAATAATATCACAGTGCAATGAGTGTATAACAGAGAGAAGACTAATATCACAGTGCGATGAGTGTATAAAAGAGAGAAGATGAATATCATAGTGCAATGAGTGTATAAAAGAGAGAAGACGAATATCATAGTGCAATGAGAGTATAACAGAGAGAAGAGTAATATCACAGTGCAATGAGTGTATAAAAGAGGGAAGACTAATATCACAGTGCAATGAGTGTATAAAAGAGGGAAGACTAATATCACAGTGCAATGAGTGTATAAAAGAGGGAAGACTAATATCACAGTGCAATGAGTGTATAAAAGAGGGAAGACTAATATCACAGTGCAATAATTGTATAAAAGGGAAAGACTAATATCACAGTGCACTGATTGAGTACTAGTTAAAGTGAAGACTATGGTAATACAGTTCAAGTAAGCAATGTGAAGTACTTAGAGTGAATAAGTGTTCAAACAAGGCACATCACATTCTTGTTTATGTGAATAACACCACAAGACAGAGAAAGTGAATAGAAGTTAAAGTGAAGTACACCACATTGCAGTTAAATGCTGCAACATCATGCTACATATCACATTTTAAGATAGCTACATTCACATCACACACACAACATATTGAGGAAACAAAGTTTTAGCAGATAGATGTATTTGATGACACCTGATAGATGTGTTTAATGACATCAGATAGATGTGTTTGATGACATCAGAAAGATGTGTTTGATGACTTCAGACAGATGTATTTGATGACATCAAACTGAAATAAATGGCATACGATCATGCAACAACACAGTGTCAAATGTATTTTCTTTCCCCGTATATAAAACATAGAAATAAAGTGAACAGTGATACATATTACACTACAATGAAAGCATGAAAGATAATTCAAGTTGTGTTTCACAACATAAACAAGTAAATTATAATTAAAAATGTTATTAAAGTTTATAGAAAAAAATTATATCACAACAAAGATTAATCATATCACATTACAAAGTAATGAAAGTGAACAATAATATATCAAATCAAAATAAAATGTCAAGTTTATATGAACCATGTCACAACAAACTCAAAATACACTATAATGCACACAAATATTTGTAAAACAACAGATGACAGTGCACTAATGTTAGTGACATCAATAAGTGGCATACAGAAAAGTATACAGCATTAAAGTTATGGGACCTTAGAGAGCTGTTTAGGACCAAGAAACATTAACGTAATTGTAAACATTCATTCATTCATTCATTCTTCTTCTTTCCTTCCTCATTTGCCTTTCAGCGTGGAGGGGAGATATAATTTCCGGTCTTTCGCTCTTCTGTTTGCCTCTGCTGCTGTTATGTTTCCTAGTGTTTCTAATATTACGTCAATTCATCTTTTTCGTGGTCGACCCTTGGGTCTGGTATTCTCACAACGTTTGTTGAAGGCTCGTTGTGTTGTGTTTTGTTCTTTCTGCCTTGTCACGTGGTCAAACCATTTTATCTGTTGTTTCCTTATATATTCTATGGCGGGGGCTATTCCTAGCTTTTTTCTCAGTTCTTCATTTCTGATCTTATCTCTCAGACTGTTTCCTGTCATTCGTCTAACACATTTCATCTCTGTAGAGGTTATCTTTCTTATTGTTCTTGTATCTAGGGTCCAGGTCTGGCATTGCTTGGCAAACATTCATTCATTTAAATAACAACAAATGATCAAACGTTTAAATTGTTTTGGTTCCCATTGACATGGATTAAAAATAGATAATTCCAGATGTATACGACATTTCTCCGTGTGTTACCGGGGCCTCATTATGTGGGAAGTAAAGAATAGTGACACTGTGACCTTCCAGGCATGTCGTAAGAGGCGACTAAGGAGGTTGATTGATGGCTTGACAAGCTGTCATTGTAAAAAGTATTGTTATGGAAACAGACCATAGATTTTAGGAGCAGTGATCTCTGCACTATGTGACATTTTGGCATGCAAGGTTTCTGTTTTTGAGATTGTGGTTCTGCCCTATGTGCCGTCTTCGGCTCGAAAGGACAATAGATAGATAGATGAGACATTTATGATTTTAATGTACTTGACTACAGCACATAGAATGATGTTTGGAGGTCAGGGAATATCATTAAAGAACAAACAATAACCCTAAGTAAAATCAATCTGTCTAAGAACTATGAAGACATGATACAAGTCAAAGTTCCCTCCCTTGCCTTGCTAGATGTATAGGAATATGGCGTTAGTGACCATATTTTAATATGATCACTGCACATTTTTGGGTGATGTGGTTGGTATCACTCCATGTCGCCTTTATTTCTAAGACAAATCTCTAGTACACATTTAAGAGGCTGGGTGAACCCCGGAGCCTTGTCGGTCCGAAAAAAAATTCGCCACTTCTGGGGCTTGAACCCAAACCCTTGGGATCAGAAAGCGTGCACACTAACCATTCAGCCACCGAGGCTCCATGAAGACTTGATACAAAAAGATATAAATCACATAGACAGCTTGTTCATCTATAGAATGTCTTGAACACAGAAAACTAAAAACAAAACTAGAAGAAGGGAAGAGAGAAAATTTGCAAACACCTTAGTTGTTCTGTTTTTAGGTGTCTTAGTTGCTATAATACGCAATTTCTGATAGTTAGTATAATACAGTTTCTCATAGTTGCTATAATACAGTTTCTTACAGTTGCTATAATAACACAGTTTCTCATAGTTGCTATAATAACACAGTTTATCATAGTTGTTATAGTACAGTTTCTTATAGTTGATATAATACACAGTTTCTCATAGTTGCTATAATACAGTTTCTCATAGTTGATATAATACACATTTTCTCATAGTTGCTATAATAACACAGTTTATCATAGTTGTTATAATACAGTTTCTCATAGTTATCTATAATAACACAGTTTCTCATAGTTGCTATAATAACACAGTTTCTCATAGTTGCAATAATGCAGTTTCTCATAGTTGTCTATAATAACACAGTTTCTCATAGTTGCTATAATACAGTTTCTCATAGTTGTCTATAATAACAAAGTTTCTCATTGTTGCCTATAATAACAGTTTCTCATAGTTGCCTATAATACACAATTTCTGATAGTTGCTATAGTAACACGGTTTCTCATAGTTGCTATAATAACACAGTTTCTCATAGTTGCTATAATAACACAGTTTCTCATAGTTGCTATAATAACACAGTTTCTCATAGTTGCTATAATAACACAGTTTCTCATAGTTGATATAATACACAGTTTCTCATAGTTGCCTATAATAACACAGTTTCTCATAGTTGCCTATAATAACACAGTTTCTCATAGTTGCTATAATAACACAGTTTCTCATAGTTGCCTATAATAACACAGTTTTTCATAGTTGCTATAATAACAGTTTCTCATAGTTGCCTATAATAACACAGTTGCTCATAGTTGCCTATAATAACACAGTTTCTCATAGTTGCCTATAATAACACAGTTTCTCATAGTTGCTATAATAACACAGTTTCTCATAGTTGCCTATAATAACACAGTTTCTCATAGTTGCCTATAATAACACAGTTTCTCATAGTTGCTATAATAACACAGTTTCTCATAGTTGCTATAATAACACAGTTTCTCATAGTTGCTATAATAACACAGTTTCTCATAGTTGCTATAATAACACAGTTTCTCATAGTTGATATAATACACAGTTTCTCATAGTTGCCTATAATAACACAGTTTCTCATAGTTGCCTATAATAACACAGTTTCTCATAGTTGCTATAATAACACAGTTTCTCATAGTTGCCTATAATAACACAGTTTTTCATAGTTGCTATAATAACACAGTTTCTCATAGTTGCCTATAATAACACAGTTGCTCATAGTTGCCTATAATAACACAGTTTCTCATAGTTGCCTATAATAACACAGTTTCTCATAGTTGCTATAATAACACAGTTTCTCATAGTTGCCTATAATAACACAGTTTCTCATAGTTGCTATTATAACACAATTTCTCATAGTTGCTATAATAACACAGTTTCTCATAGTTGCCTATAATAACACAGTTTCTCATAGTTGCCTATAATAACACAGTTTCTCATAGTTGCCTATAATAACACAGTTTCTCATAGTTGCTATAATAACAGTTTCTCATAGTTGCTATAATAACACAGTTTCTCATAGTTGCTATTTACTACATAGTCTGTAGGTGACAGTTTTCTGTGGATGTAATATGATCCGTCAGGGTAAATAATCTTAATGTCTGTCGTTAGTTGTATAGAACTATATTTTGTAGAGTTACCCTTCCTTAACGGAAGTACAACAGCGATATATAGGTTCAACATAGCCCTATACTTCAACACAAGACAGTACGTGCTATCACAAAGAGACTTCTCATACAGAGTATATTTATTACCATCTTGCGCTATCAGTGCCAAACATGGTCAATCATAAATAAACATAAATGAAAGCTAGTCACCACAGAGATGAGATGTTTGAGAAATGTGACCAGAAGAGAAATACTTAGAAATGATGTTGTAAGAGATTCTATTCTATTCTATTCTATTCTATTCATGGACTCAGTTACACATAAGTCGGGGCATCCCCATATCCGCTCCACCACCCGTTCCAGAAATTCCCGAGGTGTATACAGACTGTTTGTTCCTGTGAGGTGTTGATTATAGATACAGCTGCTTTTCCCAATATGCACTCTGAATCGACCAGATCCCTTTTCCAACTTTAGACTCATCAGTGTCGGATGAGAGAGATTGAGCATGGAATCAGTTGTAAACAGAGACAACAAATGATTTGTTCATAGGGAGAAAATCTCAAGAGATTCTACATCGAACAAAATATGTATTAAATGAGGAGATGGGAGAAGGGCATGAAGAAGAGACAGAGTAAGATAGACTGACATCTAAGAACGCTACAACAGCATCAACTGACATCTAAGAACGCTACAACAGCATCAACTGACATCTAAGAAACTCTACAACAGCATCAACTGACATCTAAGAAACTCTACAACAGCATCAACTGACATCTAAGAAACTCTACAACAGCAACAACTGACATCTAAGAAACTCTACAACAGCAGCAACTGACATCTAAGAAACGCTACAACAGCATCAACTGACATCTAAGAAACGCTACAACAGCAACAACTGACATCTAAGAAACTCTACAACAGCATCAACTGACATCTAAGAAACTCTACAACAGCAACAACTGACATCTAAGAAACTCTACAACAGCATCAAATGACATCTAAGAAACGCTACAACAGCAACAATTGACATCTAAGAAACTCTACAACAGCATCAACTGACATCTAAGAACGCTACAACAGCAACAACTGACATCTAAGAAACTCTACAACAGCAACAACTGACATCTAAGAACGCTACAACAGCAACAACTGACATCTAAGAAACTCTACAACAGCAACAACTGACATCTGAGAAACTCTACAACAGCAACAACTGACATCTAAGAACGCTACAACAGCAACAACTGACATCTAAGAACGCTACAACAGCAACAACTGACATCTAAGAAACTCTACAACAGCAACAACTGACATCTAAGAAACTCTACAACAGCATCAACTGACATCTAAGAACGCTACAACAGCAACAACTGACATCTAAGAAACTCTACAACAGCAGCAACTGACATCTAAGAAACGCTACAACAGCACCAACTGACATCTAAGAAACGCTACAACAGCAACAACTGACATCTAAGAAACTCTACAACAGCATCAACTGACATCTAAGAAACTCTACAACAGCAACAACTGACATCTAAGAAACTCTACAACAGCATCAACTGACATCTAAGAAACGCTACAACAGCAACAATTGACATCTAAGAAACTCTACAACAGCATCAACTGACATCTAAGAACGCTACAACAGCAACAACTGACATCTAAGAAACGCTACAACAGCATCAACTGACATCTAAGAAACCCTACAAAAGCAGCAAACTGACATCTAAGAAACTCTACAACAGCAGCAACTGACATCTAAGAAACTCTACAACAGCAGCAACTGACATCTAAGAAACTCTACAAAAGCAGCAAACTGACATCTAAGAAACTCTACAAAAGCAGCAAACTGACATCTAAGAAACTCTACAACAGCAGCAACTGACATCTAAGAAACTCTACAACAGCAGCAACTGACATCTAAGAAACGCTACAACAGCATCAAATGACATCTAAGAAACGCTACAACAGCATCAACTGATAATGGTTAAGGTTACCAGAAGAGACAGAGTTAGATAGACTGACATCTAAGAAACTCTACAACAGCATCAACTGACATCTAAGAAACGCTACAACAGCATCAACTGACATCTAAGAAACTCTACAACAGCATCAACTGACATCTAAGAAACTCTACAACAGCATCAACAGACAATGGTTAAGGTTACCAGAAGAGCGAGAACCAGAACTGTGTATCTCCCTCGATAACGGACGGGTGTAAGAGAAAGTGAAGAGAAAGGGAGAGACTCATTAATGATTTCAATATTTTATTGAATCTGGCCTGAACGTGAACAGTAAGATAGGTACGGTCAAGGTCAGGGTAAAGGTCAAGTGCGAGACTTGAACCGACGACTTTGCACGCGAGTTTCCACCCATATGTGCTCGGCCGCCTATTCAGAAATGTTCGGAGACTTCTGGATAGTGTCGCTTCAAGCATCGAAGCTTACGATGCGCGGCGGCATTCCTCACCTTCGCACGGTAATACCCTGGTACCCATTTTTGTCAGTGGTTGGATCGACCGCGGGGGTATTTTTGTCCAACCACGAGTACAATTCACAAACAGCTTCCAGCGGGAATCGAACACGGATTGTCCGAACGTCGTTAGCCCAGGCGGGTGGATTTCCTAACTAGGCTACCGAGGCTCCCCAAAAGAGGAGGATTTCCAATGTACAGTGACGACGCTGGAAGGGACGGTAGAGCGGATATGGGGATGACCCAACTTAAGTGAAACTGATTCCACGAATAGAATCGATATTGGAGGCTGATGTAAACAGTAAACACTTAAAACCACCCAGTAAATACTTAAAACCGATTTTTCACTTGTTTGTACTAGTGCCAGGTAGTAGATCAGACATATTTGTCTACATTGAGAGTGTCTTCCCTAGAGGACTGACGAGATAGAAGCTGTTGCTTTCACACATTGCCCACAACCAGGACGCTGAGAAGACATCAATGTGTAAGATGTGTTGAAAGACGGTCAATCAATGGATCGGGCGGTCGTCATCAATGCCCTCCGAGATGTGGGAAGGGCACAGGACTTCGACAAACACAGATCCACGTCACTTCTTCGGATGATGGAGTAGGGAGTTGAGATGGGCACAGCCAGAAACGAAAAACTTAGTGGCCGTGTAAGAAGACTTATCAACCAACACAGAACTGGAGTCGCCAGTCGCTGGACACAGCGTAACTTGCTGAGGAGGGGATCTGAGCACCTATGGGCATGTTCGGAGGGCAATTATGATGACCCGCAAATAAGTCAATAACTCAATGTGTTGATAGTTTATTATCATTATCATTATTATTATTATTCAAATCTTTTGTTGTTCTGTTTATCAGTGCTAGTATTTTATTTTACCATACCAGCTGACTTCATGAGAGAGTCTGGAATCCTACTGTGATTGAGTCTTGATCGCAGCGAGAGAGAGAGAGAGAGAGAGAGAGAGAGAGAGAGAGAGAGAGAGAGAGATTTTACCATACAGTGTTTCCAAGCAACCAGTAGCAACAAAAGCTGAAACAAATCCCACACGAAACAATGAGAATAACATTATAAATGTGGCTCAAGAGATGCACTCTTACCTGGAAAACTGTAATCTTAAATTGGTGGCTGACGTCTTCGGAGTTTCATCTGAAGACGAACTGTCCGTGGTGTGGAATGTGATGAAAGAGACGTTTCTGGTCGGAGATCTGGTCTTGACGTAAACTTTGTTTCCTGGTTTTGGTTTGTTCTCATCCTGAATATGTTGAGGGCAACATTGATTACATCATACATTATGGTGTTGATATGTTGAGGGTAACATTGATTACATCATACATTATGTTGTTGATATGTTAAAGGCAACATTGATTACATCATACATTATGGTGTTGATATGTTGAGGGTAACATTGATTACATCATACATTATGTTGTTGATATGTTAAAGGCAACATTGATTACATCATACATTATGTTGTTGATATGTTAAAGGCAACATTGATTACATCATACATTATGGTGTTGATATGTTGAGGGTAACATTGATTACATCATACATTATGTTGTTGATATGTTAAAGGCAACATTGATTACATCATACATTATGTTGTTGATATCTTGAAGGCAACATTTATTACATCATACATTATGTTATGTTGTTGATATCTTAAAGGCAACATTTATTACATCAGACATCATGTTTATGTGGTTGGTATGTTGAAGGCAACATTTATTACATCATATATCATGTTTATGTGGTTGGTATGTTGAAGGCAACATTTATTACATCATACATTATGTTTATTTGGTTGGTATGTTGAAGGCAACATTTATTACATCATACATTTTGTTTATGTGGTTGGTATGTTGAAGGCAACATTTATTACATCATACATTATGTTTATGTGGTTGATATGTTGAAGGCAACATTTATTACATCATGCATTATGTTTATGTGGTTGATATGTTGAAGGCAACATTTATTACATCATACATCATGTTTATGTGGTTGATATGTTGAAGGCAACATTTATTACATCATACATCATGTTTATGTGGTTGATATGTTGAAGGCAACATTTATTACATCATACATCATGTTTATGTGGTTGGTATGTTGAAGGCAACATTTATTACATCATACATCATGTTTATGTGGTTGATATGTTGAAGGCAACATTTATTACATCATACATTTTGTTTATGTGGTTGGTATGTTGAAGGCAACATTTATTACATCATACATTATGTTTATGTGGTTGGTATGTTGAAGGCAACATTTATTACATCATACATTATGCTGTTGATATCTTGAAGGCAACATTTATTACACCCTACACATTATGTGGTGGGTATGTTGAAGGCAACATTTATTACACATTATGTGGTAGCTTATGTACAGCACCTTGAAAGCAAGCAACATATAAACCAAGTTGATCTTGTAACAAGACCACTTTGCTGTGTCAGAAAAGACAACTTAAAGACGTACCATCTACATTGTTCTTGTTTCCTTTTTGTTAGGACCACCGTCACTGCACACCGGACGATCCCATAGGTGCTCCGATATCCCTCTTAAGAATCTCGAGAAAATCCGAAGAGAATCTCGACCCACGTGCACGAACTCCGTAGCACGGACTTGGATCCACAGCCTGGGTAGGATTTTGCAGACAATTTTGCCCTGGCAGCGGCACATATTTATGGCCTACTCTTTTCGGTTGAACTGTTACGGGTTCTTTAACGTGCGCGTATGTACACGGGGCGTCCAATTTATTACCGTTATCCGAAATGACAAGACATCGGATCTCATTATCCAGAGTCCAGAGGAGAGTACAGGCATGAAGAAACCACGGTTTAATTTTTCCTTGTTCATTTTTTGAAAAAAGTGATCACCGTTTCTGGTGAGCTTTGAACCTAGGCCCTTCCTCTCCTGGGGCCGGCATTGTACCTCTAGACTAACCACCCCCCCCCTCTCCTGCCTACATTATACAACCAATGCCTGACATGGACAGTTCTTGAAAGACAAAACCAAAAAATCATATGAAAGAAAAAACCATAAAATCAAATGAAAGACAAACCATAAAATCATATGAAAGACAAAACCATAAAATCGTATGAAAGACAAAACCATAAAATCGTATGAAAGACAGAACCATAAAACCATATGAAAGACAAAACCATAAAATCATACGAAAGACAAAACCATAAAATCATATGAAAGACAAAACCATAAAATCATATGAAAGACAAAACTATAAAATCATATGAAAGACAAAACCATAAAATCATATGAAAGACAAAACCATAAAATCATATGAAAGACAAAACCATAAAATCATATGAAAGACAAAACTATAAAATCATATAATTTTTATTGAAATGAATAAAAGATGATAGAAGACCCAGAGAGACACTGAGAAGAACATTGATCAGAGAGGCAAGAGCAGCAGGAATCGGCTCCCTCAATGAGATAGAGCTGCTTGCACAGAACAGAGACAAATGACGAGATTTGATAAAATATCTTTAAAAGAATTTAAAACTGCTAGAACAAAGATTCAGATAAGAGAAGGAGTATCTCGGTCTACGCCCTATGGGCCGGCTACGGCTCGAAAGGGAAAATTTAATGTGTGTGAGATAAAACAGAGGGAGAGAGAGTGTGAAATGGAAATCTAAGAACAGCTTCAGGCACATTCAAATGAACAATCACTCTGAACATTAATGACGTCACTGTTGTGGACATCTGACCAGAATAAAGCTGAAGCAGCCAATCATTTCAGGGGAAGACTTATACACCAGTCGGAAACAAAAATCACAAATAATGAACAACAGAAATTAACAAAACAAAGAACACACAGGATGGAACTCGTACTCTTTAGCACAGCGCCTTACCACGACAACCAAACGCTAGAGCACACGGCCAACTCAGCTACCTAAAAATGTAGTTATCATTGGCGATGTCTTCACGCATGTGTACTCAAGATTATAGCATATGGTTACGATCACAACTCGGGAATAAATTGTATATCTGTATTTTCCTATTAAGATAAGTATCTCTTGTAGGTCTGAATACTATATGCTTTTTTCTGTCTTTTTCTGTAACTATTTTTCTTGTTTCTATTGTCAAAAATGGATTGCATAGTATCTTCCTCATTTTTTGGAAAGCTGCTTTTGCCTGAGCTATTCTGCATCTCACCTCTGTTGTACATCTGCCATCATAGGTTAACATTGTTCCCAAAAATTGTAATTCATTTTACCTGTTTTAATATTGTCCCACTTGTTTTTTATTGTGCTATGCGGTGATATCCTTTTATTTGTTATTACCATTACGTCTGTCTTTTTGTTATTAATGCTGAGTCCTTTATTTTTGCTTTCCTTCACAATGTCTATCATTTCTTGTAACTTATTTTCACTCGTAGCGATTAAGACTGTATTATCAGTATACCTTAGATTATTGATATTTGTGCATATCTCTTGTACAGGAGCCGCGATAGCTCAGTCATTAGTGAACTGAACTACAAAGGACAAAAGGTCGGGTTCAATCCTGATCTACGTCTTCCGGGTTCACCCAGCCTTTAATGGGTACCTGATTTTTTTCTGGGAAAGTAAAGCGGCACGGGCGTAATACCGACCACATTACGCAAAAACTCATGTGCCGAAGGTCTATACAAATTATGTTCACTAACACCATATTCCCTATACGCCTTTTGGCGTGACGGAGCTCATTACTTTTGCTATCTCTGGTAAATGTTTTATAAAAGTGAACTCCAAATTGTACATACCTCAACCTGGTACCGATGTAAGGGCACTACACACGTGCCCCTGTGAACTGTGGGTAGGCTGTTATGCCACTCGGTCAGCCTCCCTTCCAGCTCAGATAACGCCAAATTACTGCTGGCCCAGTCATATTCCCCTTCAGAATCCAGGTCGTTTTCGCCCGATACATCGCCACTGAAGTATCCATTTTTATTGCCTTTGAAAGGAAACGAAACAATTTTAAGTTAGCAGATACAGAGGTTATGGAATCTTACAGGTCGTTTAATACCCATTTTACAAAAATACACAAAATTACGGAAAACTAACAAATATTTCTTTTTATTCATTAATTGAGTCTGCCTCGCATTGAGGTTGGCTACCATGGAGCGTCATTCTGCTCGGTCTGTTGCTTTGATGGTGCAGATTGTCATAGGTTGACTTGTCAATCTTATAAAGTTAGTTCCATGTTAGTCTTGGTCTGCCTCTTCCTCTTTTACCTTTATTTCCCCTTCCAAAATTACATTTAGTAGGCTGCTATTAACATGCCCCAAACAATTTCATTTGTCTTGTTTGAAATGTGTTTCGTAGTTCTCTTTTCATTTTTAGTTGTTTCAAGACTTCATCACTTGTTTTCTTTTCTTTCCATCCAATTCTTCCTATTCTATAAATCCACATTTCAATATTTCTACTACTCGATTTATTTACTAAGAAATATCTTTGCAATCTGCGGTCCAGTACAGGGCCAGATATAACATATATAACATAATAATATGTAATGATGTAAAAATCACTGGAGGCTGTAGGAATGTGGTTTTACACAAGAATATTGATAATACCATGGACAGCTAAGAAGAGTAATGAAAACGTTCTGAAAGAGGTCAAAGCAAAAAGAGAGCTAATCTCCAATATTAGGAAGTAACAATCATAATTTTTGGGCCATGTAATGAGAAGTAAATAGCTGGAATATATTGTAACAACTGGGAAAATTGAGGGACGAAGAGACAGAAGGAAACAACGAGAGAAAAAATACCAGACAGCTTAAGAGAATGGCTTGGCAGAAGGTCAACAACAGAAATGATAAATAACTGTTCAGATCGAAAGTTGTGGAGAGACATGATCACCTTAAATCACCTACGCCAGCAGGCCCGGCACTTGATGATGATGAATAATATGTACTCTAAATACGCTATCGGTGAAGACAGTGGTTGTCTGGTTGCATTCACCTAACCACAAAGTCAACATGGTTTTGGCGACAGCACGCGGAGATTCTTGCTGCAGGCGATTGACCGTTGATTGAAGTGAAACGGTGTCAATTCCCGGCTTTGATCTGCATTCCGAGCAAAATCGCTACCTGCTGGATTATGTCGGATTGAGTGTTTCATCGAAGTGGAGTCTCATACAAAGATGGCTGCTATGTTGTCTCATGATTATAGATTAATCAACTCAATGATATGGTCAGTGGCAGAGGCTGACCTTTCTGACGTCATGTCTGTTACAAATCTATTTTATTTTTGCCCCGGGACATTTGCTTCTTCTTCTTTACTTCTTTCTTTTCTTCTTTCTTTTCTCTTTCTCACTGATACCTAAAAGGTGTCGTGGTTTATATCATTTGTCGTTCTTGTGCTGCTCGAACTGTCTGAATTAGTGATTTTCCTTTGTTGTTACATGTCTCTATCACTGCATCTATCCATCTTCTTCTTTTCTCTTTTCACTGATACCTAAAAGGTGTTGTGATTTATATCATTTGTCGTTCTTGAGCTGCTCGAACTGTCTGAATTAGTGATTTTCCTTTGTTGTTACATGTCTCTGTCACTGCATCTATCCATCTTCTTTTCTCTTCTCACTGATACCTAAAAGGTGTCATGATTTATATCATTTGTCGTTCTTGAGCTGCTCGAACTGTCTGAATTAGTGATTTTCCTTTGTTGTTACATGTCTCTGTCACTGCATCTATCCATCTTCTTCTGGGTCTTCCTCTTGGTCTTTTTCCATGCATTCTCGAGAAGAACGCCCTTGATGGTGATTGGTAATGATTCATTCTGACCAGGTGGCCAAACCATTTAAGTTGTTATTCTATGTATTCTTGGCAGGTACATTTAGTTAAGAGGGAAATAACGAGTAGTCTGGCTGTTGTAGAGAATGAACGAGCAGACAGACGCGCTGAAATCGTATGCGTTGAGCCGAAAGGCGCAAATAAACCATAGCATAACGCCTCAACTCTCTTAGCGCCCTTTTAAGGACGTACGATGAAGAGGACTATATTATTAGTTTAGAGGTAATCTGGTGATCGTCAGAAAGAGGGTAGTTGCAAACAGCAACACAGCGTATTGACGACCACTTAACGTTTTTAAGGGCGGATGACGAAGAGCGATAACAATTCTTTTAGACATCGGATGAACGCAGCAAAGGAGTGAAACTATTTCTATCTCTCTCACATGTTCTGACTCAAACACATTCTCTCTCTCTCTCTCGTGATCCATCCATCCGTCCGTCCTTCTATCTGTCTGTATGTCTGTCCGTCCGTCCATATATATATATGTCTGTTTGTCCGTCCGTCCGTCCCTCTATATATATCTGTCTGTCCGTCCGTCCATATATATTTGTCTGTCTGTCCGTCCGTCCATCCATATATATGTCCATATATATATCTGTCTGTTTGTCTGTCCATATATATCTGTCTGTTTGTCCGTCCATATATATCTGTCTGTTTGTGTGTCTGTCTGTCCGTCCATTCGTCTATATATATCTGTTTGTGTGTCTGTCTGTCCGTCCATATATATCTGTTTGTGTGTCTGTCTGTCCGTCTATATATATCTGTTTGTGTGTCTGTCTGTCCGTCCATATATATCTGTTTGTGTGTCTGTCTGTCCGTCCATATATATCTGTTTGTGTGTCTGTCTGTCCGTCCATATATATATCTGTTTGTCTGTCTGTCTGTCCGTCTATATATATCTGTTTGTGTGTCTGTCCGTCCATATATATCTGTCTGTTTGTCTGCATATCTATTTAGAGTGTTCGAACACCAATAGGAATGCCGAGAGTGCTGAGAGCGGATTCTACCAACAGATTGAATAAATCCAGACCACGTACGAGAGTTGTAGTCGTTATCTCCAAGAGCGTTGATCATATTGGTCTCCTGCTGTGCCCCGTACAAGTTGATCATGGAAGCTGTGACCGACCCATTCTCCGCCTCATCGTCTGTAAAGATGGCGGTGTTGTAGGCGTTGCTTGTCAACACGCCCCTGGAGGCTGCGGCTACTATTGACATGGGCGTGGGCTTGGCAGCCATGCTGGGCTGAAACGCTGTGGCCGGGTAATTCTGTCGCTTCTGCTGCCTGACCTGCATCTCTTTAGCCCGCTTTCGAATTAAGAAGAAGACACTTCCTGGAAATAGAACGTACGAAGAATTTGATTGGTTACTGGAAATAGAAGGTACGAAGAATTTGATTGGTTACTGAAAATAGAAGGTGCGAAAAATTTAATTGGTCACTGAAAATAGGAGGCACGAAAAATATGATTGATTACTGGAAATAGAACGTACGAAGAATTTGATTGGTTACTGGAAATAGAAGGTACGAAGAATTTGATTGATTCATGGAAATAAAAGGTACCAAGAATTTGATTCTTCTTCTTCTTTCCTTCCTCATTTGACTTTCAGCTTCGAGGGGAGTAATAATTTGCGGTTTTTGCTCTTCTGCTGTTATGTTTCCTAGTGTTTCAAATATTCCGTCAGTCCATCTTTTTCGTGGTCGGCCCTTGGGTCTTGTGTTCTTGCAAGATTTATTGAAGGCTCGTTGTGTTGTGTTTTGATCTTTTTGCCTTGTCACGTGACCAAACCATTTTATCTGTTGTTTCTTTTTATATTATATGGCGGGGGGTTATTTCCTTTTTTCCACAGTTCTTCATTTCTGATGTTATCTCTCAGACTGTTTCCTGTCATACGTCTGACACATTTAATCACAGTAGAGGTTATTTATCTTATTGTTCTTCACAACAGCAAAACAAAATATGGATTGATGGAATATTAGAAACACTAGGAAACATAACAGTAGCAAAGGTCAACAGAAGAACAAAAGATGAATAGGAAATTATAAACGCTAGAAAACATAACAGCAGCAGAAACCAACAGAAGAGCAAAAGATGGATTGATGGAATATTAGAAACACTAGGAAACATAACAGCAGCAGAGGCCAACAGAAGAGAAAAAGATGGATTGATGGAATATTAGAAACACTAGGAAACATAACAGCAGGAGAGGCCAACAGAAGAGCAAAAGATGGATTGATGGAATATTAGAAACACTAGGAAACATAACAGCAGGAGAGGCCAACAGAAGAGCAAAAGATGGATTGATGGAATATTAGAAACACTAGGAAACATAACAGCCGCAGAGTTCAAGAGGAGAGCAAAAAGATCGCAAACTACATTTCCCCTCGATGCTGGAAGGTAAATAATGAATGAAAGAATAATAATATTGATAATAATGATAATATTGATAATGATGATGATGATGATAATGATGATAATATTGATAATGATGATAATGGTGATAATATTGATAATGATGATAATATTGATAATGATGATAATGATGATAATATTGATAATGATGATAATATTGATAATGATGATAATATTGATAATGATGATAATGATGATAATATTGATAATGATGATGATGATAATGATGATAATATTGATAATGATGATAATGGTGATAATATTGATAATGATGATAATATTGATAATGATGATAATGATGATAATATTGATAATGATGATAATATTGATAATATTGATAATGATGATAATGATGATAATATTGATAATGATGATAATATTGATAATGATGATAATGGTGATAATATTGATAATGATGATAATATTGATAATGATGATAATGATGATAATATTGATAATGATGATAATATTGATAATGATGATAATATTGATAATGATGATAATGATGATAATATTGATAATGATAATGATGATAATATTGATAATGATGATGATGATAATGGTGATAATATTGATAATGATGATAATATTGATAATGATGATAATGATGATAATATTGATAATGATGATAATATTGATAATATTGATAATGATGATAATGATGATAATATTGATAATGATGATAATATTGATAATGATGATAATGATGATAATATTGATAATGATGATAATATTGATAATGATGATAATGATGATAATATTGATAATGATGATAATGATGATAATATTGATAATGATGATAATATTGATAATGATGATAATGATGATAATATTGATAATGATGATAATATTGATAATGATGATAATGATGATAATATTGATAATGATGATAATATTGATTACCTGGGCCGTACATGTCCACGAGAGGTCCCTTCTGGAGGTTGTCGATGCTGATTTCTGTCTCCTGTGGAGTCTTCGTTCTTGGCATGCGTGCGTTACGTCGAGCGTCCTTCTCCTTGTCATCCAGCGTGTACAAGAAGAATCTATACAGCGGGATGGCATCATCCTGAAGCCGGGAGAAGTGAAGAGTCAGCTTCGTGTGGACAATGTCCCGGAGCATCTCCAGAGATTGTGGGTTCCGTTTTTCGATGAGTCTGTCGTAATTCCTCTGGTCAAGGTGAAAGATAATGGACTCTTCCGTGCACTCTACAGTCTGTGAATATGAGGTCAGACCCATTGCCACTTCCAGGTCACCTGGTATGAGTTCAAGGTTATTTCTTAAAGGGTGATACTATGAACTTTGACCTAATGACTGTGGTTTTAAAAAAAACAGCGTTAAAAACAAAACATAAACATCGAACAGTTTTTTTTTTTTTAATGAGATCAAATGTTTAAAATCACAGTGTGAAGATATCAATGAACTACTTTTTGCCTACGACCAGGCCTTAATAGCTTTCGACGAAACAAAACGTCAACGCCTACTGTCCTTAAATAAAGAATGTAAAATGAATAACATAAAAATAAGTACTGGAAAAACAGAAGTTACATCAATTGGGAGACAAATGAAGACATTAAACATAGATATAGATCATCAAATCTGAAGCCACAATTTTTTTTCGCGCCAGCTTTGACCTCTGATGAAGTCCCTAGAGACTAGGAACTGAATTTTGCGTGTTAATCAATTTTCCCTGGCACAGGGGTCCCACGCCGCACAGGCAGAGAACTCCGACTTCGGAGGTACTCATATTTTTTTCCGTCGATGAGTAATTGACAGTGGAAGTCATAATATAAATAATTTAAGTTATGATGAAGATAGACTTAATCGCCAAGAGTGAAAATATATTACAAGAAATGTCAAACATAGTGAAAGAAAGCATAAATAAAGGACACCGTCTTAATAGCAAAAAGACATAGGTAATAGAAGCAACAAATAAAAAGACATCACCGCAATGCACAATAAAGACAAGTGGAACAATATTAAAACAGGTCAATGAATTTATATTATTATTCTTTACCAATCGGAAGTATATTTTTTTTTATTTACTGGTCTTAAACATAGTTTATGCGGACAGTTGAAGGGCCAAGAAAGATAGACTGGCGAGCCGGATCTAGCGCGGGCCACTATTGGGACATCTCTGCTTGAAAATATTCAACCTCTAGCATGATAATGTTCAATGTAATAATTGAGAATTTGTATCGAAAATATGGTAAATGAATTATTTGTTGAAAAATGAGAAATGAGGGTTATTACAAGTAAAACAAATGAAAGTATTTTAAAAATATAAATTTGAAAGTGTTTTGTTTTCTTTGATGATCACAGTTGCTTGTAACTGATACTTTAGCTCATTTGCATTTTTCAAAGATGATAAAATATACATGCATCTTCTATTCTACATTCAAAGAGATTAGAAAAAGGCGGAGCGTTTAATTAACAGGAAGCCGCGATAGCTCAGTAGTTAGTGAACTGGACTACAAAGGACAAGAGGTAGGGTTCGATCCCAACCGACGACTTCCGGGTTCACCCAGCCTTAAACGGGTACCGGATATTTTTATGGGAAAGTAAAGCGGCACGGGTTTAATACCGGACACTTTACCCCAGAAAATCATGTGCTCAAGGTCTGTAAAATGTATGGTCACTAACACCATATTCCCTAAACGCCACTTGGCGTGACGGGGGTACTCTACTTTTATTTTACTTATAATAAACAAATATTTGTGGTTACAAATCTTATACTGTACACTGGAAACGCTCAGATTTGCCCATCTTGGATGTTTTTGTTTCCAACATCAACTACTGAAATATTATCCAAACACAAATATAGCCTTTAGTTGAAAAGGTTACTTTTAGTATGTAGTTGTCATTCACTGAAACCATTTCCATAAAATATCAATTTATGAATGAGGGAATTCTGAAACAAGTGGACAGCGTCAAATATTTGGACACAATAATGACATCAGATGGAAGATGCACAACAGAAATAAAAAGCAGAATAGCTTAAGCCATAATAATCATTTCAGAAAATGAAAAATATCTTATGCAACAAATCTATGTCAATAGAAGTGAGAAAGAGAGTTCCTCGGTGCTATATAGAGCCAATTCTGACATATGGACGCGAATCATGGACAGTAAACAAACAAATGAAAAGACAATTAGAGGCTACAGAGATGGGATTTCTCAGAAGAATGTTGAAAGTTCCATGACAGCTAAAAAGACCAACGAAAACATTCTCAAAGAGGTCAACACAAAAAGGAAACTCCTAAAAATATCAAATTCGAAACAATCGACATTTTTCTGGCACATCAGGAGATGAGGAAAATTAAAATATTTGGTTACATCTTCCAAAATACAGGGAAAGAGGGTATCAGTTCTACTGTTGACTGTTTTCCATACCATGCCACCAAGCTATCTAGTATCGTCTCTCTTTGTCGTCCGCGATCTCTCTTTCCCTGCATTTTGCCAGTTGTATTCAAATATTCAAACTCTCGTCTCTTCACGCGGGATAGCAGAAGAATGTGATGGCGCACTCTGTGGGAGCGAGTGTTTAGTGGAAAAATCATTCAAGAAATGCCGGGCTTCCTAGCGAATGAGATGCTCGAAACATTGTCGCTTACTTCACAGCAATCTATAGTTCATAAGGCCCGCAAACGTAGAGGGAAACCCCGGAACCATCCAAAGTTCGTAACTTCTTCAGTTATGCGAGCTATAAAAAAAAATAAAGTGCTCCGTCACACCAAGTGGTGTATAGAGAATATGGTGCTAGTGAATGGTGTTAGTGAATGGTGTTAGTGAATGGTGTTAGTGAATGGTGTTAGTGACCATAATTTTTACAGACCTTCGACACATGATTTTTCGGGTAATGTGGTCGGTATTACGCCCGTGCCGCTTTATTTTCCCAGAAAAAAATCCGGGTCCCATTTAAGGCTGGGTGAACCCGGAAGCCGTCGGTTGGGATCGAACCCTATAGACGGCTGAAATAATTCAACCAACAAACGTCCCTACTCGCAAAACTAAACATGTCACAAACTTTGGGTGATTTCCCTCAACGGACAGGCATTCAATATAGTTGGCGATGACCAGACGACGACTAACCTACCAGTTACGTCATGAGAGCCATCCATCCAATCAAAGCTTCAAAAGTAATCGACCTACCTATGACGTCAGTGGAACCAGCCAAACAAAGTTCTAATGGTTTCTGTCCCGCCTTTTTCAAATCCGATTGTGGTAATGCTCGTTTTGTGTATATGGATCTCTTGTCAGATGTCTTTTGTCGCTCTAAATTCATTTCCCTGAATAGAAAGGATATTTACGATAATTTGTAATGCATGTTCCTGGAAGTTCTGCTTCAGAAACAGTAAATTTAATCTTACAATCATCATAATGTGCCATACCGGTTAGCGATCATGTCTTTCCACAATTTTCTATCTAAAGTGCATCTTATCAATTCTGCTGTTGACTGTACATGCTATCTAGTATCATCTCTCTTTGTCGTCCGCAATCTCTCTTTCCCTGCATTTTGCCACTTGTAGCCAATCTTTTAGCTAATATTAGTCTTATGCTAATCTTCTCCTTCTTGTACATTTAAGCTCCCTATGGAGCACAGGTCTTGCACGAGATCTTTCCAAGCCATTCTTTTAAGATCATTCCATGTCTTCTCCATCATCTTCATCTCTGCTTTCATCTGTCTTCTCCAAGACTATTTTGGTCTTCATCTTTGTCTTTTTCCCTGGGGATTCCAAAAAAGGTCATGTTGTGTAATACTCTCAGTTGGCTTCCGCAGTGGGTGTCCTATCCAGCGCCATTGTCTTCGCTGTATCTCTTTATCCACAGGTATTTGACTGGTACCTTTTCATAATTCTATGTTAGTGATTCTTTCCTTTGACTTATCCATGTTTGTGAAGTTCTTTCGGCTTATTTTTTACAGTACAGGATAGCCAGTCCCATGCCCAACCCCCCTTAGTCGCCTCTTACGAACATTCCTTGTAAGGAAAAGCGCTAACATTCTTTACTCCCCTTTCGGGCCTCGACATCGCACGGGCGTACCAATCTTATAGCAGGTATATTCATGCTCTTGTGCATCATCATCATCATCATCATGTGCATCAACGTGTTTGTTGAGGTTGGCGTAGGCGATCATGTCCCTCCACAATCTTCTATCTACAGTGCATCGTATCAGTTCTGTTGTTGACTGTTTTCCATGCCATGACACCAAGCTATCCAGTATTTTCTCTCTTTGTCGTCCGCGATCTCTCGTTCCTTTTATTTTGCCAGTTGTAACCAAGTATTCCAACTTTCCTCTTCTCGTGATGTGCCCGAAAAGTGTTGATTGCTTCTTTCTGATGTTTTTTAAGAGCTCCCTTTTTGTGTTGGCCTCTTTGAGAGGCTCTTGTGTATAGTGGCAGTATTTAAACAAGGGCTTGTGTTGTTGTGGGGTCATAGACTTTTCTCTATAGTCCGGTGTTACATACAATTCCTAAGCGACTGAATCCTCTGTCCTGCGTCCTCCATTCTCAACCAAAGCAAGCTGCGGTCCTAAGCGACTGAATCCTCTGTCCTGCGTCCTCCATTCTCAACCAAAGCAAGCTGCGGTCCTAAGCGACTGAATCCTCTGTCCTGCGTCCTCCATTCTCAACCAAAGCAAGCTGCGGTCCTAAGCGACTGAATCCTCTGTCCCGCGTCCTCCATTCTCAACCAAAGCAAGCTGCGGTCCTAAGCGACTGAATCCTCTGTCCTGTGTCCTCCATTCTCAACCAAAGCAAGCTGCGGTCCTAAGCGACTGAATCCTCTGTCCTGTGTCCTCCATTCTCAACCAAAGCATGCTGCGGTGTCTCAGAAACTGCTTTCTTCATCCCAGGTAATCCAATTTGTAATATCACTTTTTCAACAATAAGAGAAATACCCCTACTAGACATATAATCTTACACATCTGGGCAGTAATATAGACAAAGAGGAAAGAGAAGAAAATAGTACCAAAATAAGGATACAAAAAAGCAAGAAGAGCCTTTGTAGCGCTGGGAAACATATGGAAATGCAAAGAAATTAGGTTAAATACAAAAATAAAAATGTTCAACTTCAATGTTAAGTCAGTCCTATTATATAACTGTGGAACATGGAGAAGAATTAAAATGATAATCACGAAAATACAGACCTTCATTAATGGATGCTTGCACAGAATAAAAGGATGGAAATGGAAGGACAAAATCACTAACATAGAATTATGGAAATCTACCAGTCAAATACCAGTGGATAAAGAGATACAGCGAAGACGATGGAGCTGGATAGGACACACATTGCCGAAGCCAACTGAGAGTATTACACGACAGGCCCTTTTTTTAAATCCCCAAGGAAAAAGTCAATGAGGAAGACTAAAATATTCTTACAGAAGCAGATGGATACAGAGATGAAGATACTGGGAAGACATGGGATGACCTTAAAAGAATGGCAAGAAACAGAGCGGCTTGGAAAGTTTTTGTTGAAGACCTATGCTATACAGGGAGTTGAAAGTGGTTGTTGAAGACCTATGCTATACAGGGAGTTGAAAGTGGTTGTTGAAGACCTATGATATACAGGGAGTTGAAAGTGTTTGTTGAAGACCTATGATATACAGGGAGTTGAAAGTGTTTGTTGAAGACCTATGCTACACAGGGAGTTGAAAGTGTTTGTTGAAGACCTATGCTACACAGGGAGCTGAAAGTGTTTGCTGAAGACCTATGCTACACAGGGAGTTGAAAATGTTTGTTGAAGACTTTTGCTTTACAGGGAGCTGAACGTGTTTGTTGAAGACCTATGCTCCATAGGGAGCTGACAGTGTTTGTTGAAGACCTATGCTCCATAGGGAGCTGACAGTGTTTGTTGAAGACCTATGCTCCATAGGGATCTGACAGTGTTTGTTGAAGGTCTATGCTATACAGGGAGTTGAAAGTGTTTGTTGCAGACATATGCACCACAGGAAGCTGAAAGTGTTTGTTTGAAGACCTATGCTTCACAGGGAGTTGAAAGTGTTTGTTTGAAGACCTATGCAACACAGGGAGTTGAAAGTGATTGTTGAAGACATATGCAACACAGGGAGTTGAAAGTGATTGTTGAAGACCTATGCTACACAGGGAGCTGAAAGTATTTTTTGAAGACCTATGCTCCAAAAGGAGTTGAAATTGTTTTTTGAAGACATATGCTCCACAGGGAGCTGAACGTGTTTGTTGAGGACCTATGCTCCACAGGGAGTTGAAAGTGTTTTTTGAAGACCTATGCAACACAGGGAGTTGAAAGTGATTGTTGAAGACCTATGCTACACAGGGAGTTGAAAGTGATTGTTGAAGACCTATGCTCCACAGGGAGCTGAACGTGTTTGTTGAGGACCTATGCTCCACAGGGAGTTGAAAGTGTTTTTTGAAGACCTATGCAACACAGGGAGTTGAAAGTGATTGTTGAAGACCTATGCTACACAGGGAGTTGAAAGTGATTGTTGAAGACCTATGCTCCACAGGGAGCTGAACGTGTTTGTTGAGGACCTATGCTCCACAGGGAGCTGAACGTGTTTGTTGAGGACCTATGCTCCACAGGGAGCTGAACGTGTTTGTTGAGGACCTATGCTCCACAGGGAGCTGAACGTGTTTGTTGAGGACCTATGCTCCACAGGGAGCTGAACGTGTTTGTTGAGGACCTATGCTCCACAGGGAGCTGAACGTGTTTGTTGAGGACCTATGCTCCACAGGGAGTTGAAGGGAAGGAGAAGAAGATTGCACTCTTTTTGGCACTCCAATGACCTTCCTCCACACAAGCTTGACCTGAATAATTAGTTAGTTACCGGACAAAAGCGAGCACATGGAATAGTATTGTTGTTCATTCTAATTCAGTAATCCTGTCATCAACAGTACATCTCTGTCAACTTTCAGTCAGTCCACTCACTGTCCACTTTCAGTCAGTCCACTCACTGTCCACTTTCAGCCAGTCTACTCACTGTAGACTTTCAGTCAGTCCACTCACTGTCCACTTTCAGTCAGTCCACTCACTGTCCACTTTCAGTCAGTCCACTCACTGTCCACTTTCAGTCAGTCCACTCACTGTCCACTTTCTGTCAGTCCACTCACTACCAGCTTTCAGTCAGTCCACTCACTGTCCACTTTCAGTCAGTCCACTCCCTGTCCACTTTCAGTCAGTCCACTCACTACCAGCTTTCAGTCAGTCCACTCACTGTCCACTTTCAGTCAGTCCACTCACTGTCCACTTTCAGTCAGTCCACTCACTACCAGCTTTCAGTCAGTCCACTCACTACCAGCTTTCAGTCAGTCCACTCACTGTCCACTTTCAGTCAGTCCACTCACTACCAGCTTTCAGTCAGTCCACTCACTGTCCACTTTCAGTCAGTCCACTCACTGTCCACTTTCAGCCAGTCCACTCACTGTCCACTTTCAGTCAGTCCACTCACTGTCCACTTTCAGTCAGTCCACTCACTGTCCACTTTCAGCCAGTCCACTCACTACCAGCTTTCAGTCAGTCCACTCACTGTCCACTTTCAGTCAGTCCACTCACTGTCCACTTTCAGTCAGTCCACTCACTACCAGCTTTCAGTCAGTCCACTCACTACCAGCTTTCAGTCAGTCCACTCACTGTCCACTTTCAGTCAGTCCACTCACTACCAGCTTTCAGTCAGTCCACTCACTGTCCACTTTCAGTCAGTCCACTCACTGTCCACTTTCAGCCAGTCCACTCACTGTCCACTTTCAGTCAGTCCACTCACTGTCCACTTTCAGTCAGTCCACTCACTGTCCACTTTCAGCCAGTCCACTCACTACCAGCTTTCAGTCAGTCCACTCACTGTCCACTTTCAGCCAGTCCACTCACTACCAGCTTTCAGTCAGTCCACTAACTGTCCACTTTCAGTCAGTCCACTCACTGTCCACTTTCAGTCAGTCCACTCCCTGTCCACTTTCAGTCAGTCCACTCACTACCAGCTTTCAGTCAGTCCACTTTCAGTCAGTCCACTCACTGTCCACTTTCAGTCAGTCCACTCACTACCAGCTTTCAGTCAGTCCACTCACTACAGACATATGCACCACAGGAAGCTGAAAGTGTTTGTTTGAAGACCTATGCTTCACAGGGAGTTGAAAGTGTTTGTTTGAAGACCTATGCAACACAGGGAGTTGAAAGTGATTGTTGAAGACATATGCAACACAGGGAGTTGAAAGTGATTGTTGAAGACCTATGCTACACAGGGAGCTGAAAGTATTTTTTGAAGACCTATGCTCCAAAAGGAGTTGAAATTGTTTTTTGAAGACATATGCTCCACAGGGAGCTGAACGTGTTTGTTGAGGACCTATGCTCCACAGGGAGCTGAACGTGTTTGTTGAGGACCTATGCTCCACAGGGAGCTGAACGTGTTTGTTGAGGACCTATGCTCCACAGGGAGTTGAAGGGAAGGAGAAGAAGATTGCACTCTTTTTGGCACTCCAATGACCTTCCTCCACACAAGCTTGACCTGAATAATTAGTTAGTTACCGGACAAAAGCGAGCACATGGAATAGTATTGTTGTTCATTCTAATTCAGTAATCCTGTCATCAACAGTACATCTCTGTCAACTTTCAGTCAGTCCACTCACTGTCCACTTTCAGTCAGTCCACTCACTGTCCACTTTCAGCCAGTCTACTCACTGTCCACTTTCAGTCAGTCCACTCACTGTCCACTTTCAGTCAGTCCACTCACTGTCCACTTTCAGTCAGTCCACTTTCAGTCAGTCCACTCACTGTCCACTTTCAGTCAGTCCACTCACTACCAGCATTCAGTCAGTCCACTCACTACCAGCTTTCAGTCAGTCCACTCACTGTCCACTTTCAGCCAGTCCACCCACTGTCCACTTTCAGTCAGTCCACTCACTACCAGCTTTCAGTCAGTCCACTCACTACCAGCTTTCAGTCAGTCCACTCACTGTCCACTTTCAGTCAGTCCACTCACTGTCCACTTTCAGTCAGTCCACTCACTGTCCACTTTCAGCCAGTCCACTCACTGTCCACTTTCAGTCAGTCCACTCACTACCAGCTTTCAGTCAGTCCACTCATTACCAGCTTTCAGTCAGTCCACTCACTGTCCACTTTCAGTCAGTCCACTCACTGTCCACTTTCAGCCAGTCCACTCACTGTCCACTTTCAGTCAGTCCACTCACTGTCCACTTTCAGTCAGTCCACTCACTGTCCACTTTCAGCCAGTCCACTCACTACCAGCTTTCAGTCAGTCCACTCACTGTCCACTTTCAGTCAGTCCACTCACTGTCCACTTTCAGTCAGTCCACTCACTACCAGCTTTCAGTCAGTCCACTCACTACCAGCTTTCAGTCAGTCCACTCACTGTCCACTTTCAGTCAGTCCACTCACTACCAGCTTTCAGTCAGTCCACTCACTGTCCACTTTCAGTCAGTCCACTCACTGTCCACTTTCAGCCAGTCCACTCACTGTCCACTTTCAGTCAGTCCACTCACTGTCCACTTTCAGTCAGTCCACTCACTGTCCACTTTCAGCCAGTCCACTCACTACCAGCTTTCAGTCAGTCCACTCACTGTCCACTTTCAGCCAGTCCACTCACTACCAGCTTTCAGTCAGTCCACTAACTGTCCACTTTCAGTCAGTCCACTCACTGTCCACTTTCAGTCAGTCCACTCCCTGTCCACTTTCAGTCAGTCCACTCACTACCAGCTTTCAGTCAGTCCACTTTCAGTCAGTCCACTCACTGTCCACTTTCAGTCAGTCCACTCACTACCAGCTTTCAGTCAGTCCACTCACTACAGACATATGCACCACAGGAAGCTGAAAGTGTTTGTTTGAAGACCTATGCTTCACAGGGAGTTGAAAGTGTTTGTTTGAAGACCTATGCAACACAGGGAGTTGAAAGTGATTGTTGAAGACATATGCAACACAGGGAGTTGAAAGTGATTTTTGAAGACCTATGCTACACAGGGAGCTGAAAGTATTTTTTGAAGACCTATGCTCCAAAAGGAGTTGAAATTGTTTTTTGAAGACATATGCTCCACAGGGAGCTGAACGTGTTTGTTGAGGACCTATGCTCCACAGGGAGTTGAAAGTGTTTTTTGAAGACCTATGCAACACAGGGAGTTGAAAGTGATTGTTGAAGACCTATGCTACACAGGGAGTTGAAAGTGATTGTTGAAGACCTATGCTCCACAGGGAGCTGAACGTGTTTGTTGAGGACCTATGCTCCACAGGGAGTTGAAAGTGTTTTTTGAAGACCTATGCAACACAGGGAGTTGAAAGTGATTGTTGAAGACCTATGCTACACAGGGAGTTGAAAGTGATTGTTGAAGACCTATGCTCCACAGGGAGCTGAACGTGTTTGTTGAGGACCTATGCTCCACAGGGAGCTGAACGTGTTTGTTGAGGACCTATGCTCCACAGGGAGCTGAACGTGTTTGTTGAGGACCTATGCTCCACAGGGAGCTGAACGTGTTTGTTGAGGACCTATGCTCCACAGGGAGCTGAACGTGTTTGTTGAGGACCTATGCTCCACAGGGAGCTGAACGTGTTTGTTGAGGACCTATGCTCCACAGGGAGTTGAAGGGAAGGAGAAGAAGATTGCACTCTTTTTGGCACTCCAATGACCTTCCTCCACACAAGCTTGACCTGAATAATTAGTTAGTTACGGACAAAAGCGAGCACATGGAATAGTATTGTTTTTCATTCTAATTCAGTAATCCTGTCATCAACAGTACATCTCTGTCAACTTTCAGTCAGTCCACTCACTGTCCACTTTCAGTCAGTCCACTCACTGTCCACTTTCAGCCAGTCTACTCACTGTCCACTTTCAGTCAGTCCACTCACTGTCCACTTTCAGTCAGTCCACTCACTGTCCACTTTCAGTCAGTCCACTTTCAGTCAGTCCACTCACTGTCCACTTTCAGTCAGTCCACTCACTACCAGCTTTCAGTCAGTCCACTCACTACCAGCTTTCAGTCAGTCCACTCACTGTCCACTTTCAGCCAGTCCACCCACTGTCCACTTTCAGTCAGTCCACTCACTACCAGCTTTCAGTCAGTCCACTCACTACCAGCTTTCAGTCAGTCCACTCACTGTCCACTTTCAGTCAGTCCACTCACTGTCCACTTTCAGCCAGTCCACTCACTGTCCACTTTCAGTCAGTCCACTCACTACCAGCTTTCAGTCAGTTCACTCACTACCAGCTTTCAGTCAGTCCACTCACTGTCCACTTTCAGTCAGTCCACTCACTGTCCACTTTCAGTCAGTCCACTCACTGTCCACTTTCAGTCAGTCCACTCACTGTCCACTTTCAGTCAGTCCACTCACTGTCCACTTTCAGTCAGTCCACTCACTGTCCACTTTCAGTCAGTCCACTCACTACCAGCTTTCAGTCAGTCCACTCACTGTCCACTTTCAGCCAGTCCACCCACTGTCCACTTTCAGTCAGTCCACTCACTACCAGCTTTCAGTCAGTCCACTCACTACCAGCTTTCAGTCAGTCCACTCACTGTCCACTTTCAGTCAGTCCACTCACTGTCCACTTTCAGTCAGTCCACTCACTACCAGCTTTCAGTCAGTCCACTCACTGTCCACTTTCAGCCAGTCCACTCACTGTCCACTTTCAGCCAGTCCACTCACTGTCCACTTTCAGCCAGTCCACCCACTGTCCACTTTCAGCCAGTCCACTCACTGTCCACTTTCAGTCAGTCCACTCACTGTCCACTTTCAGTCAGTCCACTCACTGTCCACTTTCAGTCAGTCCACTCACTGTCCACTTTCAGCCAGTCCACTCACTGCCCACTTTCAGCCAGTCCACTCACTGTCCACTTTCAGTCACTCCACTCTCTGTACAATGTCTTCAGCTCACAACAGTACAACGAAACAATAACTCAAAGAGAAAGTGTCTCCTAACTTACTGCCGCAGCAGTTCTCTGGCTTTCTCCTTCTCCAGATCAGCGATGTCTCCAAGTGGGTACAGGTGAGGGTATTGGTTTGGGTGTTGGCTGGGGTCCACTCGGATTTTTACTTGACCTCTGGATTAGCATAAATAAATAATATTCAAAACTTGACCTTTAGATTAGCATAGATAAAGAGCATTCATAATTTGACCTTTAGATTAGCATAGATAAAGAGTATTCATAATTTGACCTTTAGATTAGCATAGATAAAGAGTTTTCATAATTTGACCTTTAGATTAGCATAGATAAAGAGCATTCATAATTTGACCTTTAGATTAGCATAAATAAATAATATTCATAATTTGACCTCTGGATTCATCATCATCATCATGTGCCATACCGGTTGACGTAGGCGATCATGTCCTCCCACAAACTTCTATATACCGTGCATCGTATTTGTCCAGTTGTTGATTGTTTTCCATGCCATGACACCAAGATATCAAGTAAGTTCTCTCTTTGGTGTCCACGATCTCTCTTCTCCTGTATTTTGCCAGTTGTAACGAAGTATCCCAAATTTCCTCTTGTCATGATGTGCCAGTAAAATTGTTTGATTGTTTCTTTCTGATGTTTCATTAGGAGTTCCCTTTTTGTATTGGCCTCTTTGAGAATTTCTCTCTCTCTCTCTCTCTCTCTCTCTCTCTCTGCGATCAGGGCTCAATCAGAGTAGGATTCCAGACTCTCACATGAAGTCAGCTGTCAGGTTAAGTGTGTTGATCGCCCCCACAGACAGAACATCACAATTAGAGTCTGCCAGATCCACTCTGATTGAACACCCGTTAAAACGTTGCACTGTGTTCTGCGCCAGGGCCCAGTGCATCCGATTTCAGCCAGCATTTTATTCAGGTTTGCTTTCCTTAGCCTTTGATTGTCCCCAATCTTCCTGCAAGGCAGCAGATGATCTTTTCTGTAGGGGGATTCTGCCCTTAGATGGTCGGCCCTCCCAGGTTTACGAGCACCATCTGCCCGAGTCACTAAAGGTGACTAACACAGACACGCACACACAAAGATAGGAGATGTGACCAACACAGACATGCACACACAAAGATATGAGATGTGACTAACACAGACATGCACACAGCGATACGAGCATGACTAACACTGACACACATCAAGATATATGACACATGACTAACATAAACATGCACATAAAGATATTAGATATGACTGACATAGACATGCACACACAAAGATATGACACATGCCTAACATAGACATGCACACAAAGATATGAGATATGACTAACATAGACATGCACACACAAAGATATGAGATTTGAGAATTTAATCGTCGGTCATTTTAGATATCCAGGGAACTTTCAACATTCTTCTGAGAAATCCCATCTCTGTGGCCTCTAATCGTTTTTGACCTCTGAATTAGCATAACTAAATAAATTATATTCATAATTTGACCTCTGAAATAGCATAACTAAATAAATTATATTCATAATTTGACCTCCGAATTAGCATAACTAAATAAATTATATTCATAATTTGACCTCTGAATTAGCATAACTAAATAAATTATATTCATAATTTGACCTCTGAATTAGCATAACTAAATAAATTATATTCATAATTTGAACTCTGAATTAGCATAACTAAATAAATTATATTCATAATTTGACCTCTGAATTAGCATAACTAAATAAATTATATTCATAATTTGACCTCCGAATTAGCATAACTAAATAAATTATATTCATAATTTGACCTCTGAATTAGCATAACTAAATAAATTATATTCATAATTTGACCTCCGAATTAGCATAACTAAATAAATTATATTCATAATTTAACCTCTGGATTAAAGAGATAGATATACACTGCTTCGTATCTTTACATGTGATCATTTATGCTGCACTCAGAGAGTGATGGAATGGGCATAAGTAAATATAAAGACAGCTGCTGTAAAGCTGTCTGAGTTGGACATAGGTAAATATAGAGACAGCTGTTGTAAAGCTGTCTGAGATGGACATAGGTAAATATAGAGGCAGCTGTTGTAAAGCTGTCTGAGATGGTCATAGGTAAATATAAAGACAGCTGTTGTAAAGCTGTCATATATGAGCATTAGTAAATATAGAGACAGCTGTTGTAAAGCTGTCTGGGATGGGCATTAGTAAATATAGAGACAGCTGTTGTAAAGCTGTCTGAGATGGGCATAAGTAAATATAGAGATAGCTATTGTAAAGCTGTCTGAGATGGACATAGGTAAATATAGAGACAGCTGTTGTAAAGCTGTCTGAGATGGGCATAAGTAAATATAGAGACAGCTGTTGTAAAGCAGTCATATATGAGCATTAGTAAATATAGAGACAGCTGTTGTAAAGCTATCTGGGATGAGCATTAGTAAATATAGAGACAGCTGTTGTAAAGCACGTTAAAAAACCATTGGCAGTTAAAATAAAAAAGAGTAGGCCACAAATATGTGCCGCTGCCCGGGGAAAATTATCAGCAGAAACCTATTCATACCGCGCTACGGAGATTGTGCACGAGGTCCGTGGTTCTACTAGAATGTTCTCGAGATTCCACAATTAGGATATCCGAGCACCTATGGGTTAGTACGGTGTGCAGTAATGATGATACTAACAACAAATCAACTAAATGGCTTGAAAATGAAGACATTCTTTTAATATACCTTATGGAAAAGTGTAAACATATGATTATAAGGTAACCTTATGTCTTCTGTAACCGTATAATGTCTTCTAACATTTTATCGAGAATTATGAACTTAACAAACTGTTTATAAGTAATTATGAGCTTGAGTAATGTGGAGAGCATAACGCCAGTCCGCCCGGAGGTCTTCTTCTACCTTTCAGCTCCCTATGGAGCATAGGTCTTCAACAAACACTTTCCAAGTCGTTCTGTTTCTTGCCATTCTTTTAAGATCATTCCATGTCTTCCCCATCATCTTCATCTCTGCTTCCCCCCCCCCCCGGTGGTAAAAAAACAAAAATACTCCCATATCGGAATTGAAGAACCTATCCACCAGACGAGCGCACTAACCACCTCGCTACCAAGGCTAGGGATCTCTTAATATTAAATAAACAAAAATAAACCCCCCGAGGAATAAAGTGTTTTAATAACTTAATTAAATGTGGGGAGGGGACATCCGATCAATGTGGCGGACAAGCGGCAGGAACTATTTAGGCTCTGATTGAAAAGTGTTCCTTGTTGCAGTTTCCTCATATTCCAAGTCTGGTCTGCCGCTGGAGCTACTGAGTTTAGTGCTCTGTGCACACCGTGGGCTGTGTTTTTCATCCGGATCGTGTTTTGATATTCCGATTTGCTTATGTTGAATGATGATATCGTTTGACGAGGGACAGTTCAGTAGCGTCCACTTTCGGTGTCGCTTGGCCTTTTGTCTTTTGGCGTGTGCTGTAGCTGCTATGACGGGGACTGCAGCTGCCTTTCTTTGTTTGGATCCTTCAATGAGATGAGTTTTAATTCGGATGATTCCACTGGCACGGGCGGTTGAGTAATTATGGATTTTTTGACCGTTTGCAGTGATACCGGGTCTTCGAATAACCATAACCATAATTAAACGGGGGGGGGGGGGGGGAGTCTGGATGGTCTAGAGGTAAGGCGTTAGTCTCTGGATAAGAAGGTCCTGGGTTCGATCCCCGTCACAGGCCTAGGGAATTTAAGATTAAAATCGGACCCGTGGTTTCTTCGTGGCTTTACCCTCCCCTGATGAGATTGAATATCTAGCCCTCTCGAATGTCGCCGAAAATTAGGTGGTTCGGCGTGCACTCTGCGCACGTTAGAGATCTCTTTGCAATTGGAAATCGAAAGGGAATGCCAAAAATCCGCGCTACCCGGGCCAAATTAATGAGAAAAAATCTACCCAGACTGGTAAAACTCTCGATTAAAAAAAATAAGAGAACCTCTGAAGTCAGAGAATACCTGCCTGATAGGAGGGGGACACCTGATACAACACTTAACAATTCTCAGTTGTTTTTTGTTATAACGTTATTTTCTCATCATCATCATCTTCATCCTGTCCCATGTCAGTTGGCGTAGGCGATCATATCTCTCCACATCATTCGGTCCTTCATGCATGTCATTATTTTAGTCGATTATATTTTATTATGCCATTGGGTAAGCTGTTCCATATTTTTTCTCTTGTTTCTCCTCAGATATTCTTCTCTCTGCTCTTATTTCATTTGATGTTAGTATATTTTTTTTCATGTTGTTTAAACGCATGTTGCTATCCCTAGAAGATCTTAAGAGAAACACTGAGAAGAACCTTGATCAGAGAGGAAATGACAGCAGGAATCGGCTCCCTCAACGATAGTGAGATGCTTGCACAGAACAGAGACAAATGGCGAGATTTCATAAATGTTTTTTGCAAGAATTGAGACTGCTAGAATAGAAATAAAATTTAGAAAGAGAGAAAGAGAGAGAGAGAGAGAGAGAGAGAGAGAGAGTATCTGAGTCTATGCCCTATGGGCTGGCCACGGCTCGAAAGGTCAAAAGATAGGTAGAAAAGATCTTATCTATTAATGACAAAAAAAAACACATTTTGCTATCCCTAAATATCCTTATCTAATAATGAAAAAAAAAACATCCACATTTTGCTATCCCAAAATGTCCTTATCTATTAATGACAAAACATCTACATTTTGCTATCCCTAAATGTCCTTATCTATTCATGACAAAACATCCACATTTTGCTATCCCTAAATGTCCTTATCTATTCATGACAAAACATCCACATTTTGCTATCCCTAAATGTCCTTATCTATTAATGACAAAACATCCACATTTTGCTATCCCTAAATATCCTTATCTATTAATGACAAAAAACGCATTTTGCTATCCCTAAATATCCTTATCTAATAATGAAAAAAAAAACATCCACCTTTTGCTATCCCTAAATGTCCTTATCTATTCATGACAAAACATCCATATTTTGCTATCCCTAAATATCCTTATCTAATGATAAAAAAAACATCCACATTTTGCTATCCCTAAATATCCTTATCTAATAATGAAAAAAAACATCCACATTTTGCTATCCCTAAATGTCCTTACCTAAGAATGAACAACAACAACAACAACAACAACAAAAAAACACATTTCATGCAAAGTACATGACGCCTTTTTTCATTAAAAAAAAAACCACTTACTTAATAATAAAATAGATTCCATCAACAGGGGCTCCCTGCTTGACAATGGTGTCCTCAAACCTCAGCGACTGTTTCTTCAAACTGAAGGCCATCATCTTTTTGTACCTCGGTGCCCAATTGTGGAACATTCGGAAGTATTTCACGAAATCCTTTCGCTGCTCAAATTCATGTGCCTGGAACGCCCTCAGCGACCTGGCAATACGGATTTGAATATTGCGTGTGTAGGTCACAGCAGGGATTTATAATTAAACGCGGGACGAGAGATCAAAATGATTGGCCGGAAATTTCGTTTATGTCTGCCATTGAAGAAGCGAGATAAGGTCTAGCAACCTGGGACCGACATGGACCGTTAATTTATATACAGGAAGCTAATGTGGCGCTTCGTAATAGCTTTCTTGTAATCCGTAGTTCTGATGGACTTTTTCCTATATCGTCCGGGTGTCGAGGGAGATGCAAAATTATAGTTCTTTCGGCAACTCTCCACGACCTTCGATCTCGACAGTTATTCATCATTTCTGTTGTTGACCTTCTGCCAAGCCATTCTCTTAAGCTGTCTGGTATTTTTTCTCTTTGCTTCCCTCTATCTCTTCGTCTCTCAATTTTCCCAGTTGTTACAATATATTCCAGTTGTTCTCTTCTCATTACATGGCCAAAAAATGATGATTGTTTCTTCCTAATATTGGAAATTAGCTCTCCTTTTGCTTTGGCCTCTTTCAGCACGTTTTCATTACTCTTCTTAGCTGTCCATGGTATTTTCGACATTCTTCTGTAAAACCACATTTCTACAGACTCCAGTGATTTTCTTGTTTGTTGTCCTATTGTCCATGATTCACATCCATATGTTAAGACTGGCTCTACATAACATTTAAGAAATCTTTTTATTGTTTCTTTTGTCAAAAATGGATTGCATAGTATCTTCCTCAATTTTTTGGAAAGCTGCTTTTGCCTGAGCCATTCTGCATCTCACCACTGTTGTACATCTACCATCTGAGGTTAACATTGTTCCCAGATATTTAAATTCATTTACCTGTTTTAATATTGCTCCACTTTATTGTGCATTGCGGTAATATATTTTTATTTGTTGCTACCATTACTTCTGTTTTTTTTTTCTATTAAGGCTGAGTTCTTTATTTGTATTTTTCTTCACTATAATTTCTGACACATCTTGTAACTCATTTTCACTCTTAGCGATTAAGACTGTATCATCAGCATACATTATATTATTTATATCATGACCTTCAATTGTTATTACAGGCATGCCCCTTATAGATCTTAAATAAGATCACTGTACATATTAAATAAATCTGGTGACAGCACATAACCTTGCCTAACACCCTGTTTTATTTGTTGAAACATTCCCAAATGATTTCTTTTCTTATGGCCGCTGTTTGTTGCCAGTACATGTTCTTTATTATTCTTAGATCTTTGCTGTCGACGTTTATGCTTTCTAAAATTTTGATTATTTCTTGGTGCTTTAGTTGACCTTTCATTACCCCACCCATTACAGAGGTCGCCAGTCACATCGCCTGTTATTTAAGAAACAAACATTACCTCACATTTTGTCTATATCTCCCATTACCCACCTTTTGTCTGTATGTTTCATTACCCATCTTTTGTCTGTATCTTGCATTCCTACTTTTTAATTGTGTGTCTTTAAATATTAACCTACCTTTTGTTTGTATTTTCCATTACCCATTTTTTATATGTATCTTTAAATATTACCCCACCTGTCGTCTGTATCTTCATATATATCACATTTTATCTGCATTTTTAATTTCCCCACATTCTGTCTGTATCTTCCGTCACCCGCACCCTGTGTAGACACCACACATTACCTGTTATACAGGTCCCTGTCCACACACAACAGGTCCGTGGTCTCGTCAGCTATAATGGTGGCGTTCCTCACACAGTCGGCGTTGATCAAAGCCAGCTCCCCAAAACTCTTTCCGGCATCTGTGGACAGTTTGACAACACAACCTTTGACATTTGACCTCTGACCACGGCTAGAACTCAAAATGTCTAGAATGAGCTGAGGGCAGTCAGCAGTAATTAATTGCTGGTAGATGCTGTCAGGTTTAGCAAACAAGAACTGGCAAAGATCTTACGCCATTTTCATGTTATGAAGAAATTAGTTACACCATACCAAGAAGATCTGAGAAACTCACATTTACATCTAGGTGTTAGAATACTGTCACGTTTACATATAGACGTTAGAATGCTGTCACGTTTATATATAGACGTTAGAATGATGTCACGTTTATATCTAGACGTTAGAATATTGTCACGTTTATATCTAGACGTTAGAATGATGTCACGTTTATATCTAGACGTTAGAATACTGTCCCGTTTACATCTAGACGTTAGAATACTGTCACATTTTTTGCAAGACGCTATAATGCTGTCACGTTTGCTTTTAGATGCTATAATATTGTCACGTTTACTTCAAGACGATATAATACTGTCACGTTTGCTTTTAGATGCTATAATACTGTCACGTTTACTTCAAGACGCTATAATGCTGTCACGTTTGCTTTTAGATGCTATAATACTGTCACGTTTACTTCAAGACGCTATAATACTGTCACGTTTGCTTTTAGATGCTATAATACTGTCACGTTTACTTCAAGACGCTATAATACTGTCACGTTTGCTTTTAGATGCTATAATACTGTCACGTTTACTTCAAGACGCTATAATACTGTCACGTTTGCTTTTAGATGCTATAATACTGTCACGTTTACTTCAAGACGCTATAATACTGTCACGTTTGCTTTTAGATGCTATACTACTGTCACGTTTACTTCAAGATGCTATAATAATGTCACGTTTGCTTTTAGATGCTATAATACTGTCACGTTTACTTCTAGACGCTATAATACTGTAACGTTTGCTTTAAGATGCTATAATACTGTCACTTTGGCTTTTAGATGCTATAATACTGTCACGTTTACTTCTAGACGCTATAATACTGTCACGTTTACTTCTAGACGCTACAATACTGTCACGTTTACTTCTAGACGCGCTGGTCAGCCCGCCAACCCATTTTAGTTCAGTCAGTGGCTGGCCAAGCTATAGACCGCAGGGAAGTGCCCTTTTTGTTTGTTTTTTATCCTTTTTTTTCTTGCATATCTAACATATTATCGTATGTAGTTCATCACCATCATCATCAAGGAGTGCCGTCTCCGCAACGAAGGTTAGCTACCATGGAGCGCCATCCTGCTCTGTCTTTGATGGTGCAGGTTGTCATAGATTGACTTGTCCATCTTTTGATGTTACTCGTACATGTTAGCCTTGGTCTGCCTCTGTCTCTTTTACCTTGTATTTTCCCCTCCAGGATTACTTTTAGTAGGCTGTTGTGTCTTTTAACATGGCCCAAAAATCGCATTTGTCTTGTTTGAATTGTATTTAGTAGTTCTCTTTTCATTTTTAGTTGTTTTAAGACTTCATCGTTTGTTTTCTTTTCCTTCCGTCCAATTCTAACTATTCTTCTATATATCCTCATTTCAAAGGCTTCACTTCTGTTTTCTTGTCTAATGTCCATGTTTTTGTACCATGCAGGAATATTGAGAAGATGTAACATTTTGCTATTCTTCGTTTTAGCCCTGGTGTAGAAACTAACTAACACGTAGTTAGATCTGAATATACAAAACCAGGCACTTAGGGTCATCACAGGAGCAATGAAATCAACACCAATATTGGAGATGGAGAAATTGTGGAGGATACCAGCACTGAGAGAACGGAGAGACACAAAGGTGCTGATACAGGCATAAAAATTTGTATGCATGCCGAGACATCCAATGAAGGACAGATTCCAAAATCTTGCATTGGGACGACTTAAGAGAAGCAGTTTTATCCACCAAGCCAAGCGTATTAGTAGACAAACACCAGACATGCCAAGAGTTGTTAAACCCCTTCTGCCCATACCAGAACAGACTCCCTGGACAGATGAATCAGGATTATCAGTTCAAATACGGACAGAAGTGAAAGGAATAGTTGACAAAGAGGAACAAAATAGTCTACAGCGAAAAACAATAACTCTCAGTTTCCTGGATGAAGAATACCCACAAGACCTATGGATCCGTGTGTACACAGATGGATCAGCACAGAATGCAGTAAAGAATGGGGGAGCAGGTGCATATATAGAGTACCCAAATAACACTAGGGATATGAATAAAATAGCAACAGGGAAATATTGTCACAATTATGATGCAGAAATACAAGCAATAAAGTTGGCAATAGAAAAGCTGCTGAACAGTAATCTTAGCCCACAGCCTGTAGTGTTTTTGACAGATGCAAGATCAGTACTCCAGGCACTACAATCCAGAAAATTACCACATCTACAGACCTTATTGACTGAACTCTGCAAGCACCACAGGGTTGCCCTGCAGTGGATCCCGTCTCACTGTGGAATACCAGGAAATGAGAAAGCAGATCAGTTGGCAAAGGAAGGTTCAACAGGCACACAACTAGATACACCAGTCACATACCATCATAAGAAACAGATAATCAAATCAATCAGAGGACCACAAGCCCCATATCAGGATGCCTTTCATAATATGAATAGATATGAACAAGTTATCATTATACGCCTAAGAACAGGACACAATCGACTCCATAGTCACATGTATACAAAATTCAAGATCGGCACATCAACTACTTGTACATGTGGACAGGCACCCCAGAATGCTGAACACATACTTCAAGACTGCACTGAATATAGTAGACTGAGGAAAATCCATTGGCCCATAGATACAACACTACAGACAAAACTATATGGGCCACTGCAAGAATTACAAAAGACAGTAAAATTCATACAGAAAACGACATTGCTGATATAGACAATACTTCGAGCGAACGAAAGATAGATAGATAGATCTGAATAGATATCCTTATATATATTTTTGTGTTTTTTGTGTGTGTTCCAGCTGAAGGCCTACTTGGCCGAAACGTCGACTATCGTTTTGTTACTAACCTATGTAAAGCTCTTACCATATCACTTCTTTCTTCTTTAAAAAAAAAATACCATCATGCCTGTGGAGGTCTCCCGCTGTTGTCTGATTGCAATCGGTAGGTCGGCTCTCTATATAAGGTTAGTACAGAAAGGCTGTCGTAGAAGAAATAAGAGGAAGAAATATAATTGAACTGAGCGAAAAGGATCAATCAACATTTTTTGGGCACATCATGAAAAGAGGAAAGTTGGAATACTTGGTTACAACTGGCAAAATTAAAGGAAAGAGAGATCGCGGACGACAAAGAGAGAAAATACTGGATAGCTTGGTGTCATGGAGAGAGGCGTGATAGCTCAGTGGTTAGTGAACTGGACTACAAAGGACACGAGGTAGGGTTCGATCCCAACCGACGGCTTCCGGGTTCACCCAGCCTTTAATGGGCACCATATTTTTTTTCTGGGAAAGTAAAGCGGCACGGACGTAATACCGACCACATTAACCGAAAAATCATGTGCCGAAGGTCTGTAAAATTTATGGTCACTAACACCATATTCCATATACGCCACTTGGCGTGACGGGGGCACTTTACTTTACTTGGTGTCATGGCATGGAAAACAGTCAGCAACAGAACTGATACGATGCACTGTAGATAGAAGATTGTGGAAGGACAGGATCGCCTATGCCAACCGGTATGGCACATGATGATGATTTATAACTAAAGAAAAACAAAACAACCATATTTATTTATAAGTGAAGAAAAGCAATCAAATCTATATTGTAAAAATGAAAACGATATTTTAGTGAACAAACAATGAAACGGATACTCTGATCAATAGATAATCACGTTGATAATGACGCCAACACACAATCTAATCGTCTCTCTAATCAATACACAATCACAATTATCTTACCAATAAATCATCAACATTATTTTTAGTCTTGTCAACACATAATCAAAATAATCCCACCGATTCCAAAAACACACACACACAAACAATCAAAAGGCCAGGGAAAAAAAACCGTATTGTCAAAGCTTAACGTAATAAGTAGACGACACAAATTAGAGCGACGTTTCGGTTCAATAGGCCTTCAGCAGGAACCAACAAACAACACGCACAGATATGTATTTTAAAAGAAAAAAAATCTACAAGCAATCAATCTGATATTGTAAACAACATATTAAACAAGGAGTCAGACAAGGCTGTGTTCTGTCGCCATATATGTTTTTACTTTACAGCGAACATATTATGAGATCAATAGTAGACAAAAAAGGAACTGAAGTCAATGGTCACAACATAAATAATTTGCGATATGCAGATGACACAGTCATAATAGCAGAGACAGAGAATGAACTACAAGAAATGATAGACATAAAAGTATAAGAAAGCAACAAGAAAGGTCTCAGTCTGAATAGTAAGAAAATAGAAGTAATGGTTATATCGAAGAAACAATCATTACCATCATGCAGCATAAAAATAAACAAGACAAATTTGAAACAAGTGCAACGTTTCAAATACTTGGGCACAATAATAACATCAGATGGGAGATGCACCACAGAAATAAACAGTAGTAATAGCTCAGGCTAAAATAGCATTTCAGAAAATGACAAATATCTTATGCAACAAATCTATGTCAATAGAAATGAGAAAGCGAGTTCATCGGTGCTATATAGAACCAAATCTGACCAATAGAAGCGAATCACGGACAGTAGACTAACCAATGAAAAGATGATTAGAGGCCACAAAGATGAGATTTCTCAGAAGAATGTTGAAAGTTCCCTGGACAGCTAAAAAGACCAATGAAGACATTCTCAAAAAGGCCAACACAAAAAGCGAGTTCTTAAAAAACATCAAAGATAAACAATCAACATTTTTTGGACACAACATGAGAAGAGGAAAGTTGGAATACTTGGTTACAACTGGCAAAATAAAAGGAAAGAGAGATCGCGGACGACAAAGAGAGAAAATACTGGATAGCTTGGTGTCATGGCATGGAAAACAGTCAACAACAGAACTGATACGATGCACTGTAGATAGAAGATTGTGGAAGGACATGATCGCCTACGTCAACCGGTATGGCACATGATGATGGTTGTAACCAACATAATTCAAATGTTTACCAATCTTGCCAACAAAGATCCCATATTTGGATCTGTCCAAGGCTCTGCCCGTGGTGTCTTTCGCCCATAACGCCTCCTCGGCAAGTTGTCCCTCCTTGACTGACTCGTATTCCTCCTCAGTTAAAGTTGTGTTGATGTGGATGGAGACGAGGCCACTCAGGATGATGTAGAAGCTGGTGGTAGACGCAAAACATGGACAATACAATTGTTTGTGGTTGTGTGACAGCTGGTGGTAGGTGCAAAACATGGACAATAAAATTTTTTATGGTTGTGTAACAGCTGATGGTAGATGCAAAACATGGACAATACAATTGGTGTGTAACTGCTGGTGGTAGATGCAAAACATGGACAATACAATTGTTGTGTAACTGCTGGTGGTAGATGCAAAACATGGACAATACAATTGTTGTGTAACTCCTGGTGGTAGTGTTGTAGAGCTCTTGTTTGTTAATGAATGTTTTATTATTTAGTTATCGTGTTGATTAATTGATATTTGTTTATCTATCTTGTTATTGATACTTTCATTTCATCTATCATCATCATCATCATCATCAAGTACAGGGCCTACTGGCGTAGGTGATCATGTCTCTCCACAACTTTCGATCTCGACAGTTATTTATCATTTCTGTTGTTGACCTTCTGCCAATCCATTCTCTTAAGCTGTCTGGTATTTTTTTCTCTTTGCTTCCCTCTATCTCTTCGTCCCTCAATTTTACCAGTTGTTACAATATATTCCAGCTGTTCCCTTCTCATTACATGGCCAAAAAAATGATGATTGTTTCTTCCTAATATTGGAAATTAGCTATATTTTTGCTATAACCTTTTTCAGAACATTTGCATTACTCTTCTTAGCTGTCCATGGTATTCTCAACATTCTTCAGTAAAACTACATTTCTACCGACTCCAGTGATTTTCTTGTCTGTTGTCCTATTGTCCATGATTCACATCCATATGTTAAGACTGACTCTACATAACATTTAAGAACTCTTTTTCTTGTTTCTATTGTCAAAAATGGATTGCATAGTATCTTCCTCATTTTTTTGGAAAGCTGCTTTTGCCTGAGCCATTTTGCATCTCACCTCTTTTGTACATCTTTAAAGAGGAGGAGGAGGAGAAAGAGAAAGTTGAAGAGGGGGAGGAAGAGAAAGTTGAAGAGGGGGAGGAAGAGAAAGTTGAAGAGGAGAAGATGAGGAGGAGGAGGAAGAAGAGAAAGTTGAAGAGGAGGAGAAGAGGAGGAGGAGGAAGAGAAAGTTGAAGAGGGGGAGGAAGAGAAAGTTGAAGAGGAGAAGATGAGGAGGAGGAGGAAGAAGAGAAAGTTGAAGAGGAGGAGGAGGAGGAAGAGAAAGTTGAAGAGGGGGAGAAGAGAAAGTTGAAGAGGAGGAGAAGAGGAGGAGGAGGAAGAGAAAGTTGAAGAGGAGGAGAAGAGGAGGAGGAGGAAGAGAAAGTTGAAGAGGAGGAGATGAGGAGGAGAAAAAGTTGAAGAGGAGGAGATGAGGAGGAGGAAGAGAAAGTTGAAGAGGAGGAGAAGAGGAGGAGGAGGAAGAGAAAGTTGAAGAGGAGGAGGAAGAAAAAGTTGAAGAGGAGGAGATGAGGAGGAGGAAGAGAAAGTTGAAGAGGAGGAGAAGAGGAGGAGGAGGAAGAGAAAGTTGAAGAGGAGAAGGAAGAAAAAGTTGAAGAGGAGAAGGAAGAAAAAGTAGAAGAGGAGAAGAAGGTGAAAGAAAAGAAATAAAATGCAACTAACCAATCTCCTTTGTCCATCTGCCTGATGATGACCTTGTCCTTCTTGGTGACCTCGAACTTGCAGTTCTTGACGATGTCTCGGACAATGTCTAGAACGTGGGAGGCGACAAAGACAAGAGAAGGGCATCTATCATCACAAGCTTTATGTAACGATCTGTTAATGAATCAGTTACTGTTACACATTCAATGTGTCTTATCATCATTATCATCATGAAGTACCAGGCCTGCTGGCGAAGGTGATCGTGTCTCTCCACAACTTTCGATCTCAGCAGCTATTTATCATTTCTGTTGTTGACCTTCTGCCAAGCCATTCTCTTAAGCTGTCTGGTATCTTTTCTCTTTGCTTCCCTCTATCTCTTCGTCCCTCAATTTTCCAAGTTGTTACAATATATTCCAGCTGTTCTCTTCTCATTACATGGCCAAAAAATGATGATTGTTTCTTCCTAATATTGGAAATTAGCTCTCTTTTTGCTTTGACCTCTTTCAGAACATTTTCATTACTCTTCTTAGCTGTCCATGGTATTCTCAACATTCTTCTGTAAAACTACATTTCTACCGACTCCAGTGATTTTTTGTCTGTTGTCCTATTGTCCATGATTCACATCCATATGTTAAGACTGGTTCTACATAACATTTAAGAAATCTTTTTCTTGTTTCTATTGTCAAAAATGGATTGCATAGTATCTTCCTCATTTTTTGGAAAGCTGCTTTTGCCTGAACCATTCTGCATCTCACCTCTTTTGTACATCTTCAGTCCGAGGTTAACAAAATTCCCAAATATTTAAATTCATTTGCCTGTTTTAATATTGTTCCACTTGTCTTTATTGTGCACTGAGGTGATGTCTTTTTCTTTGTTGTTACCATTACTTCTGTCTTTTTTCTATTAAGGCTGAGTCGTTTATTTTTTTAATCTTTCTTAAATTATAATGTCTAACATTTCTTGTAACTCATTTTCACTCTTAGCGATTACGACTTCTCAATGTTTTATCATTTACATAAAATATTTATATTCCGGAATCTTGAAATAATAGTTATATTCTAATCACAGAAGGGGCCTGGACAAATACGAAACTAACACTGAAGACCAAACTCTTAATATATCAAACTTGTGTGCTTAGCATACTATTATATGGATCTGAAACCTCGACAACATACTCAAACCAGGAAAAAAGACTAAATGTCTTCCACATGCGATGTCTCCGCAGAATAATGCACATCAAATGACAGGACAAAATAACCAACTTAACTGTCCTGCGACGTGCTAAGACCCCAACAATCATGTCGATGCTCAGATGTCGAAGACTAAGATGGCTGGGGCATGTCCATGGTTTCGATGTCTTAATATATTAGATGTTTTGAAAGTTGTAATAAATATATTAGCTGTTTCGAAGTTTTAATATATTGGCTGGTTTCGATGTCTTAATATATTAGATGTTTTGAAAGTTGTAATAAATATATTAGCTGTTTTCGAAGTTTTAATATATTGGCTGGTTTCGATGTCTTAATATATTAGATGTTTTGGAAGTTGTAATAAATATATTAGCTGTTTTCGAAGTCTTAATATATTAGATGTTTTGGAAGTTGTAATAAATATATTAGCTGTTTTCGAAGTTTTAATATATTGGCTGGTTTCGATGTCTTAATATATTAGATGTTTTGAAAGTTGTAATAAATATATTAGCTGTTTTCGAAGTTTTAATATAATAGCTGTTTTCGAAGTTTTAATATATTAGTCGAGTTTGGATATCGTGAAATAGGAGTCACTAGTTGAAGTTTTAAAGTAATCTCCGGGAGATATATTCCTGGAGTCAAATTTGTGAAGTCTCCTAGTGACAATCTGGTGACGTGAGTCAGCGTCATGACGTGGGAGTATTGTGAAAGTGATAGTCGAAAGTTGGAGTCATGGAGTGACGATCATGAAGTATTAGCTGTGGGTAGGAGTCATGAAATGGGAGTCATGAAGTAATGTTCTTCGTAAATTGAGTCATAAAATAATCGTCGTAAATAGGAGTCATAGAGAAGGAACCATGATGTTATAGTTGTGAGTCGGAGTCATGAAATGATAGATATGACTTAGGTTAATAAGAGATATAAATGGATTGTAAATTATGTTTTATAAACACCTGTGAGTAAAATATTTCAGAACCTACATATAGGCAAAAAATACATGGAGACCCATCCGTAGGCAAAAAATGCATGGACCCACCTGTAGGTAAGAAATACATGGACCCACCTGTAGGTAAGAAATACATGGACCCACCTGTAGGTAAGAAATACATGGACCTACCTGTAGTCAGAAATACATAAACCCACCTGTAGGTAAGAAATACATAGACCCACCTGTAGGTAAAAAATACATGGACCCACCTGTAGGTAAGAAATACATAGACCCACCTGTAGGTAAAAAATACATGGACCCACCTGTAGGTCAGAAATATTTTAACCCACTTGCATTTAAAAAAACGGAACCCATCTGTATGTAAAAAAATACCGGAACTTACCTGCAAAAATAAAAATCTGAATTCACCTGTATGTAAGAAATATCTCAACTCACATGTATGTAAGAAATACATAAACCCACCTGATTAAAAAAAAAAAATACCTAAATACACTTTAATGTAAGAAATAACCAAATGCGCCTGAATGTAATAAATATTTCAAATTTCAACCCCCTGAATGTAAGCAATAACTAACTAACCTGGATGTAAGACATACCTGAACCAACCTGAATGTAGGTAAGTTACCTGAACTCAATTAACTGTAAGAAATACTTGAATCCACCTGAATATAAGAAACACATGAACTCACCTGAATGTAACAAATACCTCAACCTATATGAAAGTATGAAATACCTAAAATTACCTGAATATAAGACATACCTCAACTCACCTGAATGTAAGACATACCTCAACCCACCTGAATGTAAGAAATACCCAAACCCACCTGAATGTAAGACATACCTCAACCCACCTGAATGTAAGACATACCTCAACTCACCTGAATGTAACAAATACCTCAACTCACCTGAATGTAAGACATACCTCAACTCACCTGAATGTAAGACATACCTCAACTCACCTGAATGTAAGACATACCTCAACCCACCTGAATGTAAGACATACCTCAACCCACCTGAATGTAAGACATACCTCAACCCACCTGAATGTAAGACATACCTCAACTCACCTGAATGTAAGACATACCTCAACCTACCTGAATGTAAGGCATACCTCAACCCACCTGAATGTAAGATATACCTCAACCCACCTGAATGTAAGACATACCTCAACTCACCTGAATGTAAGACATACCTCAACTCACCTGAATGTAAGACATACCTCAACCTACCTGAATGTAAGGCATACCTCAACCCACCTGAATGTAAGACATACCTCAACCCACCTGAATGTAAGACATACCTCAACCTACCTGAATGTAAGAATTACCTCAACTCACTTGAATGTAAGACATACCTCAACTCACCTGAATGTAACAAATACCTCAACTCACCTGAATGTAAGACATACCTCAACTCACCTGAATATAAGACATACCGCAACTCGCCTGAATGTAACAAATACCTCAACTCACCTGAATGTAAGGAATACCTCAACTCACCTGAATGTAACAAATACCTCAACTCACCTGAATGTAAGACATACCTCAACCCACCTGAATATAAGACATACCGCAACTCGCCTGAATGTAACAAATACCTCAACTCACCTGAATGTAAGGAATACCTCAACTCACCTGAATGTAAGGAATACCTCAACTCACCTGAATGTAAGAAATACTTCAACCCACCTGAATGTAAGACATACCTCAACCCACCTGAATGTAAGACATACCTCAACCCACCTGAATATAAGAAATACCTCAACTCACCTGAATGTAAGAAATACCTCAACTCACCTGAATGTAAGAAATACATCAACCCACCTGACTGTAAGAAATGCATCAACCCACCTGAATGTAAGAAATACCTCAACCCACCTGAATGTAAGAAATACCTCAACCCACCTGAATGTAAGAAATACCTCAACCCACCGGAATACGAGACATACATCAACCCACCTGAATGTAAGACATACCTCAACTCACCTGAATGTAACAAATACCTGAACTGCACTAAAAACCCACTAACCCTAATATATATCTTAGATACAGATATTCATAAGAGCCCACCTGTGTGCAATGACTTGAAGAGGTCAGATTTCTTGGTGAACCAGGGAAGTATCTGTGTGATCTCGTTGTCGTTCCTGTCTTCTGGAGGTTTCTGGATGAGCATAACCACCTTGTCGTATAGAAGACTCATTTTTGGTCAGGAACACCCAAACCCTAATGGATAAAGACACATCAAACATGTCAGGGCGCTTCTTCAGCTCTGGGTAAAAAGATTTACAAGTATTCCGAACCAATGCCAATATTGTTTTCATTTAATCTGTATTATTTCATTATGTGAAACGTCATTTGTAATAGTTATTTCATTAAGTGGAGCGTCATTTCTTATTATCATTTTTGTTTCTGTGCAACGTCATCTCTTGTTATTATTTTATTGTGTGCAACGTCATCTCTTGTTATTATTTTATTATGTGCAACGTCATCTCTTGTTATTTCATTATGTGCAACGTCATTTCTTATTATTTCATTATGTGCAACGTCATTTCTTATTATTTCATTATGTGCAACGTCATTTCTTATTATTTCATTATGTGCAACGTCATTTCTTATTATTTTATTGTGTGCAACGTCATTTCTTATTATTTTATTGTGTGCAACGTCATTTCTTATTATTTCATTATGTGCAACGTCATTTCTTATTATTTCATTATGTGCAACGTCATTTCTTATTATTTTATTGTGTGCAACGTCATCTCTTGTTATTATTTTATTATGTGCAACGTCATTTCTTATTATTTCATTATGTGCAACGTCATTTCTTATTATTTCATTATGTGCAACGTCATTTCTTATTATTTTATTATGTGCAACGTCATTTCTTATTATTTCATTATGTGCAACGTCATTTCATTTCTTATTATTTCATTATGTGCAACGTCACATTATGTGCAACGTCATCTCTTATTATTTTTATTGTGTGCAACGTCATCTCTTCTTATTATTTTATTATGTGCAACGTCATCTCTTGTTATTATTTCATTATGTGCAACGTCATCTCTTGTTATTATTTTATTGTGTGCAACGTCATCTCTTGTTATTATTTTATTGTGTGCAACGTCATCTCTTCTTATTATTTTATTGTGTGCAACGTCATCTCTTCTTATTATTTTATTGTGTGCAACGTCATCTCTTGTTATTATTTCATTATGTGCAACGTCATCTCTTGTTATTATTTCATTATGTGCAACGTCATTTCTTATTATTTCATTATGTGCAACGTCATCTCTTGTTATTATTTTATTGTGTGCAACGTCATCTCTTGTTATTATTTTATTGTGTGCAACGTCATCTCTTCTTATTATTTTATTGTGTGCAACGTCATCTCTTGTTATTATTTCATTATGTGCAACGTCATTTCTTATTATTTCATTATGTGCAACGTCATCTCTTGTTAGTTATTATTTCATTATGTGCAACGTCATCTCTTGTTATTATTTCATTATGTGCAACGTCATCTCTTGTTATTATTTCATTATGTGCAACGTCATCTCTTGTTATTATTTCATTATGTGCAACGTCATCTCTTGTTATTATTTCATTATGTGCAACGCCATCTCTTGTTATTATTTCATTATGCGCAACGTCATCTCTTGTTATTATTTCATTATGTGCAACGTCATCTCTTGTTATTATTTCATTATGCGCAACGTCATCTCTTGTTATTATTTCATTATGCGCAACGTCATCTCTTGTTATTATTTCATTATGTGCAACGTCATCTCTTGTTATTATTTCATTATGTGCAACGTCATTTCTTATTATTTCATTATGTGCAACGTCATCTCTTGTTATTATTTCATTATGTGCAACGTCATTTCTTATTATTTCATTATGTGCAACGTCATCTCTTGTTATTATTTCATTATGTGCAACGTCATTTCTTATTATTTCATTATGTGCAACGTCATCTCTTGTTAGTTATTATTTCATTATGTGCAACGTCATCTCTTGTTATTATTTCATTATGTGCAACGTCATCTCTTGTTATTATTTTATTGTGTGCAACGTCATCTCTTCTTATTATTTTATTGTGTGCAACGTCATCTCTTCTTATTATTTTATTATGTGCAACGTCATCTCTTGTTATTATTTTATTGTGTGCAACGTCATCTCTTCTTATTATTTTATTATGTGCAACGTCATCTCTTGTTATTATTTCATTATGTGCAACGTCATCTCTTGTTATTATTTCATTATGTGCAACGTCATTTCTTATTATTTCATTATGTGCAACGTCATCTCTTGTTATTATTTCATTATGTGCAACGTCATTTCTTATTATTTCATTATGTGCAACGTCATCTCTTGTTAGTTATTATTTCATTATGTGCAACGTCATCTCTTGTTATTATTTTATTGTGTGCAACGTCATCTCTTGTTATTATTTTATTGTGTGCAACGTCATCTCTTCTTATTATTTTATTGTGTGCAACGTCATCTCTTCTTATTATTTTATTGTGTGCAACGTCATCTCTTGTTATTATTTTATTGTGTGCAACGTCATCTCTTCTTATTATTTTATTGTGTGCAACGTCATCTCTTGTTATTATTTCATTATGTGCAACGTCATCTCTTGTTATTATTTCATTATGTGCAACGTCATTTCTTATTATTTCATTATGTGCAACGTCATCTCTTGTTATTATTTCATTATGTGCAACGTCATTTCTTATTATTTCATTATGTGCAACGTCATCTCTTGTTAGTTATTATTTCATTATGTGCAACGTCATCTCTTGTTATTATTTCATTATGTGCAACGTCATCTCTTGTTATTATTTCATTATGTGCAACGTCATCTCTTGTTATTATTTCATTATGTGCAACGTCATCTCTTGTTATTATTTCATTATGTGCAACGCCATCTCTTGTTATTATTTCATTATGCGCAACGTCATCTCTTGTTATTATTTCAGGTTTTGCAACATTGCCTCTAACTATTATATTATTCTATGCACAACGTCATCTCTTGTTATTATTTCAGGTTTTACAACATTGCCTCTAATTATTATATTATTCTATGCAAACTTATCTCTTGCTATTATTTCATGTTTTGCACCGATATCTCGTTGTGTTTCAATGTATAAATGTAATGTTTAAATACGTGTTTGAGGAAAATTCTGAATATTAGATGGAATGACAAGATCAGATGGTATGACAACATTAGATGGTATGACAACATTAGATGGTATGACAACGTTTAGATGGTATGACAACATTAGATGGTATGACAACATTAGATGGTATGACAACATCAGATGGTATGACAACATCGGATGGTATGACAACATCAGATGGTATGACAACATTAGATGGTATGACAACATCGGATGGTATGACAACATCAGATGGTATGACAACATCAGATGATATGACACTATCTGGTGGTATGACAACATCAGTTGGTATGACAACATTAGATGGTATCACAACATCTGATGGTATGACAACATCAGATAGTATGACAACATCAGATGATATGACACTATCTGGTGGTATGACAACATCAGATGGTATGACAACATCTGATGGTATGACAACATTAGATGGTATGACAACATCAGATGGTATGACAAGATCTGATGGTATGACACCATCAGATGGTATGTCAACATCAGATGGTATGACAAGATCTGATGGTATGACAACATCAGATGGTATGACAACATCATATGGTGTGACAACATCATATGGTGTGACAACATCAGATTGTATGACAGCATCATATGGTGTGACAACATCAGATGGTATGACAGCATCATATGGTGTGACAACATCAGATGGTATGACAACATCAGATAGTATGACAAAATCACAAATAAAGGTATACGGAAAAGAACAAAAAAGAGTAATTAGTGCTACAGGTTATGAATAGAAAATGGTGATGGAGTGGACACACACTAAGTAAAACTGATGCCAAGGTAGCAAGACGGGCAGTTTGTGGAATCCCCAGAGGGAAAGAAAGCCAGGAAGATTAAGGAATACATGGAGAAGAGAAGACATGCAAACCCTCAAGAACAAAATCTGTACTGGAACGAATAAAAGAAAATATCAAAGAAATGAGACGGTTGGCAGTGCATTTATCACAACCAACCATACCCTCCACAGAACGTTACATTCACCACAGCATTTCATATCTCCCACAGAACGTTACATTCACCACAGCATTTCATATCTCCCACAGAACGTTACATTCAACACAGCATTTCATATCTCCCACAGAACGTTACATTCATCACAGCCTTTCATATCTCCCACAGAACGTTACATTCAACACATCATTTCATATCTCCCACAGAACGTTACATTCACCACAGCCTTTCATATCTCCCACAGAATGTTACATTCACCACAGCCTTTCATATCTCCCACAGAACGTTACATTCACCACAGCCTTTCATATCTCCCACAGAACGTTACATTCAACACAGCATTTCATATCTCCCACAGAACGTTACATTCACCACAGCCTTTCATATCTCCCACAGAATGTTACATTCACCACAGCCTTTCATATCTCCCACAGAACGTTACATTCACCACAGCCTTTCATATCTCCCACAGAATGTTACATTCAACACAGCCTTTCATATCTACCACAGAACGTTACATTCACCACAGCCAGCCATACCTCCCACAGAACGTTACATTCATCACAGCCTTTCATATCTCCCACAGAACGTTACATTCACCACAGCCAGTTATATCTTCCACATAATGTTGCATTCGCCACAGTCAGCCAGATATCCCACAGAACGTTACATTCACCAGAGCCAGACCATAGCCAGCCATATATCCCACATCTCATATCCTTGTGTGTGCATGGCTATGTTAGTCCCATCTCATATCTTTGTGTGTGCATATCTATGTTAGTCATATCTCTTATCGTTGTGTGCATGTCTATGTTAGGCATGTGTCATATCTTTGTGTGTGCATGTCAATGTCAGTTATATCTCATATCTTTATGTGCATGTTTATGTTAGTCATGTGTCATATATCTTGATGTGTGTCAGTGTTAGTCATGCCTCGTATCGCTGTGTGCATGTCTGTATTAGTCACATCTCATATATTTGTGTGTGCATGTCTGTGTTAGTCACATCTCACATCTTTGTGTGTGTATGTCTGTGTTAGTCACATATCACATATTTGTGTGTCCGTGTCTGTGTTAGTCACATATCACATCTTTGTGTGTGCATGTCTGTGTTAGTCACCTCTAGTGACTCGGGCAGATGGTGCTCGTAAACCTGGGAGGGCCTACCATCTAAGGGCAGAATCCCCCTACAGAAAAGACAATCTGCTGCCTTGCAGGAAGATTGGGGACAATCAAAGGCTAGGGAAAGCAAACCCGAATAAAATGCTGGCTGAAATCGGATGTACTGGGCCACTGGCGCAGAACACAGTGCAACGTATTAACGGGTGTTCAGTCAGAGTGGATCTGACAGACTCTGATTGTGATGTTCTGTCTGTGGGGGCGATCAACACACTTAGCCTGACAGCTGACTTCATGTGAGAGTCTGGAATCCTTACTCTGATTGAGTCCTGAACGCAGAGAGAGAGATATCCCACATAACGTTACATTCACTACAGCCAGGTATATCTCCCACAGAACGTTATATTCACTACAGCCAGCTATATCTCCTACAGAACGTTATATTCACTACAGCCAGCTATATCTCCCACAGAACGTTATATTCACTACAGCCAGCTATATCTCCTACAGAACGTTATATTCACTACAGCCAGCTATAGCTCCCACAGAACGTTATATTCACTACAGCCAGCTATATCTCCCACATAATGTTGCATTCACCACAGCTAGCTATATCTCCCACATAACTTTACATTCACCAGAGCCAGCCTGATCTCCTACAGAACGTCACATTCACCACAGCCCGTCTGATCTCCTACAGAACGTCACATTCACCACAGCCCGTCTGATCTCCTACAGAACGTCACATTCACCACAGCCCGTCTGATAGAATGAATCTCTGTCTGGCAATGCCTACCCAACCATCATCATGAGCCAAGTGTACCGTTGTCACTCCACTCTCAGGACGGTTTCTGCGACATTGTTCATGCAAAGATAATCATCAATAACCTATGACTTGCTGATGATACTGTACTACTAGCAGACAATCCTACAGATCTACAACAACTACTTAATGAAACAAATATGACAAGCAACAAGATTGATTAGACATGAATATGAAACAAGACTAAAACTATGATCACAAACAAAATTAATACTCAAAGCCTATAAGTGGATATCAAAGTTGAAGGAATAGACCTGGAGACAGTTCAGAACTATAACTACCTTGGACATACTATAACCAGTGATGGAAAATGTACAACTGAAATAAACAAAGGAATAGGAATGGCAAAAAAGTAATTTTAATGCCATGAAAAATATACTAACATCAAAACAAATAACACTAAAGCTAAAACTACGAATAGCAAAATGATGTATCTTCTCAACAATCCTGCGCAGAAACAAGGACATTAGACAAGAAAACAGAACAGAAAATTGAAGCCTTTGAAATGTGGAATTATAGAATAGGTAGAATTGGATGGAGAGAAAATAAAACAAACGCTGAAGTCTTAAAACAATTAAAAATGAAAAGAGGCATAATTGACTAAAGACAATTTAATAAAAAAAAAACAAATATGATATTTGGGGGCATGTTAAAAGACACAACAGCCTACTAAAAGTAATCTTAGAGGGGAAAATACAAGGTAAAATAGTACAGACCAAGACTAACATGGACGAGTAATATCAAAAGATGGACAAGTCAGCCTATGACAACCTGCACCATCAAAGCAAGAGACAGAGCGGAATGGCGCTCCATGGTGACGACACTCAATGATGATAATGATGATGATGACAACACAACACTTTGTTTTTATCGTGGCTTGGGCGAATCTTTGGATGCTGTAGACGCGCAGTGTTGCATTTGAGTAATTATAAGACAAAGTAATAATGGCAGTCATGTAATTATATAGAATAACGTTGTCTAACGATATCTTGCGACATTACAGAGAGAACAGCGAATAAAGACAAACATTGCTACATACAGACAGACCTAACACAGCTACACGAACAGACCTAACACAGCTACACGAACATAACTAATACAGCTACACGAACAGACCTAATACAGCTACACGAACAAACGTAACACAGCTGCACGAACAGACCTAACACAGTAACACGAACAGACCTAACACAGCTACACGAACAGTCCTAACACAGCTACACGAACAGACCTAACACAGCTACACGAACAGACCTGACACAGCTACACGAACAGACTTAACACAGCTACACGAACAGAACTAACACAGCTACACGAACAGACTTAACACAGCTACACGAACAGACCTAACACAGCTACACGAACAAACCTAACACAGCTACACGAACAGACCTAACACAGCTACACGAACAGACCTGACACAGCTATACGAACAGACCTAACACAGCTACACGAACAGACCTAACACAGCTACACGAACAGACCTGACACAGTTACACGAACAGACTTAACACAGCTACACGAACAGACCTAACACAGCTACACGAACAAACCTAACACAGCTACACGAACAGACCTAACAGCCACACGAACAGACCTAACACAGCTACACGAACAGACCTAACACAGCCACACGAACAGACCTAACACAGCTACACGAACAGACTTAACACAGCTACACGAACAGACCTAACACAGCTACACGAACAGACCTAACACAGCCACACGAACAGACATAACACAGCTACACAAACAGACCTAACACAGCTACACGAACAGACCAACTTTTCTCAAGTGAAAAATAAAGTCAAAGACACTACAAAGAATAGACTTTACTGTAATAAAAGAACATACGCCCAGACACATTTTTTGGACCCAAAAAATGTACATCAGAGCCGACGAACTTAACTGTAAACATCTATATAAAAATACTAGGTTATAAAAAATATAGACACCTCCATATATACGAAAACGCCTCTGTGGTGGAGTGGTTAATGCTCTCGTTTCCTGATCAGAAAAGTCTGTGCTCAACTTCTAGAAGTACAATTTATTCTTTTTTTTTTTTTGGTGGGGGAGGGGGGGCCGCACCAAATGTTCCGTGGTTCACCTAGCCTCTTAAAGTTTCCTTTTCTGGAAAGTAATTCGACCTGGCGTGATGCCGATCACGTCACCCAAAAGTGTGTTTTTGCCATGGAAACATATGGCCACTAATTCCATATTCTTCATTCGGCTAGCCGCCTCACAGCAGCAGAGCTGGAAGTTGCCAGCGACCCACAGCTGATGGCTTGCGCCAGAATCGGTGAACCAAAACCATCCAGAACCTGCTACACCTCTCCGTGGTGCCTCCAGTAACAGACTAACCTGTCTAGTCTGGCCAAGCGTGCAGGGATCGAAGAGGGAAGACAACCCGGTACTCAAAAATGTCGTGCTGAAGTCGGATGTGTTGGGCCGAAAGACGCAAATATAACAGTTATACTGCAAACCACAACACAACGCAGACACGTCCACTACGTCCCTGTAAGGGCGGATGATGAAGAGGAATATTCTAGTCTACCACGATACTCTAGAATACTTTAGTCATCGGGCGAACGCAACCAACCAACCATTCGGCTAGCAGGACAGGGGAGACAATATATGCCTTGTACTTTTTGTTCATACTTGAGATATCAACATTGTTAATGTAACGTCGAATTATAGAGACTTTGGAAGGAGAACATTTACTTTACGATGAAAGGTTTTTCTTCATCTTTCCTTCCTCATCTGCCTTTCAGCGTCGAGGGGAGATATAATTTGTGGTCTTTTGCTCTTCTGTTCGCCTCTGCTGCTGTTATGTTTCCTAGTGCTTCTAATATTCCATCGACCCATCTTTTTCGTGGTCGACCCTTGGGTCTGGTGTTCTCACAACGCTTGTTGAAGGCTCGTTGCGTTGTGTTTTGTTCTTTCTGCCTTGTCACATGGCCAAACCATTTTATCTGTTGTTTCCTTATATATTCTATGGCGGGGGATATTCCTAGCTTTTTTCTCAGTTCTTCATTTCTGATCTTATCTCTCAGACTGTTTCCTGTCATTCGTCTAACACATTTCATCTCTGTAGAGGTTATTTTTCTTATTGTTCTTGCATCTAGGGTCCAGGTCTGGCATTGGTAGCACAACGTTGGGATGAAGATTGTATTGTATAGTGCTCGTTTTGCCTCTAGAGTTATTTCCTTTTTTGACAATAGTGGTGATAATTGTCCGATGATTGGACAAGCTTTTTGCATCTTGATTCTATCTCTGCTGTTTGTGAATTATCGTTTGTCACTAAACTTCCTAGATATTTCAATTCCTCTACTTGTTTTAGTTGCCTGCCTTCTATAGTTATGTTGATGTTCTGTTTATATTTGGCGACATTCATGACTTCTGTTTTGTTGATGTTGATTTATCAGTGGAAAGGTGAAACATGGAAATCCAAAGTCATTAAGATAAGTTAAAAAAATAAATAATTCCAACTGCAACGTTAAATCAGTCCTATTATATGGATGTGAAACATGGAGAACAACACAATTGACAGTCACGAAGATGTATGCTTTCATAGTGTATGTTTGCATATAATAAAAGGATGGAAATGGCAGGACAAAATCACGAAACTTAGAATTATGGGAAAGTATAAGTCAACCGATTAGAGGGCACAGAGATGGGATTTCTCAGAAGAGTGTTGAAAGTTCCCTGGACAACTAAAAAGACCAATGAGGAAATTCTACAAGAGGCCAACACAAAAAGGGAGCTCCTAAAAAACATCAGAAAGAAACAATCAACATATTTTCGGGCACATCATGAGAAGAGGAAAGTTGGAATACTTGGTTAAAACTGGCAAAATAGAAGGAAGGAGAGATCGCGGACGACAATGAGAGAAAATACTGGATAGCTTGGTGTCATGGCATGGAAAACAGTCAACAACAAAACTGATACGATGCACTGTAGGTAAAAGATTGTGGAAGGACATGATCGCCTACGCCAACCGGTATGGCACATGATGATGATGATAAGTCAACCAGTAGATAAGGAGATACAACGAAGATGATGGCGCTGGAGAGGACACACAGTGTGGAAGCCAACTGAGAGTATTACACAACATGTCCTTTTTTGGAATTCCCAGGGGAAGAGACAAAAGGAAAGGCCAACAATTTTTTTGGAAAAGACAGATGGAAGCAGAGATGAAGAGGATAAGGAAGACATGGAACGCTTTTACAAGAATGGAAAGAAACATAACAGCTTGGAAAGTGTTTGTTGAAGACCTATGCTCCACAGGGAGCTGAAGGTGTTTGTTGATGACCTACGCTCCACAGGGAGCTGAAGGTGTTTGCTGATGCTGATGACCTATGTTCCACAGGGAGCTGAAGGTGTTTGTTGAAGACCTATGATCAACAGTGAGTTGAAGGTGTTTGTTGAAGACCTATGATCAACAGGGAGTTGAAGGTGTTTGTTGAAGACCTATGATCAACAGGGAGTTGAAGGTGTTTGTTGAAAACCTATGATACACATGGAGTTGAAAATGTTTGTTGAAGACCTATGATCAACAGGGAGCTGAAGGTGTTTGTTGAAGACCTATGCTACACATGGAGTTGAAAATGTTTGTTGAAGACCTATGATCAACAGGGAGTTGAAGGTGTTTGTTGAAGACCTATGATCAACAGGGAGTTGAAGGTGTTTGTTGAAGACCTATGAAACACATGGAGTTGGAAGTGTTTGTTGAAGACCTATGCTTCAGAAGGGGTTGAAGGTGTTTGTTGAAGACCTATGCTTCAGAAGGGGTTGAAGGTGTTTGTTGAAGACCTATGCTTCAGAAGGGGTTGAAGGTGTTTGTTGAAGATCTATGATCGCCAGGTAGTTGAAGGTGTTTGTTGAAGACCTATGCTCCACAAGGAGTTGAAGGTATTTGTTTTAAGATCTATGCACTACAGGAAGCAGAAAGCGTTTGTTGAAGACATATGCTCCAAACCCATAGTAAACAAAACACAAATATCCTTACAGACAAACACTATAGTCAACAAAACACAAATACCATTACAGATATTCTGTATATTAAGTAAATACAGACACGGCAAAAAGCTAGACCCGAGACAGCAGTACAAACCATTTACTGTCACACAACAACAACAGCACGAGCTGCTTCTCTCGATTACCTCCCTCCGTGTCTGTAACAATTTTCTCAATGCTAACCAAAAACTAAGCGAAATGTTAACAGATGCTACACACTTTTGTACTTCGTTCTAAATTTAACATTTGTATCTAGTTTTAACATATTGACAACGCATTCTAGTTATTTGTGGACAGATTATTTGCGGAGGCGATGGACAATTTATTCCTGCTTGTTTATCAGGTTTTCGTTTAAATCCATTTCTCTGATCGATTTCAGATAATTTATTGGATACAGTTCAATCGAAGCGATTGTGTGTATTAACAAGAGTTGATCCTACAGACTTTGTACTTTCCCCGCCTTGATCGGATGATATAAAGTGAAATGAATATTACACAAGTACAATAACAGCAGGATTCGGCTCCCTCAATGAGACAGAGCTGCTTGCACAGAACAGAGACAGATGGCGAGATTTGATAAAATATCTTTAAAAGAAAACTGCTAGAACAAAAATTCAGATAGGAGAAGGTGTATCTTGGTCTACGCCCTTGGGCCGGCTACGGCTCGAAAGGTGAATAGATAGATAGATAGACAATAACAGATAAAAATCGACGTTTCGGTGAATATGCTTTCATATAGGCAGGACAAACATAAACTGGACTAAATAAATTATAAATTAGATTTTTTGGTATCTACTTTATTACCAAGATTATTCTCAGCTTGTGTTGCATGATAGACATAATAGTAAAAGAAAGCAACAAAAGAGGTATGAGTCTGAATAGTAAGAAAACAGAAATAATGGTTATATCGAAGAAACAATCATTACCGTCATGCAGCATAAAAATAAACAGGACAAATCTGAAACAAGTACAACATATGAAATACTTGGGCACAATAATAACATCAGATGGGAGATGCACCACAGAAATAAAAAGCAGAATAGCTCCGGCCAAAACTAGCATTTCAGAAAATGAAAAATATCTTATGCAACAAATCTATGTCAATAGAAGTGAGAAAGAGAGTTCCTCTGTGATCTGACCTACGGAAGCGAATCATGGACAGTAGACAAACAAATGAAACGATTATCACACAGAGATGGGATTTCTCAGAAGAATGTTGAAAGTTCCCTGGACAGCTAAAAAGACCAATGAGGAAGTTTTCAAAGAGGCCAACACAAAAAGGGAGCTTCTAAGAAACATCAGAAAGAAACAATCAACATTTTCTGGCACATTATGAGAAGAGGAAAGTTGGAATACTTGGTTACAACTGGAAAAATAAAAGGAAAAAGAGATCGCGGACGACAAAGAGAGAAAATACTGGATAGCTTGGTGTCATGGCATGGAAAACAGTCAACAACAGAACTGATACGATGCACTGTAGATAGAAGGTTGTGGAGGGACATGATCGCCTACACCAACCGGTATGGCACATGATAATGAGAAAATTATCATCGATATAGAAAACTTTAGACTTTAGACCAGATTGGCGCCACTGCAAGTGGGACATTTCCACATCTGCTCAGCCCCTGTTCCAGCAATCAATAAAATGCTCATCCTGATCGTTCAGACTGTTTTAGTGAACGCATCGCGTTCTGGAAAAAAATGGTGCGCAGCTCACGAAACACGCTTCCGGATCGCTGTGACGATCGTCGTATCCGTGTATACTTTCTGAACACTGAGCATACTATAGATAATATGCATTATTATCGCGATCTCGATGCTGATAACATTGGAAGATAGTTATTTCTAAAATATTGTGTTTCCAGCAAATATGTGCTACGATTGGTACATCTTTGTCCATCTTCTTCTTCTTCTTCTTTCCTTCCTCATCTGCCTTTCAGCGTCGAGGGGAGATATAATTTGTGGTCTTATGCTCTTCTGTTCGTCTTGCTGCTGTTATGTTTCCTAGTGCTTCTAATATTCCATCGACCCATCTTTTTCGTGGTCGACCCTTGGGTCTGGTATTCTCACAACGTTTGTTGAAGGTCCGTTGTGTTGTGTTTTGTTCTTTCTGCCTTTCATCTTTGTGAATGCTGCAAATGTTCAAGATTAAAACTAATATACTACTTATTGATGAAAGTAAACAACCGTGCTTACAACGGTAAAGGAAAGGGAATTAGGTTGGGGTTGGCGGGTAATACAATGAAATGGTCTGGCTAGAATTTTCTTAAAGTGCACTATCATAACATGGGACAGTGAGAGGTGGGCCGTTATCTAAACATGGGGCAGTGAGAGGTGGGTCATTATCTTAACATGGGGCAGTGAGATGTGGGTCATTATCTTAACATGGGGCAGTGAGATGTGGGCCATTATCTTAACATGGGACAGTGAGATGTGGGTCATTATCATAACATGGGATAGAGAGATGTGGGCCATTATCTTAACATGAGACAGTGAGATGTGGGACATTATCTTAAGATGGGACAGTGAGATGTGGGTCATTATCTTAACATGGGACAGTGAGATGTGGGTCATTATCTTAACATGGGACAGAGAGATGTGGGCCAATATCTTAACATGGGACAGTGAGGTGTGGGCCATTATCTTAACATGGGACAGTGAGATGTGGGCCATTATCTTAAAATGGGGCAGTTGGATGTGGGTAATTATCTTAAAATGGGACAGTGAGATGTGGGCCATTATCATAACATGGGACAGAGATATTTGGGCCATTATCTTAACATGGGACAATGAAATGTGGGTCATTATCTTAACATGGGACAGTGACATGTGGTTCATTATTATAACATGAGACAGTGAGATGTGGGTCATTATCTTAAGATGGGACAGTGAGATGTGGGCCATTATCTTAAGATGGGACAGTGAGATGTGGGTCATTATCTTAACATGGGACAGGGTCATTATCTTAACATGGGACAGTGACATGTGGTTCATTATTATAACATGAAACATTGAGATGTGGGTCATTATCTTAAGATGGGACAGTGAGATGTGGGCCATTATCTTAAGATGGGACAGTGAGATGTGGGTCATTATCTTAACATGGGACAGGGTCATTATCTTAAGATGGGACAGTGAGATGTGGGTCATTATCTTAAGATGGGACAGTGAGATGTGGGCCATTATCTTAACATGGGACAGTGAGATGTGGGTCATTATCTTAACATGGGAGAGTGAGATGTGTGTCATTATCTTAAGATGGGACGGTGAGATGTGGGTCATTATCTTAAGATGGGACAGTGAGATGTGGGCCATTATCTTAACATGGGACAGTGAGATGTGTGTCATTATCTTAAGATGGGACAGTGAGATGTGTGTCATTATCTTAAGATGGGACAGTGAGATGTGGGTCATTATTATAACATGAGACAGTGAGATGTGGGTCATTATCTTAACATGGGACAGTGAGATGTGGATCATTATCATAACATGGGACAGAGAGATGTGGGCCATTATCTTAACATGGGACAGTGAGGTGTGGGCCATTATCTTAACATGGGACAGTGAGATTTGGGCCATTATCTTAAAATTGGGCAGTTGGATGTGGGTAATTATCTTAAAATGGGACAGTGAGATGTGGGCCATTATCATAACATGGGACAGAGATAGTTGGGCCATTATCTTAACATGGGACAATGAGATGTGGGTCATTATCTTAACATGGGACAGTGACATGTGGTTCATTATTATAACATGAGACAGTGAGATGTGGGTCATTATCTTAAGATGGGACAGTGAGATGTGGGCCATTATCTTAAGATGGGACAGTGAGATGTGGGTCATTATCTTAACATGGGACAGGGTCATTATCTTAACATGGGACAGTGAGATGTGGGTCATTATCTTAAGATGGGACAGTGAGATGTGGACCATTATCTTAACATGGGACAGTGAGATGTGGGTCATTATCTTAACATGGGACAGTGAGATGTGGGTCATTATCTTAAGATGGGACAGTGAGATGTGGGTCATTATCTTAAGATGGGACAGTGAGATGTGTGTCATTATCTTAAGATGGGACAGTGAGATGTGGGTCATTATCTTAAGATGGGACAGTGAGATGTGGGTCATTATTTTAACATGGGGCTGTGAGATGTGGATGATTATCTTAACATGGGACAGTGAGATGTGGGTCATTATCTTAACATGGGACAGTGAGATGTGGGTCATTATCTTAAAATGGGGCAGTTGGATGTGGATGATTATCTTAAAATGGGACAGTGATATGTTGGCCATTATCTTAACATAGGACAGTGAGATGTGGGTAATTATCATAACATGGGACAGTGAGATGTGGGTAATTATCATAGCATGGGACGGTGAGATGTGGGTAATTATCATAGCATGGGACGGTGAGATGTGGGACATTATCTTGACATGGGACAATCGGAGGCGAAAAGAAATGAGAGCTTAAATGGATTAATGATATGAAAGTCTGTACTTGGAGAGTATTCTGAAAAACTATTCTATTCTATTCATGGAATCAGTCTCATTGTAATCGTGACATCACCATGTCCGCTCCACTGCCAGTCCTAATATTTCTCAAAGCGTATACAGACTGACTGTTCCTGTAATGTGCTGATTATCGATGCATCTGCTTTTCCACCAAGCGCTCCGGATCTTCTTCTTCTTCTACCTTTTCAGCTCCCTGTGGAGCATAGGTCTTCAACAAACACTTTCCAAGTCGTTCTGTTTCTCGCCATTCTTTAACATCATTCCATATCTACCCCAACATCTTCATCTCTGCTACTATCTGTGTTCTCCAAGAATTCTTTGGTCTTCCTCTTTGTCTTTTCCCCTGGTGATTCCAAAAAGGGCCGGTTGTGTAATACTCTCAGCTGGCTTCCGCGGTGTGTGTCCTATCCAGCACTATCACCTTCGCTGTATCTTTTTATCCACTGGTATTTGACTGGTACATTTCCATAATTCTATGTTAGTGATTTTGTCCTGCCATTTCCATTCTGTTTTTCTGATTAAGCATCTATTAATGAAAGTCTGTATCTTCATGATTGTCAATTTTGTTGTTCTTCATGTTTCACAGCCATATAATAGGACTGACTTAACACTGGAGTTGAAAATCTGTATTTTTGTATTTACCCTAATTTCTTTGGACTTCCATGTTTCCCAGTGCAACAAAAACTCCGGAACTATCAGACCCTATTTCCACATCTAGAGTCCTCAATCTCTCTCTCTCTCTCTCTCTCTATACATCCTTGTCCCACCCATTCTCCTCCTATTTTGTTAAGGAATGAAGAACAAACTTGTCGATGTCCTCTTTGTCCAGAGTGAGACTACACCCGATGCTAGAGCTGCCAGTGAGCTTATCTGTTCATTCTTTGCTGCTCTGATAATCTCTGTTTGTGTGTGTGTGTGTGTGTGTACGTTACATGTGTGTGTGTGGCTAAAACCTGAACGAAAAAAAGATCGGGATTTACTCATCATGATGGAGTTACAAAGATTCCCAAGAAAGCTGCGAGATCAATCAAAGATTCCCAAGAAAGCTGCGAGATCAATCAAAGATTCCCAAGAAAGCTGCGAGATCAATCAAAGATTCCCAAGAAAGCTGCGAGATCAATCAAAGATTCCCAAGAAAGCTGCGAGATCAATCAAAGATTCCCAAGAAAGCTGCGAGATCAATCAAAGATTCCCAAGAAAGCTGCGAGATCAATCAAAGATTCCCAAGAAAGCTGCGAGATCAATCAAAGATTCCCAAGAAAGCTGCGAGATCAATCAAAGATTCCCAAGAAAGCTGCGAGATCAATCAAAGATTCCCAAGAAAGCTGCGAGATCAATCAAAGAAGAAAGCTGCGAGATCAATCAAAGATTCCCAAGAAAGCTGCGAGATCAATCAAAGATTCCAAGAAAGCTGCGAGATCAAAGATTCCCAAGTAAGCTGCGAGATCAATCAAAGATTCCCAAGAAAGCTGCGAGATCAATCAAAGATTCCCAAGAAAGCTGCGAGATCAATCACAGATTCCCAAGTAAGCTGCGAGATCAATCAAAGATTCCCAAGAGGTGATGTCTTTTTGTTTGTTAAGTAATTTATATTTCATATTAATATCACGTTTCGTTCTCTCCGGCCCTCGAGAACAATCTATGTGTTCCTTTAAGACAGACTGCCGGTCTCAACATCTGGACTGTTTTATTTGGACCAAGGAACGGCAACTCTGGTACATTTGTACAGGGCGGTAGCTCTTACAGTGATTGATTACGGGTCTTAAAAGTCAAACGGCGCTTTGTAATTAGCTTTAAATGAATGGTTCTCAAAGGTTTAGTTTAGACTCCTAAATTATCCTTAGTTTATTCTCTTATAATATTGTTTAGTTTTAGTTTAGTTTATAAAAAAAAAAAAAGTGAAGTACTCGCGTCACGCCAAGTGGCGTGTAGGGAATATGGTGTTAGAGACCATAAATTTTACAGACATTCGGCACATGATTTTTGGGGTAATGTGGTCGGTATTGCGCCCGTGCCGCTTTACTTTCCCAGAAAAAAATCCAGTACTCGTCCATGTTAGTCTTGCTCTGCCTCTTTTACATTGTATTTTCCCTTCAAAGATTACTTTTAGTAGGATGTTGTGTCTTTTAACATGGCCCACAAATTGCACGTGTCTTGTTTGTATACAGTAGCTGTCTTTTCACATTTAGTTGTTTTAAGACTTATCCTTTGTTTTCTTTTCTTTCCATCCAATTCTACCAATTCTTCTATATATCTACATTTCAAAGGCTTCAATTTTCTGTTCTGTTTTCTTGTCTAATGTCCATGTTTCTGCACCATACAGGATTGTTGAAAAGATATAACATTTTGCTATTCTTAATTTTAGCCCTGGTGTTATTTGTTTTGATGTTAGTATATGTTTATTTGACATTAAAATTACTTTTAGCCATTCCTATTCTTTTGTTTATTTCAGTTGTACATTTTCCATCACTGGTTATAGTATATCCAAGGTAGTTGTAGCTCTGGACTGTCTCCAGGTCTATTCCTTCCACGTTGATATGCACTTGTAGGTTTTGCGTATTATCTCTGTTTATGACTCTTAGTTATGTTAAGTTATAACCGAGAGTACCTACCATGTTTAGAACTACCACTGTTCTTCTTCTTCTACAATTCAGCTCACTGTGGAGCATAGGTCTTCAACAAACACTTTCATCTCATTGTGGAGTATAGGTCTTCAACAAACACTTTCATCTCATTGTGGAGTATAGGTCTTCAACAAACACTTTCATCTCATTGTGGAGTATAGGTCTTCAACAAACACTTTCATCTCATTGTGGAGTATAGGTCTTCAACAAACACTTTCATCTCATTGTGGAGTATAGGTCTTCAACAAACACTTTCATCTCATTGTGGAGTATAGGTCTTCAACAAACACTTTCATCTCATTGTGGAGTATAGGTCTTCAACAAACACTTTCATCTCATTGTGGAGTATAGGTCTTCAACAAACACTTTCATCTCATTGTGGAGTATAGGTCTTCAACAAACACTTTCATCTCATTGTGGAGCATAGGTCTTCAACAAACACTTTCATCTCATTGTGGAGCATAGGTCTTCAACAAACACTTTCATCTCATTGTGGAGTATAGGTCTTCAACAAACACTTTCATCTCATTGTGGAGTATAGGTCTTCAACAAACACTTTCATCTCATTGTGGAGTATAGGTCTTCAACAAACACTTTCATCTCATTGTGGAGTATAGGTTTTCAACCAATACTTTCAGCTCCCTGTGGAGCATAGGTCTTCAACAAGCACTATCAGCTCACTGTGGAGCATAGGTCTTCAACAAACACTATCAACTCACTGTGGAGCATAGGTCTTCAACAAATACTTTCTGCTCCCTGTGAAGCATAGGTCTTCAACAAACACGTTCAGCTCCCTATGAAGCATAGGTCTTCAACAAACACGTTCAGCTCACTATGAAGCATAGGTCTTCAACAAACACTTTCTGCTCCCTATGAAGCATAGGTCTTCAACAAACACGTTCAACTCCCTGTGAAGCATAGGTCTTCAACAAACACTTCCCAAGCCGTTCTATTTATTACACATTTTTTTAAACATCATTCCATGTTTTCCTCATCATCTTCATCACTGTCTTCTCCAATAATATTTTGGTTTTCCTCTTTGTCTCTTCCCCTGGGGATTCCAAATAAGGACATGTCGTGTAATACTCTCAGTTGGCTTCCGCAGGTTATCCCTTCTGCTGCTACTTGTGTTGCTTTATCCTGCTCATCTAGAGTACGTACATTCCAGGTGCCAATTCTGGAAGATTTCCTGGTAGACAAAAGTTGAGTCAGCGACCCGGACTCCTTGCGGCTTTCTCCGGATTGCGGTCATACATCTCTTTGACTGTGAGCCTTTATCGTTCTTGGATGGCGGATTTACTGTTTACCTTTTCTTTGACTTGTCCATGTTTGTGACATTTTTGCGGCTTATTTTGTTATAATACAGGTTAGCCTGTCCCATGTCCACCCTCCTTAGTCACCTCTTAAGGGCATGCCTGGTAGGGAACAGCCCTACATACAATTCTTTGCTTCCCTTTCGAACCCTGGAATTGCACGGGAGAACTATATACTAATTTTGCTATTAAAAAAAAAAAAGTAAAGTACCCCCGTCACGCCAAGTGGCGTATAGGGAATATGGTGTTATTGACCTCATACATTTTACAGACCTTCGGCACATGATACGACACAAATTTACATTAAAAATATACACGTTTGGCGGGGGACGGGGGGGGGGGGGAACAGCGGTAGCTCGCTGGTTAGTGACCTGGGCTAGTAAGGACAAAAGGTCAGGTTCCATCCTGATCGACGGCTTCCAAGGTTCACACATCCTTAAATGGGTACCGGATTTCTTTTAAGGGAAAGGAAAACTGAACGGGCGTAATGCTGACCAAAAGTAATTTTAAAAAAGTAAAGTACCCCCGTCACGCCAAGTGGCGTATAGGGAATATGGTGTTTTTGACCATAAATTTTACAGACCTTAGGCACATGATTTTTGGGGTAATGTGGTCGGTATTACGCCCGTGCCGCTTTACTTTCCCAGAAAAAAGAATCCAGTACCCATTAAAGGACGAGTGAACACAGAAGCCGTCGGTTGGGATCGAACCCTACCTATTGTCCTTTGTAGTCCAGTTCACTAACCACTGAGCTATCGCGGCTCCCTTCATTTTGCTATATTAAGTTTTAATTTTAGTTTGAAGTCACTTATTAAACGGTGACGTAATGCTTACGTTGTGTATTCGTTCGCCGTAACTAGGGGCGATAAGAGATACATGAATACAGACCTGGATAGTTCATTCGTAATTGAAAATTATATCTTCACAGCAGGTAATGAACAGAGTATAGAGTCTAGTTATCAAAGTTAATGGAGAATTATAAACCATTTTGAGTGTCGTAGGCCACGGATTTGAAGCGTCGTAGACAGAGCACTCAATTATATATACAATTATAAATGGATTAATGACGTAATATTGATTGGAGAATAATTGGGCATAAAATCACTAGACCTACTTGACGTTCTCGTCAACGGTGGAAGTCCGGGATTCAAGTACCTGGTTGGAGGTTAACAAACAAGAGCTGGTCAAGATTCTACCCCACCTCCCTGTAATGCTTCTAGTAGAAGAATGACCAATCTGATGGAATGAATAGGGACGTACAGGGATGGCAACTCGGTACTAAAAACGGCATGCTGAAATCGGATTAACCGGGGTTAAAGTCGAAGAGCTCGGAGATTATTGAGAGTAACGACACATATTAGGTTGAAGCTTATTTAGTTATAACTTGTGGGCTGACGATTACGATGAGGGGCCGCCAGTGAGCACAGGAAGGAAGGAAGGAAGGCAGGAAAGAAAGAAAGAAAGAAAGAAAGAAAGAAATAAATAAAGAAAGAAAGAAAGAAAGAAAGAAAGAAAGAAAGAAAGAAAGAAAGAAAGAAGAAAGAAAGAAAGAAAGAAAGAAAGAAAGAAAGAAAGAAAGAAAGACAAAAATTAAGTGTTTTGGTTCACCCATCGTGGAGCAAGCAGTCAGCTATGAGTTGCTAACCACCTCAGCCCTCGCCCTCCACGAGTCTATCTTAAACCTCTGACTATTAAAAAAGAAAAAAAAGTAAAGAGCCCCGTCACGCCAAGTGGCGTATAGGGAATACGGTGTTAGTGACCATAAATTTTACAGACCTTCAGCACATGATTTTTGAGGTAATGTGGTCGGTATTACGCTCGTGCCGCTCTGCTTTCCAGAAAAAAAATCCGGTACCCATTAAAGGCCTCTGACTATGACTTCTGTATATTATATTACACCACACTCGCCATTTCCAAAATTGTAATGAAAACTATGGTTGTTCTTAAGTGATTCTCAAAATCATTTCTGGATTAACACGTGAAATTTATAATTTTATTCTTTCCTTGACCACTCTTTCGAAAAAAAACTCCATTTCTATATTTGCATTCTTCTTCTGTTCTTTCTCATTTGCCTTTAACTAAGGAGGGGGATATATAGTTTGTGGTTTTTTGCTCTTCTGTTGGCCTCTCTGCTACTGTTATGTTTCCTAGTGTTTCTAATATTCCATCAATCCATCTTTTACTCTTATGTTGGCCTCTCCTGCTGTTATGTTTCCTAGTGTTTCTAATATTCCATCAATCCATCTTTTACTCTTATGTTGGCCTCTCCTGCTGTTATGTTTCCTAGTGTTTCTAATATTACATCAATCCATCTTTTACTCTTATGTTGGCCTCTCCTGCTGTTATGTTTCCTAGTGTTTCTAATATTCCATCAATCCATCTTTACTCTTATGTTGGCCTCTCCTGCTGTTATGTTTCCTAGTGTTTCTAATATTCCATCAATCCATCATTTGCTCTTATGTTTGTCGTAGGACCGGTACTTTTCAGTGACCAACGGCACATTTTACGGGTAATGTGCTTTCGTGGAAAAAAAATATATATCTGGTACCCATTTTCAGAGAATGTATAAAGCCGAGTGAGTCCGAAAATAATTTCCCATATCTGGGAACAGACCCTGAACTTGTCCTCGATAGCTACCGCTCTAATCACTCAGCCACATAGGCGTCAACATCTGTGTTCTCAACGAAATGTTTTTGTTGAAAATAAACGAAGAGGAATGATGTTTGATTGGCTGACTGATTGCCATAAATCGATGTTGCTCATTAGTCTAATTTAATTAATGATTAGTTTAATTTCTCAATTACCCGTTAGCGTCATTGATTCTGTAAACCTTTGTCGGGCAAATTCTAAATTCATTAGCTTTTTTTATTCAGAGTTTCTAATTATCACGAATGTATATAATTTTAAAAGCATCAGCCTTTACGAGAGCTTACAGCATTAACGTGAGATGAAAAGAAAATACAAATTGTCTTTAATCTTTTTCTACCTTTCAACTCCTTGTGGAGCATAGATTTTCAACACTGTCCAAACCGTTTTTTTTTTTTTTTGCCATTTTTTAAAAATCGTTCCATGTCTTCCCCATCATTATCACCTCTGCTTAGTCTTATCTTAGAATATTTTGGTCATCTTCTTTTTTTCTTTTCCTTTGGGATTGCAAAAAAGGGTTTCTTGTGTAATATCCTCAGTTGGCTTCCGCAGTGTGTGTCCTATCCAGCGCCATTGTCTTAGCTGTATCTCTTTATCCACTGGTATTTGACTGGTACATTTCAATAATTCTATGTTAGTGATTTTGTCCTGTCATTTCCATCCTTTTATTCTGCGCACACATCCATTTAAGAAGATCTGTATCTTGATGATTGTAATTGTTGTTGTTCTCCATGTTTCGCAGCCATATAATAGGATTGACTTAACTCTTCCCCTCCGTTTCGACGCACCTTGCGTCACGCTGATTTCGGTCATGTACGTTTAGCCGCACAGTGCGCCACTCTCAATTTGTTTAGTGTAAACTGTCATCAACCCAAATTCCTTTTTTTATGTCTGGTATCATCTTGGTATTAAAGTTAAAAAAAAGTAAAAGTAAAGTGCCCCACGTCACGCCAAGTGGCGTATAGGGAATATGCTGTTAGTGACCATACATTTTACAGACCTTCAGCACATGATTTTTTGGGGTAATTATGGTCGGTATTACGCCCATGCCGCTTTACTTTCCCAGAAAAAAATAGCCGGTACCCATTTAAGGTTGGGTGAACCCGGAAGCCTTCGGTTGGGATCGAAACCTACCCCTTGTCCTTTGTAGTCCAGTTCACTAACCACTGAGTTATCGCGGCTCCCTATTATCGTCACTATCTTGGTATTGGTGAAATATAATTCCTTGTTCAATTATCTAAAAATTCTTATATAATATATTAAGTGTTAGATAAATATAAACATGTAGAGTAATATTTAAAACCATGAAAAATGTTGCCTCTGAAATTTCTACTGCTGGAGTGGTAAAACCTTCCGCACTGAAAGAGCTAATATTGGAGTTAAACATTTTTATTGTTACAAATTACCTTTATTTCTGTAAAATAATTGTGAATTAACAAGCTCAAGTATAATGCAACGTGTAACAAGATAATAAGGGACAACAGAAGTAAGAAAAGGCGTGGCCGAAAGTTATCTTTGCAAAGGAGACAATATTAACAAAAATGTACTCACACTTAAGGATCCCAAACCGTGCGACGGAGTTCGTGCACATGGGGAAAGATTTTTATTTGAATTTTCTTGATATTTCGAGGGTAAAGTCGGAGTACCTATGGGTTAGTCCGGAGTGCAGTGGTGATGGTCCTAAATCACATAATTCACTTGACGTGTCCGTAAAGTGAAGTCCCAATGAAGTAGCACAGTTAACAGATAGCTTGTCTTTTAGTGAAGACGTTTGTAATGTCATGCATGTGGCAATGTGTTACAAAAGAGCCAAATTGTAACATATAAAGATGTGGAAAATTACACACATTTAAGCGTAGATTATGAAATAGTTTGGAGCGAACTGCTAAGTCGCGCGCACACTCGTATAAGGCAGAGACTAACAGAACACAAAGTCGTGTACACACACGTGTAAGGCAGAGACTAACAGAACACAAAGTCGTGTACACACACGTGTAAGGCAGAGACTAACAGAACACAAAGCCGTGTACACACACGTGTAAGGCAGAGACTAACAGAACACAAAGTCGTGTACACACACGTGTAAGGCAGAGACTAACAGAACACAAAGCCGTGTACACACACGTGTAAGGTAGAGACTAACAGAACACAAAGTCGTGTACACACACGTGTAAGGCAGAGACTAATAGAACACAAAACCGTGTACACGTGTACGTTACAGACTAACCAAACACAAAACCGTGTACACACTCGTATATGTTAGAGACTAACTAAACACAAAGTCGTGTACACACTCGTGTGTACGTTAGATACTAACCAAACACAAACCCGTGTACACACTAGCATACGGTAGAGACTAACAACCCAATCTGTCTTTTGCCACCACGCATGAATTGAAGTGCAAAGAGATTACTATACCGGTAAGATCCCAACACGCGGTTTATGCTATTCGTGCCTTTTCGTGTTTTCCTATTTAGGACTCTCTATTGAAACATAAGACATCAACGAGTGCACTTAAATCAATTCTGCCCTTTCAAGTCTACAATAATCTCCTAGAGGTGTAATTAATCTTTTTTAGGCTTTGAGATCTCTGTCAACATCTGCCGTCTTTATTTTGTTCTATTCATTTAACTAGTTTCATTACAGTCAGGAATTTCATTTATCCACCCCACGTCTTGTCTTGCGATTTCTCAAAATATATCTGTCAATTCTGTTGGCAATGTCGCTCCATTCACGCCTTATTCTACTGCACATGCGACGGTTTTACACATCGTTAGTCGTCTCTTACGACAAGCGTGGCAGGTTACAGTGGCTCTACTCCTTCCTCCCCTCACCGTGGGACTCCGGTGTCGTCTCTATATCTTTCTATGTCTTCCTCGTTGTCTCCTTCCCTGTCGGTTCCAGTAGAGAATTGTCTAGTAATGCTTGTAGTTGTATTTCGAAACATTTATCTCGACATATTTACACATTATTTCTTGTACTATATACGACATAAATTTACATTTAAAAATATACACGTTTTGGGGGCAGCGATAGCTCGCTGGTTAGTGACCTGGGCTAATAAGGACAAAAGGTCAGGTTCCATCCTGATCAACGGCTTCCAGGTTCACACATCCATAAATGGGTACCGGATTTCTTTTAAGGGAAAGAAAAACGGAACGGCCGTAATACTGACCAAAAAAAAAAAAAAAAAAAGTAAAGTACCCCCGTCACGCCAAGTAGCGTATAGGGAATATGGTGTTAGTGACCATAAATTTTACAGACCTTCGGCACATGATTTTTGGGGTAACGTGGTCGGTATTACGCCCGTGCCGCTTTACTTTCTCAGAAAATATCCAGTACCCATTAAAGGCTGGGTGAACCGGAAGCCGTCGGTTGCGATCGAAACCTACCTCTTAATACTGACCAAGTTACCCCAAAAATAATGTGCCGAAAGTTTGTAAAAATTATGATCACTAATACTATATTCCCTATAGGCCACTTCGCTTTTTTTTATTTTATTCTGTAAGGGGGCCTCGGTAGCCTAGTTGGGAAAACCACCCGACTGGACTACCGACGTTCGGACAACCCGTGTTCGATTCCCGCTGGGAGCAGTGTGAGTTGTACTCGTGGTTGGAAAAAAAATACCCCTACGGTCGACCCAGCCGTTGGCAGAAATGGGTACCAGGATATTATCCTGGGAAGGTGAGGAATGTCGCTTCGCATCTGAGTTTCGATGCTTGAGGCTACACTATACAGAAATCTCCGAACATTTCTGGATAGGCGGCCGAGCACATATGGGTGGAAACTCGCGTGCTAAGACGCCGGTTCAAGTCTCGTACTTGACCTTTACCTTTACCTTTATTCTGTAAACTGCAATTACACGCTTGTGCTGAAGAGATTATCTCTCTCTCTCTCCCTTCACGTCATCTTATACCCCTTTGGACCTCTCTTCTTCTTCTTCTTCTTCTTCTTCCTCTTCTGCTTCTACCTTTTAGCTCCCTGTGGAACATAGGTCTTCAACAAACACTTTCCAAGTCGTTCTGTTTCTTGTCATTCTTTTAAGATCATTACTTGTCTTCCCCATCATCTTCATCTCTGCTTCTATCTGTCTTCTCCAAGAATTCCTTGGTCTTCCTCTTTGTCTTTTCCTCTGGGGATTCCAAAACAGGGCCTGTTGTGTAATACTCTCAGTTGGCTTCCGTAGTGTGTGCCCTATCCAGCGCCATCGTCTTCGCTGTATCTCTTTATCCGCTGGTATTTGACCGCTACATTTCCATAATTCTATGTTAGTGATTTTGTCCTGCCATTTTCATCCTTTCATTATGCGTAAGCATTCATTAATAAAAGTCTGTATCTTCGTGATTGTCAATTTTCTTGTTCTCCATGTTTCACAGCAGTATAATAGGACCGACTTAACATTGGAGTTGACAATGTTTATGTTTGTATTTAACCTAATTCCTTTTGACATCTATCGACCTATAAAGTTATAGTTCTTGCTCCTGTGGTAGCTTCAACCATTGCCACTTGTTGTTGCTGCATCGCTCCTCGGATGTTGTCAGTCCATCTTACTCTGGGTCTACCAAAAGCTCTTCTCCCAACTCCTCTTTTAACATCAGTTTTGTTTGTTGTAGAATCTCTTGACATTCTTTCCACATGAGCAAAACGTTTCATATGCACCGCATCCAAACCTGGCAATTCATAATACTTTTTTCGAGATTGCGTTAGACGAATGACAGGAAACAGCCTGAAAGATAAGATCAGAAATGAAGAACTGAGAAAATATACCAGGAGTAATCCACGCCATAAAGTAAATAAAGAAACACCAGATAAAATGGTTTGACCAAGTTTTGGAACAAAAAGATCAAAACACACCACAAAGACCCTTAAATAAACGCTACGAGAACACTAGACTCAAAGGTCGACCACGAAAAGATGGATTGATGCAATATTAGAAACACTAGGAAACATACCAGCAGCAGAGGCGAACAGAGGAGTAAAAGATGGATTGATGGAATATTAGAAACACTAGGAAACATACCAGCAGCAGAGGCGAACAGAAGAGCAAAAGATGGATTGATGGAATATTAGAAACACTAGGAAACATAACAGCAGGAGAGGCGAACAGAAGAGCAAAAGATGGATTGATGGAATATTAGAAACACTAGGAAACATACCAGCAGGAGAGGCGAACAGAAGAGCAAAAGATGGATTGATGGAATATTAGAAACTCTAGGAAACATACCAGCAGGAGAGGCGAACAGAAGAGCACAAGATGGATTGAGGGAACATTAGAAACACTAGGAAACATACCAGCAGGAGAGGCGAACAGAAGAGCAAAAGATGGATTGATGGAATATTAGAAACACTAGGAAACATACCAGCAGCAGAGGCGAACAGAAGAGCAAAAGATGGATTGATGGAATATTAGAAACACTAGGAAACATAACAGCAGGATAGGCGAACAGAAGAGCAAAAGATGGATTAATGGAATATTAGAAACACTAGGAAACATAACAGCAGGAGAGGCGAACAGAAGAGTAAAAGATGGATTGATGGAATATTAGAAACACTAGGAAACATAACAGCAGGAGAGGCCAACAGAAGAGCAAAAGATGGATTGATGGAATATTAGAAACACTAGGAAACATAAAAGCAGGAGAGGCGAACAGAAGAGTAAAAGATGGATTGATGGAATATTGGAAACACTAGGAAACATAAAAGCAGGAGAGGTCAACAGAAGAGTAAAAGATGGATTGATGGAATATTAGAAACACTAGGAAACATAAAAGCAGGAGAGGCGAACAGAAGACAAAGATGGATTGACGGAATATTAGAAACACTAGGAAACATAACAGGAGGAGAGGCGAACAGAAGACAAAAGATGGATTGATGGAATATTAGAAACAATATGAAACATTACAGAAGGAGAGGCTAACAGAAGAGTAAACGACCGCAGATTATATCTCCCCTCGATGCTGAAAGACAAATGAGGAAGGATAGAAGAAGAAGATATTGTAGATGATAAAAGATGTCACAAATGTAAGTACCAATGTCTACAAATAGTCATCTAATAGGGTATTATTAAAAGTATTGTTGCAGCATTATCTAGTGCCATGCCTCGTGGCTATGATCAGGAACGAGATCCACTACCACATGATCCTCCACCATTTTAACATGTCTCTTGGACGTTCTGCCAACCATCTTATACATTCCGCTACATGTTTCTCAATTCTGTCTTCCTTGACATCTTCCACCCTCATTCTCTCCTGATGTCAATTATATTTCAAAGTTTTCCCTCTCATGTATTTGTCCATTCATTTCTCACGATCGTTCGTCCCTCTTTGCTATTATTGCTTATTCTCATTTTGTTATCATATTAAACATTGTCATTTGATTTCTCAGAACCGACACGCGATGCATTAGAGCATAGACCAGGTCTTCTTTCTCTTCTTTGCCTCCACCCATTATGTGTTCGTACTTTGTGTCGCTAGTTTACGACAAGAAGCGCTATCTGCGCCTTTTCAGTCCGACACATCTTTTTTTTTACGGCAGGGGTAGGTTTATCATTTTGGACTACTCTTTTCTGTTTTAAACTTAATGAACTATTCAACTTGCGCAGAGTGTACACGGGACTTTTCTCTCTTTCACTATTATCCAAGATGGCTAAACATCGGGTGTAACTACCCCTCAAGAGAGGAGGCGGGTAAAGTCAGGAAGTAGCCACTGAAGGAAGAGAAAACTTTGCTACCTCATATGGCGGTGCCTAGGTCCAGTTCGTTAACACCGAGGCTCAACAGTCAGCTATGTGTTGCGGACCGCTATCAACTTATTCAAACCGTGGAATGACTGAGACGTTCTTCTCCTAGAATGAAAGCAACATTCTCTCAAAAAAATACTTTTCACATTCTTCGTCACTTCCTGAACGTCAAGCCGATAAGATGAAGAGCTTATTGAATGATAACAGAGACGAGTAGTGACGTCACCAGATAACCAGACCGAGCGCGAATCATAGGAGGAAGAGGTATGTATTACAGCAGAAAAAAATGGGAGCCGCGATAGCTCAGTGGTTTGTTAATTGGACTACAAAGGACAACAGGGAGGGTTCGATCCCAACCGACGGCTTTCGGTTCACCCAGCCCTTAATGGGTACCGGATTTTTTCTGCGAAAGTAAAGCGGCACGGGCGTAATACCGACCAAATTACCCCAAAAAGCATGTGCTGAAGGTCTGTTAAATTTATGGTCACTAACTCCACATTCCCTGTACGCCACTTGGCGTGACGGGGCACTAACTCCACATTCCCTATACGCCACTTGGCGTGACGGGGCACTAACTCCACATTCCCTATACGCCACTTGGCGTGACGGGGCACTAACTCCACATTCCCTATACGCCACTTGGCGTGACCGGGCACTAACTCCACATTCCCTATACGCCATTTGGCGTGATGGGACTCTTTACTACTACTCAGAAAAATTTACAAACAGAAAAAAACAAACAACAATATATGGTTCGAAGCTCTGTTGTTATTTATTTGTCATTTTTCTTGAGTGCTGTAGTACATATCTCTTCCTCGTATGATTCCCTGAATTATCGCCTCGGAAGCTTCTCTCTATAATAATATTCATGTATTATTATTTGTCTCCAGTATAAAAAAACCCACAGGAAACTACTATTCGTGCAGTTTCGTCCAATAAATGTTTGTCTACAACACAAGTATTCAGCCCTACTGGGAGATACTTGACTTAATAGGAAAGTACAGAAATACAATTTATCTCCGATCTGTGATCGTAACCCTATGCTATAGTCATGGGAACGCCTTCGTGTAAGACATCGTCCACGATAGCTAATTTTGTTAGTTAGCTGAGTGGCAGTGTTCCCTAGCGTTCGGCTTCTTGTGGCAAGGCGCTGTGCCATGGAGTTCGGGTTCGATCCTGCTTCGGACCATATATTGTTCTTTGTTAGTTTCTGTTGTTGTTTATTTGTCATTTTTTTTCTGAGTGCTGTAATACATGCCTCTTCCTCCTATGATTCGCTGAATTATCGCCTCGGAAGTTTCCCTCTAGAATAATATTCATTCATTATTATTTGATAACCAGAACGAGACTTTGCCGGAAGTGGCCGTCTATGTGCCGAGAGGAGAGAAGAAGAGGGCGCTAGTGGTTTGATAAGTTCGGTAATTATTGACATGATCACACACAAATGGCAGATTTATATATCACGTGGCAGGGGAAATGAACAAAATAAATAAAAACGAAACGGTATAGTTGAAACTTTACGTAATAAGAGAACGACACAGATTTGAACAACGTTTCAGCTCAATAGGCCTTCAGCAGGAACAAATATACAACACGCACACAAACGTATTAAAAAATTTTAAAAATAAATTAAAAATTTAAATAATTTTGAAATAGAAGAAGAAATAAAAATAAACTAGGAAATATAACAGCGGCAGAGGCCAACAGAAGAGCAAAAGATGGATTGATGGAATATTAGAAACACTAGGAAACATAACAGCAGGAGAGGCCAACAGAAGAGTAAAAGATGGATTGATGGAATATTAGAAACACTAGGAAACATAACAGCAGAAGAAACCAACAGAAGAGGAAAAGATGGATTGATGGACTATTAGAAACACTAGGAAACATAACAGCAGGAGAGGCCAACAGAAGAGTAAAAAATGGAATATTAGAAACACTAGGAAACATACCAGCAGCAGAGGCGAACAGAAGAGCAAAAGATGGATTGATGGAATATTAGAAACACTAGGAAACATAACAGCAGGAGAGGCGAACAGAAGAGCAAAAGATGGATTGATGGAATATTAGAAACACTAGGAAACATACCAGCAGCAGAGGCGAAAAGAAGAGCAAAAGATGGATTGATGGAATATTAGAAACACTAGGAAACATAACAGCAGGAGAGGCGAACAGAAGAGCAAAAGATGGATTGATAGAATATTAGAAACACTAGGAAACATAACAGAGGACAGGTCAACAGAAGAACAAAAGATGGATTGACGGAATATTAGAAACACTAACAATCCTACCCTAACTATACTTATTAAATTTTCTCTCTAGTTCAAATTTTTTATTTTAAAAACAAAACTGTGTATGTGTTTGTTGTATGTTTGTTCACACTGAAGGCCTATTGAGCCGAAACGTTATGCTAATTGGTGTCCTCTTTCACTTACGTAAAGCCGTTACCATACAATTTTTTTTCTATTTTTTTCTCAATTCTCCTTCACATTTAGTTTTACTGCATCTTCTCATTTTTCTGCATTCATTTGCATTTCTTTGTCTTGACCCCTTACTAGGACAATACCGCTGCTACTTCATGTTTGTATTTCGTCCTACGTGTTTACCCTAGTACATATACATATCTGTGTGTGTTGTTTGTTTGGTCCTGCTGAAGGCCTATTGAGCCGAAACTTCGCTCAAATTTGTGTCGTCTATTAATTACGTATAGCTTTGACCATACCCCATTTTTTTCTATATTTTTTTGTCAATTCTCTCTCTCTCTCTCTCTCTCTCTCACTCTCTCTCTCTCTCTCCCCTCCTCATTATATCCATTACGGACACTACTAGTTATCAGTGTGTATTTTGGAAACTAATAGTTATAGTTATGGTTATAGTTATGGTTATAGTTATGGTTATGGTTATAGTTATGGTTATGATTATGGTTATAGTTATGGTTATAGTTATGGCTATAGTTATGGTTATGATTATGGTTATAGTTATGGTTATGATTATGGTTATAGTTATGGTTATAGTTATGGTTATAGTTATGGTTATAGTTATTTTTATAGTTATTGTTATAGTTATGGTTATAGTTATGGTTATAGTTATGGTTATGATTATGATTATGGTTATAGTTATAGTTATGGTTATAGTTATGGTTATAGTTATAGTTATAGTTATGGTTATGATTATAGTTATAGTTATAGTTATGGCAATAGTTATAGTTATGGTTATAGTTATGGTTATGATTATGGTTATAGTTATGATTAGTCGAAGGCCCCGGTATCACTGCAAACGAATTAAAATCCATAAATGATCAACCACCCCTGTCAGGAGAATCATCCGAATTAACATCTCATCTCATAGGAGGATCCAAACAAAGGAAGGTAGCTGCAGTACCCATCATAGCCGCTACAGCACACGCCAAAAGACATAAGGCGTAGCCGCATCGAAAGTAAACGCAACCGAACTGTCCTTCGTTAAACAATATCATCCATTCATCGTAAGCAATCGGAACTACCGAAACATGATCCGGATAAAAAACACAGCTCACGAAAAGACAATTTTGTACAATTACGACAAATGGCAATGGCATGCCTCGTCTACCTTGTACATTTACCCTCTGTTGGGTATCAGCCTAGGGTATCGTGTCACTTCACTCCTACTTTATATCCTACCTTACACAGGAAGCTCTAAACGGTTTTCCCGTGCATTCATTTCCCTAATTACGGACCTAAAAGGCGAGATTACACCCTGAAAACCCGGGTACTTGAAGCGAGGTGTAGTGATGACGCAAGATCCGGGTTTTCTTATATTTAGATCGGGTATCAAGTTTATCTTACTTTCTTCCCTCCATGCCCTACTGTTAAGATACCTTTAATCTACAGGGCCCTTACTTTCTTCCCTCCATGCCCTACTGCTAAGATACCTTTAATCTACAGGGCCCTTACTTTCTTTCCTCCATGCCCTACTGCTAAGATACCTTTAATCTACAGGGCCCTTACTTTCTTCCCTCCATGCCCTACTGTTAAGATACCTTTAATCTTCAGGGCCCTTACTTTCTTCCCTCCATGCCCTACTGTTAAGATACCTTTAATCTACAGGGCCCTTACTTTCTTCCCTCCATGCCCTACTGTTAAGATACCTTTAATCTACAGGGCCCTTACTTTCTTCCCTCCATGCCCTACTGTTAAGATACCTTTAATCTACAGGGCCCTTACTTTCTTCCCTCCATGCCCTACTGTTAAGATACCTTTAATCTACAGGGCCCTTACTTTCTTCCCTCCATGCCCTACTGCTAAGATACCTTTAATCTACAGGGCCCTTATTTTCTTTCCTCCATGCCCTACTGCTAAGATACCTTTAATCTGCCGCGCCCTTACTTTCTTCCCTCCATGCCTTACTGCTAAGATACCTTTAATCTGCCGCGCCCTTACTTTCTTCCCTCCATGCCTTAATGCTAAGATACCTTTAATCTGCCGCGCCCTTACTTTCTTACCTCCATGCCTTACTGCTAAGATACCTTTAATCTGCCGCGCCCTTACTTTCTTCCCTCCATGCCTTACTGCTAAGATACCTTTAATCTGCCGCGCCCTTACTTTCTTACCTCAATGCCTTACTGCTAAGATACCTTTAATCTGCCGCGCCCTTACTTTCTTCCCTCCATGCCTTACTGCTAAGATACCTTTAATCTACAGGGCCCTTACTTTCTTCCCTCCATGCCCTACTGTTAAGATACCTTTAATCTACAGGGCCCTTACTTTCTTCCCTCCATGCCCTACTGTTAAGATACCTTTAATCTACAGGGCCCTTACTTTCTTCCCTCCATGCCCTACTGTTAAGATACCTTTAATCTACAGGGCCCTTACTTTCTTCCCTCCATGCCCTACTGCTAAGATACCTTTAATCTACAGGGCCCTTACTTTCTTTCCTCCATGCCCTACTGCTAAGATACCTTTAATCTGCCGCGCCCTTACTTTCTTCCCTCCATGCCTTACTGCTAAGATACCTTTAATCTGCCGCGCCCTTACTTTCTTACCTCCATGCCTTACTGCTAAGATACCTTTAATCTGCAGCGCCCTTACTTTCTTCCCTCCATGCCTTACTGCTAAGATACCTTTAATCTACAGGGCCCTTACTTTCTTCCCTCCATGCCCTACTGTTAAGATACCTTTAATCTACAGGGCCCTTACTTTCTTCCCTCCATGCCCTACTGTTAAGATACCTTTAATCTACAGGGCCCTTACTTTCTTCCCTCCATGCCCTACTGTTAAGATACCTTTAATCTACAGGGCCCTTACTTTCTTCCCTCCATGCCCTACTGCTAAGATACCTTTAATCTACAGGGCCCTTACTTTCTTTCCTCCATGCCCTACTGCTAAGATACCTTTAATCTGCCGCGCCCTTACTTTCTTCCCTCCATGCCTTACTGCTAAGATACCTTTAATCTGCCGCGCCCTTACTTTCTTCCCTCCATGCCTTACTGCTAAGATACCTTTAATCTGCCGCGCCCTTACTTTCTTCCCTCCATGCCTTACTGCTAAGATACCTTTAATCTGCCGCGTCCTTACTTTCTTCCCTCCATGCCTTACTGCTAAGATACCTTTAATCTGCCGCGCCCTTACTTTCTTCCCTCCATGCCTTACTGCTAAGATACCTTTAATCTGCCGCGCCCTTACTTTCTTCCCTCCATGCCTTACTGCTAAGATACCTTTAATCTGCCGCGCCCTTACTTTCTTCCCTCCATGCCTTACTGCTAAGATACCTTTAATCTGCCGCGCCCTTACTTTCTTACCTCCATGCCTTACTGCTAAGATACCTTTAATCTGCCGCGCCCTTACTTTCTTACCTCCATGCCTTACTGCCACGATACCTTTAATCTGTCGCGCCCTTACTTTCCCTACCATTCCATGACAGTTGTTGTGATTGTCTCCGTATGCCATATGAGTACGCGACCGATCTGGTTTCATTTCCTCCCTGTTATCGCTGTCTGCATCTCCTTTCGGTTGCTTCTGTGTAACATAACGCGGCTGCTAATTGTATTTCGTAAAATTTTATGAGAACTTACCTAGATGGAATTTGGGGATTTGGGGGGGGGGGATACCTGCAGATATCATTACATGGCATTGGGCCGAAGGGCGTGAGCTCACAGGCTTCTGGATCCATAACAACAACGTATGTCGTTCAGAAGCAGTGGTAGTATGGGAGGATCTCTTGACTACTACAAATTAACAACAAAATAAATGGTTGGCTACGTATTTTAATCAACTAGTCTGGCGAGGACTTTTATTAAAAAAACTGTGAAAGAAGCAGAAAGGAGAGATAGGCAGAAAGAAAACAAAGATACGGAAAGATCATCATCATCATGTGCCATACCGGTTGGCGTATGCGATCATGTCCTTCTACAATCTTCTATCTACAGTGCATCGTATCAGTTCTGTTGTTGGTTGGCTGTTTTCCATGACATGACACTAAGTTACCCAGTATTTTCTCTCTTTGTCGTCCGCGATCAGAAATTCCTCATTGATATTTTTATCTGCCCAGGGAACTTTCAACATTCTTCTGAGAAATCCCATCTCTGTGACCTCCAATCGTCTTTTTATTTGTTTGTCTACTGTCCATGATTCGCTTCCATATGTCAGAATTGGTTCTATAGCACCGACGAACTCTCTTTCTCACTTCTACGAGTATTAACATAGATTTGTTACATCAGATATTTTTCAGTTTTTGAAATGCTATTTTGGCCTAAACTATTCTGCTTTTTATTTAGACGGCAAGATAACATTAAAGAATGGACAAACATCCATCTCGCAAAGTCTCACAGACTTACTTAAGGTAGATAACTGCAATCAAGTCTATATCAATAGAAGTAAGAAGGAAAGTTCATCGGTGCGATATAGAGCCGATTCTGACCTATGGAAACGAATCATGGATAGTGGACAAATTAAAAAATAAAACGATTAAAGGCCTCAGAGATGGGATTTTTCAGAAGCATATTGAGAGTTCAAGGGAGCCGCGATAGCTCAGTGGTTAGTTAACTGGACTACAAAGGACAAGGGGTAGGGTTCAAGCCCAACCGACGGCTCCGAGTTCACCCAGCCTTTAATGGGTACCGGATTTTTTACTGGGAAAGTAAAGCGGCACGGGTGTAATACCGACCACATTACCTCAAAAATCATGTGCCGAGGGTCTGTAAAATGTATGGTCACTAAAACCATATTCCCAATACGCCACTTGGCGTGACGGGGCACTAACATCATATTCCCTATACACCACTTGGCGTGACGGGGCACTAACACCATATTCCCTATACGTCACTTGGCGTGACGGGGCACTAACACCATATTCCCTATACGTCACTTGGCGTGGCGGGGCACTAACACCCTATTCCTTATACGTCACTTGGCGTGACGGGGCACTAACACCCTATTCCCTATACGTCACTTGGCGTGGCGGGGCACTAACACCCTATTCCCTATACGTCACTTGGCGTGACGGGGCACTAACACCCTATTCCCTATACGTCACTTGGCGTGGCGGGGCACTAACACCCTATTCCTTATACGTCACTTGGCGTGGCGGGGCACTAACACCCTATTCCCTATACGTCACTTGGCGTGACGGGAGGATCTTTACTTTGACTTGTCTTTTCTGTGGGTAGCAAATTGTGGAAGTATATGATCGCCTACGCAATCGGTATGGCACACGATGATGAGAGATAATTGGAGAAGGTTGACAAAGTCTGTCAGCAGTGGTGCCCCAACAACCATCATCGTTTTGGGATGGTGAAGAATAAGAACAAAAAAAAACGACGAAGATATTGCACTAGTAGAACAAAACACAAGGAGCCTTCAACAAACGTTGTGAGAATACCAGACCCAATGGTCGACCACGAAAAAGATGGATGGAAGGAGTATTAGAAGCACTAGGAAAGATAACAGCAGAAGCGAACAGAAGAGCAAAAGACCCCAAATTATATCTCCCCTCGACGCTGAAAGGTAAGTGAGAAAGGAAAGAAGAAGTAGAATCGTACTATTACTACCATCATTCGCTCATATTCTAATTTCTCTTTGTGCCCAATAATTTTCCAGAAACGTGTAACTTCTGTTGTGATCAACTCTCCGATTGTGACTTGCAAGTGACGAAGTTTGGCACTGATGGCATTAGCAGGATGGATACTTTTTTGCATTTGACGCTTTAACGTGCTGATGGACACACGTTTTTTTTAATATGTTGTTTGTTACAGGATGGAAGGATGAGCGGACGGGACGGAATACCAACAGACAGGTAGATAGACGGACGGACGGACGGGATGGAATACTAACAGACAGGTAGATAGACAGACGGACGGACGGGACGGACGGGACGGAATACTAACAGACAGGTAGATAGACAGACGGACGGACGGGACGGAATACCAACAGACAGGTAGATAGACAGACGGACGGACGGGACGGAATACTAACAGACAGGTAGATAGACATACGGACGGACGGGACGGAATACTAACAGACAGGTAGATAGACATACGGACGGACGGGACGGAATACTAACAGACAGGTAGATAGACATACGGACGGACGGGACGGAATACTAACAGACAGGTAGATAGACATACGGACGGACGGGACGGAATACTAACAGACAGGTAGATAGATGGACGGACGGGACGGAATACTAACAGACAGGTAGATAGACATACGGACGGACGGGACGGAATACTAACAGACAGGTAGATAGATGGACGGACGGGACGGAATACTAACAGACAGGTAGATAGATGGACGGACGGGACGGACGGGACGGAATACGAACAGACAGGTAGATAGACAGACGGACGGACGGGACGGAATACTAACAGACAGGTAGATAGACGGACGGACGGACGGGACGGAATACTAACAGACAGGTAGATAGACGGACGGACGGACGGGACGGACGGGACGGAATACTAACAGACAGGTAGATAGACGGACGGACGGACGGGACAGAATACTAACAGACAGGTAGATAGACGGACGGACAGACGGACGGACGGGACGGAATACTAACAGACAGGTAGATAGACGGACGGACGGACGGGACGGAATACTAACAGACAGGTAGATAGACGGACGGACGGACGGGACAGAATACCAACAGACAGGTAGAAAGACAGACGGACGGACGGGACGGAATACTAACAGACAGGTAGATAGATGGACGGACGGGACGGAATACTAACAGACAGGTAGATAGATGGACGGACGGGACGGAATACTAACAGACAGGTAGATAGATGGACGGACGGGACGGAATACTAACAGACAGGTAGATAGACGGACGGACAGACGGACGGACGGGACGGAATACTAACAGACAGGTAGATAGACGGACGGACGGACGGGACGGAATACTAACAGACAGGTAGATAGACGGACGGACGGACGGGACAGAATACCAACAGACAGGTAGAAAGACAGACGGACGGACGGGACGGAATACTAACAGACAGGTAGATAGATGGACGGACGGGACGGAATACTAACAGACAGGTAGATAGACAGACGGACGGACGGGACGGACGGGACGGAATACTAACAGACAGGTAGATAAACAAACGAACGGACATGATGAAATGCCAACAGACAGACATATAGACAGACGAATGGACAAAACAAAATACCAACAGACAGACAAATAGACAGATGAACGGACGGAACGGAAAATCTAACAGACATCAAGATAAAAGAAAAACGGAAAGGGGATATAAAGAAAATAAGACAGACAAAAGGATGGACGGAAAGACCAACTGACAGCCAATAAAACAGACAGACGAAGAGACCAATCGTCAGCGAACTACACAGACAAATTAATACCACGGAATGACAAAAAAAACAGACAAATAGAGAGAGGGAATGATGGACGGAAGGACCAACGAAAAAGCAGACAAACAGACGGACGGACAGATAGAGAGACTGACGGAAAGAGAAACAGACAGATAGAGAGACTGACGGAAAGAGAAACAGACAGATAAAGAGACTGACGGAAAGAGAAACAGACAGATAGAGAGACTGACGGAAAGAGAAACAGACAGATAGAGAGACTGACGGAAAGAGAAATAGACAGATAAAGAGACTGACGGAAAGAGAAACAGACAGATAGAGAGACTGACGGAAAGAGAAACAGAAAGATAGAGAGACTGACGGAAAGAGAAACAGACAGATAGAGAGACTGACGGAAAGAGAAATAGACAGATAGAGAGACTGACGGAAAGAGAAATAGACAGATAAAGAGACTGACGGAAAGAGAAATAGACAGATAGAGAGACTGGCGGAAAGAGAAACAGACAGATAGAGAGACTGGCGGAAAGAGAAACAGACAGATAGAGAGACCGAAGGAAAGAGAAACAGACAGATAGACTGACGGAAAGAGAAACAGACAGATAGAGACTGACGGAAAGAGAAACAGACAGATAGAGAGACTGACGGAAAGAGAAATAGACAGATAGAGAGACTGACGGAAAGAGAAACAGACAGATAGAGAGACTGACGGAAAGAGAAACAGACAGTAGACAGATAGAGAGACTGGCGGAAAGAGAAACAGACAGATATAGAGAGACTGACGGAAAGAGAAATAGACAGATAGAGAGACTGACGGAAAGAGAAACAGACAGATAGAGAGACTGACGGAAAGAGAAATAGACAGATAGAGAGACTGACGGAAAGAGAAATAGACAGATAGAGAGACTGACGGAAAGAGAAATAGACATATAGAGAGACTGACGGAAAGAGAAACAGACAGATAGAGAGACTGACGGGCGGACGGGACCGGAAGATCAACAGATGGACAGATGTAAAGAAAAACAGATAGACGAATAGATAGACGGAGAGATTGACGGAAAGAAAAAAATGAACAGGTGGACACAGAAAGAGATGGATAGAAAGACCAAGAAAGAGACAGAAGAATCGACGCAGGGAACAGGAAGACGAATTAAAAGGCGGATAGACAGACAAACAGATGAAAAAAAAACACACAGGTGGATTGATCAAAGGGTGGACAGATAGGCGGATAGAAAAACAGACAGACGGACAAACAAACAGACAGTCAAAGAAACAGATGAACGGATAGATAAGTGAAAACACCATAACTTGTAGACAGAAAACAAACATAAATATGTGAATAGACAGACCAACGTACAGAATAGCAGAAATAATTGGGAACAGACAAATAATTGCAGTGCTCCGGGAGTATTCTAAAATAAAAGTAATAGACAGAGCGATAGATCAACTTACCTCAAGAGAAAAACCAAATCCCACTTATATAGAAATCACACGAAACAAATTTGTGCAGCACCACTAATTATATAACCACCGCCTTATAACTCAGTCCCTCATACACAGACAGCCCCTGTAGAGTAGGACCTGTGAATCCACACAGCTCTTTAGCTGTTTAATTTAAGACTAGCGCATTCAACTCGACCTGGTCACAGTGAATGCCAGGCTAACTGGTGTGCCGTGAGCTCTCTTCCACCCTGTAATGCTGTAACACGTAACTCTGTTTATGCTAATGCGATTTTGAAACGGATTACTGTAAACCCGAGAATAGTACGAATTTTAATCGTGATTAGATCATTTTTGTTGTTGTTGCCAAAATGAATTCATTCTGATTACTGTTCTTGATTTTTCATGGAAGTGAGTCACGATGGTTTGATTCAGTGATCGATTTCGATGGAAATAATCAACATTGTCATCATTATTATGTGCCATAAACACTAGAGTTAGTATTTGTGTTTCTTGCTTGGACTCCTGTCCTTGTCTTTTCTAATCGGATCTAATATTTATTTATTTATATTATCATCATCATCATCATCATCATCATCATCATCATCATCATCATGCACTATGTCTGCTGGCGTAGGTGATCATGTCTCTTCACAACATTCGATCACGACAGTTATTTATAATTTCTCTTGTTGACCTTCTGCCAAGCCATTCTCTGAGGCTGTCTGGTATCTTTTCTCTTTGCTTCCCTCTATCTCTTCGTCCCTCAATTTTCCCAGTTGTCACACTATATTCCAGCTGTTCCTTTCTCATTAGTATTAGTAGTAGCCTCCGTCAGTCATAGTTAGCTATGGATTTTTTAGCGCCCCTAGAAATGTTATTTTTTTCTTTTCTTTTCTTTCGCCATGTATTCTCTTTCTCAATTGATCTGTCTGCTTCTTGTTTGAGTTGAACCCTTCTCATTACATGGCCAAAATGATGATTGTTTCTTCCTAATATTGGAAATTAGCTCTCTTTTTGCTTTGGCTTCTTTCAGAACATCTTCATTACTCTTCTTAGCTGTCCATGGTACTCTCAACATTCTTCTGTAAAACCACATTTCTACAGCCTCAAGTGATTTTCTTGTCTATTGCCCTATTGTCCCTGATTCACAACAATATGTTAAGACTAGCTCTACATAACATTTAAGAACTCTTTTTCTTGTTTCTATTGTCAAAAATGGATTGCACAGTATCTTCCTCATTTTTTGTAACAAGATATCTTTCTCTGCCAGGCCTTTAACCCGTCCAGCATTTTTTGTCGTTAGCCTTGTTGGCTGAGTGGGTAGTGCGCTCGCTACTGCAATCAGAATGGTCTTGACTCAACCCCCACATATGATGAATGTTTTTCCAACAAGACGGTTCATTGTTTTGATCTCAAAGTAATATTATAGTTCTAGTCATACACTGGTTACCGCGGGTATAAATAAAGATGTCATGTGGAAACTACATGGTTACCGCGGGTATAAATAAAGATGTCATGTGGAAACTACATGGTTACCGCGGGTATAAATAAAGATGTCATGTGGAAACTACATGGTTACCGCGGGTATAAATAAAGATGTCATGTGGAAACTACATGGTTACCGCGGGTATAAATAAAGATGTCATGTGGAAACTACATGGTTACCACGGGTATAAATAAAGATGTCATGTGGAAACTACATGGTTACCGCGGGTATAAATAAAGATGTCATGTGGAAACTACATGGTTACCGCGGGTATAAATAAAGATGTCATGTGGAAACTACATGGTTACCGCGGGTATAAATAAAGATGTCATGTGGAAACTACATGGTTACCACAGGTATAAATAAAGATGTCATGTGGAAACTACATGGTTACCACGGGTATAAATAAAGATGTCATGTGGAAACTACATGGTTACCACGGGTATAAATAAAGATGTCATGTGGAAACTACATTCCACTCATTCCCGAGATTAATATATTAATTGCTGTGGTTCAAATTCGTGAGACTCAATAAGAACAATACAACGTTGTGCTATCAATGCCAGGCCTCGACCCTAGATGCAAAATATATATGAAAAATAACCTCTACAGAGATGGAATGTGTTAGACGAATGACAGGAGACAGTCTGAGAGATAAGATCAGAAATGAAGAACTGAGAAAAAGGCTAGGAATAGCCCCCGCCATAGAATATATAAAGAAACAATAGAAAAAATGGTTTGACCTCGTGACAAGGCAGAGTGATCAAAACACAACACAACGAGCCTTCAATAAACGTTGCGAGAACACCAGACTCAAAGGCCGACCATGAAAATGATGGATTGACGGAATATTAGAAGCACTAGGAAACATAATATCAGCAAAGGTGAACAGAATAGAAAAAGACCACAAATTATATCTCCCCTCGACGCTTAAAAGCAAATGAGGAAGGAAAGCAGAAGAAAAATATAAATATTCTAGAATCTGCAGTTATTATGTTATTGATATTTTAGTCCAATATGTTTATCATCATCATGTGCCATACCGGTTGGAGTAGGTGATCATGTCCTTCCACAATCTTCTATCTACAGTGCATCGTATCAGTTCTGTTGTTGACTGTCTTCCATGCCATGACACCAAGCTATCCAGTATTTTCTCTCTTTGTCGTCCGCGATCTCTCTTTCCCTGTATTTTGCCAGTTGTAACCAAGTATTCCAACTTTCCTCTTCTCATGATGTGCCCGAAAAATGTTGATTGCTTCTTTCTGATGTTTTTTAAGAGCTTCCTTTTTGTGTTGGCCTCTTTGAGAACTTCCTCATTGGTCTTTCTAGCTGTCCAGGGAACTTTCAACATTCTTCTGAGAAATCCCATCTCTGCGGCCTCCAATAGTCTTTTCATTTATTTGTCTATAATATGTTTATGGGGTTAAATATTACAAAATGTAACTTTTTCTTACGTAAAATAATCATAACTTAACTATGTAACTTTTTCTTATGTAAAATAATCATAACTTAACTATGTAACTTTTTCTTATGTAAAATAATCATAACTTAACTATGTAACTTTTTCTTATGTAAAATAATCATAACATAACTATGTAACTTTTTCTTATGTAAAATAATCATAACTTAACTATGTAACTTTTTCTTATGTAAAATAACCATAACTTAACTATGTAACTTTTTCTTATGTAAAATAACCATAACATAACTATGTAACTTTTTCTTATGTAAAATAATCATAACTTAACTATGTAACTTTTTCTTATGTAAAATAACCATAACTTAACTATGTAACTTTTTCTTATGTAAAATAATCATAACTTAACTATGTAACTTTTTCTTATGTAAAATAATCATAACTTAACTACAAATCTGGTACCAATGTTCAGTTATATCTTCTCTGATGTAAAATAATCATAACTTAACTACAGATCTGGTACCAATGTTCAGTTATATCTTCTGTGATGTTCGTCTTTCAAGTACAAGGCATAACTATACGCAATCCATGTTTTATAGCTTAGAAAATTAACAAGACAACTACAATTTCACCAACAAACAGCTGTGACAGACATGGCTTCGGGGTTCACCCGGCCTCTAAAAATGGGAAGCAATTACTTTTTCTGGTAAAGTTGGGCGGTCAGACGTTGTATCGACCATATCACCTGTAAAATGGCATCATTATTAGGCACCGTGACGTAGGCGATCATCCTTCCACATGTCTCATTCCTTCATCATCATCATCATCAACATCATTATCATCATCATCATTATCATTATTATCATTATCATTATTATCATTATTAACATCATCATTGCGTGCCGTCTCCGCATCGAATGTTGGCTACCATGGAGCGCCATTCTGATATATATATATATATAGACTCCCTGTATATATGTTTACACTAGTCTCTCTGTTTCACTATATATGTTTGTATTCGTATCACTGTATGCCTATATATATTTGTATTAGTCCCTATAGGGAGCCGCGATAGCTCATTGGTTAGTGAATGGACAAGTGAAAAAGGACAAGAGTTAGGGTTCGATCCCAACCGACGGTTTCCGGGTTCACCCAGCCTTAAATGGGTACCGGATTTTTTCTGTGAAAGTAAAGCGGCACGGGCGTAATACCGACCACATTACCCCAAAAATAATGTGCTGAAGGTCTGTAAAATATAAGGTCACTAACTCCGTTTTCCCTATACGCCACTTGGCGTGACGGGGGCTCTTTACTTTTTTACTATTAGTCTCTATGTATGTTTATATATGCTTGAATTAGTCTCCCTTTATGTCTATATGTTTGTATTAGTCTCTCTGTCTATATGTTTGTATTAGTCTCTATGTATGTTTATATATGCTTGAATTATTCTCCCTTTATGTCTATATGTTTGTATTAGTCTCTATGTCTATATGTTTGCATTAGTGTCTTTGTCTATATGTTTGTATTAGTCTCTATGTCTATATGTTTGTATTAGTCTCTATGTCTATATGTTTGTATTAGTCTCTATGTCTATATGTTTGTATTAGTCTCTATGTCTATATGTTTGTATTAGTCTCTATGTCTATATGTTTGCATTAATTTCTCTGACTATATGTTTGCATTAATCTCTCTGTCTATATGTTTGTATTAGTTTCTATGTCTATATGTTTGCATTAATCTCTCCGTCTATATGTTTGCATTAGTCTCTATGTCTATATGTTTGCATTAATCTCTCTGTCTATATGTTTGCATTAATCTCTCTGTCTATATGTTTGCATTAGTCTCTATGTCTATATGTTTGCATTAATTTCTCTGACTATATGTTTGCATTAGTCTCTCTGTCTATATGTTAGCATTAGTCTTTCTGTCTATATGTTTTCATAAGTCTTTCTGTCTATATGTTAGCATTAGTCTTTCTGTCTATATGTTTGCATTAGTCTTTCTGTCTATATGTTAGCATTAGTCTCTCTGTCTATATGTTAGCATTAGTCTTTCTGTCTATATGTTAGCATAAGTCTTTCTGTCTATATGTTAGCATTAGTCTTTCTGACTATATGTTTGCATTAGTCTCTCCGTCTATATGTTTGTATTAGTCTCTCTGAATATATATGTTTGCATTAGTCTTTATGTCTATATGTTTGTATTAGTCTCTCTGTCTATAAGTTTGCATTAGTCTTTATGTCTATATGTTTGTATTAGTCTCTCTTTATGTCTATATGTTTGTGTTAGTCTCTCTGTGTATATGTTTGCATTAGTCTCTCTGTCTATATGTTTGTATTAGTCTCTGTCTATATGTTTGCATTAGTCTCTCAGTATGTTAATATGTTTGTATTAATCTCTCCGTATATCTAAATGTGTGCATTTTTCGCTCTATATGTCTATATGTTTGTACTAGTCTCCGTGTATGTTTATATATCTTCGTTTTAGTCTCTCTCTCTCTCTCATTCTCAATGTATGTTTCTATTTGTCTCTATATGTGCCTGTCTTAGTCTCATTGTATGTCTATAGATGTCCGTCTTAATCTCAGTGTATGTGTCTCTCTCATCATCATCATCGTGTGCCTTCTCCGCAACGAAGGTTGGCTACCATGGATCGCCATTCTACTCTGTTTCTTGTTTTGATGGTGCAGGCTGACATAGATTGACTTGACCATCTTTTGATGTTACTCGTCTATGTTAGTCTTGGTCTACCTCTGCCTCTTTTACCTGTATTTTCCCTTCCAATATTAACTTTTAGTAGGCTGTTGTGTCTTTTAACATGCCCCAAAAATTTCATTTGTCTTGTCTTAATTGTATTTAGTAGTTCTCTTTTTATTTTCAGTTGTTTTAAAACTTCATCGTTTGTTATCTTTTGTTTCCATCCAATTCTACCTATTCTTCTATAAATCCACATTTCAAAGGCTTCAATTTTCTGTTATGTTTTCTTGTCTAATGTCCATGTTTCTGCACTATACAGGAATATTGAGAAGATGTAACATTTTGCCATTCTTAGTTTCAGCCCTGTTGATATTTGTTTTGTTGTTAGTGTATTTTGCATGGCATTAAAATTACTTTTTGCCATACCTATTCTTTTGTTTATTTCAGTTTTACATTTTCCATCATTGGTTATAGTATGTCCCAGGTAGTTGTATCTCTGGACTGTCTCCAGATGTACTCCTCGTAAGCACAATAATAATTTGGAAAGCTTTGCCCAGTGATGATGTGTCCCATACATACATACAAGTACATACATATATATACATATGGTATGTACACTATATATACACACATACACACACACATAGGTGCACATACATAAATGTTTACATATGCATACATACACAAACATGTACATACATGTATGCATATACATACATACACATACATACAAGCTCATACATGCATGCACATCCATACATGCACACATACAAGTACATACACACACATACATACATATACATACAAGTATATATATATATATACATGCACAAACATACATGCACATACATACAAGTACATACATACATATACATACATACACATACACACAATCACATACATAGAAGTACATACATACAGGCACATACATACAAGCACATACATACACGCATACACATACATGCACATACCTTTGACATACATGCACATACTTTGACGTACACACATACATGCACATACTTTGACGTACACACATACATGCACATAATTTGACGTACACACATACATGCACATACTTTGACGTACACACATACAGGCACATACAATGCTTGTTTTATAATGGCTGCGTAAATCTGCATAGACATACGACAACATATGGTTGAGTTCTCACCACGTACGGTTACGTTAACAGTAACTCGAGGTGCATCGACTGTGTGTCTTTATGTCAGATTTAGAAACAAGAACATGACCGAGAACTGCCAGAGAACACGTTCGTGGGGGCTACGGGGGTCCCCCATAGTGAGAGTAGAAAAGAATAGAGTTACTGTTACCTGCTGCGCTTGTTGAAAAAGGCGACTAAGGAGGTTTGGAACTGTCGTCTATGTAGTGGAGTAGGATATGCACGGAGCGACTTTGTCAACAGAACTTATCAGTGCATTGCGGGAAATGCTGTGAGAAGTGGTGGAGCGGATATGGGGAGTTCGTAACTGCAATAATACTGGCTCTATGGATATAATAGAAGCCCGGAGAACAGGGACAGAAAGCAGACAAAGACAGAAGGTAAGGAGAAAGCATAAGTGAGTTTACAGTGTTAGTGTTCATTGAATCTGAGTGCAGGTGGGAAAGATCATCATCAAGTACTGTGCCTGCTGGCGTAGGCGATCATGTCTCTCCACAACTTTCGATCTCGACAGTTATTTATCATATCCGTTGTTGACTTTCTGCCAAACCATTCTCTTAATCTATCTGGTATCTTTTCTTTTTTGCTTCCCTCTATCTCTTCGTCCCTCAATTTTCCCAGTTGTTACAATATATTCCAGTTGTTCTCTTCTCATTACATGGCTAAAAATAACGATTGTTATTTCATAATATTGGAAACTAGCTCTCTTTTTGCTTTGGCCTCTTCCAGAACGTTTTTTCATTGTTCTTCTTAGCTGTCAATGGTATTCTCAACATTCTTCTGTAAAACCGCATTTCTGCAATCTCCAGTGATTTTATTGTCGGTTGTTATATTGTCCATGATTCACATTCATATGTTAAGACTGGCTCTACATAGCATTTAAGAACTCTTTTTCTTGTTTTTATTGTCAAAAATGGATTGCACAGTATCGTTCCAATTTTTTTTTTTTTTTTAGAAAGCTGCTTTTGCTTGAGCCGTTCTGCATCTTACCTCTGTTGTACATCTACCATCTGAGGTTAACATTTTGTTCCCAGATATTTAATTCAACAGTGTGAAAGATAGAAAGACGGATTGTTTTTGCTTGTAGATGTTTGCCATGTAAACAGCTAAGGGATAAATGAAAGGAGGGAAAAAAATAGATATAAAGACTATCATCATGGCAATCCCATAGGTAGTCAGTCGATTTCAGCAAGTAATTATATATTTTTTTTGGTTAAGAGTTCGCGTGATATCTACTTTTTTCTTCTCCATCTTTGAGAATTCTTTAAATAGATTAGATCTATACTGTTTTGCTGTTTGTAGTAAACTATGATTTCTGAGTCCTTCGGCCCAGTACATCCGACTTCAGAAAAGCATTTTTTTAGTTACCGAGTTTTCCTTCCTCTACTAGTTTGGCCAGATCTTAGCCATCTATTTACAAAGGCGTCGGGCTGACAGGAAATCCCCTGGATAACTCACAACAGCGTAACGTGTCCATGTTTGCGAGCAGGGGTGGTTGTGGGAGAGTGACGTCAGCCGGTTACAGCTGGAAACGCCATGCTAGATGTAGGGTTATCGGTTTTATTTTTTACCCGCGAGCCTTTGTACATCTATAGTTAGCTATGGTCAGACTATAGTTTACTCTAGATAGACCCTAAACACAGAAAACAAAGTTCTGGTTCTCGCCCTTTTGTGGCCTTACTCATTGTCAACTGATGTTGTTGTAACGTTTCTTTGATGTTGTCTGTCCATCTTACTCTGGGTCTGCCTCTTATCCTTTATCCTCATTTAATATATGTTTTGTATGATAAGGAAACACACGACATTCTTTCTTGATGAACAAATCAGTTTATTTGTTGTTTCTGTATGTAGCTTAGGATTGGTTCAATGTCTACTCTTTCTCTTATAATATCATTTCTGATTCTGTCTTTACTGGTCACCCCAAGCGCTTTTCTCGACATCGCGTCTCTGTTTTACATAGAAAGTATTCAGTAACTGCAACAATCTCAATTCCTCTTCCACGCTCCTCTCTCCAATGGATCCACCCCTGACTGGAGCCGAGATCTGCTATTCTGATAATTGTTGTGGTAATCAATATTTTCCTGAAAGTTCCCCTGTTTTAGATGTTGGTAATCACCCACCCCCCCCCCCCCCCACACCCCCCCCCCCCCCAATATATTTTAATGATAATAAGCCGAATGCAAATTGAAAGGGTTTACAGCACAAGTTTAAAAAAAAAAATCAATTTATTTGCAATATTGGATGGGAATCAAAGACCGAACTTCACATACAAATTCAAAGCCGTTGATCAGGGGGTGTCCTTTTTTTGCGAACTATTTGCTTGGTGTGGGAATGAAACCTTTGAAATCATGCGCCGAGCAAAAATAGTTCCATATAAGAATAGCCATAGACATATTCACCGGATCGATTTTGATCATTTCTATACAGATCGGTGATTAAATCTGAAAAGGTACGGGCAATTGAAAGTAATTATTAATCCTGGGTTTGATATTCAGCTGGGGGTGATAGGGGTGGTGTTGCATTTACAATTTGGCCAAGTTTTTTTGTGATTATGTTGACCTCGGTATAAGATTTGAGTGCTGCTACAATGGACAAAAGAGAATTGGGTCGGTCTATACCAAATACGAGCATGTTCTCTCATACATTTTTTTGGTTGTTAATCCTTCGATGAAAAGCAATAATGTTCTCCATTTTTTTTTTTTTTGTTTGCTTTTCTTTTTGTTCTTTTCCCTCTGTTGCATGATAAATAAATTGAAGAATGTTGTGTCGTCTTAAGAGATTTGGCCTTATGAGGGGGGAGGAGGGTGTTTGAGTGAGAGAGAGAGAGAGAGAGAGAGAGGGGGAGGGGGTGGGGGCCCTTGGGTAAGTAGTAGTAAAGTACCCCCGTCACGCCAAGTGGCGTATAGGAAATATGGTGTTAGTGACCATACATTTTACAGACCTCCAGCACATGATTTTTGGTGTAATGTGGCCGGTATTACGCCCGTGCCGCTTTACTTTCCCAGAAAAAAATCCGGTACCCATTAACGGCTGGGTGAACCCGGAAACCGTCGGTTGGGATCGAACCCTACCTCTTGTCCTTTGTAGTCCAGTTCACTAACCACTGAACTATCGTGGCTCCCCCCCCCGCCCTTTTGGAAAGGGTTAAATATAATTAAATCTCACAATAATTTAGGGGGTGGGGGTGGGGTTTAGCTCACAACAGGCAGGACTATTTCAGTAAAATAATTGATAATTTTAGACTGGGGGGGAAGAGTGGGTGTGGGAGGGGGGAGTTGGGAGAGACATACATAGAAGGGGAAATGCAAGTATTACCATATTATAGAGTGGCGGAAGAACTAGCAAAATGCAGGTATTACCATATTATAGAGTGACGGAAGAACTGCCAAAATGCAGGTATTACCATATTATAGAGTGAGGGAACAACTAGCGAAATGCAGGTATTACCATATTATAGAGTGAGGGAACAACTAGCGAAATGCAGGTATTACCATATTATAGAGTGATGGAACAACTAGCGAAATGCAGGTTTTACCATATTATAGAGTGATGGAACAACTAGCGAAATGCAGGTTTTACCATATTATAGAGTGAGGGAACAACTAGCGAAATGCAGGTATTACCATATTATAGAGTGAGGGAACAACTAGCGAAGTGCAGGTATTACCATATTATAGAGTGAGGGAACAACTAGCGAAGTGCAGGTATTACCATATTATAGAGTGAGGGAACAACTAGCGAAGTGCAGGTATTACCATATTATAGAGTGAGGGAACAACTAGCGAAGTGCAGGTATTACAAGATAGTAAAATAATGAATGCTAGCATAAATAATAGCAATTGCTACATTTTAGTTTGCAGTGACTGCTAGCAAAACAGTGGTTATCATAGTTTTTTTAATTGGAGGAACAACTAAGAAAAATAGGAACTTTAAACCTATTCGATACTTCAGGGCGGCTAATAACAGTGGTAACCACATTGGAGATTGAAGGAACAGCTAGGAAATAGAAACAGCGGTTAACCGCGTTGGAGATTGAAGGAACAGCTAGGAAATAGAAACAGCGGTTAACCGCGTTGGAGATTGAAGGAACAGCTAGGAAATAGAAACAGCGGTTAACCGCATTGGAGATTGAAGGAACAGCTAGGAAATAGAAATAGCGGTTAACCGCATTGGAGATTGAAGGAACAGCTAGGAAATAGAAATAGCGGTTAACCACATTGGAGATTGAAGGAACAGCTAGGAAACAGAAATAGCGGTTAACCGCATTGGAGATTGAAGGAACAGCTAGGAAATAGAAACAGCGGTTACCGCGTTGGAGGTTGAAGGAACAGCTAGGAAATAGAAATAGCGGTTAACCGCATTGGAGATTGAAGGAACAGCTAGGAAATAGAAACAGCGGTTACCGCGTTGGAGGTTGAAGGAACAGCTAGGAAATAGAAATAGCGGTTAACCGCATTGGAGATTGAAGGAACAGCTAGGAAATAGAAACAGCGGTTACCGCGTTGGAGGTTGAAGGAACAGCTAGGAAATAGTAATAGCGGTTAACCGCATTGGAGATTGAAGGAACAGCTAGGAAATAGAAACAGCGGTTACCGCGTTGGAGATTGAAGGAACAGCTAGAAAATAGAAACAGCGGTTACCGCGTTGGAGATTGAAGGAACAGCTAGGAAATAGAAACAGCGATTACCGCGTTGGAGATTGAAGGAACAGCTAGGAAATAGAAACAGCGGTTACCACATTCTGGACTGGAGTACATCAACGATTGCTACATTCGAGAGAAAGGATAACAGTTCGTACTCTCTTCTAGATTTGTGCAACAACCAGATGTGAATACAAGAAGAGAGGCAACAACAGTGGCATTTATAACAATCACTTTTTTGATGGTGAAAAGGTCAAGATGTTAACAAAAGGAGATTGGTTGTGTGACGTAATTAACAAGATGTTAACACAAAGCGATTGGTTCTATGACGTAATTACCAAGATGTGAACACAAGGAGATTGATAGTATGACGTAATTAATAAGATGTTAACACAAAGAGATTGGTTCTATGACGTAATAACCAAGATGTGAACACAAGGAGATTGACTACTCGACGATCTATGGTTATGGTTATGGTTATGTTTATGGAAGGCCCCGGTATCACTGCAAACGAATTAAAATCCATAATTGCTCAACCGCCCGTGCCAGTGGAATCATCCGAATTACTATCTCATCTCCCAAACAAAGAAAGGTAGCTGTAGTCCCCAACATAGCAGTCTCAGCACACGTCAAAAAACATAATGCGAAACCGCACAGAAAGTGAACACAGCCATGTTTTCTCCATCATACGATATCATCTTCCATCGTAAACAATCGGAATATCGAAACACGATCAAAACAGATGGAACGCACAGCTGACGATGTAATCACCAAGATGTTAACACAAGGAGATTGACTACTTGACGATATAATCACCAAGATGTGAACACAAGGAGATTGACTACATGACGATGTAATCACCAAGATGTTAACACAAGGAGATTGACTACTTGACGATGTAATCACCAAGATGTTAACACAAGGAGATTGACTACTTGACGATGTAATCACCAAGATGTTAACACAAGGAGATTGACTACTTGACGATGTAATCACCAAGATGTTAACACAAGGAGATTGACTACTGACGATGTAATCACCAAGATGTTAACACAAGGAGATTGACTACTTGACGATGTAATCACCAAGATGTGAACACAAGGAGATTGACTACTTGACGATGTAATCACCAAGATGTTAACACAAGGAGATTGACTACTTGACGATGTAATCACCAAGATGTTAACACAAGGAGATTGACTACTTGACGATGTAATCCAAGATGTTAACACAAGGAGATTGACTACTTGACGATGTAATCACCAAGATGTTAACACAAGGAGATTGACTACTTGACGATATAATCACCAAGATGTGAACACAAGGAGATTGACTACTTGACGATGTAATCACCAAGATGTGAACACAAGGAGATTGACTACTTGACGATGTAATCACCAAGATGTTAACACAAGGAGATTGACTACTTGACGATGTAATCACCAAGATGTTAACACAAGGAGATTGACTACTTGACGATGTAATCACCAAGATGTGAACACAAGGAGATTGACTACTTGACGATGTAATCACCAAGATGTTAACACAAGGAGATTGACTACTTGACGATGTAATCACCAAGATGTTAACACAAGGAGATTGACTACTTGACGATGTTCTCACCAAGATGTTAACACAAGGAGATGGCAGGAGTAAGAACCTGCATATTAAAAACCATGGTAGAAGTGGACCCAACCTAGAAACTTGCCCAAATCATCAATTAAATAATCTGCTCTAAAAACAGGAATATGTCCAGGCTATCAACAAACGCAGCCAGATCAGTGCCAACAGTCAGTGGGTATTTGAACCAGTCCTGAAATATGGAACCTAATTATGGATAATCAGTCATCAAGTGTCCTGCCGTGTATCATTAAACATAATTCTTACAGTCAGATTAAAATAATCACCGATATATTTGTATGTACACATTTTTAGTTCTCTGAAATTAGCTAATTTGTACTTTCTTTTTCTTTCGTGATTGTTTCGACACGTTTATTTGCTTGATATCGATGCCATCGTCATACCAATTTCCATCATTTCTCTTTTCTCTTATTCTTATCTTCTTCATTTTTGTCGTTTACCTCTTCCTAGTCGAATTTTATTGTGCTCAACTTTTTTTCTTTCATTTTTCTATTTTTATTTTTTGCTTTTTTTCTCCCCCTCTTCTTCTACTTCGTTCCTTCTTTTCCACCTGGGTCTTCGTTTCTTTATCCTCCTCTTCCCTGTCATCTTTTATTTATCTTTTTTCTTTCCTTCTTCATTGCCTATTCTATCTCTATTCTTCACGTTCCTCAACCTCTTCTTTTTCCCCCTCATCCTTCGCCACTTCTTCTACCTCTTCTCCTCCTATCCTCATACTTCTTCATATCATCATCCCCTTTTTAACCCGCTTCTTCCTCTCATTTTCTCCCTCCTGCTCATCTACTTTTTAAAATCATCATCTCCATCATCTTCTCATCCTTGACCTCTTCTTTTCTTTTCCTTTCATCAATATAGTGCCGAGCATATTAATTAATGCCTTCCAGGCATGTCGTAAGAGGCGACTAAGGAGATTGATCGATGGCTTGACAAGCTGTCATTGTGAAAAGTATTGTTGTGGAAACAGAGCCATAGATTTTAGAAATCTCTGCAATATGTGCCATTTTTGCACGCAAGGTTTCTGTTTTTGAGATTGTGGCTCTGCCCTATGTGCCGTCTTCGGCTCGAAAGGACGATAGATAGATAGATAGATAGATAGATAGATAGATAGATAGATAGGTAGGTAGGTAGGTAGGTAGGTAGATAGATAGATAGATAGATAGGTAGGTAGGTAGGTAGGTAGGTAGGTAGGTAGATAGATAGATAGATAGATAGATAGATAGATAGATAGATAGATAGATAGATAGATAGATAGATAGATAGATAGATAGATAGATAGATAGGTAGGTAGGTAGGTAGGTAGGTAGGTAGGTAGGTAGGTAGATATGTAGGTAGGTAGGTAGGTAGGTAGATAGATAGATAGATAGATAGATAGATAGATAGATAGATAGATAGATAGATAGATAGATAGATAGATAGATAGATAGATAGATAGATAGATAGATAGATAGATAGGTAGGTAGGTATGTATGTAGGTAGGTAGGTAGGTAGGTAGGTAGATTGGTTGGTAGGTAGGTAGGTAGGTAGGTAGGTAAGTAGGTAGGTAGGTAGGTAGGTAGGTAGGTAGGTAGGTAGGTAGGTAGGTAGGTAGGTAGGTAGGTAGGTAGGTAGGTAGGTAGGTAGGTAGGTAGGTAGGTAGGTATTAATGTGGACATACAATAATATCAAATCTGCTTCATTTTTGACTTGATTCATTGTTTAATTATCAAGCCTGACTCATGTTTCTCTCATATTCTAAAATTAATTACTTTCATAAAATTTAATATTTGTGTATTATTTTTGTTATATCAGTTTCCCAGATAAAGTAGGTGCCTTTCTCCTGTTTTGTTTCAAAAATGTTCCATCAATTTCTCTGAAAATAATTGCCTGATTTGTTGGAAGCGACCATAGTTTTTATTTTGTTCAAAGTCGTATACAACATAATACTCTATGTATGTGCATCGGTCAGCATGCTCAGAGAAATAGCGGGGCGACGGGAGAGGGCTTGCCTTCTACCTGTTCAGTAGCAAATCGGTAGGCCGTCTCGCTCGGCTGCGTGATAAAGACGATTTAGTATCTTACGTGACAGCGTTCGGCGAGGAGTTGATTACAGGAGAAGGTAAATGGATTAGTATCTTACGGGTGGGTGTGTATTCAAAGCCGCACGGGGCGGCGTGCTAATTTGTAAATTTAAAAAAATTAACGCATACATTAGATATAGAAAGTTAAAGAGAATAGACGGGAGTTAAGGTTAAGGACAGAAAGGAAACGTATGCATTAAGTTTAGAGTATAACTATATCGAATTAAATGTATCAAACATCGATTTCTCTACGTTTCTTTTTTTTTTCTCTCATACTTATGTTTATATACCAACGTTTAAATGTTATGTAGAGCCAGTCTTAACATATAGATATGAATCATTGACAATATGAAAACAGACAAGAAAATCACTGGAGACTGTAGAAATGTGGTTTTACAGAAGAATGTTGAGAATACCATGGACAGTTAAGAAGAGTAATGAAAACGTTCTGAAAGAGGCCAGAGCAAAAAGAGAGCTAATTTCCAATGTTATGAAGAAACAATTATTATTTGTTTGGCCATGTAATGAGAAGGGAACAGCTGGAATATATTGTAACAACTGGGAAAATTGAAGGGCGGAGAGATATAGGGACGCAAAGAGAAAAGATACCAGACAGCTTAAGAGAATGGCTTGGCAGAAGGTCAACAACAGAAGTGATAAATAATTGTCGAGATCGAAAGTTGTGGAGAGACATGATCACCTATGATATAAGGTAACTGAAGAAGCTAGTGATGATGATCAACAACCTAGGTAAAGGGTTTTCTATAGCAGATATTGTGAAAGGAAAGTGAGCTTCACTTCATTTGGAGGCTAGAGGCTGTTGGCTGGAGGCTAGAGGCTGTTGGCTGGAGGCTAGAGGCTGTTGGCTGGAGGCTAGAGGCTGTTAGCTGGAGGCTAGAGGCTGTTGGCTGGAGGCTGTTGGCTGGAGGCTGTTGGCTGGAGGCTGTTGGCTGGAGGCTAGAGGCTGTTGGCTGGAGGCTGTTGGCTGGAGGCTAGAGGCTGTTGGCTGGAGGCTAGAGGCTAGAGGCTGTTGGCTGGAGGCTAGAGGCTGTTGCCTGCAGGCTAGAGGCTGTTGGCTGGAAGCTAGAGGCTGTTGGCTGGAGGCTAGAGGCTTTTGGCTGGAGGCTGTTGGCTGGAGGCTAGAATCTGTTGGCTGGAGGCTAGAGGCTGTTGGCTGGAGGCTGTTGGGTGGAGGCTGGAGGCGGTTGGCTGGAGGCTAGAGGCTGTTGGCTGGAGGCTAGAATCTGTTGGCTGGAGGCTAGAGGCTGTTGGCTGGAGGCTAGAGGCTGTTGGCTGGAGGCTGTTGGCTGGAGGCTAGAGGCTGTTGGCTGGTGGCTGTTGGCTGGAGGCTAGAGGCTGTTGGCTGGAGGCTGTTGGCTGTTGGCTGGAGGCTAGAGGCTGTTGGATGGAGGCTGTTGGCTGGAGGCTAGAGGCTGTTGGCTGGAGGCTGTTGGCTGGAGGCTAGAGGCTGTTGGCTGGAGGCTGTTGGCTGGAGGCTAGAGGCTGTTGGCTGGAGGCTGTTGGCTGGAGGCTAGAATCTGTTGGCTGGAGGCTGTTGGCTGGAGGCTAGAGGCTGTTGGCTGGAGGCTGTTGGCTGGAGGCTGTTGGCTGGAGGCTAGAGGCTGTTGGCTGGAGGCTAGAGGCTGTTGGCTGGAGGCTAGAGGCTGTTGGCTGGAGGCTAGAGGCTGTTGGCTGTTGGCTGTTGGCTGGAGGCTAGAGGCTGTTGGCTGGAGGCTAGAGGCTGTTGGCTGGTAGGTCAGTCTGTGTTTGAACCACGTTCATTTTATCACTAATGTAGTATTCTAACTACCGCACCATTTGTTTGTTTTTAACTGAGATTTATCACCTTCTTCTTGGCATCGCACTACCTGTTCACTGTGTCGTTTATGTTTTACTAGACCACAGTTGGACATTTAAAAATTACGGTGACAACTACATTATTGTAGCAGCCGACACCGAGGTCTAAGAGTGGTGGTGAGAAGCACCGAGCCTTGATGAGGGCTGGCTCCAAATGAATGTGGGTCAGTGGTGTTCTCTGTCCAGTTTATGACATACTTTTTGCTTTGAGATTTCATCTTCAGACACCTTGGCTGTCAAATGGCTATCGATAACTTGTAAACAGGAGTACGTTCAAGATGCAACAAAGCTTGTCAAATCAGACAGATATACCACTATTGTTCAACAAGGAAATAACTCTAGAGGTAAAACGGGCACTCTACAATACAATCTTCATCCCAACAAATGCACGTCCTGGACCCTAGATGCAAGAACAATAAGAAAAATAACCCCTACTGAGATTAAATGTGTTAGACGAATGACAGGAAACAGTCTGAGAGATAAGAACAGAAATAAAGAACTGAGAAAAAAGCTAGGAATAGCCCCCGCCATGGAATACATAAAAAAAACAACAGATAAAATGATTTGGTCACGTGATAACATAGAAAGATCAAGACACAACGAGCCTCTAAAAACAATGCGAGAACACCACATCCAATGGCCGACCACGAAAAAAGATGGATTGATGGAATATTAGAAACACTAGGAAACATAACAGCAACAGATGCCAACAAAAGAGCAAAAAATGGATTGATGGGGAATATTAGAAACATTAGGAAACATAACAGCAACAGAGGCCAACAGAAGAGCAAAAGATGGATTGATGGAATATTAGAAACACTAGGAAACATAACAGCAACAGAGGCCTACACAAGAGCAAAAGACCACAAACTATACCTACTCTCTACGTTGAAAGGCAAACGAGGAAGAAAATAAGATTAATTCCACTTTTTTGCAGTTTTTCCTGTAATCATTTCTGCACTGATTGTTTCACTTCAGCTGAATATTACTTCCTGTCATCTGTTTTTATTTTTCAAAAAAAGTTCGCTCGTATGACGTAATTAAACCTGCCTATTCTGTGGCAGGGACTATCTAAAGTGTTGAGCCCTTGATACCCACAAGCATGTGATATGTTGCACGCGAACTTAGAACGCGAAACCCTCATATCAATCTTCAGGTTGATATGGTCTGCACGTTATGATGATAACTATGTTATCGTCGTGTTTTTCTGGAGACTAATTTTACTGTACTTGTTATGTGGTGGAAATAGCCATGCTACAAATACAAGAGAGGCCAGATTGGATAAGCAAACACGGGAGAAGGTTATTGCACAATATTTATTAGCTGGCCCCAGTAATTTCGAGCTAAAGGCAGGGTCTATGTACTCGATTAATATGGCGTGAGAATGGGACAAAAACTGGCAGATCCAGGCTTCCCAATGGTCTGATGCTCACAGAGTGCATTTACCATCAACATGTTGCCATTTACGATTTATTGGTCCTTGTGCTTCAGCTTTCATCCAGCTTCATAAAATATAGGCAAAAAAAAAACCCCATAAAAATAGGCACCAAGATTATTTAATACAAATGTGAAGGGCCTGGGGTGAGGCCCCTTTCATGGGAGGCTCCACTAGGCCCTTGTATGGAGACCAGAAGGTAAAAGAAATTGAGGAAGACCGGAAGAAGCTCTGTGTTGAACCATCATTAAAGAGAGCGCAGCTATGGGTCTCAGAAACATCCAGTACTAAAACAGTTTATGGCAGACTGTCAGACATGGGAACCCAGGACTTCTGTCATGTGCACCGTATTCGGTCTAAACGGATAATCAATCAATCAATCAATCAATCAATCAATCAATCAATCAATCAATCAATCAATCAATCAATCAATCAATCAATTAATTAATTAATCAATCAACATATCAATCAATCAATCAATTAATTAATTAATCAATAGATCAATCAATCAATCAATCAATCAATCAATCAATTAATTAATTAATCAATCAATAGATCAATCAATCAATTAATTAATTAATTAATTAATCAATAGATCAATCAATCAATCAATTAATTAATTAATTAATCAATAGATCAATCAATCAATCAATTAATTGATCAATCCATTAATCAATCAATCAATTAATTAATTAATTAATTAATCAATAAATTAATCAAACAAACAAACAATTAAAACAAAAGTAAAGACAGTCCTCTTATATGTTTCAGAGGCATGGATCGTAAATAAAATTACAGCTAAAATACAATTATAAACATCTGTCAGGAAATGTTTTGGGACAATTCTGAACATCAGATGGTATGACAAGTTCAGATGGTATGGCAAGATCAGATGGTATGACAAGATCAGATGGTATGGCAAGATCAGATGTATGACAAGATCAGATGGTTTGACAATATCAGATGGTATGACAACATTCGATGGTATGACTAGATCAGATGGTATGACTAGATCAGATGGTATGACTAGATCAGATGGTATGACAACATCAGATGGTATGACTAGATCAGATGGTATGACAAGATCAGATGGTATGACATCAGATAGTATGACTCGATCAGACGTTATGACAACATCAGATGGTTTGACATCATCAGATGGTATGACTAGATCAGATGGTATGACTAGATCAGACGGTATGACTGGATTAGACGGTATGACAACATCAGGTGGTATGACTAGATCAGATGTTATGACAACATCAGATGGTATGACAACATCAAATGGTATGACTAGATCAGATGGTATGACAACATCAGATGGTATGACAACATCAGATAGTATGACAACATCAGAAATGAAGATGTCTGGGGAAGACGAAAACAAGGGTCAATCGAGCAAGATTCTGACTAAAAAATGGAGGTGGATTGGTCACACATTAAGAAAACCTGATGGCAACATAGGCGCTGTCATGGAACCTACAGGGGTAGAAAATGTCAGGAAGTTACGGGAATACATGAAGAAGAGAAGTTCATTAAGAAATCTGTAAGAGTATTGGCTAAGACTGGAGAGAAGTAGAGAAAATGTCCAAGAATAGGGATGTATGGAGAGATCTTGTCTTGTGGTCTAGACTGGAGAGAAGTAGAGAAAATGTCCAAGAATAGGGATGGTTGAGGGACCTTGTCTATGGTCTAGACTGGAGAGAAGTAGAGAAAATGTCCAAGAATAGGGATGGTTGAGGGACCTTGTCTATGGTCTAGACTGGAGAGAAGTAGAGAAAATGTCCAAGAATAGGGATGGTTGAGGGACCTTGTCTATGGTCTAGACTGGAGAGAAGTAGAGAAAATGTCCAAGAATAGGGATGGTTGGAGGAACCTTGTCTATGGTCTAGACTGGAGAGAAGTAGAGAAAATGTCCAAGAATAGGGATGGTTGGAGGAACCTTGTCTTTGGTCTAGACTGGAGAGAAGTAGAGAAAATGTCCAAGAATAGGGATGGTTGGAGGAACCTTGTCTTTGGTCTAGACTGGAGAGAAGTAGAGAAAATGTCCAAGAATAGGGATGGTTGGAGGAACCTTGTCTATGGTCTAGACTGGAGAGAAGTAGAGAAAATGTCCAAGAATAGGGATGGTTGAGGGACCTTGTCTGTGGTCTAGACTGGAGAAAAGTAGAGAAAATGTCCAAGAATAGGGATGGATGGAGAGATCTTGTCTATGGCCTAGACTGGAGAGAAGTAGAGAAAATGTCCAAGAATAGGGATGGATGGAGAGATCTTGTCTGTGGTCTAGACTGGAGAGAAGTAGAGAAAATGTCCAAGAATAGGGATGGATGGAGAGATCTTGTCTATGGCCTAGACTGGAGAGAAGTAGAGAAAATGTCCAAGAATAGGGATGGTTGAGGGACCTTGTCTGTGGTCTAGACTGGAGAGAAGTAGAGAAAATGTCCAAGAATAGGGATGGATGGAGAGATCTTGTCTATGGCCTAGACTGGAGAGAGGTAGAGAAAATGTCTAAGAATATAAATGAATGGAGAGACCTTGTCTGTGGTCTAGACTGGAGAGAAGTAGAGAAAATGTTCAAGTATAGGGATGGATGGAGAGACCTTTCTTTGTGGCCTAGACTGGAGAGAAGCTGAGAAAATGTTCAAGTATAGGGATGGATGGAGAGACCTTGTCTGTTGTCTATGCTCAAAGAGAGACCTTGTCTGTTGTCTATGCTCAAAGAGAGACATTGTCTGTTGTCTATGCTCAAAGAGAGACCTTGTCTGTTGTCTATGCTCAAAGAGAGACCTTGTCTGTTGTCTATGCTCAAACAGAGAACTTGTCTGTTGTCTATGCTCAAAGAGAGACCTTGTCTGTTGTCTATGCTCAAAGAGAGACCTTGTCTGTTGTCTATGCTCAAAGAGAGACCTTGTCTGTTGTCTATGCTCAAAGAGAGACATTGTCTGTTGTCTATGCTCAAAGAGAGACCTTGTCTGTTGTCTATGCTCAAAGAGAGACCTTGTCTGTTGTCTATGCTCAAAGAGAGACCTTGTCTGTTGTCTATGCTCAAAGAGAGACCTTGTCTGTTGTCTATGCTCAAAGAGAGACCTTGTCTGTTGTCTATGCTCAAACAGAGAACTTGTCTGTTGTCTATGCTCAAAGAGAGACCTTGTCTGTTGTCTATGCTCAAACAGAGACCTTGTCTGTTGTCTATGCTCAAAGAGAGACCTTGTCTGTTGTCTATGCTCAAACAGAGACCTTGTCTGTTGTCTATGCTCAAAGAGAGACCTTGTCTGTTGTCTATGCTCAAACAGAGACCTTGTCTGTTGTCTATGCTCAAACAGAGAACTTGTCTGTTGTCTATGCTCAAAGAGAGACCTTGTCTGTTGTCTATGCTCAAAGAGAGACCTTGTCTGTTGTCTATGCTCAAAGAGAGACCTTGTCTGTTGTCTATGCTCAAAGAGAGACCTTGTCTGTTGTCTATGCTCAAATAATTAGTTTATAACTAGTAGATATCCTCTTTCTCATCCGACGTGACGTTTTGCTTACCAGCTTCCTCTATATTGTCGTCCCTTACTTCATTACTTCTCTTTACAGATATCTCACATTGTAACAAAATCGGGTCATATGTCATTTTCTGGAGAATGAACAAATCATTCTACTTGCTCTCTCTGTGTATCTTCTTCTACCTTTTAGCTCCCAGTGGAGCATAGGTCTTCAACAAACACTTTCCAAGTCGTTCTGTTTTTTGCAATTCTTTTAAGATCATTCCATGTCTTCCCCATCATCTTCATCTCTGCTTCAATCTGTCTTCTCCAAGAATTCCTTTTCTTCCTCTTTGTCTTTTCCCCTGGGGATTCCAAAAAAGGGCCTGTTGTGTAATACTCTCAGTTGGTTTCCGTAGTGTGTGTCCTATCCATCGCCATCGTCTTCGCTGTATTTCTTTATCCACTGGTATTTGACCGGTACATTTCCATAATTCCACGTTTGTGACTTTGTCCTGCCATTTCCATCCCTTTATTCTGCGCAAGCATCCATTAATGAAAGTCTGTACCTTCGTGATTGTCAATTTTGTTATTCTCCATTCTACTTGCTCTCTCTGTGTATAGATGAGGTATTTTGCTCCATAACGAATTCACCACTAATGGTCACATTGCTATGTCTTTTCTGACCTATCACTTTGCTATTTCTGTTCTGGTCTACCACATTTTTATTTCTTATGATTGTAGTTAATGGAAGGAAGATGTATCACTACAAACGAATTAAAATCTATAATTGCTCAACCGCCCGTTCTAGCTGAATAATCTGAATTAAAACTCATTTCATTGGATGATACAAACAAATAAATGCAACTGCAGTCCCCATCATAGCAGGGACAGCATACGCCAAAAAAAAACATAAGACGAAGCGGCATCGAAAGTGAACGCAGCTGAACTGATCTTCGTCATGCGATATCATCATTCGTCGTTGGAATATTGAAATACGATCCGGATGAAAAACACAGCTCACTGTGTGCACAGAGCACTAACTCAGTAGCTCCTGCAGTAAGCCGGACTTGGAATATGTGGAAACTGCAACAAGGAACACTTTTCAGACTGGGCCTCAACGGTTCCTGCCGCCTATCTCCCATAGGAAGTTCTTCTATTTCTTTTCTGACTTATCACATTTCTATCTTTGTCTTTGTGTGGCTTCTTTCGAAATGAAGTTTGTCTGTTGTAAATGTCATTATAAGAATATTTTGGTAGTTTCACAATTCTGTATGTCTAGTTTGGGTTTTGCATTAAAGAAAATGAAAAACGTCGTATGCAACAAGTCTATATCAATAGAAGTGAGAAAGCGAGTTCATCGGTCCTATATAGAACTAATTCTGACCTATGGAAGCCAATCATGGACAGTAGACATACAAATGAAAAGACGATTAGTGGCCTCAGAGATGAGATTTCTCAGAAGAATGTTGAAGGTTACCTGGATAGCTAAAAAGACCAATGAGGGCATTCTCAAATGGGTCAAAAAATAGAAGGGAGCTCCTAAAATATAACAGAAAGAAACATTTTTTCGGGCACAGCATGAGAAAAGGAACGTTAGAATACTTGGTTACAACTGAAAAAATAGAGGGAAAGAGATATCGCTGATGACAAAAAGAGAAGATACTAGATATGTTAATCTCATTGGCATGGTAAACAGTCACTAACAGAGTTGAAACGATGCACTGTGGGTAGAAGATTGTAGAAGGACATGATCCGGTATAGCACATAATGATGATTTTGGGTGGTCTAGAGATGATGCGTTGGCATACACAAATGTATAGTTTAAATTATGTGAAGTAAATAATACGTATAGTTTAGCTATTGACGTCTAGACTAGAACGGAAAAAAAACACTAAAGAATACACAGTGATAAGATGTTCACTAACACAAGACTTAATTACATTCATGACTCACTTCAGGTGATGAAGCATGTTTACAAGGAAGCCGCGATAGCTCAGTGGTTAGTGAACTGGACTATAAAGGACATGAGGTAGGGTTCGATCCCAACCGACGGCTTCCGGGTTCACCCAGCTTTAAATGGGTACCGGATTTTTTTCTGCGAAACTAAAGCGGCACGGGCGTAATACCGACCACATTACCCCAAAAATCATGTGCCGAAGGTCTGTAAAATATAGGGTCACTAACACCATATTACCTATACGCCACTTGGCGTGAGGGGGGCACTTTACTTTTTTTTTTTTAAGCATGTTTACAGCACTCGAGAAAAATAACAAATAATCCGAATTAAAATTAGTCTCATTGGATGATCCAAAAAAAGAAATGCAACTGCAGTCCCCATCATAGCAACGACAGCACACGCCAAAAAAAAAAACATACGACGAAGCGGCATCGAAAGTGAACGCAGCTGAACTGTCCTTCGTCATACGATATCATCATTCATCGTAAGCGATCGGAATATCGAAATGCGATCCGGATAAAAAAATCACAGCTCACAGTGTTCAACAGAACAAAAACAAACAAAAAAATAAACAAAGAACGATATATGGTCCAAAGCAGGATCAAACCCGATCTTCTTACTCTTTCCTTACCCTACTCTTACTAACTTCACCACGTTGCATGGGGATAGCCAGTGTCAGCTGACTAGTGACGCCAGGATCAACGAACACATGAATTTATTAAAACCATGTCCTACTTGGCTATCTGCTATCGTAACAACGATTTTGTTAATGAAACGTAGACAAAGTTGAACGCATTCGAAAATAAACGTCTAAGGAAAATACTTGGTATAGCGTGGAACGAATTCAAAACAAATGAGGAAATTAGAGAAATCGCCAATCAACCACTAATATCTTCAGTGATAAAGAAAAGATGATGGTCATATGTTGGACATGTGATGAGAAGAGATAATAACCGAATAGCAAAGCAAGCCATCATGTGGGAAACAGCAGGTAAGAGGAAAAGATGAAGACTTAGAGAGACACTGAGAAGAACATTGATGAGAGAGGCAAGAGCAGCAGGAATCGGCTCCCTCAATGAGATAGAGCTGCTTGCACAGAACAGAGACAAATGGTGAGATTTGATAAAATATCTTTAATAGAATTGAAAGCTGCTAGAATAAAAATTCAGAAAAGAGAAGGAGTATCTTGGTCTACGCCCTATGGGCCGGCTACGGCTTGAAAGGTCAATAGATAGATGTCCTACTTCCTGGCAGTGGGTTGGAAACAGATTAATCTGACCAACAGAATTGGGATTCAAAAAGAAAAACAAACCCGTACCACAAAATATCCTGCTGAAGTCGGATACGCTTGGCCAAAAACGCAGCTACTTTTTCCTGGACCACAAGCCACAATATAGATAAAGAGGGAGGAACAGAAAATGATACCAAAATAAGGATATAAAGCAAGAGCAGCTTTTGTTGCACTGGGAAACATGGAAGTCCAAAGAAATTAGGTTAAATACAAAAATAAAAATTTTCTAATCCAATGTTAAGTCCGTCCTATTATATGGCTGTGAAACATGGAGAACAACAAAATTGACAATCATGAAGATACAGACTTTCATTAATGGATGCTTACGCAGAATAAAAGGATGGAAATGGCAGGACAAATTCACTAACATAGAATTATGGAAATGTACCAGTCAAACACCAGTGGATAAATGAGATACAGCTAAGACGATGGCGCTGGATAAGACACACACTGCGGAAGCCAACTGAGAGTATTATACGACATGCCCTTTTTTGGAATCCCCAGGGGAAAAGACAAAGAGGAAGACCAAAGAATTGTTGAAGAAGATAGACTGAAGCAAAGATGAAGATGATGGGGAAGACATGGAATGATCTTAAAAGAATGGCAAAAAACAGAACGACTTGGAAAGTGTTTGTTGAAGACCTATTCTCCACAGGGAGCTGAAAGGTTAGAACAGAGAAACAAGCCACCTCATATAAAGCCAGTTAACATCTATGGAAAGCCAAACAATTGAGACTTTAAATGGAAGAGTTGATAGCGATATGTTTGTAAAGAAGTTTTTGTGTATGGTAGTCTCGCGCCAATATTCCAGCTTTGATTCAGCCATGGTCGTCTACTAGTCTCTGGCAAGGTTACCCAAACATTTGCCAGATTGTCTGAAACTGATCCGATTATTGAAAATTGTTTTCAAATTTCGCTGCCCGTTTTGGCTTTATTGTGTCCAGATTTTTATTGTTGAGTTCGTCTTGAATACAGCTATTAAAGACCTGCGTTCACATTAATTGTAGATAATTTGTATTGGTAGCTTAACATTTTTTCCTGAGGCTGATTTGTTTTCATGTCTGCTATACGTAAATAGGTCTCTGGCATTCGGCGATGAGCACAGGAATTAAGATCTTGAACACAAACATGAAATATGCCATGATTAGTAATTCGGATTCAGGCCGATTAGAGCTAATTGTAGGCCTTTGTCTAAAGATACGCTCTAGGCGTTCGCCTAAAGATACACTCTAGACCTTCGTTTAAAGATACACTCTATAACTTCGTCTAAAGATACACTCTATAACTTCGTCTAAAGATACACTCTATAACTTCGTCTAAAGATACACTCTAGACCTTCGTCTAAAGATACACTCTAGACCTTCGTCTAAAGATACACTCTATAACTTCGTCTAAAGATACACTCTAGCTCAAGGGTGGGCAACCTTTTATTTTCTGTGGGCCAGATCAGAAAACTAAGAAGACACCGAGGGCCAGATACCATCACCTAATGAAGCTGTTCAATAAATTACCAAACATGCATTCACAAACGACTGTAATGTAAAAATTGTGTTAGTGATGGAGAGTGGAGGACAGAAAAGAGAATGTAATGAAAGGGAGAGGAGTGAGACGGAAAAAAGGGGTTGGGGGTGGTAAAAATCCAACAATAAATTATAAAAAATAAAGCTTACGGGTTTAAAAAAGAGCGTTGTGCCTGAACTTCACGTACAAGGTTGTCCATGTTTGGTGGTATTTGACTTGCAGCAATGCATTGGATGTTTTTTTTTGTATGTGTGTCAGCAAATCGATTTCTTACTTTTGTGTAACTTTTCATTTTGTTTGTTTGTTTTTTAATCCCAGGAAATGGAGTGTATAGTATTTTTAAAATCACGTACACGGGCCTGTCAAAACAGCTTAGCGGGCCGGTTATGGCCAGCGGGCCGTAGGTTGCAAAACTCCGCTCCATAGTGATAGTGACGAATTTAAAAGCTTTCTTAAGAGTAATATGTGGGTATTGTTATAGCTTGAGGATAGGAGAGTGGCAAGATAACATTTATTATTGTTCAGTTGACACGTTGGCATTGCAGACATACCCAGCAAATTAAGTTAGACGGAGATCAGGTAGACAGATAGAATGATTGACGAGCAGGTTTAGTGGCGGGCAGACAGGCTGGTGGATAGGCAGGTAGGCAAACAGGACAGACAGACAGACAAATTAAAATATAGATAACCAAGCAGACAGTCGAACGGATGGATATGTAGACCGATATACATATAGACATATAGAGGGCACATATAGGCGGATCGATGGACAGATGGATGGCTGGCTGGATGGGTGGACAGATATACAGAAGTACGGATGGACAGGATACAGACAGACATAGAGTGACAGATACAGACAGACAAACAGACAGACAAACAGACAGACAGTGACAGACACAGACAAACAGAACGACATACATTGACAGACACAGACAGACAAACAGACAGACAGACAGACAGGCAGGCAGACAGGCAGGCAGACAGACAGACAGACAGACAGACAGACAGATAGATAGATAAATAGATGGATGGATGGATGGATGGATGGATGGATGGATGGATGGATGGATGGATGGATAGACAGACAGACAGATAGATAGATAGATAGATAGATAGATAGATAGATAGATAGATAGATAGATAGATAGATAGATAGATAGATAGATAGATAGATAGATAGATAGATAGATAGATAGATAGATAGATAGATAGATAGATAGATAGATAGATAGATAGATAGATAGATAGATAGATAGATAGATAGATAGATAGATAGATAGATAGATAGATAGATAGATAGATAGATAGATAGATAGATAGATAGATAGATAGATTCACTGTCACGTCATTTTCAACTGTTTAAAGTGAATTAATTTATATGCTCGTCAAACGCTTTATAGAAAAGTGCCCCCGATACAGGGAAGCCAGCTGACCTAATGTTGTATCCAATTACCATGAACCCAACACAGCATATATTTATCGAAAACGGTCTGACACTACTCAAGTGCTGAAGAGTGTTAATTTATTCAGCAGGTATTTTGATATTAGCTTGGATATAAAGCATTGCAAATGCTTCCAACACATCAAGCAGACATAGATAGACATTCAGCTCTGTGACGTAAATAACGAAGTGAAATTGAGAAGAAATGGGACGATGCCAGAGTTCAGTGCATTCTTTGTGTGTGCAGTTCAATGAGAATAAATGGAGAAATAATAGAACACATTTAAAGTGTTAGTTTCTTAGAATAAATGGAGAAATAATAGAACACATTTAAAGTGTTAGTTTCTTAGAATAAATGGAGAAATAATAGAACACATTTAAAGTGTTAGTTTCTTAGAAAAAAGGGAGAAATAATAGAACACATTTAAAGTGTTAGTTTCTTAGAATAAATGGAGAAATAACAGAACAAATTTAAAAGTGTTAGTTTCTTAGAATAAATGGAGAAATAATAGAACAAATTTAAAGTGTTAGTTTCTTAGAATAAATGGAGAAATAATAGAACAAATTTAAAGTTTTCGTTTCTTAGAATAAATGGAGAAATAATAGAACACATTTAAAGTGTTAGTTTCTTAGAATAAATGGAGAAATAATAGAACACATTTAAAGTGTTAGTTTCTTAGAATAAATGGAGAAATAATAGAACACATTTAAAGTGTTAGTTTCTTGGAATAAATGGAGAAATAATAGAAAAATTTAAAGTGTTAGTTTCTTAGAATAAATGGAGAAATAATAGAACAAATTTAAAGTATTAGTTTCTTAGAATAAATGGAGAAATAGAACAAATTTAAAGTGTTAGTTTTTTAGAATAAATGGAGAAATAATAGAACACATTTAAAGTGTTAGTTTCTTAGAATAAATGGAGAAATAATAGAACACATTTAAAGTGTTAGTTTCTTAGAATAAATGGAGAAATAATAGAACACATTTAAAGTGTTAGTTTCTTAGAATAAATGGAGAAATAATAGAACAAATAGGTAAAGGTAAAGTACGAGACTTGAACCGGCATCTTAGCACGCCAGTTTACACCCATATGTGCTCGGCCGCCTATCCAGAAATGTTCGGATATTTCTGTATAGTGTAGCCTCAAGCATCGAAACTCAGATGCGAAGCGACATTCCTCACCTTCCCAGGATAATACCCTGGTACCCATTTCTGCCAACGGCTGGGTCGACCGTGGGTTTAATTTTTTTTTTTTTTTTTAAATTTCCAACCACGAGTACAATTCACACTGCTCCCAGCGGGAATCGAACACGGGTTGTCCGAACGTCGGTAGTCTAGTCGGGTGGTTTTCCCAACTAAGCTACCGAGGCCCCCAAATAGAACAAATTTAAAGTTTTAGTTGATGAGAATAAATGGAGAAATAATAGAACAAATTTAACGTGTTAGTTTTTTAGAATAAATTTAGAAATAGAACAAATTTAAAGTTTTAGTTCATGAGAATACATGGATAAATAATAGAACAGGTTTAAAGTTCTATTTTATGAGAATAAATGGAGAAATAATGGAACAAATTTAAAGTTATTTTATGAGAATAAATGGAGAAATAGAACAAATTTAAAGTTCTAATTTATGATAATAAATAGATAAATAGAACAAATTTAAAGTTCTAATTCATGAGAATCAATGGAGAAATAGAAAAAATGTAAAGTTTCAGTTGTTGAGAATAAATGGAGAATAATAGAAAAAGTTTACAGTTTTCATTTATGAGAGTCTGCTCTCTTGCAGTTTCTTATAAAACAATGTCTTTGTAATACATGAGACTGTAACTAGAGCTATGTGTCTGTCATATCTGTGACACAGCATAGAGTGTAGACTTGTGCTGGTGAGACTATGTGAGCAGATCTGTGTCCTGCCATCTCATCTTTGAAATTAGAAGTAGAATAGGACAAGTGAGGACAGAATAGGACAAGTGAGGACAGAATAGGACAAGTGAGGACAGAATAGGACAAGTGAGGACAGAATAGGACAAGTGAGGACAGAATAGGACAAGTGAGGACAGAATAGGACAAGTGAGGACAGAATAGGACAAGTGAGGACAGAATAGGACAAGTGAGGACAGAATAGGACAAGTGAGGACAGAATAGGACAAGTGAGGACAGAATAGGACACGTGAGGACAGAATAGGACAAGTGAGGACAGAATAGGACAAGTGAGGACAGAATAGGACAAGTGAGGACAGAATAGGACAAGTGAGGACAGATTAGGACAAGTTAGGACAGAATAGGACAAGTAAAGACGGAATAGAGCAAGCAAGGACAGAATAGGACAAGTGAGGACAGAATAGGATAAGTTAGGACAGAATAGGACAAGTAAAGACGGAATAGAGCAAGCAAGGATAGAATAGGTCAAATAAGGACAGAATAGGACAAGTGAGGACAGAATAGGACAAGTGAGGACAGAATAGGACAAGTGAGGACAGAATAGGACAAGTGAGGACAGAATAGGACAAGTGAGGACAGAATAGGACAAGTAAAGACGGAATAGAGCAAGCAAGGACAGAATAGGACAAGTGAGGACAGAATAGGACAAGTAAAGACGGAATAGAGCAAGCAAGGACATAATAGGACAAGTGAGGACAGAATAGGACAAGTGAGGACAGAATAGGACAAGTAAAGACGGAATAGAGCAAGCAAGGATAGAATAGGTCAAATAAGGACAAAATAGGACAAGTGAGGACAGAATAGGACAAGTAAAGACGGAATAGAGCAAGCAAGGATAGAATAGGTCAAATAAGGACAGAATAGGACAAGTGAGGACAGAATAGGACAAGTAAAGACGGAATAGAGCAAGCAAGGATAGAATATGACATATAAGGACAGAATAGGACAAGTAAGGACATTATAGGACAAGTAAGGAAAGTATAGGACAATTAAGGACAGAATAGGACACGTAAGGACAGAACAGGACAAGCAAGGATAGAATAGAACAAGCAAGGACAGAATAGGACAAGGAAAGACAGAATTAGACAAGCAAAGACAGAATAGGACAAGCAAGGACAAAATAGAACAAGCAAGGACAGAACAGGACAAGCAAGGACAGAATAGGACAAGCAAAGACAGAATAGGACAAGCAAAGACAGAATAGGACAAGCAAGGACAGAATAGGACAAGCAAAGACAGAATAGGACAAGCAAAGACAGAATAGGACAACCAAAGACAGAATAGGACAAGCAGAGACAGAATAGGACAAGCAAGGACAGAATAGGACAAGCAAAGACAGAATAGGACAAGCAAAGACAGAATAGGACAAGCAAGGACATAATTCTATTCAACACAAAAACATCATATGTAACAAATCATTGTCAATGTTAAAAAAAGCATGCCCTAAAGTGCTACACCTGTTCTACTATGTGGAAGCGAGTCATGGACAATATATAAGACAACACAAAAAACATTAGAGGCAGCTGAGATTTGGTTTATCATAAGAATGTTACGAATTCCATGGATCATCATCATCATCATCATCGCGTGCCTTCTCCACAACGAAGGTTGGCTACCATGGATCGCCATTCTACTCTGTTTCTTGCTTTGATGGTACAGGGTGGCATCTCAGTGATGTTTTTAAAGATTTGCTCAGTGTATAGATTGAACAAGCTTGGTGATAGGATGCATCCTTGTCTTACTCCTCTTTTAATGTCCATGGGTGTAGAGTTCTCCTTGTTATATCTTATTATTGCTGTTTGCTCCCAGTACAAATTACATATTAGTCGTATGTCTGCGTCGTCTAGATTTATATCCTTTAGGCAGTCTATAAGTTGGTTATGGTGTATTCTATCGAAAGCTTTGGTGTAGTCTATGAAGCAGGCATATATTGGTTTGTTTACTTCTGTATACTTTTCAATCAATGTTCTCATGCTAAATATAGCTTCTTTTGTGCCACTGTTTTCCTGAATCCAAATTGTTGCTCATCTAATTCAGTATTGATTTTCCATGGATAGCAAAAATTACAAATGAAGAATGTTTAAAACGAGCTGGAGAAACCAGAAATATCATCACAATCATAATGAAAAGACAATCTACGTTTATTGGACAGGTAATGCGAAGAGTAGACATTGAGAATACAATAATAACAGAATGAATGGAATGTCTATCTCTAACTACCCAGAGAGAGATAGACATCGGATCTCACTACCCAGAGATCTAGACATCTGATCTCACTACCCAGAGAGGGCTAGACATCGGGTCTCACTACCCATATAGTGTAAGTCATCGGATATCACTACGCAGAGAAGACTAGACATCGAATCTCACGACCAAGAGAGGGCTAGACATTAGATCTCACTACACAGAGAAGGCTAGACATCGGATCTCACTACCCAGAGAAGTCTAGACATCGGATCTCACTACCCAGAGAAAGCTAGACATTGGATCTCAATACCCAGAGAAGGTTAGACATTGGATCTCACTACCCAGAGAAAGCTAGACATTGGATCTCACTACCCAGAGAAGGTTAGACATTGGATCTCACTACCCAGAGAAGGCTAGACATCGGATGTCACTATACTGAGAGGGCTAGACATCGGATGTCACTACACAGAGAGGGCTAGACATCGGGTCTCTCTACCAAGAGAAGGCTAGACATCGGATCTCACTACCCAGAGAAGGCTAGACATCGGATCTCACTACCCAGAGAAGGCTAGACATCGGATCTCACTACCCAGAGAAAGCTAGACATTGGATCTCACTACCCAGAGAAGGTTAGACATTGGATCTCACTACCCAGAGAAGGCTAGACATCGGATGTCACTACGCTGAGAGGGCTAGACATCGGATGTCACTACACAGAGAGGGCTAGACATCGGGTCTCTCTACCAAGAGAAGGCTAGACATCGGATCTCACTACCCAGAGAAGGCTAGACATCGGATCTCACTACCCAGAGAAGGCTAGACATCGGATCTCACTACCCAGAGAAGGCTAGACATCGGATCTCACTACCCAGAGAAGGCTAGACATCGGATCTCACTACCCAAAGAAGGCTAGGCATCGGATGTCACTACCCCGAGAAGGCTAGATCATTGGATCTCACTACCTAGAGATGGCTAAACATCGGATGTCACTACCCAGAGAAGACTAGACATTGGATCTCACTACCCAGAATAGGCTGGACATCGGATCTCACTACCCAGAGAAGGCTAGACATCGGATCTCACTACCCAGAGAAGGCTGGACATCGGATCTCAATACCCAGAGAAGGCTAGACATCGGATCTCACTACCCAAAGAAGGCTAGACATCGGATGTCACTACCCAGAGAAGGCTAGATCATTGGATCTCACTACCCAGAGAGGGCTAAACATCGGATGTCACTACCCAGAGAAGACTAGACATTGGATCTCACTACCCAGAGAAGGCTGGACATCGGATCTCATTACCCAGAGAAGGCTGGACATCGGATCTCATTACCCAGAGAAAGGTGGACATCGGATCTCACTACCCAAAGAAGGCTAGACATCGGATGTCACTACCCAGAGAAGGCTAGATCATTGGATCTCACTACCCAGAGAGGGCTAAACATCGGATGTCACTACCCAGAGAAGACTAGACATTGGATCTCACTACCCAGAGAAGGCTGGACATCGGATCTCACTACCCAGAGAAGGCTGGACATCGGATCTCACTACGCAGAGAAGGCTGGACATCGGATCTCACTACGCAGAGAAGGCTGGACATCGGATCTCATTACCCAGAGAAGGCTGGACATCGGATCTCAATACCCAGAGAAGGCTAGACATCGGATCTCACTACCCAAAGAAGGCTAGACATCGGATGTCACTACCCAGAGAAGGCTAGATCATTGGATCTCACTACCCAGAGAGGGCTAAACATCGGATGTCACTACCCAGAGAAGACTTGACATTGGATCTCACTACCCAGAGAAGGCTGGACATCGGATCTCATTACCCAGAGAAGGCTGGACATCGGATCTCATTACCCAGAGAAGGCTGGACATCGGATCTCATTACCCAGAGAAGGCTGGACATCGGATCTCACTACCCAAAGAAGGCTAGACATCGGATCTCACTACCCAGAGAGGGCTAGACATCGGATGTCACTACCCAGAGAGGGCTAGACATCGGATCTCACTACCAAGAGAAGGCTAGACATCGGATCTCACTACCCAGAGAGGGCTAGATATCGGATCTCACTACCCATAGAAGGCTAGACATCGGATGTCACTACCCAGAGAGGGCTAGACATCGGATCTCACTACCCAGAGATGGCTAGACATAGGATGTCACTACCCAGAGAGGGCTAGACATCGGATCTCACTACCCAGAGAGGGCTAGACATCGGATGTCACTACCCAGAGAGGGCTAGACATCGGATCTCACTACCAAGAGAAGGCTAGATATAGGATCTCACTACCCAGAGAAGGCTAGACATCGGATCTCACTACCCAGAGAGGGCTAGACATCGGATGTCATTACCCAGAGAGGGCTGGACATCGGATCTAAATACCCAGAGAAGGCTAGACATCGAATCTCACTACCCAGAGAGAGCTAGACATCGGATCTCACTACCCAGAGAAGGCTGGACATCGGATCTCAATACCCAGAGAAGGCTGGACATCGGATCTCACTACCCAGAGAGTGCTAGACATCGGATCTCATTACCCAGAGAAGGCTGGACATCGGATCTCACTACCCAGAGAGTGTTAGACATCGGATCTCACTACCCAGAGAAGGCTAGACATCGGATCTCACTACCCAGAAATCGGGGAAGAATAAATCCATAAAGAAGTTCCTGTACAAAGGCCGACGTCTTACCGCTACACCAGTGAGTTCCCTTTGCTGACCGTTCATTTATTTAAAACAAACTCGATATTATCTCCTAATACTTACGCCACTATCAAGTTGCTAAATCATTGAAAGAGTTTCAGGATTTCAAATCTGAATAATTTGCAAAATATTTTGATTTTCAAACTCTGTAAACTGCAATCAGACGTGATATACGTCTCCCAATCTTCACGTTACGTATTGTCCAGAACTACAGTCTTTGTCATGTGTCAGTCACGCGGACTCGTGTATGCACACATTAGCGATTCACAACACAAAATATCGATCTATCGATTCGCGATATTGAGAGCTCGTTATTGTGTAGATGTATACTTGAATGTGCGTCGGTCAACCGTAAACTATGGCTGCGTTTGTTGTTTATTATATTTGCTTTGGAGTTGAGATGTAGAAGAATTCATGAATATTTTAATTGATTTCTATCGCGCTGTTTCCTGACAGGTAATGATAAATCCACGAGTCAATCACAACAATCAGTCAGTGGAAATTCAAACGAGAACGCGATCATGATGTCCATCTATCAATCATCTTAATATATCCATTTCCACATTGTGCTACCACTGCTAAACATGGACACGTACGTCTAAGCATAAAAGAAAGCTTGTCACCACAGAGATGAGATGTCTGAGAAAAGCGCTTGGAGTGACCAGAAAAGACATCATAGAAAATTAAATTATTTGAGAAGGAGTAGACATTGACCCAGTACTAAACTACATACAGGAACAACAAATAAACTGGTTTGCCTATCTAGAAAGAATGCCATGTGATTCCTTACCATACAACGCATATATTAAGAGAGAAGAAGACAGAAAAGCAAGAGGCAGACCCAGGGTAAGATAGACAGACAACATCAAAGAAATTTTACATCAATTGACAATGAATGAAGTCGCCAAAAAAGGGCGAGAACCAGAACTTTGTATCTCTGTCGACACTTGAACTGGTACAACAGGAAGTGAGGAAAGATAGAAAAGAGTATAGAACAGGTTAGTGGTGTGGTAGTGGCTATATCTGGTGGGATACGATATGTTCTCAATACAGCCAGACTTGGAGCACGCTGATAACATCACAATTCTAGAACGTTCAATACTCTCATGAGATAACAGGCAGACCAAATACATGTAAAAACGCTGATGGAACAAGTTTTTCTTGTAGCGTTCATTCCTTAAAGTGGTTGTTAATACGTTGTGTCGCTAATACGTTGTGTCGCTAATACGTTGTGTCGTTAATACGTTGTGTCGCTAATACGTTGTGTCGCTAATACGTTGTGTCGCTAATACGTTGTGTCACTAATACGTTGGGTCGCTAATACGTTGTGTCGCTAATACGTTGTGTCACTAATACGTTGTGTCACTAATACGTTGGGTCGCTAATACGTTGTGTCGCTAATACGTTGTGTCACTAATACGTTGGGTCGCTAATACGTTGTGTCGCTAATACGTTGTGTCGCTAATTTAAACACAAGTTGAAATATGTGCGCCCTTCAGCCTACACATCTATCTTCTACATCGACATCTACCTACCTACCTACTTACCTACCTATCCACCCATCTATCTATCTATCTATCTATCTATCTATCTATCTATCTATCTATCTATCTATCTATCTATCTATCTATCTATCTATCTATCTATCTATCTATCTATCTATCTATCTATCTATCTATCTATCTATCTATCTATCTATCTATCTATCTATCTATCTATCTATCTATCTATCTATCTATCTATCTATCTATCTATCTATCTATCTATCTATCTGTCCGTCCGTCCGTCCGTCCGTCCGTCCGTCCGTCCGTCCGTCCGTCCATCCATCCATCCATCCATCCATCTATCTATCTATCTATCTGTCTATCTGTCCATCTGTCTATCTGTCTATCTGTCTGTCTATCTATCTATCTACCAACCCATCCACTCACCCACATACCTACCTACCCACCTACCTACCTATCTGAGAGATAAGATCAGAAATGAAGAACTGAGAAAAAAGCTAGGAATAGTCCCTGCCATAGAATATATAAAGGAACAACAGATAAAATGGTTTGGCCACGTGACTAGGCAGAAAGATCAAAATACAGCACAACGAGCCTTCGATAAACGTTGCGAGCACACAAAGGTGCCCAAATGCCGACCACGAAAAAAAAGATGAATTTGACGGAATATTAGAAAAAACTTGGAAACATAAAAGCAGTACAGGCGAAAATAAGAGCACAAGACCGCAAATTATATCTCCCTTTGACGTTGAAAAGCAAATGTGAGGAAGGAAAGAAAAAGAAGACGTCTTCACAGATCGTTGGTATGTAGTAATCAAGATTTGTCAGTATTTTGGTCAAATATTAGTCTCTTATGTTGGATGTTTTTTACTGAACAGCTTCTCTCGTGGCTGAATCTGCCAATATTGGATAGACAGATCGGACCGCAGAACGAACAAGATGTATTTGTGGTGCCTGGCGTCGTCTCCTTTCTCGTGCGCCTTTTGTCTCCTGATTTTGACGTCATAACTTCCTCAAACGTTGCTGTAACGTTTTGTTTTATTCATATCATTATTCTATTTTTAGCAACACCAAGCTTAAAATAAAACACAACATCCGGTCCAGGGGCGTGTCTGATAGTTGAACAATGGCGGTAAAACAACGCCTTATCCAAAACACTGGATGTGGTCCAATCCGACAGATTGAGAACTTAGAGCAGTTCGTCGCTGAGCAGCGCTATTAGCGACATGACAAATCTCAAAAAATAAATTGCTACTATACCTTTATACCTTCATGTATGTTAAGGGAAGACAAGGCCATATATCTCTGTAGATGCTGTTTATTACCGCTTCTGTCTTTCCTCTCTCGCAGATCGACTAAGTTGTTACACGATGGGGCACTTGTTGTTTGCCGTAGGCAGTACACAGAGGTTTGTTGATAAAAAAAAGTAAAGAGCCCCGTCACGCCAAGTGGCGTATAGGGAATATGGTGTTAGTGACCATAATTTTTACAGACCTTCGGCACATGCTTTTTGGGGTAATGTGGTCGGTATTACGCCCGTGCCGCTTTAAAAAAAAAGTAAAGGACCCCCGTCACGCCTAGTGGCGTATAGGGAAAAATGGTGTTAGTGACCCTATATTTTACAGAGCTTCAGAACATGATTTTGGGGTAATGTGGTCGGTATTACACCCGTGCCGCTTTACTTCCCCCCCCAAAAAAAAATTCAGTACCCATTTAAGGCTGGGTGAACCCGGAAGCCGTCGGTTGGGATCGAACCCTACCCCATGTCCTTTGTAGTTCAGTTCACTAAGCACTGAGCTATCGCGGCTCCCTTTTGTCACTGATACTTCAGTTGATTTTGTCACTTAGGTCTATCCAGGAAGATAAAATACACATGCTTCTTTTGTATATTCGAAGTTTTTAGGGGACTGGTTGGTCTCGAGGCAAGACGCCAGTCTCGAGACAGAGAGGTTGTGAGTTCAAATCCTGGCTCTACCAGTTGGGGTTTTTATTAATGATTTCTCTCTGCGGCAACCACCACTGGTTTCAGCAGCGACGCCCGGCTTAAAACGTCAATTACTCATGGACGGAAAAAAAATATGAGTACATCCAAAAACGGAGTTATCTGCCTGTGCGGCGAAGGAACCCGTGCACACAGCTGTCAGGGAAAAACGGATTAAACAAGCAAAATTCAGGTTCTAGACTTTTGGCACTAAGCCAAGAGGTGAAAGCTGGTGAACGCAAAAAAAAGTGGTTAGAAGATGATTAATATTGCAAATGAAAAAAATAAAAGTGAAGTTAAAAAATTGAGTATCGCACTCTGGATCAATTCATCTTTTTGTTACAAGCATTAACTTTTAAATCCTTATTTGTATCCTTAATACATGAATAGTAACTTTAGCTGAAAATGTGATGTTTTATGTGTCTGGTATCGCAAATTTGAACCACCTCCAAAGAATATCAGTTTTAGGAATGAGTGGAATGCACTAGGTTCAGAATATCGCCATCATCATCATCATCATCATCATCATCATTGAGTGCTGTCTCCGCGTGGAAGTCTGGCAACCATGGAGCGCCATTCTGCTCTGTCTCTTTCTTTGATAGTGCAGGTTGTTCTAGGTTGACTTGTCCATCTTTTGATGTTACTCGTCCATGTTAGTCTTCGTCTACTTCTTTCACTTTGTATTTTTCCTTCCAAGATTACTTTTAGTAGGCTGTTGTGTCTTTTAACATGGCCCAAAAATCTCATTTGCCTTGTTTGAATGGTATTTAGTAGTTCTAATTTCATTTTTAGTTGTTTTAAAACTTCATCGTTTGTTTTCTTTTCTTTCCATCCAACTCTACATATTCTTCTATAAATCCACATTTCAAAGGCTTCAATTTTCTGTTCTGTTTTATTATCTAATTTCCATGTTTCTGCACCATACAGGAATGTTGAGAAGATGTCACCATCATCATCATCATCTTCACCATTTTATCATCAAGTACCATGTCTGCTGGCGTAGGTGATCATGTCTCTCCACAACCTTCGATCTCGACAGCTATTTATCATTTCTGTTGTTGACCTTCTGCCAATCCATTCTCTTAATCTGCCTGGTATCTTTTCTCTTTGCTTACCTCTATCTCTTCGTCCCTCAATTTTCCGAGTTGTTACAATATATTCCAGCTGTTCCCTTCTCATTACATGGGCAAAACATGATGATTGTTTCTTCCTAATATTGGAAATTAGCTCTCTTTTTGCTTTGGCCTCTTTCAGAACGTGTTCATTACTCTTCTTTGCTCTCCATTGGCATTCTCAACATTTTTCTGTAAAACTACATTTCTACAGCCTCCAGTGATTTCCTTCTCTGTTCACTAATTGTCCATGATTCACATCTATATGTTAAGACTGGTTCTAATTAGCATTTACAAAATTTTTTTGAGAAGATATAAATAGAATTTTGCTATTCATAGTTTCAGCACATGTGTTATATGCCTTGATGTTACTATATTTTTTTAATGGCATTATTATTTCTGGCATAAGTTAGAATCCTTTCAAAGGCATTTCTTGGACCAGTACTTCATCTATAAGTGATGCAAAAGTTCAGAGACTGGAACTAAAATGCCATTTTGAGATAAAAACAAACAGGCGTGATCAAGAAATTTCCCCAAATTCGCCCGTCCTAGGACAATCTGTATATGGCACTAAATGTTCAACCTACACTTTTCAACTCACTTTCAACTATCTCCCGCTCTTCTTATTCTCTCTTCATGTATCTCTTTCGTTTCTCTTCTTTACTCTATGGAAGCTCTTTTGATTGTCTGCATATCACTCCTGGTCTCTACAGACTCTACCATCATGTTACCCTGTCTCGACTTCGCTGCATGTCTACAGACACTACCATCATGTTATCCTGTCTCGACTTCGCTGCATGTCTACAGACTCTACCATCATGTTACCCTGTCTCGACTTCGCTGCATGCCTACAGACTCTACCATCATGTTACCCTGCCTCGACTTCGCTGCATGCCTACAGACACTACCATCATGTTACCCTGTCTCGATTTTGCTGCATGTCTACAGACACTACCATCATGTTACCCTGCCTCGACTTTGCTGCATGTCTACAGACACTACCATCATGTTACCCTGCCTCGACTTCGCTGCATGCCTACAGACACTACCATCATGTTACCATGTCTCGACTTCGCTGCATGTCTACAGACTCTACCATCATGTTACCCTGTCTCGACTTCGCTGCATGTCTACAGACACTACCATCATGTTACCTGTCTCGACTTCGCTGCATGTCTACAGACTCTACCATCATGTTATCCTGTCTCGACTTCGCTGCATGTCTACAGACACTACCATCATGTTATCCTGTCTCGACTTCGCTGCATGTCTACAGACTCTACCATCATGTTATCCTGTCTCGACTTCGCTGCATGTCTACAGACTCTACCATCATGTTATCCTGTCTCGACTTCGCTGCATGTCTACAGACTCTACCATCATGTTATCCTGTCTCGACTTCGCTGCATGTCTACAGACTCTACCATCATGTTATCCTGTCTCGACTTCGCTGCATGTCTACAGACTCTACCATCATGTTATCCTGTCTCGACTTCGCTGCATGTCTACAGACTCTACCATCATGTTATCCTGTCTCGACTTCGCTGCATGTCTACAGACACTACCATCATGTTATCCTGTCTCGACTTCGCTGCATGTCTACAGACTCTACCATCATGTTATCCTGTCTCGACTTCGCTGCATGTCTACAGACTCTACCATCATGTTATCCTGTCTCGACTTCGCTGCATGTCTACAGACACTACCATCATGTTATCCTGTCTCGACTTCGCTGCATGCCTTCATACACTACCATCATGTCTCGTCTCCGATTGAACAACACAACTTTAATAAACCGATTGAACAGCACAGCTTTAATAAACCGATTGAATAATACAACTTTAATAAACCGATTCAACAACACAACTTTAAGAAACCGATTCAACAACACAACTTTAAGAAACCGATTCAACAACACAACTTTAAGAAACCGATTCAACAACACAACTTTAAGAAACCGATTCAACAACACAACTTTAACAAACCGATTGAACAACACAACTTTAATAAACCGATTGAACAACACAACTTTAACAAACCGATTGAACAACACAACTTTAATAAACCGATTGAACAACACAACTTTAACAAACCGATTGAACAACACAACTTTAATAAACCGATTGAACAACACAACTTTAATAAACCGATTGAACAACGCAACTTTAATAAACCGATTGAACAACACAACTTTAATAAACCGATTCAACAACACAACTTTAATAAACCGATTGAACAACACAACTTTAATAAACCGATTCAACAACACAACTTTAATAAACCGATTCAACAACACAACTTTAATAAACCGATTCAACAACACAACTTTAATAAACCGATTCAACAACACAACTTTAATAAACCGATTCAACAACACAACTTTAAAAAACCGATTCAACAACACAACTTTAATAAACCGATTCAACAACACAACTTTAAAAAACCGATTCAACAACACAACTTTAAAAAACCGATTCAACAACACAACTTTAATAAACCGATTCAAGAACACAACTTTAAGAAACCGATTCAACAACACAACTTTAATAAACCGATTCATCAACACAACTTTAATAAACCGATTGAACAACACAGCTTTAATAAACCGATTGAACAACACAACTTTAATAAACCGATTGAACAACACAACTTTAAGAAACCGATTCAAGAACACAACTTTAAGAAACCGATTCAAGAACACAACTTTAAGAAACCGATTCAAGAACACAACTTTAAGAAACCGATTCAACAACACAACTTTAAGAAACCCATTCAACAACACAACTTTAAGAAAATGATTCAAGAACAAAACTTCAAGAATCAAACTCTAATGGAACCACAACACTCAAGTTACATGATCTGTCTCAAGTACTACACCTTCGAATCATCAAGTCCTCAAGGAAGGTAAACAAGAACAGCTGAAAGTATTACACGACAACCCTGTTTTTTTTAATCTCCGAGAGAAGAGACAAAAAGTAACACCAAAAATATCTTGGAAAAGACAGGTGGAAGCAGAGATGAAGATGATGGGGAAGACATGGAATGATCTTTAAAGAATGGCAAGGAACAGAACGGTTTGGAAAGTGTTTGTTGAAGACCTATGCTCCACTGGGAGCTGAAAGTGTTTGTTGAAGACATATGCTTCACGGGGAGCTGAAAGTGTTTGTTGAAGACCTATGCTCCACTGGGAGCTGAAAGTGTTTGTTGAAGACCTATGCTTCACGGGAGCTGAAAGTGTTTGTTGAAGACCTATGCTTCACGGGGAGCTGAAAAGTTGAAGAAGAAGAGGTTTACTATAAGAAATAGGTATGCTATTTCCCCACTCATCACCTTGGTTGCCATGATAACAGCGGTTCAACTAATGAAATGGCCTCTCTCTTTTCATCACTACATATATAGGTTTAGGTAGGACAGAGTCCAAAAGGTGAACCTCACACAAAAACCAAATCACTACGACTTTAAATAAAAGCTTGAACAAAATAGTTGGTTAATGAGCAGCAAAACAGTGTTTTTTATTAAATAAACTACAATGCAAGTAACTAACATATTTTGACGTCATTATAACTATGATATTATGACGTCATTATAACTATACTATTATTATGTCATTATAACTATGATCTTGATCACCATCAAGGGCTTTCTTCTCGAGAATGCATGGGAAAAGACCAAGAAGAAGACCTAGAAGAAGATGGATAGATGCAGTGACAGAGACATGTAACAACAAAGGAAAATCACTAATTCAGACAGTTCGAGCAGATCAAGAACGACAAATGATATAAACCACGACACCTTTTAGGTATCAGTGAAAAGAAAAAAAGAAGAGGATAACTATGATATTATGATTTCATTATAACTATGACATTGTGATGTCAATATAACTATGATAAAGTAGAATAATAATTAAGAGAACTCATTTACAAAACATAAATTGTTATCATCTTAATGTCACAAATTAGCAGGTTGGTCTCAGGTCCTGACCTGTTCAAGTTTGGAACCTCCGCCCCCCCCCCCCCCCCTTTCCCCTCTCAAATCCGCCACTGCTAGTTTGCCCACACCTCCCCGCTCGAGGTAATGTGTTTAACACCAGTGGTCCCACAGAAGCAATAAAGGCCATTACCATGAAATCTTTGCGAGCGATATCCGATCACAGATGACGTTAACGATGTTTCCAGCAGCCACAAAGATCTAATATTTTACCTCCCCAAAAATTAATTAAGCTAATGGTAAAGTACGAGACTTGAATCGGCGTATAAGCGCGCGAATTTCCACCCATATGTGCTTGGCCGCCTATCTAGAAGTGTTTCCTGACTTCTGGATAGTGTCGCTTCAAGCATCGAAACTCACAACGCGAGGCGGCATTCCTCACCTTCCCAGAGTAATACCCTGATACCCATTTCTGCCAGCGGCTGGGTCGACTGCGGGGTTATTTTTTTTTCTAACCACGAGTACAGCTCAAACTGCTTCCAGCGGGGATCCAACACGGGTTGTTCGAACGTCGGTAGCTTAATCGGGTGGTTTTCCCAACTAGGCCACCGAGGTTCTCAAATTAATCAAACCTTTGAGCATCATGAAGTATGTAGGTAAAAAAAATAGTGAAGAGCCCCCGTCACGCCAAGTGCCGTATAGGGAATATGGTGTTAGTGACCACAATTTTTACAACCTTCGGCACATGATTTTTGGGGTAATGTGGTCGGTATTACGCCCGTGGCGTTTAGCTTTCCCAGAAAAAAAATCCGGTACCCATTTTAGGCTGGGCGAACCTGGAAGTCGTCGTTTGTGATCGAACCCTACCTCTTGTCCTTTGTAGTCCAGTTCACTAACCACTGAGATATCGCGGCTCTCATCATGAAGTATGTGTTTACAGCTAATCAGTTGTTATCAGAGGTGAAGATTTGTACAGATGTCAATAAAGAATAACTGTGCATTCATATAACAGTGAAGAACTGGAAACTATAACAAAATATGAACATCTGTGATCTGCAGTAACTTACAATGGAGACTGACAGAAATAGATTAAAGGAAGATTAGCAATAACAACACAACAAAATAAATAACATGAAGAACACGTGGAACAATATAGGCGAGGCAGTAAAATTAAAATTACTGTACCTTGTCCGATAACAATAAATGGTTGTGAATCATGGACAGTCTTGCAACGAGCAAGGAAGAAAGTCGATTCATTCGAAACAAAATGCCACATACAAATCCTTAAGATACATTGAATAATGAAAAAGAGCAATAAAGACATATTAAAAGGTTTGACCATAAAAAGAACTGGATTATAAACACCACTTTACATAAAAAATTAAAATAACATAGCCACGTCAAACAGTGAAAGAACAATATTGGGAGCACGGTTCCTGGGTGACGCATCAGAGGCAGACCAAGAAGAAGGTGGTTTCAAGACATCAAGGAGACCTTGAATAAAACCATAGAACAGGTCGTAATTAAACCGTGCCTAGAGTATATATACAAACAAGAAATGAAATAACTCCGACACTTGGTAATATATATACAAACAAGAAATGAAATAACTCAGACACTTGGTAATATATATACAAACAACAAATGAAATAACTTGGACACTTAGTAATATATATACAAGCAACAAATGAAATAACTCGGACACTTGATAATATATATACAAAACAACAAATGAAATAACTCGGACACTTGGTAATATATATACAAAACAACAAATGAAATAACTCGGACACTTGGTAATATATATACAAAACAACAAATGAAATAACTCGGACACTTGGTAATATATATACAAAACAACAAATGAAATAACTCGGACACTTGATAATATATATACAAAACAACAAATGAAATAACTCGGACACTTGGTAATATATATACAAACAACAAATGAAATAACTCGGACACTTGGTAATATATATACAAAACAACAAATGAAATAACTCGGACACTTGGTAATGTATATACAAAACAACAAATGAAATAACTCGGACACTTGGTAATATATATACAAAACAACAAATGAAATAACTCGGACACTTGGTAATATATATACAAAACAACAAATGAAATAACTCGGACACTTGGTAATATATATACAAACAACAAATGAAATAACTCGGACACTTGGTAATATATATACAAAACAACAAATGAAATAACTCGGACACTTGGTAATATATATACAAAACAACAAATGAAATAACTCGGACACTTGGTAATATATATACAAAACAACAAATGAAATAACTCGGACGCCTGGTGAAAATGAAACCAGACCAAATGACATCAAAAGCGTTCTGCCTAAAACAAAATCAGTACAGAGGGCAAGAGAAAGACCAAGGAAGAGATATGTAGTCTAAATAAAAGACGTCTGCAAGAACAAGGTCACTTCTATCCCAGGTACTCTATCGTTCAGGTACCTCCAAGAAGTGCTGTGTGCACACCGTGAGCTGTGCTTTTCATCCGTTTTGATCGTGTTTTGATATTCCGATTGCTTACGATGAATGATGATATCGTATGATGGAGAACAGATGGCTGTGTTCACTTTCTGTGATGTTTCGACTAATGTCTTTTGGCGTGTGCTGAGACTGCTAGGATGGGGACTGCAGCTACCTATCTTTATTTGGGAGAATAGATATTAATTCGGATGATTCAACTGGCACGGGCGGTTGAGCAATTATGGATTTTAATTCGTTTACAGTGATACTGGAGCCGTCCATAACTATAACTATAACGCCCAAGAAAGACATCATCATCAAGTACCTAGCCTGCTGGCGTAGGTGATCATGTCTCTCAACAACCTTCTATCACGAGTTATTCATCATTTCTGTTGTTGACCTTCTGCCAAGCCATTCTCTTAAACTGTCTGGTTTCTTTTCTCTTTGCTTCCCTCTATCTCTTCGTCCATCAATTTTCCCAGTTATTACAGTATATTCCAGCTGTTCTCTTCTCATTAAATGGCAAACAAATGGTGATTGTTTCTTCCTAATATTGGATATTAGCCCTCCTTTTGCTTTAGTCTCTTTCAGAATGTTTTCATTACTTTTCTTAGCTGTCCATGGTATTCTCAACATTCTTCTGTGAAATCACATTTCTACAGCCTGCAGTGATTTTCTTATCTGTTGTTCTATTGTCCATGATTCATATTCATATGTTAAGGCTGGCTCTACATAATATTTAAGAACTCTTTTTCTTGCTTCTATTGTCAGAAATGGATTGCATAGTATCTTTCACTTTTTTTTTAAAAGCTGCTTTTGCTTTAACCATTCTGCATCTCACCAAACCATATGTATAAATACATATAGATAAATAAAAATACGTATAGATACATATAAATACTTATAGATACATACTACAGATACATACAGATACATATAGATATATACAAAAACATATAGATACATATAGATAAACATAGATACAAATAAATACATATAGATACATATAGATAAACATAGATACAAATAAATACATATAGATACATATAAATGCGAAGCGGTTGTAAAGCTGATGTCGATTAAGATGAAAGGGGAAAAAAGAAAAGAAAATTGTGGTTGCAGCTGCACGTAAGTGAAGAACAACACACTTGAACGATGTCTCGGCTCAGTTTCCACTGTTCCGGTTGAAGTTAGTTGTTGGATTGTCATCATCATGTGCCATACCGGATGGCATAAGCGATCATGTCCCTTCACAATTCTCTAGCCGCAGTACATCGTATCAATTCGGTGGTTGATTGTTTTCCATGTCATGACATCAAGATATCTAGTATTTTCTCTCTTTGTCGTCCACGATCTCTCTTTCTCTGTATTTTGCCAGCTGTAACCAAGTATTCCAACTTTTCTCTTTTCATGATGTGCTCGAAAAATGTTGATTGTTTCTTTCTGATGTTTTTTTTTAGGAGTTCCCTTTTCATGTTGGCCTCTGAGAATTTCCTCGATTTTTTTTTTTATCTGTCCAGGAAACTTTCAACATTCTTCTGAGAAATCCCATCTCTGTGGCCTCTAATCATCTTTTTATTTGTTTTATTTAGGTCCATGGTTCGCTTCCACAGGTCATAATTGGTTCTATATAGCTCCGATGAACTTTCTTTCGCATTTCTATCGACATAGACTTGTTGTATAGGACGTTTTTCATTTTCTGAAATGCTATTTTGGTCTGAGCTATTCTGCTTTTTATTTCTGTGGTGCATCTCCCATCTGATGTTATTATTGTGCCAAAGTATTTGACGTGTTGCACTTGTTTCATATTTGTCCTGTTTATTTTTATGCTGCATGATGGTGATAAATGTTTCTTCGTTATGACCATTACTTCTGTTTTCTTACTATTCAGACTGAAACTTTTATTATTGTTTTCTTTCACTATTATGTCTATCATTTCTTTCTCTATTATGTCTATCATTTCTTTCACTATTATGTCTATCATTTCTTTCACTATTATGTCTATCATTTCTTTCACTATTATGTCTATCATTTCTTTCACTATTATGTCTATCATTTCTTTCACTATTATGTCTATCATTTCTTTCACTATTTTGTCTATCATTTCTTTCACTATTATGTCTATCATTTCTTTCACTATTATGTCTATCATTTCTTTCTATCAAATATGTTCAGATGAATGAAATACAAAAATACTCACTATCACAATATTTCTTCTATGCCCCACTCCAGACGTTAGTAGGTCCTTATTTGTTCTTATCTGTAATAAAATACTGAAGAGATCCCCCTAAAATAAAAATAACAATTTCAGAGTAAAAGAGATAGAGGGAAACAAAAACTAAAGTGGGCTGATAATATCAGGAGATGACAGAGTGATAATTCACAACGGTTATCGTAAGAGTTCCCGACAGAGCTGCTATAAGTTTTACTAGAAGATATGATATCAGTAAAGTCAAGATGTATCGTCCGGATAATTATGATTTTAACTACGGAAGTTAAGAGGAAAAATAAATGAACTGACGTCATGTAGAAGCAATCATACTTAACTCAAGCTTCGGCACAACATCCTGTTTGACTGGTTTCATAAAGAACCGTCGCTAAGGACGTTACCTTTCATTTCCAAGAAATTAACACACACAAATCTTTCAATTGAAAACAGACCATAAAGAACTCATACAACATAATCAGAGAAAGTTAAAAATAGGAGAAAATGATATCATTCTCTGTGAACACTCTCTATCCAACATATACTACAGAACTGTCACTTTGACTTTTCAGAGATGCAGAAATTATTACTACTACATTCTACACAAAGAGACAACCTTTCCTATCTGTAAACATTCGTTTCATTGCAGTAGGTGCATTCCCATATCCACTCCATCGCCCGTCCCAGCATTTCCTGAAGCGTACACAAACTAATTGTTCATGTAAAGTGTTGATTATAGATACATCAGGTTTTCCCACTGAGCACTCCGGATTGACAAGATCCGTTTCCCACCTTTAAACTCCTCAGTCTCTCAATATATACAACATTGTCCCACCTTTAAACTCCTCAGTCTCTCAATATATACAACATTGTCCCACCTTTAAACTCCTCAGTCTCTCAATATATACAACATTGTCCCACCTTTAAACTCCTCAGTCTCACAATATATACAACATTGTCACACCTTTAAACTCCTCAGTCTCACAATATATACAACATTGTCCCACCTTTAAACTACTCAGTCTCACAATATATACATCATTGTCCCACCTTTAAACTCCTCAGTCTCACAATATATACAACATTGTCCCACCTTTAAACTCCTCAGTCTCTCAATATATACGCAGAGGGGTCAAAAAGTAATGCACACCAATGTTTTTCTCGGCTAATAATAAAGATAGGAATATGAAATTTTGCACACTTGGAATATGACATGTTCCAATTATGTGTACCAAATTGCACATCATTCTGATAAATATTACGCAATCTATGAGCCGTTAAAATGGAGCTTGTCAACAATGTCCGTTACAAACAGCGAATTGTCATAGAATTTCTGGTTGCGGAAAAAGAAACTGTGGCAAACATTCATAAACGACTGTGTGCAGTGTACAAATGTTCTGCAGTCGATAGGAGCACAGTTAGTCGCTGGGTTCAGAGAATTAAAGCTGCAGAAAGTGTACGAGTGGAGCTGCATGATTTACCGCGTTCTGGACGTGTTGCCTCGGCTACCAGCACAGACATGTTAAACCGGGCTGATGCCATTATTCGTAAGGATAGGCGTATCACTAGTCAGCAATTGGCATTGCAGCTTACAGTTAGCAAGGGAAGTGCAATCGCAATTTTTAAAACTCTCGGATATTCAAAGATTTGCGCTCGATGGGTTCCTCGGTGCCTAACAAATGATCACAGAGTTCAAAGGAAAACATTATGTTCTGAATTGTTGGAGCGTTTCGGTGTTGAAGGAGAAATGTTTTTGTCAAAAATTGTTACCGGTGACGAAACGTGGGCACATTATTATGAGCCTGAAACAAAAATGCAGTCAATGGAATGGCATCATCCGCAGTCACCAAAAAGAAAAAAATTCAAAACATCTCCATCAGTCGGAAAGGTGATGATCACTGTCTTCTGGGACATTGATGGTGTCATTCTTGTTGATGTAATGACAAGAGGTGAGACAATCAACTCGACAGCTTACATCAATACACTGACAAAACTCAAAAATCGGTTCCACAGAGTTCGGCCTAATAAGCCATCTGCAGATTTGTTGCTTCAACATGACAATGCACGCCCTCACACAAGTCTGGTAACACGGGAAGCAATCAACAAATTTGGTTGGACTGTACTGCCCCATCCTCCTTACAGCCCTGATCTGGCTCCCTCAGATTTCCATCTGTTTGGACCACTCAAAAAATTCCTCGGTGGGACACACTTTGACAATGATGAGGATGTGATCCGTGCAGTTAAAAAATGGCTACGCGAGCAGGACAAAACTTGGTACAAACGAGGGATTCATGACCTAGTTTCGCCTTGGCGTAAGGCAATACGCTTGGACGGAGATTATGTTGAAAAATAGGTAGTGTAAAGAGGATGTTCAGCTACAATCTGTGAAAATTTCACACATTTTGCCCGAATAGTTTCCGAGAAAAAAATTGGTGTGCATTACTTTTTGACCTCCCTTCAGTACAACATTGTCCCACCTTCAGACTCCTCAGTCTGTCAATATATACAACATTGTCCCACCTTCAGACTCCTCAGTCTCTCAATATAAACAACATTGTCCCACCTTCAGACTCCTCAGTCTCTCAATATATACATCCTTGTCCCACCAATTCCCCTCCTTTTCTCTTAAAGAATGAAGAACAAACTTGGTGATGTCCTCTTAGTCCAGAGTCAGGCCGCACTCAGTGCTAGAGCTGGCATCGAGCTCATCGGCTATTTCATTGCCGTGTACACCAGCATGCCCTAGACACTACACCCAGGTTAATGGGCTCACTGTAGAGCCATCCAAGAGCTGCATCCACTTCTGCCGCAGACACTGTCTGTCAATCTTCTAATAATTTCAGAGGAAGAGGTATGTTTACAGCACTCGGAAAAAATGACAAATAATCATCAACAGAAACAAAATCAAAGAACAAGATATGATCGGAAGCAGGATTTAACCCGTACTCCTTGGCTCATGAGATATGACTGACATAGACATGCAAACACAAAGATATGACACATGCCTAACATAGACATGCACACACAAGGATATGAGATGTGACATACAAAGATATGAGACATGACTAACATAAACATGCACACAAAAAGATATGAGATATTTAACCCAAACATGCACACACAACTGACTAACTAACCGGCTAACTAACTGACTGACTAACTACCCAGACTAACTAACTGACTAACTAACTGACTAATTAACTGACTAACTAACTGACTAATTAACTGACTAACTAACTAACTAATTACCTTGACTAACTAACTTGTAAATGTTATGATCAGAGCCGGATGAGTTCCTCTTCTGATGTGACTCTCATTATGAAAATCTGAGTTCCTCTTCTGATGTGACTCTCATTATGAAAAGCTGAGTTCCTCTTCTGATGTGACTCTCATTATGAAAAGCTGAGTTCCTCTTCTGATGTGACTCTCATTATGAAAATCTGAGTTCCTCTTCTGATGTGACTCTCATTATAAAAGGATGAGTTCCTCTTCTGATGTGACTCTCATTATGAAAATCTGAGTTCCACTTCTGATGTGACTCTCATTATGAAAATCTGAGTTCCTCTTCTGATGTGACTCTGATTATGAAAATCTGAGTTCCACTTCTGATGTGACTCTCATTATGAAAAGCTGAGTTCCTCTTCTGATGTGACTCTCATTATGAAAATCTGAGTTCCTCTTCTGATGTGACATTCATTATGAAAATCTGAGTTCCTCTTCTGATGTGACTCTCATTATGAAAGGCTGAGTTCCTCTTCTGATGTGACTCTCATTATGAAAATCTGAGTTCCTCTTCTGATGTGACTCTCATTATGAAAGGCTGAGTTCCTCTTCTGATGTGACTCTCATTATGAAAGGCTGAGTTCCTCTTCTGATGTGACTCTCATTATGAAAGGCTGAGTTCCTCTTCTGATGTGACTCTCATTATGAAAGGCTGAGTTCCTCTTCTGCAGAGTGTGCGGTAGTGATGGAGGTTTGAGAGTATGGCCTGGCCATAATTTTTCCCTAGTTGATTATTGGAGCAGATTTATTGAAGAACTCTTGCGAATATTCCAGCATTGATTGGTAACGGGTCGCAATCTCGGCATAATGCCGGCCTTTGTGGCTGACGTCAAGTAGGCGCAATAATTCTGTCATGGCGTCCTGCTAAAATATTCCCTCATAAATCAAATTAACTTTATTTTTAACTAAATGAAGCCACTACAAATTCATCAAATAATAATAAAGGTAGTAATCAACATCAAATACTCATTTATTGTATTGGCTTCAAGGCAGGGGCGTAGTCGTGGTTTGAGTGCGCTTAGTAAATCAGATACCAGGGACAACTTTCTGTACTGACTCATTATGCACCATGCCGATTTCGATCATGTACGTTTAGCCGCACAGTGCGTCACTCTCAATTTGATTAGTGTAAACTGTCATCAAACCATATTCTCTTCACATGTCTCGTATCATCTTGGTATTTGAGAAATATAATTCCTTCTTTAATTATATAAATACCCATATATAATATGTTAATCTATGTCAATAAAAATGAGAAAGAGAGTTCATCGGTGCTATATAGAACCAATTCTGACCTATGGAAGCGAATCATGGACAGTAAACAAACAAATGAAAAGACGATTAGAGGCCACAGAGATGGGATTTCTCAGAAGAATGTTGAAAGTTTCCTGGACAGCTAAAAAGACCAATGAGGAAGTTCTCAAAGAGGCCAACACAAAAAGGGAGCTCTTAAAAAACACCAGAAAGAAGCATTCAACATTTTTGGGGCACATCATGACAAGAGGAAAGTTGAAATACTTGGTTACAACTGGAAAATAAAAGGAAAGAGAGATCGCGGACGACAAAGAGAGAAAATACTGGATAGCTTGGTGTCATGGCATGGAAAACAGTCAACACCAGAACTGGTACGATGCACTGTAGATAGAAGATTGTGGAGGGACATGATCGCCTACGCCAACCGGTATTTCACATGATGATGATGATGATGATGATGATGATGATGACATAATATGTTAAGTGTTAGATTAATATAAACATGTAGATTAGTATTTAAAAACATGGACAATTTTGTCTCTGAAATCTATACCGATAAATAGATCCAAACATTCCGTGCTGAAAGAGTTAATCGTAATTACTTTACTTAAACAACCAAATTTACTTAGAAAGGTTTTGCAAAAAATAGGTAACCAAGGAAACGCTCACGGTTGTTTGTCATCTATACTTTAGTTAATTTTCTCATGAGTGTCTTCCCATGAAGATATGCTACTTCTATTCCACATGCTGAGTGATTACAAGAAGCCATTACAACAATTTACATACTTTTGTGGTTAACGATTTTGTGTATGTATTTGGGAAAACCACCCGACTGGGCTACCGACGTTTGGACAACCCGTGTTCGATTCCCGCTGGAAGCTATGTGAATTACACTCGTGGTTGAAAAAAAACCGCGGTCGACCCAGTCGCTGGCAAAAATGGGTACCAGGGTAGTACTCTGGGAAGGTGAGGAATGCCGCCCCGCATCGCGAGTATCAATGCTTGAAGTGACACTGTTCAGAAGTCTCCGAACACTTTTGGATAGGTGTCCGAGCACATATGGGTGGAAACACGCGTGCTATGAGGTCGATTCATTTCTCGTACTTCATCTTTACCTTCGCATACGAAGTGATTCGAACATCCGGTCAATATGGTGGATAGGCGGCAGGAACCATTGAAGGCTATGTCTGAAAAGTGTTCCTTCTTGCAGTTTCCTCATATTCCAAGTCCGGCTTGTTGCAGGAGCTACTGAGTTAAGTGCTCTCTGCACACCGTGAGCTGTGTGTCTCATCCGTTTTGATCATGTTTCGATATTCCAATTGTTTACGATGAATGATGATATCGTATGACAGGGAACAGTTGGCTGTGTTCACTTTCTGCGCGGTTTCGCCTTATGTCTTTTGGCGTGTGCTGAGACTGCTACGATGGGGACTACAGTTACCTTTCTTTGTTTGGGAGATGAGTTAGTAATTCGGATGATTCCACTGGCACGGGCGGTTGAGCAATTATGGATTTTAATTCGTTTGCAGTGATACCGAGGCCTTTCATAACCAATAACCAATAACCAATAACGAATAACGAAGTGATTAGAAGAAGCCATTATAACAATTTACATACAAACTTTTGTGGTTAAGCATTTGTTAAATGCATCTCCCGACACTCTCAAGTTTGGCAACAGAAGCTTTCTCTTATGAGGGTTAACTGCTGAGATATCATTCGTGTCATAAATACTGACTTTTTAAGCAAAAAATACGTTTTGTGTGTAGTGCCACGAATTGAAACCACACCCAAAAAATATCAGTTTTAAAAATGAGGGGGATGTACTAAACTCAGAAAAACGATTAACATTCAAGCTTCAGTTCCATGTCTCTAGGGAGGGACTCGGTAGCCTAGTTGGGAAAACCACCCGACTAGGCTTCGTCGTTCGGACAACCCGTGTTTGATTCACGATGAGAGCAGTGTGAATTATACTCGTGGTTGGAAAAAAAAATACCCCCACTGTCGACCCAGCCGTTGGCAGAAATTGGTACCAGGGTCTTACCCTGGGAAGGTGAGGAATGTTGCTTCGCATCTGAGTTTCGATGCTTGAGGCGATACTATACAGAAATCTCCGAACATTTCTGGATAGGCGGCCGAGCACATATGAGTGGAAACTCGCGTGCTGAGACGCCGGTTCAAGTCTCGTACTTGACCTTGACCTTAGGGAGGGACTTCGCCAGAGGTAAAATAAAAAAATAAAAAAATAAAAACTTAATCATCATCATTGAGTGCCGTCTCCGCAACGAAGGTTGGCTACCATGGAGCGCCATTCTGCTCTATCTCTTGCCTTGATGGTGCAGGCTGTCATCGGTTGATTTGTCCATCTTTTGATGTTACTCGTCCATGTTAATCTTGGTCTGCCTCTGCCTCTTTTACCTTGTATTTTCCCCTCCAGGATCACTTTCAGTAGGCTGTTGTGTCTTTTAACATGGCCTAAGAATCGCATTTGTCTTGTTCTAATTGTGTTCAGAAGTTCTCTTTTCATTTTTAGTTGTTTTAAGACTTTGTCATTTGTTTTCTTTTCCTTCCATCCAATTCTACCTATTCTTCTATATATCCACATTTCAAAGGCTTCAATTCTCTGTTCTGTTTTCTTGTCTAATGTCCATGTTTCAGCACCATATAGGAATATTGAGAAGATGTAACATTTTGCTATTCTTAGTTTTAGTTCTGGTGTTATTTGTTTTGATGTTAGTATGTCCTTCATGACATTAAAATTACTTTTTGCCATTCCTATTCTTTTGTTTATTTCAGTTGTACATTTTCCATCACTGGTTATAGTATGTCCAAGGTAGTTATAGTTCTGAACTGTCTCAAGGTCTATTCCTTCAATTTTGATATCCACTTGTGGGTTTTGAGTATTTTCTTTGTTTATGATCATAGTTTTAGTCTTTTTGATATTCATATCTAGTCCATATTTTTTGCTTGTCGTGTTTATTTCATTAAGTAATTGTTGTAGGTCTTTAGGATTTTCTGCTAGTAGTACAGTATCGTCAGCATATCTTAGGTTATTGATTATCTTTCCATTAATTTGTAGGCCTGGCATCTCTATGATGTTTTTAAAGATTTGCTCAGTGTATAGATTGAACAAGCTTGGTGATAGGATGCATCCTTGTCTTACTCCTCTTTTTATATCAATGGGTGTAGAGAACTCTTTGTTATATTTTATTATTGCTGTTTGCTCCCAGTATAGATTGCATATTAGTCGTATATCCATGTCATCTAGATGTATCTCTTTTAGGCATTTTATAAGTTGTTTGTGGTGTACTCTATCAAAAGCTTTGGTGTAGTCTATGAAGCAGGCATATATTGGTTTGTTTACTTCTGTGTATTTTTCGATTAATGTTCTCATGCAGAATATGGCTTCTTTTGTCCCGCTATTTTTCCTAAATCCAAATTGCTGCTCATCTAATTCAGTATTGATTTTATTCTGAATCCTTCCTTGTATAACTTTTAGCAAGATTTTTGTAACATGGCTCATTAGGCTTATTGTTCTAAAGTCACTGCATTCAACTGCACCATTCTTTTTAGGCAATGCAATGAAAGTTGATGTTTTTAGTTCATTTGGTATGTATCCTGTGTGGTATATGTCGTTGCATATGTCTGTAATCACTTCAATGCCAAAATCTTCAAGTGCCTGTATCATCTCTATCTGTATGCTTTCAGGTCCTGCTGCTTTTCCCCTTTTCATTGTTTTTATAGCTTTTTCCACCTCAGATTTTAAGATTTTATAGCCTGATGTACATTTTATAACTGGTTTCTTGTCCCTTTGATCATGAAATAGTTCTGTTATATATTCCTGCCATCTATCTATGATATCCTTATTGTCTGTTAGCATTTTTCCTTTTTTGTCTGCAATGCATCCACCTTCTGTGGCTTTTTTATTTTTATTAGTCATTCTCTTTATTTCTGTGTGCATTCCTCTTAGGTCTTGTTTGCTTTCCATAGTTTCTATTTCTCTACATTTTGGCTGAGCCAGTCTTCTTTTGCCTTTTTGCACATTTTGCGTATTTCATTATCTATTTTATTGTATTGGGCAGTGTTCTTCGCTTGTCTCCTTTCTTCCATTTTTTCTAAGATGGTGTTAGTTATCCATTTTTGTTTTTTGTTCTTTTCTCTTTTGGGTAAGGTGTCGCAGGCTTTTTGTATGCTTTTCTTTATGCATTGCCATTTGGTTGTTACTTTTTCATCAGGATTTTCTCTTCTGTATTGCTCAATTCCTTCCTCTAGCAGCTTCTGGTATGTGTTCTTTTCTTGTATTGTATAGGTATCTTTAATATCTTTTTGATTTAAAACTTAATACATTTTTAATTTACCAACCTGCATCTTAAATAGTCAAATTATTTTACCTAAGACAAATATATAACAATTATTAATGTTATAAAGCAAACTCATATAATACATGCACACACACACACACACACACTTGTATAGGTCTCAACGGCACCAATATTATATTTCTTGGCCTTTCATTGGATATTAACACAATGACGTCATTCTTTTGGGAACACTCGTTCAAATCGAGACAAGGTCATAATAACCTCGTGAATCTATTTTTATTTGGACAGGTAACCCGTGGCTTTAATTCTAAAGTAGGCCGTGGGAGGTCCCTGATAAATATAAAATATGGACGGGTTTGTTTTTGCTTAAGTGCCAACTTGGGAGCAGTTTGAGAAAGCTTGACTGCATTTCTTTTTGACAAGACCACCTCAATGTTATTTTGACCGGGGACCCTGAAAGGGATGGAGTCAAGTACGTGTTTGGTTTAGTTTAGTTATGGAAGGCCCCGGTATCACTGCAAACGAATTAAATCCATAATTTCTCAACCGCCCGTGCCAGCGTAATCATCCGAATTAATATCTCATCTCCCAAACAAAGAAAGGTAACTGTATACCCCCATCGTAGCAGTCTCAGCACATGCCAAAAGATATAAGGCGAAACCGCGCAGAAAGTGAACACTGCCATCTGTTCCCTGTCATACGATATCATAATTCATCGTAAACAATTGGAATATCGAAAAATGATCAAAACGGATGAGACACACAGCTCACGGTGTGCACAGAGCACTTAACTCAGTAGCTCCTGCAACATGCAGGACTTGGAATATGAGGAAACTGCAACAAGGAACACTTTTCATACATAGCCTTAAATGATTCCTGCCGCCTATCTACCATATTGATCGGAAGTTCACGTCCTCCAGAAAAAGATGCTCGTCATATTTTTTAAAAATGTATAGCACATGATGATGTTAGGCCTTCGTTGTTGACTCCAATCCCGAACATATAAACACACAGTTAGTCGTCAGATTATCCCCGTTGCACATCAAACAACAGACCGTAAGATTTGCGTATGGCCGGTCTAGGGATATACGATGAGCCATTACGATGACGTAGCACACACAAATGTCTGCGTCATTTAGATTCCTGACTACTCTAGTGAATGCAGCCTACGACGAACAAAACACGGTGCAAATGCCCTAAAGAGATAAAACTGCGGCTGACTTGACGAAGCAGTTCACATTAATGAGTAACATGTAAATAACTTATACAAAGGTACAATTTTCCTGGATAAAATTAAAGAAAGAAAGAACTAGAAAGCAGACATAAAAAATAATAGAATAGAAAGCAATAGAAAGCCAAGACACAGGAAGCTTACATAGAGGTGAACAAAGAAGTTAGCAGATGCATTAAAAGAGATAAGAGGAAATATACAGATGAACTTGCCAAAGAGGCAGAGGAAGCAGCAAATAAAGGGAACATGAAAGAACTGTACAACAGCACAAAGAAATTAAGTGGAAAATACAAACAGATCAATGCCTTTATTAAAGATAAGAAAGGAAATCTGCTTAATATAAGGGAACAAATGGACAGATGGAAAGAGCACATTGAAGAACTTTGGAACAGACCCGGCTCAAATAATCCTCCAGATATACTACCAGCAGAAGAAGAGTTACACGTTAACTGTAGAAAACCAAGCAAAGAAGAAATAATGAAAGCCATCAAGCTATTAAAAAAATGGTAACGCCACAGGACCAAATGAAATTCCTTCGGAAGCCATCAAAGCAGATATTAACACCTCTACCAAGTTACATAATCTATTAGTTAAAATTTGGGAGAGGGAAGAAATACATAAAGACTGGAAAGAAGGTTATATGATCAAACTACCAAAGAAAGGAAGTTTACAGGAGGGCACAAATTATAGGGGAATTATGCTACTATCAGTGCCAGGAAAAATATTTAGCAGAATCATTCTGGAGAGACTAAAAGTGGCCATTGAGAAATATTTGAGAGATGAACACGCAGGTTTTAGGAAGAACAGATCATGTGCTGATCAAATAACTACTCTACGTATAATAGTTGAACAAAGTATAGAATTAAAATCCCCACTTTATACTGGATTCATAGATTACGAAAAGGCATTTGATAGTTTAGACAGAAGAATGCTTTGGAAGTTGCTGAGTCATTACGGAATTCCCATAAATTTTATTAACCTGATAAAAACAATGTATGAAGGAACAAAATGTAGTGTGGTGCATGAAGGACAGCTGACAGAAGCATTTGAAATAAGAACAGGAGTAAGGCAGGGATGCCTTCTGTCTCCATTTCTCTTTCTACTGGCCATAGATTGGATTATGAAAATAACTCAAAACAATAGAAATGGGATCCAGTGGTCACTGACCAAACAACTTGATGATTTATACTTTGCTGATGACATAGCTCTCCTATCACACAGTCATCAACAGATGCAGGATAAAATGAGCATACTTGATGAGAGATCACAACAGCTAGGACTGAATATTAATAGAGATAAGACCAACATTATGAGAATTAATGCAGTTGGCAATAACCAAATAAAATTAGGAGAAATACCTCTACTAGACGTACTATCTTACATATATCTGGACAGTAATATAGATAAAGATGGAGGAACAGAAAATGATATCAAAATAAGGATTGCAAAAGCAAGAGGAGCTTTCGTTGCACTAGGAAACATGGAAATCCAAAGAAATTAGGTTAAATACAAGAATAAAAAATTTCAACTCAAATGTTAAGTCGGTCCTATTATATGGCTGTGAAACATGGAGAACAACAAAATTGACAATCATGAAGATACAGACTTTCATTGATGGATGCTAACGCAGAGTAAAAGGATGGAAATGGCAGGACAAAATCACTAACATAGAATTATGGAAATGTACCAGTCAAACACCAGTGGATAAAGAGATACAGCGAAGACGATGGCGCTGGATAGGACACACACTACGGAAGCCAACTGAGAGTATTACACAACTGGCTCTTTTTTGGAACCCCCAGAGAAAAAACAAAGAGGGAAGGCCAAGGAATTCTTGGAGAAGACAGATAGAAGCAGAGCTGAAGATGATGGGAAAGACATGGAATGATCTTAAAAGAATGGCAAAAACAGAAGGACTTGGAAAGTGTTTGTTGAAGACCTATGCTCCACTGGGAGCTAAAAAGGTGGAAGAAGAAGAAGAATGTCAATTACTTGCGTCAAGCAATTCCAACAACGGTCATGAACAGCACCAATGTGACGTAATTCGCAGATCAAGTCTAGACGGTTGAAGATAGCATTCACAAAACTTGATTTGTCAAAAAGGAATATTGCGTGCGTACGACTCCGCTTTATCGGCGCAGGTGTATTAAGTAGAACATCATTTTGACTTTAACGCAGAAAAGTGCAATGGAGAACCGAAATTATTCAGACCCCGAATGCACTTTCTGCAGCGATCGAGAGAGCGTGACCTAGTTTCACCATCTTAGAAACGGAAGTGCGTGTGTTTACTCTGTCTTTTGGGTTAGTCCGACCCAAAACCATCATTAGATTTACTAAGGCCCGTGGGCAGAATATAAAACCGAAAACTCTCCAACTAGCATGACCTTTTCAGCTATAGACGGCTGACGTCATTCTAACCAAAACCGCTTCACTTCTGGCTAGGGAGGTCTAGTCTAAAATGTGTCTGCTTCATTTGCGTGCCAAGGTACGCGGATGTAAGAAGTAATGAACATGTTGACAGACTGGCCAGTTCGGCTGATGTTGAGTGCGGAAGGACAATGGACCGCTTTAACATTCTGAATGTCCTCAGGGACGCTGGTCGAAAAACTGACTCGAAAATTGACCCAGAATCCGCAGCCTTGAACAGACTTCACGAACATCATGTCAAGGTGGGGAGATGCCAGACAAGAGTGCTACGTGGGAATCTAAAGAAGACTTGTCATCCAACACAACACCAGTGACGTTAGTCGCTGCATGTTGAGGGTTATTCTTCTGATGAGATTTCAGCACTTGTGGATTTGTTTAAATTTGCAATGAGGGTAAACTAAACTAAACTAAACTAAACTAAACTAAACTAAACTAAACTAAACTAAACTAAACTAAACTAAACTAAACTAAACTAAACTAAACTAAACTGAACTTGAACTGAACTAAACTAAACTAAACTAAACTAAACTGAACTAAACTAAACTAAACTGAACTGAACTAACTGAACTGAACTAAACTAAACTAAACTAAACTAAACTGAACTGAACTAAACTAAACTAAACTAAACTAAACTAAACTGAACTGAACTGAACTAAACTAAACTAAACTAAAATAAACTAAACTAAACTAAACTAGTTCCTGTTCGCAAAACTGAAAACGTCACGTTCGTTGGAGGTTTTCTATGAATTTCCTGTCAGCCCGTAGGCCTTTGTAAATCTATAGATGGAAGAAGGAGAATACATAACACAATCACATTCCAGCTCAATGAGTGCAATGTCAGTGTACAACCAGTCACCGTATTCCCTAGTATAGACTTGATATAGTTAAATGTCAGAGTACAACTAGTCACCGTATTCCCTAGTATAGCCGTGATATAGTTCAATGTCAGTGTACAACTAGGCACCGTATTCCCTAGTATAGCCATGATATAGTTCAATGTCAGTGTGCAACCAGCCACTGTATTCCCTAGTATAGCCGTGATATAGTTCAATGTCAGTGTACAACCAGCCACCGTATTCCCTAGTATAGCCGTGATATAGTTCAATGTCAGTGTACAACTAGTCACCGTATTCCCTAGTATAGCCGTGATATAGTTCAATGTCAGTGTACAACTAGTCACCGTATTCCCTAGTATAGCCGTGATATAGTTCAATGTCAGTGTACAACCAGCCACCGTAACCCTAGCATATCTGTGATATAGTTCAATGTCAGTGTACAACCAGTCACTGTATTCCCTAGTATAGCCGTGATATAGTTCAATGTCAGTGTACAACCAGCCACCGTAACCCTAGCATATCTGTGATGTAGTTCAATGTCAGTGTACAACCAGTCACTGTATTCCCTAGTATAGCCGTGATATAATTCAATGTCAGTGTACAACCAGCCACCGTATTCCCTAGTATAGCCGTGATATAGTTCAATGTCAGTGTACAACCAGTCACTGTATTCCCTAGTATAGCCGTGATATAGTTCAATGTCAGTGTACAACCAGCCACCGTATTGCCTAGTATAGCCGTGATATAGTTCAATGTCAGTGTACAACCAACCACTGTATTCCCTAGTATAGCCGTGATATAGTTCAATGTCAGTGTACAACAAGCCACCGTATTCCCTAGTATAGCCGTGATATAGTTCAATATCAGTGTACAACCAGCTACCGTATTCCCTAGTATAGCCGTGATATAGTTCAATGTCAGTGTACAACTAGCCACCGTATTCCATAGTATAGCCGTGATACAGTTCAAATAATTCGAGCCGCTACTAATAAATAGGTTTCAATGTCTGTGAAGGACAAACCTACTACAACCGTACAACAGCATCTATCGACCACAGTCATCTATAGTGCTACTAAGGCCTGCTGGCTCAGAAGGAAATCCCGGAACCGTCCAAAGTTCGAGCCGTCTTCAGCTATGCGAGCGATAGACGGCTGACGTCATTTTACCCTCAACCGCCCCTGCTCTCAAAACTGAAAAAGTCACAAGCTTTGGGTAACTCCTATCAGCCGGTAGGCCTTACTAACACAATAGATAGCTGTGGCTGGACCACGCACTTTCCAAGCCGTTCTGTTTCTTGCCATACTTTTAAGATCATGTCTGCTTCCACCTGTCCTCTCTAAGAATATTTTGATCTTCCGCTTTGGCTTTCCCCTTGTGGATTGATTTTCTTGTATAAAAAAAGTAATGTACCCCCGACACGCCAAGTGGCATATAGGGAATATGGTGTTAGTGACCCTATATTTTACAGACCTTCAGCACATGATTTTTGGGGTAATTTGGTCGGTATTACGTCCGTGCTGCTTTACTTTCCCAGAAAAAAATCCGGTACCCATTTAAGGCTGGGTGAACCCGGAAGCCGTCGGTTGGGATCGAACCCTACCCCTTGTCCTTTGTAGTCCAGTTCACTAACTACTCAGCTATCGCGGCTCCCACGATTTTGTTGTATATTCTGATAAAATATAAGAGGAATTGCTTCAATTGCTTCCCCTGAACATCAGACGTTGGGCGTGAGGCCTTGAAGTTTCATTTAACTTCATCATCATCATCATTTAACTTAGGGCCTCACAAATGCTTAATCCTGCCCTTGTGATGAAGCTTTCTAAGGTACAGACAAAAACATTCCACCAAACACACAAGCGCTTTTTTCCCCCTATCGTTGAGAACGATCAACCAATGGATCGGACGGACATCATCAATGCCCTCCGAGATGTGGGAAGAGCACAGGACTTTGAAAACATCACTCCTTCGGATGGAAGAGATGGGAGTTTAGATGGGCACAACCAGAAACGAGAAACTTAGTGGGCGTGTAAGAAGACTTATCAACCAACACAGAACTGGAGTCGTCAGTCGCTGGACACTGCGGGACTTGCTGAGGAGGGGATCTGAGCACCTATGGACATGTTCGGAGGGCGATGATGATGACCCGCAAATAACTCAATAACCCCAGGCGCTGTATTTACGCCTCTGCTTTAAGAGAAGAATGGATTCTTTCGTATGATATTATGATATTGGTTTTCATAAACAACTAAACACAATATACACAAAGTAATCGAGCAAATAAATTTTACGAGGGTCTCATGAAAGACCGATTTGAAGAATAATTGGATATTTTTTACAAAACATTAGCACTTCAATGTCCTTTGATGGGTTACTTGACGGTGTAGATCAGAGGTCTTCATGTTTTATGAGACGTGACCCCGTAGTTAAATTGTAGCTAATTTTGAAAAGAGAATTTAGAGATATAAATTCTCGTGAGGTGTGATAATTGTTAGTACCAGGGACTACTTACTTCGTTGTATTTGTGCAGCCGTTTGATGTTTCGCTAAAGTGTGTCAAGAATTAAAATGAAATGGTGTGTGAATATCGTTAACGTTTAATATCATTGGGGCGTTATCGTATTAGTTTACAAGAGAAGGAGATGAGGAGGTCAGTGCTATTCTTCATCTCCAGCTCACTGGATCAGGTACCCATTTATTTCAGTTGCTTTTAGCGGTTAACACAATTTGTTAACTTGAAGCTGGAAGGCAGATGAAGAAGGAAGAATAAAGTAAAATAAAAGAAGTCGATAAATTTGAGTTGTACTTAATAATCCTTTACATCAAATGGCAGGACAAAATAACCAACTTAACAGTCCAGCAACGTGCTAAGACCCCAACAATCATGCCGATGCTCAGAAGTCAAAGACTAAGATGGCTGGGGCACATCCAGCGAATTGAAGAAAAACGTATCCCCAAGCAAATATTTTATGGTGAACTAATACATGAAAAAAGACAGATCGGCAGACCTAAACTACGATATAGAGATGTCTGTAAATCATCTCTGAATGACTTCTCCATCTGTGAAAATGGCTGGGAACATCTGGCTAGTGATCGCACATCATGGAGAGCATGTATAAGGATTGGTATAACAACATTTGAGACTGTGCTAAGACAGGACTTAGAAGAGAAAAGACTCATAAAAAAGGACGTAAAACCCTGTGGACCAGTGGGCCTGACTTGTTCATTCTGTGGCCGTGTGTGTTTGTCAAACATTGATATAATTAGCCACGAGAGAAACTATTCGACAAAAACAGAACCTAAAAAAATATAGCCTCCACTAGACCGTCTGACAAGACGAAAGGGCCATATACACAATAGCCTCCACTAGACCGTCTGACAAGACAAAAAGTGCCATATGCACAATAGCCTCCACTAGACCGTCTGACAAGACAAAAAGGGCTTATACACAATAGCCTCCACTAGACCGTATGACAAGACAAAAGAGCCATATACACAATAGCCTCCACTAGACCGTATGACAAGACAAAAAGGTCCATATACACAATAGCCTCCACTAGACCGTCTGACAAGACAAAAGGGCCATATACACAATAGCCTCCACTAGACCGTCTGACAAGACAAAAAGAGCCATATACACAATAGCCTCCACTAGACCGTCTGACAAGACGAAAAGGACCATATACACAATAGCCTCCACTAGACCGTCTGACAAGACAAAAAGGGCCATATACACAATAGCCTCCACTAGACCGTCTGACAAGACAAAAAGGGCCATATACACATAGCCTCCACTAGACCGTCTGACAAGACAAAAAGGGCCATATACACAATAGCCTCCACTAGACCGTCTGACAAGACAAAAAGGGCCATATACACAATAGCCTCCACTAGACCGTCTGACAAGACAAAATGGGCCATATACAATAGCTCCACTAGACCGTATGACAAGACAAAAAGGGTCATATACACAATAACCTCCACTAGACCTCTGACAAGACAAAAAGGGCTATATACATAATAGCCTCCACTAGACGTCTGACAAGACAAAAGGGCCATATACACAATAGCCTCCACTAGACCGTCTGACAACACGAAAAGGACCATATACACAATAGCCTCCACTAGACCGTCTGACAAGACAAAAGGACCATATACACAATAGCCTCACTAGACCATCTGACAAGACAAAAAGGGCCAAATAATATCTTTTAATTGGCAAGCTAAAGGGTAGCCATTGGGCTTCTATTGCTGTCGAAGTACCATCATCGTCAACCATTAACACCACCACCATCTTTATCAAGATCAGCATTACCACGTTCATCTTAAACAACTTCATCTTCACATCACTGCCATCATCGTCATCATCATCATCATCTTCAACATCACTACCATCATCGTCATCATCATCATCTTCACATCACTACCATCATCGTCATCATCATCATCTTCAACATCACTATCACATCTTCAACATCATCATAATCACAACCATCATGATCCCTATCATCAACAACATCATCATCATCACCACCATCTTCAACATCATCATCACCAACATCTTCAACAGCATCATCACCAACATCTTCACATCATCATCGCCACTATCTTCAACATCATCATCGCCACCATCTTCAACATCATCATCACCACCATCTTCAACATCATCATCACCATCATCTTCAACATCCTCATCACCATCATCTTCAACATCATCATCACCAGCATCTTCAACATCATCATCACCACCATCTTCAACACATCATCACCATCATCTTCAACAGCATCATCACCAGCATCATCATCATCACCGCCAATTCAACACAAGGACATTCAATACAAGACATTCAATACAAAGACATTCACCTCAAGGACATTCAATACAAAGACATTCAACACAAGGACATTCAATACAAAGACATTCATTATAAGGACATTCAATACAAAGACATTCAACACAAGGATATTCAACACAAGGATATTCAATACAAAGACATTCAACTGAAGGACATTCAATACAAATACATTCAACACAATGACATTCAATACAAATACATTCAACACAAGGACATTCAATACAAAGACATTCAATACAAGGACATTCAATACAAATACATTCACCTCAAGGACATTCAATACAAAGACATTCAACACAAAGACATTCAATACAAAGACATTCATTATAAGGACATTCAATACAAAGACATTCAACAAGGATATTCAATACAAAGACATTCAACTGAAGGACATTCAATACAAATACATTCAACACAAGGACATGCAATACAAAGACATTCATTACAAGGACATTCAATACAAAGACATTCAATACAAGGACATTCAATACAAAGACATTCAACTCAAGGACATTCAATACAAAGACATTCAACACAAGGACATTCAATACAAAGACATTCATTACAAGGACATTCAATACAAAGACATTCATTACAAGGACATTCAATACAAAGACATTCAGTACAAGGACATTCAACACAAAGACATTCAACACAAGGCCATTCAATACAAAGACATTCAGTACAAGGACATTCAATACAAAGACATTCAATACAAGGACATTCAATACAAAGACATTCAATACAAGGACATTCAATACAAAGACATTCAGTACAAATACATTCAATACAAGACATTCACCTCAAGGACATTCAATACAAAGACATTCAGTACAAGGACATTCAATACAAAGACATTCAGTACAAAGACACTCAATACAAAGACATTCAATACAAGGACATTTAATACAAAAACATACAGTACAAGGACATTCAATACAAATACATTCAATACAAAGACATTCAATACAAAGACATTCAGTACAAGGACATTCAATACAAAGACATTCAATACAAAGACATTCAGTGCAAGGACATTCAATACAAAGACATTCAATACAAAGACATTCAATACAAAGACATTCAATACAAAGACATTCAATACAAAGACATTCAAACAAAGACATTCAGTACAAGGACATTCAATACAAAGACATTCAATACAAAGACATTCAATACAAAGACATTCAGTACAAGGACATTCAATACAAAGACATTCAATACAAAGACATTCAGTACAAGGACATTCAATACAAAGACATTCAATACAAAGACATTCAATACAAAGACATTCAATACAAAGACATTCAATACAAAGACATTCGATACAAATACATTCAATACAAAGACATTCAATACAAAGACATTCAATACAAAGACATTCAACTGAAGGACATTTTTAAAAACAAAACTAGGTAGCTTGATACCAGTAGACCTAGAGAAGCTTATTATGGAGGGCATGGTATGACTTAGGATGGAAGGGGTAGTTAAAATCTAAGGTGGGTGTACAAGATTACAGATAAGCTGAACATTACTACAGACGATGGGCATCTCCAGCAGAACAATGTCTAACCTAGTCAAGAAGTCATCATCGTTACACAAAGGACAACTTTCGAGTGTCCAGATCGCCTTCTTGTCACGTTCCCCAGATTGAAGCATCTCAGACACACACAACTTTCGAGTGTCCAGATCGCCTTCTTGTCACGCTCTCCCAGATTGAAGCATCTCAGACACACACAACTTTCGAGTGTCCAGATCGCCTTCTTGCCACGTTCCCCAGATTGAAGCATCTCAGACACACACAACTTTCGAGTGTCCAGATCGCCTTCTTGCCACGTTCCCCAGATTGAAGCATCTCAGACACACACAACTTTCGAGTGTCCAGATCGCCTTCTTGTCACGCTCCCCAGATTGAAGCATCTCAGACACACACAACTTTCGAGTGTCCAGATCGCCTTCTTGCCACGCTCCCCAGATTGAAGCATCTCAGACACACACAACTTTCGAGTGTCCAGATCGCCTTCTTGTCACGCTCCCCAGATTGAAGCATCTCAGACACACACAACTTTCGAGTGTCCAGATCGCCTTCTTGTCACGCTCCCCAGATTGAAGCATCTCAGACACACACAACTTTCGAGTGTCCAGATCGCCTTCTTGCCACGCTCCCCAGATTGAAGCATCTCAGACACACACAACTTTCGAGTGTCCAGATCGCCTTCTTGTCACGTTCCCCAGATTGAAGCATCTCAGACACACACAACTTTCGAGTGTCCAGATCGCCTTCTTGCCACGTTCCCCAGATTGAAGCATCTCAGACACACACAACTTTCGAGTGTCCAGATCGCCTTCTTGTCACGCTCCCCAGATTGAAGCATCTCAGACACACACAACTTTCGAGTGTCCAGATCGCCTTCTTGTCACGTTCCCCAGATTGAAGCATCTCAGACACACACAACTTTCGAGTGTCCAGATCGCCTTCTTGTCACGTTCCCCAGATTGAAGCATCTCAGACACACACAACTTTCGAGTGTCCAGATCGCCTTCTTGCCACGCTCCCCAGATTGAAGCATCTCAGACACACACAACTTTCGAGTGTCCAGATCGCCTTCTTGTCACGCTCCCCAGATTGAAGCATCTCAGACACACACAACTTTCGAGTGTCCAGATCGCCTTCTTGCCACGCTCCCCAGATTGAAGCATCTCAGACACACACAACTTTCGAGTGTCCAGATCGCCTTCTTGTCACGCTCCCCAGATTGAAGCATCTCAGACACACACAACTTTCGAGTGTCCAGATCGCCTTCTTGCCACGCTCCCCAGATTGAAGCATCTCAGACACACACAACTTTCGAGTGTCCAGATCGCCTTCTTGCCACGCTCCCCAGATTGAAGCATCTCAGACACACACAACTTTCGAGTGTCCAGATCGCCTTCTTGCCACGCTCCCCAGATTGAAGCATCTCAGACACACACAACTTTCGAGTGTCCAGATCGCCTTCTTGCCACGCTCCCCAGATTGAAGCATCTCAGACACACACAACTTTCGAGTGTCCAGATCGCCTTCTTGTCACGCTCCCCAGATTGAAGCATCTCAGACACACACAACTTTCGAGTGTCCAGATCGCCTTCTTGTCACGCTCCCCAGATTGAAGCATCTCAGACACACACAACTTTCGAGTGTCCAGATCGCCTTCTTGCCACGTTCCCCAGATTGAAGCATCTCAGACACACACAACTTTCGAGTGTCCAGATCGCCTTCTTGTCACGCTCCCCAGATTGAAGCATCTCAGACACACACAACTTTCGAGTGTCCAGATCGCCTTCTTGTCACGCTCCCCAGATTGAAGCATCTCAGACACACACAACTTTCGAGTGTCCAGATCGCCTTCTTGCCACGCTCCCCAGATTGAAGCATCTCAGACACACACAACTTTCGAGTGTCCAGATCGCCTTCTTGCCACGCTCCCCAGATTGAAGCATCTCAGACACACACAACTTTCGAGTGTCCAGATCGCCTTCTTGTCACGCTCCCCAGATTGAAGCATCTCAGACACACACAACTTTCGAGTGTCCAGATCGCCTTCTTGCCACGCTCCCCAGATTGAAGCATCTCAGACACACACAACTTTCGAGTGTCCAGATCGCCTTCTTGCCACGCTCCCCAGATTGAAGCATCTCAGACACACACAACTTTCGAGTGTCCAGATCGCCTTCTTGTCACGCTCCCCAGATTGAAGCATCTCAGACACACACAACTTTCGAGTGTCCAGATCGCCTTCTTGCCACGTTCCCCAGATTGAAGCATCTCAGACACACACAACTTTCGAGTGTCCAGATCGCCTTCTTGCCACGCTCCCCAGATTGAAGCATCTCAGACACACACAACTTTCGAGTGTCCAGATCGCCTTCTTGTCACGCTCCCCAGATTGAAGCATCTCAGACACACACAACTTTCGAGTGTCCAGATCGCCTTCTTGTCACGCTCCCCAGATTGAAGCATCTCAGACACACACAACTTTCGAGTGTCCAGATTGCCTTCTTGTCACGCTCCCCAGATTGAAGCATCTCAGACACACACAACTTTCGAGTGTCCAGATCGCCTTCTTGTCACGCTCCCCAGATTGAAGCATCTCAGACACACACAACTTTCGAGTGTCCAGATCGCCTTCTTGTCACGCTCCCCAGATTGAAGCATCTCAGACACACACAACTTTCGAGTGTCCAGATCGCCTTCTTGCCACGCTCCCCAGATTGAAGCATCTCAGACACACACAACTTTCGAGTGTCCAGATCGCCTTCTTGCCACGCTCCCCAGATTGAAGCATCTCAGACACACACAACTTTCGAGTGTCCAGATCGCCTTCTTGCCACGCTCCCCAGATTGAAGCATCTCAGACACACACAACTTTCGAGTGTCCAGATCGCCTTCTTGTCACGCTCCCCAGATTGAAGCATCTCAGACACACACAACTTTCGAGTGTCCAGATCGCCTTCTTGTCACGCTCCCCAGATTGAAGCATCTCAGACACACACAACTTTCGAGTGTCCAGATCGCCTTCTTGTCACGCTCCCCAGATTGAAGCATCTCAGACACACACAACTTTCGAGTGTCCAGATCGCCTTCTTGCCACGCTCCCCAGATTGAAGCATCTCAGACACACACAACTTTCGAGTGTCCAGATCGCCTTCTTGTCACGTTCCCCAGATTGAAGCATCTCAGACACACACAACTTTCGAGTGTCCAGATCGCCTTCTTGTCACGTTCCCCAGATTGAAGCATCTCAGACACACACAACTTTCGAGTGTCCAGATCGCCTTCTTGTCACGTTCCCCAGATTGAAGCATCTCAGACACACACAACTTTCGAGTGTCCAGATCGCCTTCTTGTCACGCTCCCCAGATTGAAGCATCTCAGACACACACAACTTTCGAGTGTCCAGATCGCCTTCTTGTCACGCTCCCCAGATTGAAGCATCTCAGACACACACAACTTTCGAGTGTCCAGATCGCCTTCTTGTCACGTTCCCCAGATTGAAGCATCTCAGACACACACAACTTTCGAGTGTCCAGATCGCCTTCTTGTCACGCTCCCCAGATTGAAGCATCTCAGACACACACAACTTTCGAGTGTCCAGATCGCCTTCTTGTCACGTTCCCCAGATTGAAGCATCTCAGACACACACAACTTTCGAGTGTCCAGATCGCCTTCTTGTCACGTTCCCCAGATTGAAGCATCTCAGACACACACAACTTTCGAGTGTCCAGATTGCCTTCTTGTCACGTTCCCAGATTGAAGCATCTCAGACACACACAACTTTCGAGTGTCCAGATTGCCTTCTTGTCACGTTCCCCAGATTGAAGCATCTCAGACACACACAACTTTCGAGTGTCCAGATCGCCTTCTTGTCACGTTCCCCAGATTGAAGCATCTCAGACACACACAACTTTCGAGTGTCCAGATCGCCTTCTTGTCACGTTCCCCAGATTGAAGCATCTCAGACACACACAACTTTCGAGTGTCCAGATCGCCTTCTTGCCACGTTCCCCAGATTGAAGCATCTCAGACACACACAACTTTCGAGTGTCCAGATCGCCTTCTTGCCACGCTCCCCAGATTGAAGCATCTCAGACACACACAACTTTCGAGTGTCCAGATCGCCTTCTTGTCACGCTCCCCAGATTGAAGCATCTCAGACACACACAACTTTCGAGTGTCCAGATCGCCTTCTTGTCACGCTCCCCAGATTGAAGCATCTCAGACACACACAACTTTCGAGTGTCCAGATCGCCTTCTTGCCACGCTCCCCAGATTGAAGCATCTCAGACACACACAACTTTCGAGTGTCCAGATCGCCTTCTTGCCACGTTCCCCAGATTGAAGCATCTCAGACACACACAACTTTCGAGTGTCCAGATCGCCTTCTTGTCACGTTCCCCAGATTGAAGCATCTCAGACACACACAACTTTCGAGTGTCCAGATCGCCTTCTTGCCACGTTCCCCAGATTGAAGCATCTCAGACACACACAACTTTCGAGTGTCCAGATCGCCTTCTTGCCACGTTCCCCAGATTGAAGCATCTCAGACACACACAACTTTCGAGTGTCCAGATCGCCTTCTTGTCACGTTCCCCAGATTGAAGCATCTCAGACACACACAACTTTCGAGTGTCCAGATCGCCTTCTTGTCACGTTCCCCAGATTGAAGCATCTCAGACACACACAACTTTCGAGTGTCCAGATCGCCTTCTTGTCACGTTCCCCAGATTGAAGCATCTCAGACACACACAACTTTCGAGTGTCCAGATCGCCTTCTTGTCACGTTCCCCAGATTGAAGCATCTCAGACACACACAACTTTCGAGTGTCCAGATCGCCTTCTTGCCACGCTCCCCAGATTGAAGCATCTCAGACACACACAACTTTCGAGTGTCCAGATCGCCTTCTTGTCACGCTCCCCAGATTGAAGCATCTCAGACACACACAACTTTCGAGTGTCCAGATCGCCTTCTTGTCACGCTCCCCAGATTGAAGCATCTCAGACACACACAACTTTCGAGTGTCCAGATCGCCTTCTTGTCACGTTCCCCAGATTGAAGCATCTCAGACACACACAACTTTCGAGTGTCCAGATCGCCTTCTTGCCACGCTCCCCAGATTGAAGCATCTCAGACACACACAACTTTCGAGTGTCCAGATCGCCTTCTTGTCACGCTCCCCAGATTGAAGCATCTCAGACACACACAACTTTCGAGTGTCCAGATCGCCTTCTTGTCACGCTCCCCAGATTGAAGCATCTCAGACACACACAACTTTCGAGTGTCCAGATCGCCTTCTTGTCACGCTCCCCAGATTGAAGCATCTCAGACACACACAACTTTCGAGTGTCCAGATCGCCTTCTTGTCACGCTCCCCAGATTGAAGCATCTCAGACACACACAACTTTCGAGTGTCCAGATCGTCTTCTTGTCACGTTCCCCAGATTGAAGCATCTCAGACACACACAACTTTCGAGTGTCCAGATCGCCTTCTTGTCACGTTCCCCAGATTGAAGCATCTCAGACACACACAACTTTCGAGTGTCCAGATCGCCTTCTTGTCACGCTCCCCAGATTGAAGCATCTCAGACACACACAACTTTCGAGTGTCCAGATCGCCTTCTTGTCACGCTCCCCAGATTGAAGCATCTCAGACACACACAACTTTCGAGTGTCCAGATCGCCTTCTTGCCACGCTCCCCAGATTGAAGCATCTCAGACACACACAACTTTCGAGTGTCCAGATCGCCTTCTTGTCACGCTCCCCAGATTGAAGCATCTCAGACACACACAACTTTCGAGTGTCCAGATCGCCTTCTTGTCACGCTCCCCAGATTGAAGCATCTCAGACACACACAACTTTCGAGTGTCCAGATCGCCTTCTTGTCACGCTCCCCAGATTGAAGCATCTCAGACACACACAACTTTCGAGTGTCCAGATCGCCTTCTTGTCACGCTCCCCAGATTGAAGCATCTCAGACACACACAACTTTCGAGTGTCCAGATCGCCTTCTTGTCACGCTCCCCAGATTGAAGCATCTCAGACACACACAACTTTCGAGTGTCCAGATCGCCTTCTTGCCACGCTCCCCAGATTGAAGCATCTCAGACACACACAACTTTCGAGTGTCCAGATCGCCTTCTTGTCACGCTCCCCAGATTGAAGCATCTCAGACACACACAACTTTCGAGTGTCCAGATCGCCTTCTTGCCACGCTCCCCAGATTGAAGCATCTCAGACACACACAACTTTCGAGTGTCCAGATCGCCTTCTTGTCACGTTCCCCAGATTGAAGCATCTCAGACACACACAACTTTCGAGTGTCCAGATCGCCTTCTTGTCACGTTCCCCAGATTGAAGCATCTCAGACACACACAACTTTCGAGTGTCCAGATCGCCTTCTTGTCACGCTCCCCAGATTGAAGCATCTCAGACACACACAACTTTCGAGTGTCCAGATCGCCTTCTTGTCACGTTCCCCAGATTGAAGCATCTCAGACACACACAACTTTCGAGTGTCCAGATTCGCCTTCTTGCCACGCTCCCCAGATTGAAGCATCTCAGACACACACAACTTTCGAGTGTCCAGATCGCCTTCTTGTCACGTTCCCCAGATTGAAGCATCTCAGACACACACAACTTTCGAGTGTCCAGATCGCCTTCTTGTCACGCTCCCCAGATTGAAGCATCTCAGACACACACAACTTTCGAGTGTCCAGATCGCCTTCTTGCCACGTTCCCCAGATTGAAGCATCTCAGACACACACAACTTTCGAGTGTCCAGATCGCCTTCTTGTCACGTTCCCCAGATTGAAGCATCTCAGACACACACAAGCGAAGCACTGACGATGACTTCAGCTCAGATGTACGAACGAGCTCCGTAGCCCAGGCGAAGACACTGACTCCAACCTGCTTTAAGTGTATGCCATGGAAGCCAAGTTATAAGATAAACATCTCAGATAATGATGATGATGATGATGATGATGATGTTACTGGTGATGACTGAGCAGCACAGAGGGAAGACATTTTTATTTTTATTTCTTATACTAGTTCGAGATTATTATGTTTAAGATGCTTCATTATTAGTTAGCTATGTAGGACCAATTTGATTTACTTACATATCTGTCTTTCTTCTACCTTTTTAGCTCCCAGTGGAGCATAAGTCTTCAACAAACACTTTCAACTCCCAGTGGTGCATGGGTCTTCAACAAACACTTTCAGCTCCCTGTGGAGCATAGGTCTTCAACAAACACTTTTAGCTCCCAGTGGAGCATAGGTCTTCAACAAACACTTTCCAAGTCGTTCTATATTTTGCCATTCTTTTAAGATCATTCCATGTCTTCCCCATCATCTTCATCTCTGCTTCTATCTGTCTTCTCCAAGAATTCCTTGGTCTTCCTCTTTGTCTTTTCCCCTGGGGATTCCAAAAAGGGCCTGTTGTGTAATACTCTCAGTTGGCTTCTGTAGTGTGTGTCCTATCCAGCGCCATCGTCTTCGCTGTATCTCATTATCCACTGGTGTTTGACTGGTACATTTCCATAATTCTTTGTTAGTGATTTTGTCCTGCCATTTCCATCCTTTTATTCTGCGTAAGCATCCATTAATGAAAGTCTGTATCTTCATGATTGTCAATTTTGTTGTTCTCCATGTTTCACAGCTATATAATAGGACCGCCTTAACATTTGACTTACATATCTGTGTTTGTGTTGTTTGTTTGTGCATGTTGAAGGCCCCTTGAGCTGAAACGTCGCTCAAATTTGTGAGGTCAGTTAATCACATAAAGCTTTAACCATAAAAGTTTTTATTTTCCCCCCATTTCTTCTTCTAGTGATGACAGATATTTTTGTTGTTACTTGTGTCGGCTCCCGCCCCTTCCTAAAACCGTCGACCACAATAAAATCGGCACTGCATTGATTTGAGCTCCTAAATGTTGAAGCTGTTCTCATGCGCATATAATTAAAACGTCCCCATATGCTCCCCCTTGTGTCAGCCTTACACCAATCTCAAAGAACATAAAATAAAATCCCACAAATCGTATCACGCTATGCCAATAACAAACCCCACTTATCATATTACACGAGATTAATAACTGAATTAATAATAAATAAACACGAGTATTGAATTAGCTCTCGATTGGACGTGCACCCAAAATTGATTTCAATTACTTTCAACCATGAATTGAGTTTTATTCGTAATGTTTATCTCGCCTTGAAATTTCTCACTGTTTGTTTACAAAATCAAATTACGCATTTTATTTTGTTATTTCAATATCTACAGAGTTATGAACTTTGCAAACAAACAATTCTTATTTTGAAAGATATTAATTCCCTCCTGGGAGGTTAAGCATTAAATATAAATATATATTTGTGTTCATAAAGTATAGAATTATTTCGTCATTTAATATCGTTCCGATTTTTTTATTACATGTATGGCTAAAAACTATTTATAGAATGTTTTGTTTCGTGAATTCTTTGAGGTAAATAAAGGGATATTTCTCTCTCTCTCTCTCTCTCTCGCTCTCTCTCTCTCTCTCTCTCTCTCTCTCTCTCTCTGGGATCAGGACTCAGAGTAGGATTCAGACTCTCACATGAAGTCAGCTGTCAGGTTAAGTATGTTGATCGCCCCCACAGGCAGAACATCACAATTAGAGTCTGCCAGATCCACTCTGATTGAACACCCGTTAAAATGTTGCACTGTAGTTTGCACCAGTGGCCCAGTGCATCCGATTTCTGCCAGTATTTTATTCAGGTTTGCTTTCCTTAGCCTTTGATTGTCCCCAATATTCCTGCAAGGCAGCAGATTGTCTTTTCTGTAGGGGGATTCTGCCCTTAGATGGTCGGCCCTCCCAGGTTTACGAGCACCATCTGCCCGAGTTACTAGAGGTGACTAACACAGACATGCACACACAAAGATATGAGATGTGACTAACATAGACATGCACACAGCGATACGAGGCATGACTAACACTGACACACACCAAGATATATGACACATGACTAACATAAACATGCACATAAAGATATGAGATATGACTGACACAGACATGCACACACAAAGATATGACACATACCTAACATAGACATGCAAACACAGATATGAGATGTGACTAACATAACCATGCACACACAAGGATATGAGATGTGATATACACAGACATGCACACACAAAGATATGAGATATGACTAACATAAACATGCACACAAAGATATGAGATATCACTAACCCAGACATGCACATACAAAGATATGACACATGATTTTTAACACGGCCAACGTTTGATGTAGGCTAGAGGGCAGAACAGAAAACAGAAAACTCCCCACTAGTGTGACGTGTACAGTTTGGCTAACATGAGCTGTTGTAGGTTGAATTATGTAAGTCGTTTCTAGCTGGCTTGGTTCATTACGTCACGCATATGGAGGTTTTTCCCGGGTTTATCTTTCCGACCTCTGGCTTTCTCTATAGTCGGCTGTGCTTAAGGTATGATTGTTGATTGGGGAATATGGTCTTCTTCTTGTTATTCCCTTCAACTCCCTGTTGCGCAAAGGTCTTGAACAAACACTTTCAGCTCTCTGTGGAGCATAGGTCTTGAACAAATACTTTCAGCTCCATATGGAGCATAGGTCTTGAATAAACACTTTCAGCTCCCTGTGGAGCATAGGTCTTGAACAAACACGTTCAGCTCTCTGTGGAGCATATGTCTTCAACAAACACTTTCAGCTCTCTGTGGAGCATAGGTCTTCAACAAACACTTTCAGCTCCCTGTGGAGCATAGGTCTTGAACAAACACTTTAACTCCCTGTGGAGCATAGGTCTTGAACAAACACTTTAACTCCCTGTGGAGCATAGGTCTTGAACAGACACTTTAACTCCCTGTGGAGCATAGTTGTAGCACTCCCAACACCGTAATAACACAAACATAGCCCAAAGAAACACGCCTGCGTGACCAGAGATGGGGAACTGTTGATGACCTCAAACGCACCGACTTGATCGTGACGTGTGCTGGTCTAAACGTCAACCGCTGCAGCGGGTAATCGCTAAAGAAGATGAAGTAAGTTCCTCTCCGACCGAAGACGTCACATTGCGCGGACGCCATAGTTCTCCAAAACTGACGATTTGCTGCTAATTCTTATAGTTCTTGGTTGTTTCTTAGTTCCATGGTTGAGTCTTCTCTAGCAATTGTTCTGCTCAGCGCAGCCGCCATTATTTCTCAGAAAAATATGCGATAATTGTTTTAGAGGCTGGGGGAATCCCCATGTCTTGTCATTCAAAAGAACATTCTCCATTTCTGGAATTGAAACCACGACTACAGGGCCCACTGAATAGCCAAATAGCAGTAGCTGTTGGGGGAGGGGGCGTGCATAACTAGATGGAGCTGCAACAAACCTGACGATGATGATGATTTTAAAAAAATAAATAGAAACACGTCAGGAATGATGCCATTGCAGATGTACGTTGATGCCAGACGTCTGAAGGCAACTCGATCTTATCACTCATTGCCAGTCCAGCAAACGAACACTGGAACCAGCAGCGGATATCCAGACGAGGCAGAGGAGGCCACGAGTAAACTAAATATCTTATGCAACAAGTCTATGTCAATAAAAATGAGAACGACAGTTCATCGGTGCTATATAGAACCAATTCTGACCTATGGAAGCGAATCATGGACAGTAGACAAACAAATGAAAAGACGATTAGAGGCCACAGAGATGAGATTTCTCAGAAGAATGTTGAAAGTTCCCTGGACAGCTAAAAGGACCAATGAGGAAGTTCTCAAAGAAGCCAGCACAGAAAGGGAGCTCTTAAAAAAAACATCAGAAAGAAGCAATCAACATTTTTCGGGCACATCATGAGAAGAGGAAAGTTGGAATACTTGGTTACAACTGGCAAAATAAAGGGAAAGAGAGATCGCGGACGACAAAGAGAGAAAATACTGGATAGCTTGGTGTCATGGCATGGAAAATAGTCAACAACAGAACTGATACGATGCACTGTAGATAGAAGATTGTGGAGGGACATGATCGCCTACGCCAACCGGTATGGCACATGATGATGATGATGATTGTATTTTTATTTCTACAGTTTTTACAGTTATTATACAATCACATCCCAGCTCAATGAGTTAAACGTCAGTGTACAACCAGCCACCGTATTCCCTAGTATAGCCGTAATATAGTTCAGATAACCCAAGCCGTTACTAATAAATAGGCTTCAATGTCTATGTAGGTCAAACCTATTACAACCGTAAAATGGCAATTACAACCTTGCAATGTGCGAACTAGGTAGATAATTTCAACAATTACCTCCCTATTTCCATGGCAACAAAAGAACGATAAATCTGATGATGTTCTATTGTTTATAATTGAACCATTAGAAGTAGTGCCAGTGGAGAGGAGAATCTATGAAGTCCTTCCTGTAAAAATCACTGCGCTGTGTCTTTATATATATAAAAAAAAAAAAACATGAACAAAACTGCAGGAGAATTTAATTAACAGAAAAACCACATTTTTTTCAAAACTGTTAATGCATATAACTATGGTATTATGATGTAATTATAATTGTTAATTTAGGGCAATAATTGAAGGAACTATTTCCCATAGCGCAAATAACAGTAATGTTTGTGTCGCAAATGACCAGGTTAAAGGTCAACCTAGAAGTGCGGCGTCCTGGCTTCCTCAAATTTCAAACTCACCGTTTCCTTTCTATTTATTATTTATTGTTCCGTTTTATTTGCATTAAAAATAGTTTTGTATAATTTTTATTCTGCTTTTATAATTAATTCAGAGAATAATTTAATCCTCTTTTTTTTTTAAATCTGTGCTCCTGCACAGGCTTGTACTAGGCCGCAACGTTGAGCTGCCTTTCAATAGCGTAATTCTGCGACAACGTCATTCTTGATATAATTTTGTCTCACCCTTAGCAGTAAATTGTGAGACAAATGTCATGTGCAAAGTTTTGAAGGCTGTTATTTGCAAGTTTCTTTCTTATCTCCCCCCCCCCCCCAATCACAGTCTAAAATAGTTAAAAGAGAGAGAGAGAGAGAGAGAGAGAGAGAGAGAGAGTGAGAGAGAGAGAGAGAGAGTTGGAAATAAAAGAGTGTTTAACTTGAGATTACGATATCTTCGTAAAAATGACGACCACAAAATACACGTTTTTGGAATTCGAGTTTCCTGCTGGCAAAAATAATTATCCTCCTTAAAATTATTTCCGTTGTCCCATGAATGATGAGTGAAACTAAGACTGGTTTCCTTTGATACGGGATTTTTGTTTTCAAACACCACGGACACTTCGTCAAAAGTACGAAGCAATCATAAAAACGAAGCCATTTTTTTAATATAAATCCGGCCAATGTTCTGTTGTGTTTGTTTTTCTTACGAAGAGGGAACTCTCCTCGGCTGTCGGCGCGGACATCAAACAAACCGTTGTAACACGGGATAAGCAACGAGCGACGCTAGAGGGAATCCAATATACGGCTGGAATGATGCACTGACAGATGACGTTTCAATAGACAAAGTAACACCTCCGGTAGCCATGAGGTCGAATGACAAGCCATAAATCGAACATAAGCCAGGAAATGATTACCGGAACCGATTACAAACTTATCGTTAAAACGTGAACACACGGATAGGTATTGTAATCCAAGCTAACGTTCTTTTAAGAGAGGATGTATATTCTCTCCCTTTAGAGAAATCGATTCATTTCTTTAGTAGTTGTCTATGATCATAAACAAATATAATACTCAAAGCCTACAAATGGATATCAAAGTTGAAGGAATAGATCTGGAGACAGTTCAGAGCTACAACTACTTTGGACATACTATAACCAGTGATGGGAAATGTACAACTGAAATAAACAAAAGAATAGGAATGGCAAAAAGTAATTTTAATGTCATGAAAGCTACACTAACCTCAAAACAAATAACACCAGGGCTAAAACTAAGAAGGGAGCCGCGATAGCTCAGTAGTTAGTGAACTGGACTGCAAAGGACAAGAGGTAGGGTTCGGTCCCAACCGACGGCTTCCGGGTTCACCCAGCCTTAAATGGGTACCGGATTTTTTTTTTCTGGGAAAGTAAAGCGGCACATGCGTAATACCGACCACATTACCCCAAAAATCATGTGCCGAAGGTCTGTAAAATTTATGGTCACTAACACCATATTCCCTATACGCCACTTGGCGTGACGGGGCTCTGTACTGTACTGTAAAACTAAGAATAGCAAAATGTTATATCTTCTCAACATTCCTGTATGGTGTAGAAACATGGACACTAGACCAGATAACAGAACAAAAAATTGATGAAAACAGAAATGTGGATATATAGAAGAATAGGAAGAATTGGATGGAAAGAAAAGAAAACAGACGATGACGTATTAAAACAACTAAAAAATCAAAAGAGAACTACTAAACACAATTAGAACAAGACAAATTAGATTTTTGGGGCATGTTAGAAGACACAGCAGCCTGCTAAAATCAATCTTGAAAGGGAAAATACAAGGCGAAAGAGGCAGAGGCAGACCGAGACTAATAAGGACGCGTAGCATGAAAAGATTGACAAGTCAGCCTATGACAACCTGCACTACCAAAGCAAGAGACAGAGCGGAATAGCGTTCCACGGTAGTCAACCTTCGATGCGGAGACGGCACTTAATGATGATGATGAATGAGTAGTCGTCGAGTAAGCACAAGAAAAAATAGAAAGTTCATCTAATTGTACAAATAGAAAGTTCATCTAATTATACAAATAGAAAGTTCATCTAATTGTACAAATAGCAAGTTCATCTAATTTTACAAATAGAAAGTTCATCTAATTATACAAATAGCAAGTTCATCTAATTGTACAAATAGCAAGTTCATCTAATTGTACAAATAGAAAGTTCATCTAATTATACAAATAGAACGTTCATCTAATTGTACAAATAGCAAGTTCATCTAATTTTACAAATAGAAAGTTCATCAAATTATACAAATAGCAAGTTCATCTAATTCTACAAATAGCAAGTTCATCTAATTGTACAAAAAGAAAGTTCATCTAATTGTACAAATAGAAAGTTCATCTAATTATACAAATAGAAAGTTCATCTAATTGTACAAATAGAAAGTTCATCTAATTGTACAAGTAGACTAGGCTGACCGCCACATTGGGACAGTACAGTCTCTTTCACTCTATTTCCTGGGAACTCAAACATTTTAGGTCGATGCGCTGAGTTGTAAGTAGCAGCAACATTTTGAGGATTACGCTTTTCGTCCCAACATATCTGACGCCACCATGACGTTTCTGAGTACCGGATTGGCTTTCCCCTATTTACTTTTGCCAGACTAGTTTGTCTGTTTCTAGCGGCACTGCGAAGGGGTGGGGTTTCCAACTATCTAGTTCTGCGATTCCGTACAATGATTAGTTAAGTAGGTCATCATGTTGATTAATTTTCTGATCGGCAGTTTTAACAATAGACATTATACATTATAGAGATACACCAACATTGATTAGATTTGGACGGCTGAAGAAAAAGTTAAACATCTGTCATGTGCGTTGCCTTCGAAAGATTGTGAACATCAACTGGCAGGACAAAGTAACCAACTCTAATGTCTTACAACGAGCCAAACTCCCATCCATCATGGCAGGACAAAGTAACCAACTCTAATGTCTTACAACGAGCCAAACTCCCATCCATCATTGCAGGGCAAAGTAACCAACTCTAATGTCTTACAACGATCCAAACTCCCATCCATCATGGCAGGACAAAGTAACCAACTCTAATGTCTTACAACGAGCCAAACTCCCATCCATCATGGCAGGGCAAAGTAACCAACTCTAATGTCTTACAACGAGCCAAACTCCCATCCATCATGGCAGGACAAAATAACCAACTCTAATGTCTTACAACGAGCCAAACTCCCATCCATCATGGCAGGGCAAAGTAACCAACTCTAATGTCTTACAACGATCCAAACTCCTATCCATCATGGCAGGACAAAGTAACCAACTCTAATGTCTTACAACGAGCCAAACTCCTATCCATCATGGCAGGACAAAGTAACCAACTCTAATGTCTTACAACGAGCCAAACTCCTATCCATCATGGCAGGACAAAGTAACCAACTCTAATGTCTTATAACGAGCCAAACTCCCATCCATCATGGCAGGACAAAGTAACCAACTCTAATGTCTTACAACGAGCCAAACTCCCATCCATCATGGCAGGACAAAGTAACCAACTCTAATGTCTTATAACGAGCTAAGCTCCCATCCATCATGGCAGGACAAAGTAATCAACTCTAATGTCTTACAACGAGCTAAGCTCCCATCCATCATGGCTAGACAAAGTAAACAACTCTAATGTCTTACAACGAGCTAAGCTCCCATCCATCATGGCAGGACAAAGTAACCAACTCTAATGTCTTACAACGAGCTAAGCTCCCATCCATCATGACAGGACAAAGTAACCAACTCTATTGTCTTACAACGAGCCAAACTCCTATCCATCATGGCAGGACAAAGTAATCAACTCTAATGTCTTACAACGAGCTAAGCTCCCATCCATCATGGCTAGACAAAGTAACCAACTCTAATGTCTTACAACGAGCTAAGCTCCCATCCATCATGGCAGGACAAAGTAACCAACTCTAATGTCTTACAACGAGCTAAGCTCCCATCCATCATGACAGGACAAAGTAACCAACTCTAATGCCTTACAACGAGCTAAGCTCCCATCCATCATGGCAGGACAAAGTAATCAACTCTAATGTCTTACAACGAGCTAAGCTCCCATCCATCATGGCAGGACAAAGTAATCAACTCTAATGTCTTACAACGAGCTAAGCTCCCATCCATCATGGCTAGACAAAGTAACCAACTCTAATGTCTTACAACGAGCCAAACTCTCATCCATCATGGCTAAACAAAGTAACCAACTCTAATGTCTTACAACGAGCTAAGCTCTCATCCATCATGGCTAGACAAAGTAACCAACTCTAATGTCTTACAACGAGCCAAACTCTCATCCATCATGGCTAAACAAAGTAACCAACTCTAATGTCTTACAACGAGCTAAGCTCTCATCCATCATGGCTAGACAAAGTAACCAACTCTAATGTCTTACAACGAGCCAAACTCCCATCCATCATGGCTAGACAAAGTAACCAACTCTAATGTCTTACAACGAGCCAAACTCTCATCCATCATTGCAGGGCAAAGTAACCAACTCTAATGTCTTACAACGAGCTAAGCTCCCATCCATCATGGCTAGACAAAGTAACCAACTCTAATGTCTTACAACGAGCTAAACTCCCATCCATCATGGCTAGACAAAGTAACCAACTCTAATGTCTTACAACGAGCTAAACTCCCATCCATCATGGCTAGACAAAGTAACCAACTCTAATGTCTTACAACGAGCTAAGCTCCCATCCATCATGGCAGGACAAAGTAACCAACTCTAATGTCTTACAACGAGCTAAACTCTCATCCATCATGGCTAGACAAAGTAACCAACTCTAATGTCTTACAACGAGCTAAGCTCCCATCCATCATGGCTAGACAAAGTAACCAACTCTAATGTCTTACAACGAGCTAAACTCTCATCCATCATGGCTAGACAAAGTAACCAACTCTAATGTCTTACAACGAGCTAAGCTCCCATCCATCATGGCTAGACAAAGTAACCAACTCTAATGTCTTACAACGAGCTAAACTCCCACCCATCATGGCTAGACAAAGTAACCAACTCTAATGTCTTACAACGAGCTAAACTCTCATCCATCATGGCTAGACAAAGTAACCAACTCTAATGTCTTACAACGAGCTAAGCTCCCATCCATCATGGCTAGACAAAGTAACCAACTCTAATGTCTTACAACGAGCTAAGCTCCATCCATCATGGCAGGACAAAGTAACCAACTCTAATGTCTTACAACGAGCTAAGCTCCCATCCATCATGGCAGGGCAAAGTAACCAACTCTAATGTCTTACAACGAGCTAAGCTCCCATCCATCATGGCTAGACAAAGTAACCAACTCTAATGTCTTACAACGAGCTAAGCTCCCATCCATCATGGCAGGACAAAGTAACCAACTCTAATGTCTTACAACGAGCTAAGCTCCCATCCATCATGGCAGGGCAAAGTAACCAACTCTAATGTCTTACAACGAGCTAAGCTCCCATCCATCATGGCTAGACAAAGTAACCAACTCTAATGTCTTACAACGAGCTAAGCTCCATCCATCATGGCTAGACAAAGTAACCAACTCTAATGTCTTACAACGAGCTAAGCTCCCATCCATCATGGCTAGACAAAGTAACCAACTCTAATGTCTTACAACGAGCTAAGCTCCCTGGCTGCAGATCGTAGCACATGGAGAGCACCAATAAAAAAATATTTGCAAAGCAACTTTCGAGGCAGTGCTGATATCAATTTCAGAAGATAAAAGTCGCTGAGAAAGGAGTCGAGGCCAGGCACCACAAATACATCTTGTCCATTCTACGAACGGATCTTCTGTCTATCAAATTTTCGCGCGAAATTCAGTTCCAAGTCCGAACATATGAAACACAGTTAGTCATCGGACTATCCCCGTCGCACATCAAACAACAGACTGTAAGATCTCCCTGCAATGTGAATTTGTGAAAATGTTGAATCCCTCCTGACTAACATGAACCTCCGGGAGTGACCCCGGTGCTGCAAAGTCATATACGAAACTCCATTCCGCCTTTCACTATTAGTGTACGGCTGTTTTGGGGATATACAATCAGCCATTGTGATGATGTAGCACACACAACAATGGTTGCGCCCACAAGATCCCAATTATTCTAATAAATGCAGCCAACAACGCACGAAAAGATGATGCACAATCTCTAAAGTGAAAACTGCGATTGACTTGACAGAGCAGTCCATATTAATGAGTTGTAACATGTAAATACTTGGCGTCAAACAATACCAACGATGACCTTGGAACAGCACTCAATGTGTTGACGTAAACTGCATATCAACTCTAGACAGGGAAAGGTCGCATTCACAAACTTGGACTTGGCAAAGAGGAACATTGAGGTGTGTACGACTCTGCATCATCGGCGAAATTTGTTAAGTGGATCATCAGAATGACTTTAACGCAGAAAATTGTATTGAAGAGCCGAAACTAATCAGTCCACAAATGCAATTTCTGCAGCGGTCCAGAGAACATGAACATCATTCCACCATGTTGGAAACGGAAGTCCATCCTTGTGTTGATGACATTAACTACACATATTTAAGTAAATATAAAACGGTATTAAACGGTATAGTTACGTAATACCATTTTCTGTTTATTTTCCATAATTCCTGGAACCCTACTCTCATCCCCCCATGGTATCTAATATATTATATACGAGTATATTCTCTGTATTTCTACCTACCTCCGGACACATGTTTAATAATTTAATATTAACATGCTTACTGAATATTTTAAAAAATGAAATGGGACACGTTATATCACATAAGTCCAATCAATGACATTTATTTCTTACCTTTTCGTCTTTACTGTCACGTTTATGGGTTTATCTCGATGACTTTTTGACGGATCAGGCGGATAGTGAGCACATGTCCAGTACGGAGACCGTTCAGATAGCGCTCACCTTCACCTTCCTTGTTCACATCTGTCCAATTTGAAGTAATTTAGAAAATAAAGTTCCAGCCACAAATTTAAAAAAAAAAAAAAAAAAACCCGTTTTTTTAATTGAAAAATATTCAGAATTTGAAACAGCCTTTATATCTAACAGATAATTTTCTTCATGAAAGTGGTTTAAATAACTGTGTGGCACCGCGAGAAAGTGTGCATGTTTCAGTTTAGCTTTAGTGCTTGTGACTTCGTTAATATCTATGAGTAGTAGTAAGCTATACCTCGCGGAGTTCAGAGAAAGTAATGACAGTGAGAAGTAGCAATGACTACCTCAACCCCAACAACTGTTCGCGTAAAATTACAAATCTTCATAGAAGGAGTTTTACCGCCTATACTGGGGCTGGACGGTGTAGAGATAAGATGTTCGCCCCCGGACAAAAAGGCCGCGGTGCAAAAAAGTCAAAGGAGTTCCATTCCTACAATTCAGTGACAATTTGTCAAAAATAGAATTCGTGTTTTTATTTTTCATCGTTTCATTCAAAGCCTGATTTATTCGTTGTGAGATTTGATGTCTAGATCTCTCTGGGTAGTGAGATTTGATGTCTAGACCTCTCTGGGTAGTGAGATCCGATGTCTAGACCTCTCTGGGTAGTGAGATTTGATGTCTAGACCTCTCTGGGTAGTGAAATCCGATGTCTAGACCTCTCTGGGTAGTGAGATTTGATGTCTAGACCTCTCTGGGTAGTGAGATTTGATGTCTAGACCTCTCTGGGTAGTGAGATTTGATGTCTAGACCTCTCTGGGTAGTGAGATTTGATGTCTAGCCCTCTCTGGGTAGTGAGATTTGATGTCTAGACCTCTCGGTTAAATGCAAAATAAAACAGAAGGTCCCGTCTGCATTCTGCGCACGTTAAAGAATCCTTGGCGGTTGAAAATAGAAAAGAGTAGACCAAAGATGGCCGTTGCTCCCGGGCACAGTTGATAGAAACAATAAAAGCTACCTCGATGATTAAAATAAAAATGAGAGCTCCTCTGAAGTTGGAGAATATCTGCATGTATGGCGGGTGTTCTTCTCGAGAATGCATGGAAAAAGACCAAGAGGAAGACCCAGAAGAAGATGGATAGATGCAGTGACAGAGCCATGTAACAACAAAGGAAAATCACTAATTCAGACAGTTCGAGCAGCTCAAGAACGACAAATGATATAACAACGACACATTTTCGGTATCAGTGAGAAAGAGAAAAGAAAGAAAGAAGGTGGCGGGGGACACATGCGTCTACTTACGACTGTCAGAGTGAAAAATAGGAAAAATCGATATTCGCTCGAAATTCAGTTCCTCGAGACTTGGCTAGATATATAAAACTGGCGATCACAAACGAAACAAAACATTCCATCCTAATCGACACTGCCGTCGTTGATATCAATATTTTAAAATTGACCATGAAAGCGTTAATCCTGATAAAATAAAGAAGCTCAAATATTTCAGCCTAATAATAATAAATAGTGTATTTACGAAACTAATGTCAAAACATACCGAAACAAAAGAAATGCTATGTTTAATCTCTAACATGAGCTTCTATAACAAAGCTCTAGAGGAATGTTAAAAACTGTCACAACGGAGTGAATGGAGATCGCGAATCTAGAACAAATCCTCACAGAAAAGGCGATCAGGGAAGAAATATATTGTGAACAACAATGTGGGTCGTATTAATAAGTTGGACCGGGTGGAATTTATGGCTGGGTGATTTAAAAACATAAAAAGTGACATTTGATACCAGAGTGTGTTATCTTATACACAGAGAACATCGATTCCGGTCCAACATTTCTAGTGTACATTAATCATACTTCTCTAACCGATTGGTTAACTCAGTTGAAAACAATTATTAATAAATGAATATTATTCGGGGGAGGGGGGGGGGGGTCCGAGGCGATAACTCAGCGATAGTTTCAGGGGAAGATATATGTTTACAATACTCGGGGGAAAAAACAAATAATCAACAGAAAAAAACAAAACACAATAGGCAACCTGAAGTAGGATCAAGGAGAGGTTAAGGCATAAAAATGCGATGCTGCAGTAAAGCTGAATGTGAGGACAAATTTAAAAAATAGAAAAAAATGGTATGTAAGAAGCTTTACGTCATAAGTGGACGACACAGACTAAACGACGTTTCGGCCCAATAGGCCTTCAGCGGGAACAAAAAAAAACAGACACACACATTCAAAACTAATAACGAAACAACCACAACAAAAACAATCGAAATGTGTTAAAGAAAACAAAATTATCTATCCTGTGTGTAAACAGAGGTCAAAACGAAAAGGAAATAGCAATCAAGTGCGGCTGTCGTGAACGTACAGAAACGTGCAGAAATGTGCGCAAATGCACACAGAATCAGAGGAGTTCACACAGGTATATTGTATACCTACATATATGTTAGGATCAAGGAGTACGGCTTTGAGTTGTCTATTATTCTGTATTTGTTGTCTGCTCTTGATTATATGTACTTTGTGTGTTCATACCTCTTGCACTGAAATGTTACGCTGATCAACTGAATCAATTTCCTGCTGACATTTCCTACAGATTTCTAAAGTGATTCTCAATAAAATGTTATAGCTATTTTTCTGAACTGATTTCAATGCTGATTTTTATATAGAATTTTATACTTATTTTTATATTGACTTCAAGGCGTTTAAGGGGACTGGTTGGCCTCGAGACAGAGAGGTTGTGGGTTCCAATCACGGCTGCACCAGTTGGGATTTTTATTTGTCATTTCTCTATCGGATGGAAAAAAATATGAGTACCTTCAAAGACGGAGTTATCCGCCTGTGCGGCGAGGGACCCTTGTTCAGGCGGCTGCCAGGGAAAAACGGATTAACACGCAACATTCAGTTCCTAGTCTCTATCAATGCTTACTTTTACATCCATTCATGGAGACTGGGTGGTATAGAGGTAAGACGTCGGCCTGGGTGGTATAGAGGTAAGACGTCGGCCTGGGTGGTATAGAGGTAAGACGTCGGCCTGTGTGGTATAGAGGTAAGACGTCGGGCCCTGGACAAGAAGGTCCCGGGTTCGATTCTCATCACAGTGAGTGAGAATTATTCAAAAATAGAACCCGTGGTTTCTTCAATTCGTGGTTTCTTCAGCTCGTGGTTTCTTCAACTCATGGTTTTTTTCAAATCGTGGTTTCTTCAAATCGTGGTTTCTTCGTGGCTTTATCCTCCCCTGATCTCTGCATAGTGAGATCCGATGTCTAGTCCTCTCTGGGTAGTGAGATCAGATGTCTAGCCCTCTCTGGGTAGTGAGATCCGATGTCTAGCCCTCTCTGGGTAGTGAGATCAGATGTCTAGCCTTCTCTGGGTAGTGAGATCAGATGTCTAGCTCTCTCTGGGTAGTGAGATCCGATGTCTAGCCCTCTTTGGGTAGTGAGATCCGATGTCTAGCCCTCTCTGGGTAGTGAGATCAGATGTCTAGCCCTCTCTGGGTAGTGAGATCCGATGTCTAGCCCTCTCTGGGTAGTGAGATCCGATGTCTAGCCCTCTCTGGGTAGTGAGATCCGATGTCTAGCCCTCTCTGGGTAGTGAGATCCGATGTCTAGCCCTCTCTGGGTAGTGAGATCAGATGTCTAGCCTTCTCTGGGTAGTGAGATCAGATGTCTAGCTCTCTCTGGGTAGTGAGATCCGATGTCTAGCCCTCTTTGGGTAGTGAGATCCGATGTCTAGCCCTCTCTGGGTAGTGAGATCAGATGTCTAGCCCTCTCTAGGTAGTGATATTCGATGTTTAGCCCTCTCTGGGTAGTGATATTCGATGTTTAGCCCTCTCTGGGTAGTGAGATCCGATGTCTAGCCCTCTCTGGGTAGTGAGATCAGATGTCTAGCCCTCTCTGGGTAGTGAGATCCGATGTCTAGCCCTCTCAGGGTAGTGAGATCCGATGTCTAGCCCTCTCTGGGTAGTGAGATCCGATGTCTAGCCCTCTCTGGGTAGTGAGATCCGATGTCTAGCCCTCTCTGGGTAGTGAGATCAGATGTCTAGCCTTCTCTGGGTAGTGAGATCAGATGTCTAGCTCTCTCTGGGTAGTGAGATCCGATGTCTAGCCCTCTCTGGGTAGTGAGATCCGATGTCTAGCCCTCTCTGGGTAGTGAGATCAGATGTCTAGCTCTCTCTGGGTAGTGAGATCAGATGTCTAGCCCTCTCTGGGTAGTGAGATCCGATGTCTAGCCCTCTCTGGGTAGTGAGATCCGATGTCTAGCTCTCTCTGGGTAGTGAGATCAGATGTAGTAACTTACATGCAGACACATCTGTTCCGATTTATATGCAGACATATGTACTGACTTGTATGCAGACATATGTACTGACTTATATGCAGACATCTATACTGACTTATATGTTGACATATTACACTGACTTATATGCAGACATATGTACTGACTTATATGTAGACATATTACACTGACTTATATGCAGACATATGTACTGACTCATATGTAGACATATTACACTGACTTATATGCAGACATATGTACTGACTTATATGTATATATATGTACTGACTTATATGTAGACATATTACACTGACTTATATGCAGACATATGTACTGACTTATATGGAGACATCTGTACTGACTTATATGTAGACATATTACACTGACTTATATGCAGACATATGTACTGACTTATATGTAGACATATTATACTGACTTATATGCAGATATCTGTACTGACTTATATGCAGATATATGTACTGACTTATATGTAGACATATTACACTGACTTATATGCAGACATCTGTACTGAATGCTATACAAGTTTCTGTGCATTGATTACCAGGGTTGACACCAGTTAAACGACCCATAGCTGGCTGCTTGTTCCAGGATCGGTGAAGCAGAACTATACAGACATTACTCCACCTCTTGGCAGTGCCCCTAAACACAAATTAACAGGACAAGTCTGGTCAGGTGAGTAGGTATTGAGAGGGCAGGCAATCCCGTACTAAAAAAATTACCGTACTGAAGTCGGACATTTTGTCTAAAGCGTAAATATCACAACTTGTAAACAGCAACACAGCGCATCTTCGCCTTTTTAACGCCCTGTTAAGGTTAGCCGATGAAGAGGGCGGCCTATTCTTATAGTCGTTGGGTGAATGAAAGAAGAAAAGAGAAAACAGATATTTGTATCGTTTTCTTTGTTAAATTTCAAAGATATCAATACATGCGTTGTGTTGTGGCTTGCAGCATAACCGATATTTGCGCCATTCGGCCCAACATATCCGACTTCAGCACGAATATCAATACTAACTTTTATACATATTTCTGTATTAATTTCTCTTGATATTCCCACATTTTCACACTAACATAGAATTATGGAAATGTACCAGTCTAACACCAGTGGATAAAGAGACACAGCGAAGACGATGGTGCTGGATAGGACACACTACGGAAGCCAACTGAGGGTATTACACAAAAGGCCCTTTTTTGGAATCCCCAGGGGAAAAGACAAAGAGGAAGACCAAGGAATTCTTGGAGAAGACAGATAGAAGCAGAGATGAAGATGATGGGGAAGACATGGAATGATCTTAAAAGAATGGCAAAAAAACAGAACGACTTGGAAAGTGTTTGTTGAAGACCTATGCTCCACTGGGAGCTAAAAAGGTAGAAGAAGAAGAAGATTCACACATGTTCCTATACCTATTTGTTTTTTAAACGTGTGTTGCTTGTTTCAGTATTCGCTTATATAACTAACAATACACATATTTTTTTTTCATGGAATTTATGATCGCTTCTCCTATTATCCATCACATCGATTATTCTCATGAAGTCTGAGACTTCTCTCATACAATTACATTGCATTCTCTCATAAAATATATAGCTTATCGCATATTTTCTCATAAAAATCACGTCTATTTATAATTATCATGTGTCATACCGATTGGTGTAGACGACCAGGTCTATCCACAGTGCATCGTATCATTTTGATGTCGACTGTTTTCCGTGCCATGACACCAAGCTATCTAGTATCTTCTCTTTTTGTCTTCCGCGACCTCTTTTTTCCTGTATATTGCCGGTTGTAACAAGGTATTATAATTTTCCTCAACAAATGATGTGACCGAAAAAATGTCGAATTTTTTCTTTCCGATGTTTTTCTTAGGAACTCCCTTTTTGTTGTTGTAGCCTCTTTGATAATGCTCTTGTTGGTCTTTTTAGCTGTCCAGGGAACTCTCAACATTCTTCTGAGAAATCCTATCTCTGTGGCCTCTAATCGTATTTTCATTTGTTTGTCTATACTGTCCATGATTCGCTTCCATAGGTCAGAATTGGTTCTATATAACAGTGATGAACTCTCTTTTTCACTTTTATTGACATAGACTTTGTTGCACAAGATGATTTTCATTTTCTGAAATATTTCTTTAGCCTGAGCTATTCTGCTTTTTATTTCTGTGATGCATCTTCCATCTGTTGTTATTATTGTGTCTAGAAGTTTGACGATTTGAATTTGTTTCAGATTTATAAGACAGTTGTAAACAGATATCAGGGCAGATATAAGACAGTTGTAAACAGATATCAGGGCAGATATAAGACAGTTGTAAACAGATATCAGGGCAGATATAAGACAGTTGTAAACAGATATCAGGGCAGGTATAAGACAGTTGTAAACAGATATCAGGGCAGGTATAAGACAGTTGTAAACAGATATCAGGGCAGATATAAGACAGTTGTAAACAGATATCAGGGCAGGTATAAGACATTTGTAAACAGATATCAGGGCAGATATAAGACAGTTGTAAACAGATATCAGGGCAGGTATACGATAGTTGTAAACAGATATCAGGGCAGGTATACTATAGTTGTAAACAGATATCAGGGCAGATATAAGACAGTTGTAAACAGATATCAGGGCAGATATAAGACAGTTGTAAACATATATCAGGGCAGATATAAGACAGTTGTAAACAGATATCAGGGCAGATATAAGACAGTTGTAAACAGATATCAGGGCAGATATAAGACAGTTGTAAACAGATATCAGGGCAGATATAAGACAGTTGTAAACAGATATCAGGGCAGGTATAAGACAGTTGTAAACAGATATCAGGGCAGGTATAAGACAGTTGTAAACAGATATCAGGGCAGGTATAAGACAGTTGTAAACAGATATCAGGGCAGATATAAGACAGTTGTAAACATATATCAGGGCAGATATAAGACAGTTGTAAACAGATATCAGGGCAGATATAAGACAGTTGTAAACAGATATCAGGGCAGATATAAGACAGTTGTAAACATATATCAGGGCAGATATAAGACAGTTGTAAACAGATATCAGGGCAGATATAAGACAGTTGTAAACAGATATCAGGGCAGATATAAGACAGTTGTAAACAGATATCAGGGCAGATATAAGACAGTTGTAAACATATATCAGGGCAGATATAAGACAGTTGTAAACAGATATCAGGGCAGATATAAGACAGTTGTAAACAGATATCAGGGCAGGTATAAGACAGTTGTAAACAGATATCAGGGCAGATATAAGACAGTTGTAAACAGATATCAGGGCAGGTATAAGACAGTTGTAAACAGATATCAGGGCAGATATAAGACAGTTGTAAACAGATATCAGGGCAGATATAAGACAGTTGTAAACAGATATCAGGGCAGATATAAGACCGTTGTAAACAGATATCAGGGCAGATATAAGACAGTTGTAAACAGATATCAGGGCAGATATAAGACAGTTGTAAACAGATATCAGGGCAGGTATAAGAGACTAGTAAAGGACTGGATAGATCAGAGACAATAATAAATGGAACATCTGTGTTAAGTCTCATGGAAAGACATCATCATCATAAAGTACCGGGCCTAGTGGCGTAGGTGATCATGTCTCTCCACAACATTCGATCTCGGCAGCTATTTATCATTTCTGTTGTTGACCTTCTGCCAAGCCATTCTCTTAAGCTGTCTGTTATTTTTTCTCTTTGCTTGCCTCTATCTCTTCGTCCCTCAATTTTTCCAGTTGTTATAATATATTCCTGTTGTTCTCTTCTCATTACATGGCCAAAAAATGATGATTGTTTCTTCCTAATATTGGAAATTAGCTCTCTTTTGCTTTGACCTTTTTCAGAACCTCTTCATTACTCTTCTTAGCTGTCCATGGTACTCTCAACATTCTTCTGTAAAACCACATTTCTACAGACTCCAGTGATTTTCTTGTCTGTTGTCCATGATTCGCATCCATATGTTAAGACTGGCTCTAAGTAACATTTAAGAACTATTTTTCTTGTTTCTATTGTCAAAAATGGATTGCATAGTATTTCCCTCATTTTTTGGGAAGCTGCTTTTGCCTGAGCTGTCATGAAAAGACAGTAGCATGTATCAGAACGACTGAAAGCCGCCATGCTCTCGTCAACAGACCAGTTCCAGGTTCAGATGTAGCGGTCTTCTTCACAGCTTCATTAACCTTCAACATCAGGACAGAAAATTATCTTCTAGAAAGTTGTAAGACCTGATTCCTCGAACACCACTGGTGTGACAGATGTCACTGAAACTGTTATCGGAAAGAAGGTTCCATGTCCTTTGCATAACGTTGCATTCACCATAGCCCGTCTAGAAGAATCTATGACTCTAGCCAGATCTTCCACAGAACGTTACATTCACCACAGCCCGTCTAAAAGAATCTCTGTCTCTAGCCAGATCTCCACAGAACGTTACATCACCACAGCCCGTCTAAAAGAATCTCTGACTCTAGCCAGATCTCCCACAGAACGTTACATTCACCACAGCCCGTCTAAAAGAATCTATGACTCTAGCCAGATCTTCCACAGAACGTTACATTCACCACAGCCCGTCTAAAAGAATCTCTGACTCTAGTCAGATCTCCCACAGAACGTTACATTCACCACAGCCCGTCTAAAAGAATCTCTGACTCTAGCCAGATCTCCCACAGAACGTTACATTCACCACAGCCCGTCTAAAAGAATCTCTGACTCTAGCCAGATCTTCCACAGAACGTTACATTCACCACAGCCCGTCTAAAAGAATCTCTGACTCTAGCCAGATCTTCCACAGAACGTTACATTCACCACAGCCCGTCTAAAAGAATCTCTGACTCTAGCCAGATCTCCCACAGAACGTTACATTCACCACTGCCCGTCTAAAAGAATCTCTGACTCTAGCCAGATCTCCCACAGAACGTTACATTCACCACTGCCCGTCTAAAAGAATCTCTGACTCTAGCCAGATCTCCCACAGAACGTTACATTCACCACTGCCCGTCTAAAAGAATCTCTGTCTCTAGCCAGATCTCCCACAGAACGTTACATTCACCACTGCCCGTCTAAAAGAATCTCTGACTCTAGCCAGATCTCCCACAGAAACGTTACATTCCCCACTGCCCGTCTAAAAGAATCTCTGACTCTAGCCAGATCTCCCACAGAACGTTACATTCACCACTGCCCGTCTAAAAGAATCTCTGACTCTAGCCAGATCTCCAACAGAAAGTTACATTCACCACAGCCCGTCTAAAAGAATCTCTGACTCTAGCCAGATCTCCAACAGAAAGTTACATTCACCACTTCCCGTCTAAAAGAATCTCTGACTCTAGCCAGATCTCCAACAGAAAGTTACATTCACCACAGCCCGTCTAAAAGAATCTCTGACTCTAGTCAGATCTTCCACAGAACGTTGCATTCCCCACAGCCCATCTAAAAGAATCTCTGACTCTAGCCAGATCTCCCACAGAACGTTACATTCACCACTGCCCGTCTAAAAGAATCTCTGACTCTAGCCAGATCTCCAACAGAAAGTTACATTCACCACAGCTCGTCTAAAAGAATCTCTGTCTCTAGCTAGATCTCTCACTTCTTCTATTGTCATGTTCAAGGTCTCTTTGATATTCTGAAACCACCTTCTTCTTGGTCTGCCCCTGATGTGTTTCCCAGAAACCATGCCTTTGACATGGTGATAGTATTTAAATTTCAATGTAGAGTGGTGTTTATAAGCCAGTTACTTTTAATGTCTACATTTTTTAATGTCTACAATGATATTTTTCATTATCCAAGCTATCTGAAGGATTTGGTCAAATGAGTCGATTACCTTCCTTGCTGTTTGCAAGATCGCCCATGCTTATAATGGTGTGTTGCTATTGGGACGATATATGTGCTCAGTAATTTTGTTTTTACTGTCTTGCCAATATTATGCCACATATTCTTTACGGTGTTTAATTTTTGTGATGTTTTTGCTAATATTCTTTGATTTCTTTCTGGAAGTATCCATTTAGGAAGAATAGGAGAGCAAGAATACAGCTGGAAAAGTTTACATAGTTCCTAACCTTTAACCCTACAACCTCTAACCTCCCAACTTTTCATCCCTAACCTTTAACCTTAATATAAAACAAACAAACAAAAAAAAACAGGTGTGGAGACTTTAGCTCCATGGGAGACTGATGATAACAGTAATGAGATAAGAATATCAAAATTGATGATGAGAAATGATAACAGTAACAAGATAACAATATCAAAACTGATGATGAGAAATGATAACAGTAACAAGATAACAATATCAAAACTGATGATGAGAAATGATAACAGTAACGAGATAAGAATATCAAAATTGATGATGAGAAATGATAACAGTAACAAGATAACAATATCAAAACTGATGATGAGAAATGATAACAGTAACAAGATAACAATATCAAAACTGATGATGAGAAATGATAACAGTAACGAGATAAGAATATCAAAATTGATGGTGAGAAATGATAACAGTAACAAGATAACAATATCAAAATTGATGATGAGAAATGATAACAGTAATGAGATAACAATATCAAAATTGATGATGAGAAATGATAACAGTAACGAGTTATTAATATCAACACTGATGATGATAAATAATAATACTAAAGAGATAACAATATCAACAGTGATGATGAGAAATGATAACAGCAATGAGATAGTAATATCAACACTGATGATAAATGATAACAACAGAGATGATATATCAAACACTGATAAATTATAATAACAAAGATAAACAGCATTGATAAGAACAATACTCTTTATTTAAAATGATACCAAACACAAAGGTAACCATGTTAATATTTTATTAACCATTAACATACCATCAGGTATTGTAAAATCTCCTATTGGACATTAGTTATCTTCAAATACTTCATTAGGGGCAGTAACTGTTGTAGCAAAAAGGCAGTTTTAGTGGAAGACTGAAATTGTGGCCCTTTGTCAAACTGCTGAATAAGATAGGCGGATGTAAAGAGGGTAATGAATGGAGAGGAGAGGAAAAAAATAATAAAGAGGAAGGAATGAACATGAAATGAGATGGAAAATGACAATATGAGATTAAAGAAAAGAGAGAGAAAAAAATAAAACAGTCATCTTTTATCTTGATGAACATAAACAAACTAAAACAAATTAAGATGAAAGAATTTAAGAATACAGAAGAGAAAAAGAAACAAATTAAGGTAAAAGAAGACAAAAGGAAAGAAATGAAGATGAATTAAGACAGAAATAAATATGAAAAAAGACAAAAAGAAAAAAATTAGAATGAAAGAAGACCCAAAAAAAAATTAAGATGAAAGAATTTAAGAATACATAAGAGAAAAAAGAAAGAAATTAAGGTAAAAGAGGACAAAAGGAAAGAAATTAAGATGAAATAAGACAAAAAGAAAAAAAATTAGGATGAAAGAAAACCCCCCAAAAAAATTAAGATGAAAGAAAACACAAAAAGTACTAAATAAATGTTAACAAAGACTGAAGGCTGCGAAATAAAGAGTATTTGGGAAAGTTGTAGAAAGACCTGATCACTTTATCTGTTTCTTTAATTATTTACACTGAAACATAACCATGAGAAGGTTCAAAACAATGAATAAGTTGGCAGATTGGCCTCAAACATGCCTGAATGATTGACATGCACCAGGATTGTATCGTCAAAGTCCTAAATGATTACTTGATGGAAATCAACACAACAATTAGTCATGATGTCTTTTTAAGACAGCAACAAATTTGAACACATGACAGAATAAGTAGATATGGCGATCTACAGAAGGCAAGTTTAGTGCGTATATGTAACCATCAAGCTACTGGAACCATCAGTGTGCATACACTTCCTCATTTAGTAAAAAAGGCACTGTGTACCTATGGGTTTACCCAGAGTGCTGTGATGTTAGCTTTAACAACAAGGAAGAACATTTAAAAGAAAGATGATTAAAAGCCAATAATGTTGGTAATAACAGATCCAACACAGAAATATGTGGTGTCTCGCTACCAAAACAAACATTTCTTGAATGGTTATACCACATGGCGCTCCATGGTAGCCAACCTTCGTTGCGAAGACGGCACTCGATGATGGTGATGATGATGACCACTAAACACTCTCTCCTTGAGAGTAGACCAAAACATTTACCAGCTAATCTGCGTGAGCTCACAGATATTGTACACTAACAGTCACGAATAACAACCGCAGTGTGTAGGCACCTTCAGCCAAATGAGGAGAAATCATCATGTGCCACACTGGTTGGCATAAGTGATCCTGTCCTTCTACAGTTCTCTATCCATTGTTTATCAATTCTGTTGTTGACTGTTTACCATGCCACAACACCTGGCTATTTTTGTCATTCGCACTCTTTCTTGTACTGTATTTTGCCAGTTGTAACCAAGTATTCCAACTTTCCTCTTTTCATGATGTACAGAAAATCGTTCACTGTTTCTTTCTGACGTATTTTAGGAGCCCCCGTTTTGTGCTGGTCTTTTTAGTTGTCCAGGGAACTCTCAACATTCTTCTGAGAAATCCCATCTCTATGGCCTCTAATCACTTTTTATTTGATTGTCTACTGTCCACAATTTGCTTCCACAGGTCAGAATTTGCTCTGTATATCACAGATGAACCCTCTTTCTCACTCCCATGGACACAGACTTCTTGCACAAGCCATTTTTCATTTTCTGAAAAGTTATTTTAGCCTGAGCTATTTTGCTTTTTATTTCTGTGACGCAAAACATGTACTCATGTCAATAATAGGAAACTACAGAGCTTTACAACAGGAAGATATCTGATCACCAGAAGTGGAACCCCCAGCCAGGTAAGTGTTTTGGTTCTTTAGCTTCTTGATTCTCTAGGATGTAGGGGGATGGGGGTGAAGGCTAGGGCTGACCTGGGTGTTGACCTCTAGATGTATTTTAATCTGAAAGTTGTCAATATGTTGAACATATGATAGAAGAGAATATGGTTTATACGAAACTTGTGATAGACGTGTCACTCTTCTTCTTCCCTTCCTTATTTGCCTTTCAGCATCGAAGGGAGATATAATTTATGGTCTTTTCTCTTCTGTTGGCTTCTCCTGCTATTATGTTTTCTAGAGTTCCTAATTTTTCCTCAAACCAATTTTTTCAAGATCGACCCATGAGTCTGGTGTTCTCGCAAAGTTTATTAAAGGCTTGTGTTTTGGTCTTTCTGTCTTATCACATGGCTAAACCATTTTGTGTGTTCATCATCATCGAGTGCTATCTCAGCAGCAAAGGTTGGCTACCATGGTGCGCCATTCTGCTCTGTCTCTTGCTTTCATGGTGCAGGTTGTCATAGGTTGATTTGTCCACCTTTTGTTGTTACTCATCCATGTTAGTCTTAGTCTGCCTCTGCCCCTTTTACCTTGTATTTTCCACTCCCGGATTACTTTTAGTAGGCTGTTGTGTCTTTCAACACGGCCCAAAAGTCGCATTTGTCTATTTGAATTGTGCTTAGTAGTTCTCTTTTCATTTTCAGTTGTTTTAAGACTTCATCGTTTGTTTTCTTTTCCTTCCATCCAATTCTACCTATTCTTCTATATATCCACATTTCAAAGGCCTCAATTCTCTGTTCTGTTTTCTTGTCTAATGTCCATGTTTCTGCACCATACAGAAATATTGAGAAGATGTAACATTTTGCTATTCTTAGTTTTAGCCCTGGTGTTATTTGTTTTGATGTTAGTATGTTCTTCATGACATTAAAATTACTTTTTGCCATTCCTATTCTTTTGTTTATTTTAGTTTTACATTTTCCATCACTGGTTATAGTATATCCAAGGTAGTTGTAGTTCTGAACGGTCTCCAGGTCTATTCCTTCTATTTTGATATCCACTTGTGGGTTTTGAGTATTTTCTTTGTTTATGATCATAGTTTTAGTCTTTTGGATATTCATATCTAGTCCATATTTTTTGCTTGTCATGTTTATTTCATTAAGTAATTGTTGTAGATCTTTAGGATTTTCTAATGTGTGTTATTTTTTTATATATATTTATTGGAAGAAAATACTTCCAGTTTTTTTTGTTTTTTTTCAGTTCTTCATTTCTGATCTGATCTCTCAGGCTGTTTTCTGACACTTGTCTAACACAATTCATCTTGGTAGTGATTATTTTTCTTATTGTTCTTGAGACTAGAGTCCAGGTCTGGCACTGAGAGCACAACACTGGAAGGAGATTAGTCAAAGTCTATTGTTATTATACATGACAGGCTTTCCTTCTCTCTTCCAAGTAGAAGAACTGGGACTTTGTCTCTGGCAACACCCCAGTGGACTCCACAAACAAAGTCTTGTGATAATGATGAACATGATAACAATAAACAAATGGCCATACATATCTCAAACAAAGGAAAACATAAACAATAAATTAAAATGATCACTTCAGTAGCACAAATGTACATTCCCAGAAAAATCGCATTTGAAGGGAGATTAATCAAACAACCTTTTTGAATTCATGAAATGACAAATGGTGTATTGAAAGACAAAGAATTTGCAAGACAAAATAAGGAAAGTTCCCCAGGATTATCCCTGGACAAGAACTCTCCCTCAGGATTATCCCTGGACAAGAACTCTCCCTCAGGATTATCCCTGGACAAGAACTCTCCCTCAGGATTATCCCTGGACAAGAACTCTCCCTCAAGATTATCCCTGGACAAGAACTCTCCCTCAGGATTATCCCTGGACAAGAACTCTCCCTCAGGATTATCCCTGGACAAGAACTCTCCCTCAAGATTATCCCTGGACAAGAACTCTCCCTCAGGATTATCCCTGGACAAGAACTCTCCCTCAGGATTATCCCTGGACAAGAACTCTCCCTCAGGATTATCCCTGGACAAGAACTCTCCCTCAGGATTATCCCTGGACAAGAACTCTCCCTCAGGATTATCCCTGGACAAGAACTCTCCCTCAGGATCTCAAAAGTGTTATAAAAAATAACAAAAGATTAATGTCATAGGACCCTATTCCCTATTTTGTCAAACAAACTGAATGTCAAATCAATAAAACAAGCACATTCATTGCAGCCAACACAAACATTTTTTAATGAACTAAGAAGAACATAATCTAGTTAACGTATTTGTTCTGAACAAGATTAACTTCATAACAATTTTCTGTGACCATAAAAAAGGACAAGAGGGCAAGTTTGATTCTGATAAACGACTTCCATGTTCACCCAGCCTTAAATGGGTACCGGATTTTTATGGGAAAAAGCGGCACGGGTGTAATACCGATCACATTACCCCAAAAATCATATGTCGAAGGTCTGTAAAAATTATGGTCACTAAAACCATATTCTTTATACACCATGTGGCATGATGTGACACTTTAATTTACTTTTTATGTGACCAAAATTGATCCGCAAAAAAATACATTAAAAACGGATTGCTTCAAACATACATCTTTAGTGAGTTATACTTGTATAAATGCTTACACTGCAACAGAGAATTGTAATTATTACAGAGAATTGTAATTATTGCAGAAAGCTGACATGCTCAAAAACTAGACATGTTTTCATTAATAATCATCATCATACAAAAATATCACCAAAAACAAAACATTCCAGTACAAGGAAAGATTACAATTTTAAATTCCTAAAATATACAGTTCTCTCAATTCATGAAATTATCAGAACTTTCACACTGTGGCTAAAAAATACATATTTGAAATTAGGAAACACATAATTAATTCCTGATGTTAGCAAAAAAAAATTCTTGTTTTAAAATATTTATCTCTATCTATCTATTGTCCTTTCGAGCCGAAGACGGCACATAGGGCAGAACCACAATCTCAAAAACAGAAACCTTGTGTGCCAAAGTGGCACATATTGCAGAGACCGCTGCTCTAAAATATATGGCGCTGTTTCCATAACAATACTTTTTACAATGACAGCTTATCAACCTCCTTAGTCGCCTCTTACGACATGCCTTATATCAAATAAAACAAATATAACCTCCTAAAATTAGAGAATACCTCATAACTCTCTAAAATTTGGAATAATTTGACAAATTCTTTGAAATTTAAGATAAAGACTTAACTTATCTCAAGCTGACGATAAATTTCAAAATTCATACAGAAAATATCTAAAATCTGCCTCACATCACGACAATCTAATTTTCAATATTACTTTTTTTTTTATTCTGAGAAAAACTGTGGCACAATGTGAATAAGGTTTTCAGTAAACATGTGAATTCTTTCTTAAGATACATTCGCAATGAATTGTTCAATTCAATACTAGAATACAGTTATCACATAATGAATATCAAATCAATATCACAATTAAAGTGAATAAAATAATCACATCTGTGGCTTTAATGAATATGAGCCTAGAAATGTGTTCAACCCTCTCAAGGGAAAGAATTCTAGATTAAGAGAAATGTGTTCAACTTTCTCAAGGGAAAGAATTCTAGAAAAATAGAAATGTGTTCAACTTTCTCAAGGGAAAGAATTCTAGAATAAGAGAAATGTGTTCAACTTTCTCAAGGGAACAATCTAGAATAAGAGAAATGTGCTATTGTAGAGCGTAGATGTAAAAAAAACTTACAATTATCCATGGAGAGATGATAAGTTTCCCTGTAGATTGTTTCAGTTGACCAAACTTTAAAAATGGGTACCTTGCTTACTGAATTCAAGACAATAAAAGCCCAGAGCTTTAGTTATCTTAAAAAAAGTTTACCAGAATTCTATCACCAAATCCCATAATAAAATAGGAAAACCATAATGATCTCCGTGTATGAAGTTCTAGTTAGCAGTAATTGTAACAGGAAAACGCATATCTTATTTTGGATGTTTTATTTTCAGTTACACATAGGGTATCTGGACATTAGACAAGAAAACAGAACAGAAAATTGAAGCCTTTGAAATGTGGATTTATAGAAGAATAGGTAGAATTGGATGGAAACAAAAGAAAATAAACGAAGAAGTTTTAAAACAACTAAAAATGAAAAAAGAAGTACGAAACACAATTCAAACAAGACAAATGCGATTTTTTTCGCCATGTTAAAAGACACAACAGTCTAATAAAAGTAATATTAGAAGGGAAAATACAAGGTAAAAGAGGCAGAGGCAGACCAAGACTAACATGGACGAGTAACATCAAAAGATGGACAAGTCAACCTATGGCAATCTGCACCATCAAAGCAAGCGACAGAGTGGAGTGGCGCTCCATGGTAGCCAACCTTCGATGCGGAGAGGGCACTCAATGATGATGATGATAGGGTATGTCAAACAACCAAAGAAATATAAAATAAATTTGATGAATTTGAAAACGAATACCTCAGGAAAATACTGTTTATACCTTGGAATGAACCAAAGACTAGAGCAGAAATAAGAGAACTGACAAAGCATCCAAAAACATCATCTATAATCAAGAGAAAAAGGTGGTCACATGTTGGTCATGTGATGAGGAAAGACAACAAGAGAATCTCAAAGCAGCTCCTCAAATGGGAACCAGAGGTTAAAAGAAAAAGAGGCCATACCAGAGAAACATTAAAAGAACACTGAGGCAAGAGGAAACAACAGCAGGCATCAGCTTCCTTGCCATGATTGAGCAGCCCATCTAGAACAGAGGAATGTAAAAAAAACTATCTTTACGACACATAGTACTATTGCTGGTGTATGTCGGAGGGCAACGATAGAACCAGAGGGATAAAGGCCGCTTGGTCAAGCAGTCACCATGACGTGTGAGACTCCGGATTTTTATTTCACCCCCGATAGAAAAAATCCTTTCTGTCTACTGCGGGCTTCGAACACCATACGTCAGCTTTTTCAGCCAGCGGAACAGTGGTTTTAGCTGCACGGCCACGCAGAGGAATGTAGTGAGATGAAATGCAGGTCCAGGAGTCAAGAATTTCTGCCCTAAATGTTTTTTGCTTGAAAGTAAAAGAGATTGAACAGATAGATATGGAAAAAGTATCTCATGAATATCGTACAATTTTACCTAAATGTGTTCAGGACCATTACGACTGACAAACAAACCCTGATAATAGCCTTAGGGAATGCAATGAGCTTCCGTACTTTCAACTTTTTCCGAACCACTAACCGACACAACTCCTCCACTTATGAAGGCATACCCGATCAAAAACCACCATATCGGCTGGGACCTAGTACGGTTGAATATTTTAAAATAAAGTAACAATTCTGTATAAATATTCACTAAAACTTGTATTTGATTATCTAGAAGCTTCATAATTACTTCCTTCGATTACCATGCAGTGTTTTCTTTGTTTTTGTAGATACAGTGGTTGCATTTTAGAAGTAAAAGCGTGTTTTTTTCGTAACAAATAGTAACCATGTGGCCGCACCATTTCTTGTGCCTAATTTCATTATTTGTGGACATCAATGCATCAAGTCAAGTGTATTTTGAAGAACTTTGGATTAGTTTGTGTATAATTTCTAGAAGAATGGATAGCAACTCACTTATAGTCAGGGGAAAAATAGTGGTACGTTCAATATGATATTTTGAATTGAAAATTATCTGCCTTTAAATATTTTTTATACTATTTATAATAAATAAATAATATATTTTTTTCCTTTAGATATCACCAATATAATGCTATTTTCATTTTCTTCAACCATTTTCCTTTCCGGTGATGTATGTAACATGTATCACATTTAATTCTATTATTGTGCGAAATTGTAAAAAAGAAAAAGGCATGTGATGGAATTTTTCTGAAATGAAAATTGATCTGGTCCAAACCTAAAGAAAACCTAAAGTCCGCCAAAGTTCAGAAAAAGTTAAATGCTATGGTGTTTTGTTATGTATCCAGAAGCCTGTGGGCTGATGTTCTTTAGCTCAAATGCTGTGGTTTCATTTTATACAACCGGTAACAAGCTAGGAAAACAGAATGGAATGAGTTTTGGAAAATATGAGCCAGAACACGGCAGATTAAACAAACTGAGCAGACTAAGATCTTCTGATTCAGAACAGCATGCACCTACACAAGACTTTAGAATGAAATAACTTTACTGCACGTGGGACAAAGTGAGATGTCTAGCTCATCCTGATAACGGTGAAAAACAGGAGGTCCTGTGAGCTGTCTGGTACATGTTAAAGGACCTTTGGCATTTAAATATCAAAACAGGAGGTCCTGTGAGCTGTCTGGTACATGTTAAAGGACTTTTGGCATTTAAATATCAAAACAGGAGGTCCTGTGAACTGTCTGGTACATGTTAAAGAACCTTTGGCATTTAAATGTAAAAACAGGAGGTCCTGTGAACTGTCTGGTACATGTTAAAGGACCTTTGGCATTTAAATGTAAAAAAAAAGTAGGCCTGCTGCCTGGACAAACAATTGTTCATCAAATCTACCCATGCTGAAGACAGTTGCTGTGATGATGGTTAGTCGAAGGCCCTGGTATCACTGTAAACGAATTAAAATCCTTAATTGCTCAACCGCCCATTCCAGTGGAGTCATGTGAATTGAAACTCATCTCATTGAAGGATGCAAACAAAGAAAGGCAGCTGCAGTTCCCATCATAGCAGCTACAGCACATCTCAAAAGACATAAGGCTAAACAGTACCGAAAGTGAACGCAGCTGAACTGTCCTTCGTCATATGATATCACCATTCATTGTAAGCAGTCGGAATATCGAAACACAATCTAGATGAAAACTACAGTTCATGATATGCACAGAGCACTAAATTCAGTATCTCCGGCAGCAAGTCGGACTGAGCCTCAATGGTTCCTGTCGCCATATTGGCCAGAAGTCACTGGTCAGTGATGATGTCAGCAGATATGTCGGGTCTAAAGATGCAGATATCACAGTTTGTCATAAACTGGTGACACGGCACATCCATACCCACTTAAAGAGTAAATACTATGAAGAGAGACAAAAAATAGGAACCATTTCTACATATCTGGTGTATTGTTTGTTATTGTTTATTATTTGTTATTGTTTATTATTTGTTACTTGCGTTCACCCGATGACTTAAGGAGTGTACCTCGTCATCATCCGTCCTTAAAAGGACTTTAAGTGGGCGTGTCTGCGTTGTGTTGTGTTGTGGTTTACAGAATAACTGTGATATTTGCGCCTTTCGGCCCAACACATCCGACTTCAGCATGATTATTTGTTACTGTTTATTATCGTTTATTATTGAGAATACCGGTTTTATGGCGGATGGCGGCATGAACTATTAAAGGCTGTGTCTGAAAAGTGTTCCTTGTTGCAGTTTCCTCATATTCCAAGTCCAGCTTGCTGCCAAAGTTACTGAGTTAAGTTCTCTGTGTACACCATGAGCTTTGTTTCATCCGGATTGTGTTTTGATATTCCGATTGCTTACGATGAATGATGATATCGTATGACGGGGAACAGTTGGCTGTGTTCACATCTGTCTTTTGGCGTGTGCTGAGACTGCTATGATGGGGACTGCAGTCACCTTTCTTTATTTGGGAGATGAGATATTAATTTGGATGATTCCACTGGCATGGGCAATTGAGCAGTCATGGATTTTATTCATTTGCAGTGATACCGGGACCTTCCATAACCATTGTTTATTATTGTTTATTTTGTTATGGGATTAGATGATGAATCAAACTGAAGCTCTTCTTTTTCATAAGTTCATAAACAACATATCAGAAAGCAGGATAGGCTAAGAGTTCAGAAGGTTAAAATAAGACCAAATTGTGCCAGATTTGTCTCTGAAAATTTCTTTATGTTTACAGTTTGGGTTGTCAACCTAACAACCTATGGGCCACTGCTCTATGACCCAATAGAAAATCATGATATTTACAAATTCTTTAATAAATAATATCCCGCTCTGTTCACCAGCGGGTTATACAATATTACAACTGTATCAGTGAAGAACAAGGAAACAATGACCAGAGATTCTGTTGATAATTTACATCGTGAAATGTTACAACAATTTTAAAACCAACATTTGGATTACAACAAAAACAAACAGTTATGATTTACACTTTCCCGTTATATTTACACATTCTTTACATAGGAAAGAGGGCATTCAGCAATAGTTGACGTTTATTTGTAAATGTGTGACCATTTGACTGATTTACACACTTGCAATAATTGTGTTCATATGCATATATGTAACATTTTTACCAACATATACTGTGGTAACATTTATTAAATACACACCCGCAACAATTTTACCAATATGTACACTTCCAACTTGGAAGCCACGATAGCTCAGTGGTTAGTGAACTGGACTACAAAGGACAAGGGGTCAAGTTTGATCCAAATCAACGGCTTCTGGGTTAACCCAACCTTAAATAGGTACCAGATTTTTTCCTTGGAAAGCAAAGCGCCACGGGCGTAAAACCGACCACATTACCCCACAAAAAAATCATGTGCCGAAGGTCTATAAAATTATAGTCACTAATGCCATTTGGCATGACAGGGCTCTTTACTTTTACTTAACACTTGTAACAATTTTACCAGTATGCACATCTTTAACAATATTACTAATATACACAGTAGTAACAATGTTACCACTATCCAAACTTGTAACAACAGCCACAGCACAGACAACTACCAGTCCATGGAAAAAGATGACGGGCCGAACTTATCAACCCAATTAAAATTTGGCCATTACTGTCAACCCTAGCTGGAAATGTCTGAGCAGCGATGCCTCGGTCAGCAGGCCGCAAACACTGTCCAGTTTTGATGTCAAACTCCCACTTGTGCCAAGGACACCTCACACGGAACTGACTAGAGGAAAATTCTTCGATGTCACCGAGATGGAGTGGGCCACCTGTAACATAAAGAATATAATTGGTTCTTCATTGACGGATCAAATACAACAGAATAGGACAGAGAGGCAACCCAGAGAATGAAAAGTGTTTTGTGCAAAAAATCTATGTCGATGGATGATGAGTGTGAGAACAGGGTTTTATTAATGTGATGATCCTTGGCTTTGATAGAAAGGCACTGAGAACAAATCTTTCCAACCTCATTTGCCTTTCAGCATTAAGGGGAGAGATCATTTGCAATCCTTTGCTCTTTGATTTGTCTTTTGTTTTCCAAAGCATCTAATTTTTTTTCCTATTTCTTTAATTGTTTTCCAAAGCAACTAATTTGTTTCCTATTTCTTTAATTGTTTTCCACAGCATCTAATTTTTTTCCTATTTCTTTAATTGTTTTCCACAGCATCTAATTTTTCTTCTATTTCTTTAATTGTTTTCCCATGCATCTAATTTTTTTTTCTATTTCTTTAATTGTTTTCCAAAGCATCTAATTTTTTTTTCCTATTTCTTTAACTCTTTCCGTACGGAAGCTTTTTATCGACGCAGCGGAAGAGATTTTAGAGACAAAATTGTTCATGGTTTTAAGAATCAATCTATATATTTATCTAACATATAACATATTATATATGAATGTTTAGATAATTGAACAAGGTATTAGATTTCACCAATATCCAGATGATACAAGACATGTAAAACGAATATGGTTTGATGGCGTTCACACTAATAAAATTTAGCGTGGCGCACCATGCGGCAGAGCGTACGGAAAGAGTTAATTGTTTTCTCATGCATCAGATTTTTTTTCTATTTCTTTAATTGTTTTCTCATGCATCTGATTTTGTTTCTATTTCTTTAATTGTTTTCTCATGCATCTGATTCTGTTTCTATTTCTTTAATTGTTTTCTCATGCATCTGATTTTGTTTCTATTTCTTTAATTGTTTTCTCATGCATCTGATTTTTTTTCTATTTCTTTAATTGTTTTCTCATGCATCTGATTTTGTTTCTATTTCTTTAATTGTTTTCCAGCTTTCACATAAGTAGGTGTGGATAAAATGAGGACAGACACATTTTTTTGTTTGTTTGTTCGCCAGCTTTTACCTGTGGGGAAGTCCCTAGAGACGAGGGAAGTAACTTTTGTGCGTTAATTCATTTTTTCCTTGGCAGCTGTGTGCACAGCGGTCCCTCACTGCACAAGCCAATAACTCTGACTTGAGAGATACTCTTATTTTTTTCAGGCAATGAGTAATTGACATTCCAAGCTAGGCCTCGCTGCTAAGACCAGGTGTGGTTGTCGCAGAGAGAAATCACAAATAAAAATCCTAAATGGTGCAGCCGAGATTTGAACTCATGACCTCTCTGTCTCAAAACTGGCGTCTTGCCACGAGACCAACCAATCCTCTGAAACAGGCAAATACTTGAAGTGCTGCTGTAAAGTTGGTAGCAGGGAACAAGTGGTGAGTTGCAACATTTACTCCTACTGGTATGGTGACAGCTTTACAATAAAGGACAATAAAAAATATATGATGTTTTGACCTACATGCGACCTTCTTCAGAAAACAGGGACAACACAGACAATGAAATGAAGATAAACTCTACTACATGTTCTGAAGTAATTAAAACTAATACTACAAAGAAAGAAGAGAAAAAATTCAAAGATATACTATATTATATGTATAGCAGAGACAGAGAGAAGAGAAAAAAATTCAAAGAAAAAATGTCAAGAAAATATATTATATTATATGTATAGCAGAGAGAGAGAGAAGAGAAAACAAATGTAAAGAAAAGCGTAAAAAAGATTGGTCACTTAGCTGAACCACCTTATGGAGCCCACAGATCCATACAGTGTTAAACCTATGTAAATGAATATCATGTGTAGCTAACTATGGGGTAGTCAGGTGTGTTGTGATGATGATCTTAACATAACATAACTATCAACAATCTCTTTCTACATTATCCGTTGCTTAAATGACAAAAATATGGTATTACAGAAGAATGTTGAGAATACCATGGACAGCTAAGAAGAGTAATGAAAACGTTCTGAACGAGGCCAAAGCAAAAAAGAGATAATTTCCAATATTAGGAAGAAACAATCATCATTTTTTGGCCATGTAATGAGAAGGGAACGGCTGGAATATATTGTAACCACTGGGAAAATTGAGGGACGAAGAGATAGCGGGAAGCAGAGAGAAAAGATACCAGGCAGCTTAAGAGAATGGCTTGGCAGAAGGTCAACAACAGAAATTATAAATAACTTGTTGAGATTGAAAGTTGTGGAGAGACATGATCACCTACACCAACAGTAATGGTACTTGATATTGATGATGATGTAATGACAAAATCGACAAATACATTTCAAAATTACCAGCATGAGGACATTTGGCTTGTACGGCAAAAACTTCATTTCCCAAGCGAAACAAAGCTATTTCTTCATCGTTGATTGTCACCGTGTTACCAAAACACTTCTTGTGAACAAAACTGTATATCTCTTTTGATTCTGACGTGTGTTTCAGCCCATTTTTTGGATTATTGTGAACAAGACGTCTGTGATTACACTGTTTGGTGTCTTGCCAGTCAAGAAGATCTGAAATACAAGTCACATATTAACATGGAAATATGTTGTGCATGTCGTCACATAAATATATTAACCCTATATTATGATTCAGTATTAAAAATTACCACCTCAGATTACAAATTCTTGAAATTTGACAATTTGTTGCATGCAAACACCCCCTCCCCCCCTCCTAATTACAAATTCTGGTGACCCTGAGTATTGTCTTGATTTCCTGTGATTTTGGAATGTTTTTTTCGAGTGCGTTTTAAAATGTACAACAGTATCATAGAAAAAGGAGGCTGTGTTTTTTTAAAATAAATTTTGTCAATTTTCAAGAAATGTGTATTGTTTCCTTTTTCTTTCTTCTTGTTATGGGGAAAATCTCGTCGGCCATCGGCGAGATATTTTTTAAATCTTTGTAACAAGGGATAGACTGCGAACAACACTTTGAGACAGCCAACATGTGGCTGGATTGAAGGAATGATGACCACCATGTGAATAGACAATGTAACACCTCGGGTAGTCATGGTGCCACATTTCCAAATTTCAGGTCACAGCCCTAAGGTAATCCAGGAAATTATGAGAGCATTCGATTCCCATGTGTCTGCTTGGGTAAACACACAGCTGTGTGGCAAAAATCAAAAGAAAATACTATTTTTGGAAATCCAAATGTAACAATTAAGTGGTAGCAATTTTTAAGATCGTATCATGAAAATGTGACCCATATATAGGTATCGTAAAGCAGCTTTCCAAAAAATGAGGAAGATACTATGCAATCCATTTTTGACAATCGAAACAAGAAATAGAGTTCTTAAATGTTATGTAGAGTCAGTCGTAACATGTGGATGTGAATCATGGACAATAGGACAACAGACAAGAAAATCACTGGAGTCTGTAGAAATGTGGTTTTACAGAAGAAAATTGAGAATACCATGGACAGCTAAGAAGAGTAATGAAAATGTTCTGAAAGAGGCCAAAGCAAAAAGAGAGCTAATTTCCAATATTAGGAAGAAACAATTCTTAATTGTATTTAGTAGTTCTCTTTTTGTTTTCAGTTGTTTTAAAACTTCATCATTTGTTATCTTTTGTTTCCATCCAATTCTACCTATTCTTCTATAAATCCACATTTCAAAGGCTTAAATTTTCTGTTCTGTTTTCTTGTTTAATGTCCATGTTTCTGCACCATACAGGAATATTGAGAAGATGCAACATTTTGCCATTCTTAGTTTCAGCCCTGTTGATATTTGTTTTGTTGTTAGTATATTTTTCATGGCATTAAAATTACTTTTAACTCATTATGTAATTTCAAATAGCAATGGTGATAGTACACATCCCCTTGTTTGACTCTGTTTCAATCTCAAAACCAATCACTCCATCCCTTCTCTGTGCGATTTTAGATAGATACAAGAGCAATATACATTTGTTTAAATTTAAAAATAGAACTTTTATTTTTTACTGTTAAGAACTGAACACACAATGTCATTGTACAACACTGAATTGAATAATTGATTCAATATAATAAATAATTATTATATATGTATTAACTTTTATATTATTACATGTAGATATAAATTAAATTAAATCATTCATTCATTAATGCAGACCCTATTCAAATTGAATCACGTAAATGAAAGAATGGTTTATTAATCTAACGATTTCAATGAAAAATCATTTTTTGATTTCAATATTATATAATCATTAATATATTAATCAATATTATATAAATAATAAGGGGGAAATGCAAATAACTGCCATATTGTGGTAAAGCTGGTAGGAGTACGTAATGGGGTGGAACGTACACTCCTACAGAATATGGTGACATCTTTGGCTTTACAAAAAATGAACACAACAATTACTGATGTTTCAGCCGACATTCTACCTTCTTCGGAAAATGAGAATAACACAAACGAACAACGGAATAAAGATAAACTCTACTACAATTAGAATGAGCGTGACAAAATAAATGATGGAGAAATATAAAGTAGAGAGATAAGATTAAGAGATGAAATGATAAAACGAAAGGGAGATGTACTACATAGTATATATCGGAGGATAAAAATGGATATGTAAAAATGAGTAAGCTAAAATATATAACAAAATTAAAGCAAGACCTAACTGAGGCCAGGCAAGATCTAAAAGTCTCGGTTTAATTTTATATATATTTTATAATCCTATCATCATCAAGTACCGGGCCTGCTGGCGTAAGTGATCATGTCTCTCCACAACTTTCTATCTCGACAGTTCTTTATCATTTCTGTTGTTGACCTTCTGCCAAAACATTCTCTTAAGCTGTCTGTTATTTTTTCTCTATGCTTCCCTCTATCTCTTCGTCCCTCAATTTTCCCAGTTGTTACAATATATTCCAGCTGTTCTCTTCTCATTACATGACCAAAAAATGATGATTGTTTCTTCCTAATATTGGAAATTAGCTCTCTTTTTGCTTTGACCTCTTTCAGAACGTTTTCATTACTCTTCTTACCTTACTATATTTTTACAAATTACCTACTTTTGTCTTCCAAGGAGGAGAACTTATTTACTTCTGTCAGTATTATCAGCTCTAAAAAGCCCTAAGAACAATGAACTAGATGACTTGAGAACAACCCTGGACCAACTATGCAATAACTTCCAGAGAGTAGTCATTCAGTGGATACCATCACAATGTAATATACACGGGAACGAACGCGCAGACAAATTAGCTAAAGAGGGAGGGAGATTACCGCAAGAGAACCATCTGCTCAGTTATGATGAAGCCAAATCTATCCTCAAGGGTCAGCTCCATGAAAAATGGAAACGAGAACACCCAAAGCATAACGAGAATGACGGATACCACCAACTATCAAGGAGGGAACAAGTCATCATACTTCGCCTACGCACTGGCCACAATAGAATGAGAAATCACATGTTCACCAAATTCAAACAGGTACAACTAGCCTATGCCACTGTACACAGGACAATATGACAACAAAACATGTTCTACAGGATTGCCCCCAGTACACAGACCTGAGAAGAGCAATGTGGTCCACACCCACCTCCCTGGAAGAGAAAACTATATGGGGCAATCGATTCGCTTAAACAGACAGCTGACTTCATGAGAGAGTCTGGAATCCTGCTCTGATTGAGTCTAGATCGCAGAGAGAGAGAGAGAGAGAGAGTAGTGGTAGTCAAAGTCAGGTAGTGCTAAGTGCACATCTCCCTTTCGTTTTTGATTTCTTCTTTTCTTATCCCTCTTGTACAGAGTAAATTATTTTATTTGTCAATTAAAACACGCAGATCACACAGTACTATAGTAAATTAGGTAACACTTACCATGAAGCCTGACATTAGTCACGGGAAAATATAATTTGTCATCGTCCATGCTTGGCCGGTCAGAGCTGTCACTGTTTGTAAACATGGTGACCAATGTTGCTGGGACGTGTCCGTCGATTTGATTATGTACCGCCTCACGCACTACTTCGTTATATACATCCGCCGCGGAATATAATCACAGACTTTGATAGTTAATGCTTCGTTTATAGATGATGAAAGATGGGTTCATGTGCAGAAACAGAAAGTCAAATCTTATGTTGTCATTTTGGGGAAATTGAGATGGTTAAGTAAGTGGAAATTTATGGGGTTTGTTTAAGAAATGGTGATGATAGATGGCACGACCTGACGTGGTGCTAGACAGATTGTGAGTAGGGAATGGGCAAATCATCATCAAGTACCGAGCCTGCTGGCGTAGGTGATCATGTCTCTCCACAATTTTCGATCTCGACAGTTATTTATCATTTCTGTTGTTGACCTTCTGCCAAGCCATTCTCTTAAGCTGTCTAGTGTTTTTTTTCTCTCTTTGCTTCCCTCTATCTCTTCGTCCCTCAATTTTCCCAGTTGTTACAATAATATATTCCAGCTGTTCCCTTCTCATTACATGGCCAAAAAATGATGATTGTTTCTTCCTAATATTGGAAATTAGCTCTCTTTTTTTGCTTTGACCTCTTTCAGAACATTTTCATTACTCTTCTTAGCTGTCCCTGGTATTCTCAACATTCTTCTGTAAAACCACATTTCTACAGACTCCAGTGATTTTCGTGTTTGTTGTCCTATTGTCCATGATTCACATCCATATGTTAAGACTGGCTCTACATAACATTTAAGAACTCTTTTTCTTGTTTCAATTGTCAAAAATGGAATGGGCAAATACAGTGTTGCGGTAAAGCTGGTAGCAAGGAGACATTAGTGGTGTGTAACGTACACTCCTACAAGGTATGGGGACAGCTTTATAAAAAAAGGAACATAACAAAATAATGAAGTTTTGGCTTTCTTCGAAGAAATAGAACAAAAGATGAGGCACATATAAATAGTACTCCATCTAGATAGATGTGCTGGCACAGTCCAGCTTGACAGGTCTACATCTCATCAATGCCGGATACAGACTTGGTGAGGCCAAGATGAGCTCAACGAAACTTCGAGGCCCCTTCCCTCAGTCCACTTTAAAAATTAACACCGGAAGGTATCATAATTACTTGAAATCATTTTAATGGTATTATTATGAAAAAAAATTGTTTGTTGTTAGGATCATCGTTACAGCACACCTGACGATCCCATAGGTGCTCCGATATCCCTCCTCGAGAAAACCTGAGGGGAATCCTGGCCTACGTGCACGAACTCTGTAGCACGGTCTGAGATCAACAGTTTTGGTAGGTTTCTGCTGACAGTTTTCAGGGGCAGCGACCATATTTTGGCCAGCTCTTTTCGAGTTTAATTGCCAAAGGTTTTATTAACGAGTGCGGATTATTGCTGTTATCCGAGAGGGATAGATATGCAATCTCACTACCCAAGGATCAGGGAGGGTAACGTCTTAAAGGAATTATTTTTTTTCTATATTTGACAAAAAAAATCACAGCCTCTTCTGGTGGGTTTTGAATCCGAGTCTTTCTTGTCTTGGGACCGATGTCGTGTCCCCTGATTGCCCAGCGATGTCGTGTCCCCTGATTGCCCAGCGATGTCGTGTCCCCTGATTGCCCAGCGATGTCGTGTCCCCTGATTGCCCAACGATGTCGTGTCCCCTGATAGCCCAGCGATGTCGTGTCCCCTGATTGCCCACCGATGTCGTGTCCCCTGATTGCCCAACGATGTCGTGTCCCCTGGTTTTCCAGCGATGTCGTGTCCCCTGATTGCCCAGCGATGTCGTGTCCCCTGATTGCCCAGCGATGTCGTGTCCCCTGATTGCCCACGATGTCGTGTCCCCTGATTGCCCAACGATGTCGTGTCCCCTGATTGCCCAGCGATGTCGTGTCCCCTGATTGCCCAGCGATGTCGTGTCCCCTGATTGCCCAGCGATGTCGTGTCCCCTGATTGCCCAAAGATGTCGTGTCCCTTGATTGCCCAGCGCCCCCCAACTACCCTCTATCCCGCCCCACAAAAAACGTGTAGTCCCAAAACAAAACAAAAACCTGAAATTTGTTGAGGCCCCTCGGATTGTGAGGCCCTAAGCTAAATGCTACTTTGAAGCCCCTATTAACAAATTAAAACACCACAAGGTCTCTATGCTAGTCTACAATACAAACACATTTGAGGCCACTCAAATTGTGAGGCCTTATGCTGTATATTTCTATTTAGGGCCTAGGTGTTGTAAAGTACATAATTTGAATAATGAGTGCTGTAAAGTACATAGTTTGAATGAAAAAAAAGAAGACTATCATTAAGCATTGTCCCATTTCTGGGGTCTGCCGGAGGTGGGGGGGGGGGGGGGGCACACAGGATCGGAGAATAAAGGCCGCTTGTCCTGAGCAGACGCCATGAAGAGTTCGGATGTGAGTTCACCGCCTCCCCTACCACGATATAAAAAAAAAAACGTTTGACCACACAGGGATTCGAATCTGCGTTCTCCTGTTTTAGAGCCAGACGAGCTATCGATTCAACCACTCGATCACAGTCTAAATGGTTTGATCAAATAGTACTGCAGCCGCTCGCTGATTATACACACCGCCGTTAATTATATCCATGTACATGCCCCCTGTGAGGATTCGACATATCACACGCCTGAAATCGGTCAGATACCCATAGCTGACCAGGCACCAGAATCCTAGGTCCTACCTCACCTTTCCATGGCGGTGTCGTCGGAAGCACTTGACCAAGGTAGTAAGGTTCTAAGCGGGAGGTAAACCCGGTACAAAAATGTCGAGCTGAAGTTGAATATATTGGGTCATTACGCACATATGTGTCTATAAAAAGCAGTAAAGTGCCCACGTCGCGCCAAGTGGCGTTTAGGGAATATGGTGTTAGTAACCATACTTGATTATAGACCTTCGGCCCATGATTTTTTGGAGTAATATGGCCGGTATTACGCCCGTGCCGCTTTACTTTCCCAGAAAAATATCCGGTACCAATTTAAGGCTGGGTGTATCTGGAAGCACTTGTCCTTTGTAGTCAATTTCACTAACCACCGAAGTACCACGGGTCCAATATGTCGGTGGAACCTTATTGTAAATCATGACACAAGAGCAATTTTGATTGATCGATCAATTGATTGATTGACTAATCATCATCATCACATCATCATCGAGCGCCTTCTCCGCAACGAAGGTTGGCTACCATGGAGCGCCATTCTGCTCTGTCTCTTGCTCTGATGACTAATAGATCGATTAAAGAAAAATCAGCCAAGATCAGAGAATTGATAAAGATCTATTTGACCTTCACTTAGTGGACATGCAGGTTAACAAGTGATGCCAAATGAGTAAGGCTCAGAGATGAAAGGCAACCTGGCATAACAAAATGTCATGCTGTGGTCATATAGGGCCGAAAGGTTCATTAAAACAAAAAATGATGTTAACCACAAGACAGTGTGTATATGCTTGTTTACCGCTCTTCTTAAGATGGATGATGACGGGGAGTAACCGTCGAACTAACGAACGCTAAAAAGAAAAAGAAAAGTACAATATGTCATCTAAAGCTACTTCGCGCCTTTATTTTTCTTCTCGTACCAAGAATTATTTGAAAATCCCATTATCTAATTATTGAAGCTTCATCAAACGTTGAATTATCCTTGAATGCTCTTGATTGATTAAATTTCAGTTTTATCGTCTCATTTCTCAAAATAAGAAATAGGAAGAAAAACGATGACGACACTGATTTCGTGGCAACGATGTACAAGTAGCAGTAGAATAATTGTTAACATGATCGCCCTTGCCAGACAGATGCACATGATGATGATGCTGAAATACGGATTGCCATATATTCATGCGCGGTCGCAAAAAGTATCTACAATGAATGTGTCCTTACGTAGAAAAACATAATGGAAATACCAAACTATAGTCAGTGTAGGAAAATCCGATTTCACAGAAGCGAAGAATTGAGGATTTACCTAGTTGTACTTTGTGTACGATCAAATTCTAGGCCTACTATAAAATCAGAAAGCAGCTACACACACTAGACGGCAATCTGAATAAGTTCAAAGAAAGTGGTCGTGAAGGCTGGAGACTGGAGACATCTCCTTACAGCTTGACCTGGTGATGCTATAGGTGATGGCCACAAGAGCCGTCTCTGTTCATATCTTCTTCTTCTTTCCTTCCTCATTGCTTTTTTTGCTTTTCAGCGTCGAGGGAGATATAATTTGCGGTCTTTTGCTCTTCTGTTCGCCTCTGCTGCTGTTATGTTTCCTAGTGCTTCTAATATTCCATCGAACCATCTTTTTCGTGGTCGACCCTTGGGTCTGCTGTTCTCACAACGTTTATTGAAGACTCGTTGTGTTGTGTTTTGATCTTTCTGCCTTGTCACATGACCAAACCATTTTATCTGTTGTTTCTTTATATATTCTATGGCGGGGGCTATTCCTAGCTTTTTTCTCGGTTCTTTATTTCTGGTCTTATCTCTCAGACTGTTTCCTGTCATTCGTCTGACACATTTTAATCTCAGAAAATGCTATTTTTCTTATTGTTCTTGCATCTAGGGTCCAGGTCTGGCATTGGTAGCACAGCGTTGGGATGAAGATTGTATTGTAGAGTGCTCGTTTTGCCTCTAGAGTTATTTCCTTGTTGGACAATAGTGGCGATAGCTGTCCAATGATTTGACAATGTTGCATCCTGAGTCTATCTCTGTTGTTTGTGAATTATCGTTTTGCCATTAAACTTCCTAGGTTCTGTTCATATGATGACAAATAATACATGAATATTATTCTAGAGGGAAACTTCCGAGGCGATAGATCAGTGAATCATTTCAGGGGAAGAGCTATGTTTACAGCATTGGGGAAAAACATAACAAATAATCAACAGAAAAAAAAAAAACAACAATAGATGGTCCGAGATAGGATCGAACCCGTACTCCTCGGCACAGCGACTTGCCACGAAAAACTAAACTATCTCTTCTTCTGAAATGATTCGGCATTCACCTGTTGGACAATGCTAGTAGCAGATTTTTGCCAATCCTACAGCCACTTCCTAGAGGTTCCTATCGTTCGGATGTTGAGAAGATGGTACTTCAACCTGTTATGGCCAGCTCGTTGTCTAAAACTGTGACTTGTTCTTTCATCCTGAGCTGATTGTAAAGTTAGTATTTTGTTGTGTTCCTGGTTTGTAAAGCTGTCACTATACCTTGTAGGTATGTATGTTACACCACACTACTGGCTCATTGCTACCAGCTTTACCGGAGCACTGCAATTATTTGCCCGTTTCCTGAGCAGATTGTAAGTCTCATTTCCCCGATAATGTTGGTGTTCTGTGTACCATTTGGAAAGAACAGAACAAGAGGCAATCAAGAACAGAACAAGAGGCAATCAAGAACAGACCAAGAGGTAATCAAGAACAGAACACGAGGCAATCAAGAACAGAACAAGAGGCAATCAAGAACAGAACAAGAGATAATCAAGAACAGAACAAGAGGCAATCAAGAACAGAACAAGAGGCAATCAAGAACAGAACAAGAGGCAATCAAGAACAGAACAAGAGGCAATCAAACAGCAGATAGAACAACGGAGATAGTCTGCACTAAGTTGGCATAAAGTCGTAGTAAGACATGCTCTGTCCATGTTGTGAAACAAAGAGAAAGAAAAAGAGATAATAAATACACAGGCAAGAGAAATGAAAAACTCTCTGACATATTCTTAATTGAAAAAAGGATATAAAATAGTAGGGCCAAGACAAAGAAATGCACATAAATGCATCAAAATGCGAAGCTGCGGTAAAGCTAATAGTGAGGGGAATGAAAAAAAAAAATAATATAATAAACTGTATGGTTAATAAGAATAAAATGCGAAGATTACAGGGAAGATTTTATTTTCATTTTCTTCTCATTTCTCCTTGTAGTTAGATTTTTTTATTATTTATTTTAATTTTAAATACATATTTGTAGTGTGTTGTATGTTGTTCCTGTTAAAGGCCCTTGCGCCGAAACGTCGTTCTGATTTGTATTGTCCGCTTATTACGTGAAGCTTAAACCATACCGTATTTTTCTATCTTTTACATACATATATATATAATAGTGCAACTGTCCAATGAAATGGTGGACAAAGGTACCCTGCCCGGTCCACTGCTCCCCAGAAAAGATTGTTAAAGTGACTGATCGATTGACTTTTAAACAGATGTTTACTTGTCCACATAAGCCAGATACTGAGCGGGAAATACCGAAACATATTTGGACACAGTCTTGTTCACATATCCTGTACCAAACACACGTATCTAACGACTAAACACCAAGCGTCTATTTTGTTTACAAAATGTAATTTGGGGTTTTCCCATTTCTTCAGTTGTGTTCACAAATGTCAGGTCAAGTATGTTTAACGTCAGTTTACGTCATGAGAATATGCATAAATGTTGTACGGAGTCTCTCTCTCGAGCTGGGAATTTCCTGAATAATTTGAACACAAGTGAAGATATTCCAAGGAAATTTGAACAGGAGTGAGTTCGTTGTGTGAGAAATGAACATAAATATACGTGTGTGTGTGTTTGGAGCTTAAATGTTGTGACAAGCCTGCTTGACGCGCCTCTCTGCTGATCTGTCATTTGGTTGAAGGTACCCTCACAATACGGTTGTAGTTCGTGACTGTTATTGTACAGTATATGTGAGGTCACACAAGGTAGCTGTATTGGTCTACTCTAGAGGAGCGGGTGTTTTGTGGTAAAAACATCAAAACAAAGACATTCCCGGGTTCCATAACGAGTGAGATGTCATCTATTATTTATAGTTTAGTTCATTGAATGCTGTCTTCGCATCGAAGGTGGTTACCATGGAGCACAATTTCACTTTGTCTCTTGTCTTGATGATGCAAGTTGTCTTAAGATGACTTGTCCATGTTAATGTTGGTCTGTCTCTGCCACTTTTACCTTGTATTTTTCCTTCCAAGATTACTTTTAGTAGGCTGTTGTCTTTTAACATGCATGTTAAATCTAAAAAAAATTCATTTGTCTTGTAATTGTGTTTAGTAGTTCTCTTTTTTTAATTTTTAGTTGTTTTAAGACTTCAACATTGTTTTTCTTTTCTTCCAATTCTTCCTATTCTATAAATCCACATTTCAAAAGCTTCAATGTTGTGTTTTGTTTTCTTGCCTAATGTCCATGTTTCTGCACCATATAGGAATGTTGAGAAGACATAACATTTGGCTATTCTTAGTTTTCGCCTTGTGTTATTTGTTTTGATGTTAGTATTAAAATTACTTTTTGTCATTCCTATACTTTTGTTTATTTCAGTTGTACATTTTCCATCCCTGGTTATAGTATGTCCAAGGTAGTTGTAGTTCTGAACTGTCTCCAGGTCTATTCCTTCTATTTTGATGTCCACTTGTGGGTTTTGAGTATTTTCTTTGTTTATGATCATAGTTTTAGTCTTTTTGATATTCATATCTAGTCCATATTTTTTGCTCATGTTTATTTCATTAAGTAATTGTTGTAGATTTTTAGGCTTTTCTGCTAGTAATACATTATCATCAGCATATCTTAGGTTATTGATTATCTTTCAAATGGGAGCTGATGAGGTGACCAGGAAAAGGTTGATGTCATACCTCGGAGTTGACCGCAGCCTATATTTTCGGGACCACGTGATAACATAATCGTGCAATGGATTAGTGTCCTTGAAGGTCATGGCAGCTGCCAACATCGAGCAGAGGCTACTTGCCCTTCTGTTCCAGGGACTAGTCCTTGCACCAATCGAGTATGCCCTGGCAATTCTTACTACTGTATCAGTACGACTCAAATTGATAGGCTGGAGAAAATACAGAATTAAGCCATGCGCAATACTTGGGTTGTACGAGGGACACTCCCTGTGTAGCAATGAGGTATCTTCTTGACTTTCCAACCATGGATGACAGGATCTAGATCTGGAGGGCACGAGCATACCTGAAGATTAGTGCAGATAAAGTGGATCCATTGCACCACGTGCTCAACACAGAGAAAGGTGCCAGGCTAAAAAGAGGTAAATATTGGTGGGCCAGGCAGAAGATGTCATCAAACAGGTATGTGAGCTTACCAACATCAACGCTGGCGAGGAGTGGATACCGGTGCCTACGTCATTCAGGGGGACTTTCTCGTGTATTGTCACACTCGACAGGAAAAGTAGGGAACAGAACTCAGTCGTGGTTAATGCTGAGGTCATCGGTTTTATCTGAGATACCGATGAGAAAGATGCAGTCATCTATACAGACGGATCTGTAAGACGACACGAAAGAAGTGCATGGGCATTTACAGCACGCTCGGCAGGCAGAATAGTCAAGGAAGACAATGGTGCGTACGTCATGACCACGAGCAGCATGACAATGGAGGCGATGGCAGTGACCAAGGCATTCAAATGGTTAGAGTCACAAGACTACACCCACGCATGTATACTGAGTGATTCGATGAGCATGATTAAGAAGTGGAGGCGGGCTCTGTACGTATGCAATGGGTAGAGTCGTTGCAGAAATCCAAAATACGTAAGGTCACCTTAGTCTACACCCAGGATATGCGGGAGTACGGGGAAATGAAAGAGCGGACAGGTTGGCTAGCTGCGCTATTGTTGAGGACGATCAACCAATGGATATGGCGGACATCATCAATGCCCTCCAAGATGTGGTAAAAGCACATCATTCCTTCGGATGAAAGAGATCGGAGTTGATGGGTATAGCCAGAAACGAGAAACTTAGTGGGCGTGTAAGAAGACTAATCAACCAACACAGAACTGAACTCAGTCGCTGGACACTGCAGGACATGCTGAAGATGGGGATCTGAGCACCTATTGACATGTTCGGTGTGAAATAATCATTGCCCCCACCCATTCTTATCTTCCTTAAAACTGGAAAAACAAACTTGGCGATATCCTCCATGTCCAGAGTCAGGCCACACTCAGTTCCAGAGCTGCCAGCGAGTTTGTCTCATTAACTCAAGGCTTCTGTCATGTGTTCACGGACCGATGATTCCATCCAGGTTTTTCTAGTTAATACTTCCGTCTTAATATCACCATCACAATAATCTTCTTATTTTTCATCTACAAAGGAAGTGACAATTTTTGTTAGCACATTCCGTATCAAACGGGCCACAAAATAGACATGCACATGCAACGAAAATGGGAGAAAGTGACTTCTGTACATAGCCATATACCACGAAATGTAAAATATATTATATAATTGTCACGTAGATCTGAGAGGGAAAATAGTCTTGAGACTTTACCTGAAGAAAAACTTTGGCTCACCAGCAGAGCTAGAGTCTTTGATTGAAACCATAAGGAAAGTCTTCACAAGTGTGAACTGCCAAAGGAGCACAAGGAGTTTGGCTTCGCTTGAGGCTCTGTTTGGGTTAAAACCACAAATTTTGAATTGACAACATTCGTGTTTCCTGTCCTTAAGCTGTTGATAGCATTAGTGTCTGCTGTCCATAAGCTGTTGATAGCATTAGTGTCTGCTGTCCATAAGCTGTTGATAGCATTGGTGTCTGCTGTCCATAAGCTGTTGATAGCATTGGTGTCTGCTGTCCATAAGCTGTTGATAGCATTGGTGTCTGCTGTCCTTATGCTGTTGATAGCATTCCTGTCTGCTGCAAAGCTGTTGCTGTATATCCAATAGATCGATATGTGGCCGAGATCCTGAGGAAGGGATATGAGCATGTTTTATAATGGGGAAACATGCTGAGGAAGGGATATGAGCATGTTTTATAATAATGAAGCATGCTGAGGAAGGAATATAAGCATATTTTATAATAAGGAAACATGCTAAGGAAGGGATATAAGCATGTTTTATAATAAGGAAACATGCTGAGGAAGGAATATAAGCATGTTTTATAATAAGGAAACATGCTGAGGAAGGGATATAAGCATGTTTTATAATGGGGAAACGTACTGAGGGGATATGAGCATGTTTTATGAGGAATTCAACAAATGATCCAAAGAGCACAAATTGTTTATGTTCAACTTTAAACAAAGCCTCGGTAGGACCGTTTTGAGCATTTTTTTTCTTCAGAGATTGAATTTTACGTGAATAGTAGCTTTTGTTCACAATACAACCCATCATAGTCAACGAGAAAGGGTGTACCTCACCATACAGGCAGACATCCAACTTCAGATGTACTTTTTTTTTTATTGTCAAGTGTATTTGGGAAGATTTTAACAAATAATTTTACCCAGGCAATGGTTATTTGACCTACTTTTAATTTAAACTAATTTTTCAGTAGTACACAGAACACAAGAGTTTTTTTTGCCTTTACTTGAGAGGGATAGACATTCTCTACTTCCCAGAGACCAGAAGAGGGTAAAGCCACAAAGAAACCACAGATCCAAAGAAAAAAAATCCAACCATTTGTCAGAAGTGAACCAGAATCTTGTCCAGTGGCCATCTTACCCCATGACCATCCAGTCCTCTTTATTGATGTTTTATGAGGCATTGGGTTTGTCTTGCATCTTATCTCTACAAACATGGCTAGACTTAGATTTACTATGGGAAGGTAGTTTATGCTGCTCTAGTTAATGAGCCAGTAGTTGGGTGTAACATTACTGCAGAGATATAGTGACAGCTTTACAAAAAAGGAACACAACAAAATACTGACGTATTGGCCTACATGTGGCCTCCTCCAGAATAAGTAACAATGACAATTGAAACATTACTACTATAGTTATGATGACTGGGAAGTTAAGGAGAGATGGACACAAGGATAAAAGATGAAATGTGATGTGATACATGTTGAAGGACAGATAAAATGTGGAAATATGAAAGTATAAGTATAGAAAAATGATTATATAAAAATGAGAAAAAAAAATTAAGTCTTAATGATAATCGAATGAACAGTTCATGGTGAAAATCAGAAACACCGTTGGAAGAAAAACAAAGATGAAAAGTGATTTGAACATGTAATGCACATGAACCCCTCAGCACCAGCGTCAAGAGCTTATAACAGAATGGAACAACAAAAATATAGAGGCACACCAAGAAGAATGATTGAGGTAATTTGACATAAAACAATATCATGTACCAAGCTACAGAAAGTGCCCTTGATAGAAAACATGGCTCAAGGCTGTGATGCCTACAGCAAAAAATAGAACAGGATAAGAAAGAAGAAAACAGTTCCAGGCAAACAGACAGACATGCACACAGGCAGGAGAGACAGTTATAGTTTGTCAAAGGCCCCGGTATCACTGCAAAGAAATTAAAATTCATAATTGCTCAACCACACGTGCCAGTGCAATAATCCAAACTAAAACTCATCTCACTGAAGTATTCAAAGAAAGGCAGAGGCAGTCACCATCACAGCAGCCACACACACGCCAAAAGACAAGGCACAGTCACACCGAAAGTGAACGCAACAAACTGTCCATTATACAATATCAGACAGACATTTGCTCAGGCTGTAGAGACAGACATAAGAAGTGAGTATCCTGAAAAACAGACAACATAATTAAAAAAAAAAATTTACAAGAATAAGACCAGACTTTCACCAGAATAAGAAAATATTGGATAACAAGTGGAGTGACAATTGGTTACACAAGGAAACTGGGTATAAAGTGATACAAATACATCCAATGTACTTTCAATTACATGGGAGAGGGCATATAAAAAATGAAAAATACTTCAACTATAATTCTATACATAAAATTCATTTATTAAGAAAAAGAAAACATTAGCGGCATGAAAGGACCACCTTCATGAAAGACACACTGACTTATTAAACCCATTGACATTTCTCAGACAGTTTCCAGTTGAAAGTTCTTACTGTCCTTGCCTGGCAACAATTTGTTGACAGGTTTCATGAAATCATATAGGCTTGTCCACATAAATTACCATGTGAGTGTTTAACACCGAAAGACGTAAATGGCTTTGGAATTTTAATAATTTGGTGAAATCAGCCAGGGTTGTTATGTTATAATTTGCAATGTTTAAAGAATTATGCATTTACCAAAGAATAGATTAAGTTTTTAAAAAATGATATGCCATTAACACAAGCATTTTAATGTTTACATAAAAAAAAATTGCAGCTTCAACATAAATTTCAAATATTTAATTCTGTAAAACTTTTACAAACAATTCTGCCCAGTCTAACTACATACACAAATACAGCAGCAACAATGTTACAAATAATTTTAACAGTAATTTCTCTAAAGCATTTGTCAGTAACAACTTTGGAAGCATAGGTCCATCTATATCAGAGTTTATGTGTTGACTAACTTCATTCACACATTTATCTTCAGTCGTCTAACAGCTGCCATGATCCTTGGGGAACAGATACAAACCTTAATGGTGAATCATCAGTAATCCTTTCATGGGAAAAATGAAACAAAGGCCAGTGAATCAATTTTAAAACCTTCGCTGGGCAAAATAAAAGACCAACTATCAGCAATTTAGGTTTAAACCTTTCCTGGATGAGATAAAAGACCTACGCCAGCAATTTACATGTAAACCTTTGATGGACGAAAGAAAAAATAATCAGCAATTTATATATAAACCTTTGCTGGATGAAATAAAGGACCAAATGTCAGCAATTTACATATAAACCTTTGCTGTGTGAAATAAAGGACCAAATGTCAGCAATTTACATTTAAACTTTTGTTGGAAAAAATAAGATCTCAGCAATTTACAAACCTTTGTTGGATGAAATAAAAGACCATTTGTCAGTAATTTACATATAAACCTTGGCTGGACAAATTAGAGCAAAGATCTAAGAATAATGTATAAACTTAAGTTGGACAAACTGAAAGATCAAAGAACCAAGTTTTACTGGAGAACATTGAAGATGTTTGTTTCAAACTTTTCTGGATAATGTAAATGACAAAATGTCCATCAAAAACACTGGCAAATTAAAAACATTTGTCATTAACTCGCAGAACAAATAAAAAAATATAATTGATTCTAAAAACTGAAAAACAGTATTTTTGTTACAAATCTTTTCTGTACAAATAAAGATACAATTGTCACAAATGATCTGAACTAATAGATAGAATATGCAATAAAGTTATCACCACAAAATATTTTTACAGAATAAATTGACCCTATAATTTTCGTAACTTTATTTCTAATTTCCTAGGACAGCTAAGAAGAGTAATGAAAATGGTCTGAAAGTGGCCAAAGCAACAAGAGCTAATTTCCAATATTAAGAAGAAAATAATTTTTTCACCATGCAAGAAGAAGGGAACAGCTGGAATATATTGTGACAACTGGAAAATTGATGAACGAAGAGGAAGAGGGAAGCAAAGAGAAAAGATACCAGACAACGTAAGAGAATGGCTTAGCAGAAGGTCAACGTTAGAAATAACTGTCAAAATCAAGAGTTCTGGAGAGACATGATTACCTATGCCAGCAGGTGATCTTTTTGTGGATAAATTTAAAAAAAATCATGATTAAATCTTCTCTCTTCTTTCCTTCCTCATCTGCCGTTCAGCGTCGAGGGGAGATATAATTTGCGGTCTTTTGCTCTTCTGTTCACGTCTGCTGCTGTTATGTTTCCTAGTGCTTCTAATATTCCATCGACCCATCTTTTTCGTGGTTGACCCTTGGGTCTGGTGTTCTCACGTTTGTTGAAGGCTTGTTGTGTTGTGTTTTGTTCTTTCTGCCTTGTCATGTGGCCAAACCATTTTATCTGTTGTTTCCTTATATATTCTATGGCGGGGGCTATTCCTAGCTTTTTTCTCAGTTCATTTCTGATCTTATCTCTCAGACAGTTTCCTGTCATTCGTCTTACACATTTCATAATCTTCTCTGGACAAGTTAAATGATCAAAACTCCACTACAAATCTTCATAAGACAAGACAAAAGATGAAAAATGCACCATAAACTTGTTTGGGACAAACTTTGATCAAATTATACTATTGTAGATCTGACTTTAACAAACATTTGAGAAATTGAACACACAATGACATTAACAGGGACTCTAGGGACATGTTACATTTTTCATCTTTGTATTTTTACCCCAGAATAAAAGTTTAAAAATTAAGTTTTCAAAATAAATCGTAAGATTGACCCAGCAACAAACTTCTAAAAACCTGTAGCCTAAGTAAAAAATTGTATAAAAATGGCATTAACCCTAGATTACGAGACCATAAAAAACATCAAAATATGAATTCTCGGAATTTGATAGTTTGCCACGGGCAAAAATTCTCCCATACCTTCTAAATGACTACTTCAGTACCCCTGAGTGTTGGGTTTATTTCATTTGATATTGGAACAGACACAAACGTACACACTGTAAAAAGTGCTAGGTTATTGTACAAAGACTCACATTTAGCTAATGTTGAAAAAATTCTCCCTTTTTTTCCTTGTGATGGGAAAAATATTGGCTGTCAGCACAGACATTGGGGGAAATCTTGGGGCTGTCAGTACAGACATTGGGGGAAATCTTGGGGCTGTCAGTACAGACATTGGGGGAATCTTGGGGCTGTCAGTACAGACATTGGGGGAAATCTTGGGGCTGTCAGTACAGACATTGGGGGAAATCTTGGGGCTGTCAGTACAGACATTGGGGGAAATCTTAGGGCTGTCAGTACAGACATTGGGGAAATCTTGGCTGTCAGCACAGACATTGGGGGAAATCTTGGCTGTCAGCACAGACATCGGGGGGGGGGGGGGAAATCTTGGCTGTCGGCACAGACATCGGGGGGGAAATCGTGGCTGTCAGCACAGACATCGGGGGGGAAATCTTGGCTGTCAGCACAGACATCGGGGGAGAAATCTTGGCTGTCGGCACAGACATCGGGGGAAATCTTGGCTGTCGGCACAGACATTGGGGGAAATCTTGGCTGTCAGCACAGACATCAAACAAACCTTTGTAACATGGGATAGCCAGTGAACGATGCTAAGACGGAGCTGAACATACAGCTAAATTGACGGACTAATGGCCGTCATGTCAATAAACAACACTAACACCATCGGTAGCCACAGTATAAGGACAAATTACAGGCCATAGACCTAATCTAACTCAGGAAATGATTACAGCATCCAATTCCTGTGTCTCTACTAGGTGTAAACACAGCTGTGTAGCAAAAATTCAAAGATATTATAATTTTCTTAACTCCAAATATAACATTTACGTGGTAGTAATTTTAACAGCGGCCTTAAAAAGACAAGTCACAGATATGTAACGTAACCTAGGGTTAAAATAAAAAACTTTGATGCCCATTCATATTAAAAGTTTTCGACAAATTAAAAATACTCCTGGACTAGACTTGATACTAAAAAAGAACATCGGTATCTCCTTCCACGGACAGTTTGGGGTTTGTAGCCTGCAATTTCTCCAGGTTTTTGAGGGATGTGCAGCCATACACATGAACTGATTTTAATCTGTGTATGTTGAGAAAAATATATCAATAAATCAATGTGATAAATATATCAATAAATCAATGTGATAAATATATCAATAAATCAATGTGATAAATATATCAATAAATCAATGTGATAAATATATCAATAAATCAATGTGATAAATATATCAATAAATCAATGTGATAAATATATCAATAAATCAATGTGATATTAACATTGCATGATAAATCTAGTGTGTAAAGTCAGATGAAAATTTGGTTTATGATGATGTAAATGACAATTTGGTCCATGATGATGTAAATGACAATTTGGTCCATGATGATGTAAATGACAATTTGGTCCATGATGACAAAAATAACATTTTGGTCCATGAAGTCTTAAATGACATTTTGGTCCATGAAGTCTTAAATGACATTCTGGTTCATGAAGCCTTAAATGACAATTTGGTTCATGAAGCCTTAAATGACAATTTGGTTCATGAAGTCTTAAATGACAATTTGGTTCATGAAGTCTTAAATGACAATTTGGTTCATGAAGTCTTAAATGACAATTTGTTTCATGAAGCCTTAAATGACAATTTGGTTTATGAAGTGTTTATATATTTTGTTTTATGAAGTGTTAAAAAAATGACATGATTAAGGTAATTTACAAAGTGTTAAAATTGCTTGGCTAAGCCAGTTTACGAAGTGTTATAACCACAATGAATAATCTATTAAGTGCTAAAATTGCATGATTGATCTAGCATATTGAGTGTTAACACTGCATGATAAATCTACTCTATAAAGTGTTACAATGAACCACATAATAGCATGTTTAACCTGGCTTATGTGTTACAACTACATAATTAATCTACTTCATAAAGTGTTACAACTGCATAATTAATGGGGCTTAAGTGTTGATATTGGGAGCCGCAATAACTCAGTGGTTAGTGAACTGGACTACAAAGGACAAGAGGTAGGGTTTGATCCCAACTGATGGCTTCCGGGTTCACCCAGCCTTAAATGGGTACCAGATTTTTTCTGGGAAAGTAAAGTGGCGCGGGCGTAATACCGACCACATTACTCCAAAAATCATGCGCCAAAGGTCTATAAAAATTATGGTCACTAACACCATATTCCCTATACGCCACTTGGCATGACGGTTGGAAAAAAAAAATTGGTTGTAAAGTTGCATTGTTTATATTTAGTTTGTGTATAAAGATCACTTTTCATAAGTTGAATTTTTCCTTCGACTGTGATACTAAAATTAATACTCGTTACTAAATGTAAAAAGTAAATTCCCTCCCTTGCATTGCTAGGCATCTGGTGAATATGGTGTTAGTCACCATATATTTTCTATGACCACGGCATATTTTGGGTGATGTGATGTTGGTATCATGTCAAGCTGCCTTTACTTCCCAAAAAATCTCTAGTACCTATTTTTAGTGGCTGAGTGAACCCTGGTGCCTTGATCTTTAAAAAAAAAAATCCACTACTTCTGGGGATTGAACTGTGACCATTTTAATCAGGAAGCAAACACACTAACCACTCAGCCACTCTACTGCCAAGTGGATATTCACTTAGCAAATAACTATTCTACACCTCCAGCAATGAGCAGACTGAAAAGTATTTTTTTCATGATATTTTAATTTATAGATAGTAGTTATGACCTGCAACTAAACTGGGTAAATCTGGCTGCAGATCGTAGCACAAGGAAAACAAAATTATAAAATGGCACAGCAACATTCGAGCAGTGTCAAAGTCAGAAAAAAAAAGACGGAGAAAAACGATGAGGCCAGGCGCCACAAGTACATCTTGTTCGTTTTGCGGTAGAATCTATCCAATATTGGCAGATTCAGTTATGAGAGAAGCTGTTCAGCAAAAATAACATCCAGCATAAGACACTAATATTTTACCAAACTACTGACTTATTGCTTGTTACCAACCATATATCAAGATGCCAAAGGCCATATATGACCAGGAGATCTAAAACTTCTCCAGGACATAGGGACTAGGCTCCAAATTTTCTAGATACTGGTATTTTTTATTTAGCTGAGACCTTTACACACTAATAATGGAGTTTTGGGAACACATCGTACAGTCCATTTCTTATCTTGGGCACACATACTCTCCATTTCTTGTCTTGGAGATGCCGCATACTGTCAATTTCTTGTCTTGGAGACGCCACATACTGTCAATTTCTTGTCTTGGAGACGCCACATACTGTCAATTTCTTGAGACTGTCAGTCAATTTCTTGAGATTTCTTGATTAGATTTCACCAATACCAAGATGATACAAGACTTAAGAAAGATACAGTTTGATGATAGTTTGCACTAAAATTGAGTGAGGTATTTTGCGGTTGAATGTACACAACTGAAATCAAAAAGCGTACGGTGCATTTAATGTACTTCTATCCTATGCCATTGGCATCGAGGCGAGGTACAATCAGCGATTCTTTACTCTTCTGTTGGCGGCTTCTGGTGTTATCCCTCCTAGTGACTCTAGTATTCCCTTTATCCACCTCTTTCTTGGTCTTCCTCTTAATCTGGCATTTTCGTAGCGTTTGTTTATGGCTCTGAGTCATTGTTAGTTCTTTTTGTCTTATGTGGCCGAACCATTTTATGTTTCTGTACGTATTCGATGGCTGGTTCAATTTTGAGAATCTTCATTTAACGTAAGGAGAGAGTTAAAAGAAAGAAGCATATGGCTTGAATAAATGTATTGGATCGAGACAAAGAGAAACTAATAAAATTTGGATTGCACATACCTGGGACACTGACAGATCAAAGCAAGCAGACACGCCTCAGTCAACCCTGACAAGAAGCTGAGCTTAACTGTCTCCAAACATTGGTTTGACGCACTGTGTGAGAGCTGCTTTATACTAATAAAAATAAGAAAAAGGTAAAATATTTACTCACTTTAATGTATTGTTCCTCAACTCAATTATTTGAACGTTTCTGTCTTATAATTTCACTTTTTCCCTTAGCTTTTGCCTTCCCAACCATAGGTCGGGTTTTCCAGCCTTTTATTCTTTAGCTGTGTCTGATCTATTATTGATGCATGCACTAATGTGAATCTAAATCGTTAGTGTGGTGGCTACCGAACACAGGTGTGGATTAAACTCCCAGATGTCCACTTGCTGGTTCACCCAGCATCTGAAAATAGGTACCTGATATATCTCTAATGTCTCTCCACAACTTTCAATATTGACATTTATCATATCCGTTTGACCTTCTGCCAAGCCATTCTCTTAATTAAGCTGTCTGGTATAATTTCTCTTTGCTTTCCTCTATTTCTTCATCCCTTAATGTTTCCAGTTGTTACAATATATTCCAGCTGTTCCCATCTCATTGTACCCCACTGACTTGTGGGTGAGACTTTTTAGTCAAAAGCTAGCAGAGCCAACTGTAAAACCGACGGAAGGCAACAGAAAACCACCGTCGTAATTTTTTTGGTACAATATCTTGTATACTTGTGCTTATCTATATATTGTCCTTTCATGCCAAAGATGGCACACAGGACAGGAATTCTTGACCAGATGGCACACAGGACAGGGATTCTTGACAAAAATGGCACACATTACAGGGATTCTTGACAAAAATGGCACACAGGACAGGGATTCTTGACCAGATGGCACACAGGACAGGGATTCTTGACCAGATGGCACACAGGACAGGGATTCTTGACAGGACAGGGATTCTTGACAAAAATGGCACACAGGACAGGGATTCTTGACAAAAATGGCACACAGGACAGGGATTCTTGACAGATGGCACACAGGACAGGGATTCTTGACCAGATGGCACACAGGACAGGGATTCTTGACCAGATGGCACACAGGACAGGGATTCTTGACCAGATGGCACACAGGACAGGGATTCTTGACCAGATGGCACACAGGACAGGGATTCTTGACCAGATGGCACACAGGACAGGGATTCTTGACCAGATGGCACACAGGACAGGGATTCTTGACCAGATGGCACACAGGACAGGGATTCTTGACCAGATGGCACACAGGACAGGGATTCTTGACCAGATGGCACACAGGACAGGGATTCTTGACCAGATGGCACACAGGACAGGGATTCTTGACCAGTTGGCACACAGGACAGGGATTCTTGACCAGTTGGCACACAGGACAGGGATTCTTGACCAGTTGGCACACAGGACAGGGATTTCAGTTGGCACACAGGACAGGGATTGGCACACAGGACAGGGATTCTTGACAAGATGGCACACAGGACAGGGATTCTTGACCAGATGGCACACAGGACAGGGATTCTTGACCAGATGGCACACAGGACAGATTCTTGACCAGATGGCACACAGGACAGGGATTCTTGACCAGATGGCACACAGGACAGGGATTCTTGACCAGATGGCACACAGGACAGGGATTCTTGACCAGATGGACAGGGATTCTTGACCAGGACAGGGATTCTTGACCAGATGGCACACAGGACAGGGATTGACCAGTTGGCACACAGGACAGGGATTCTTGACCAGTTGGCACACAGGACAGGGATTCTTGACCAGTTGGCACACAGGACAGGGACCACACACAGGACAGGGATTCTTGACCAGATGGCACACAGGACAGGGATTCTTGACCAGATGGCACACAGGACAGGGATTCTTGACCAGATGGCACACAGGACAGGGATTCAGTTGGCACACAGGACAGGGATTCAGATGGCACACAGGACAGGGATTGTTGACAAGATGGGAGACAGGACAGGGATTGTTGACAAGATGGGAGACAGGACAGGGATTGTTGACAAGATGGGAGACAGGACAGGGATTGTTGACAAGATGGGAGACAGGACAGGGATTGTTTGGAGACAGGACAGGGATTTGACAGGGATTGGACAAGATGGAGACAGGACAGGGATTGTTGACAAGATGGGAGACAGGACAGGGATTGTTGACAAGATGGGAGACAGGACAGGGATTGTTGACAAGATGGGAGACAGGACAGGGATTGTTGACAAGATGGCACACAGGACAGGGATTCTTGACAAGATGGCACACAGGACAGGGATTCTTGACAAGATGGCACACAGGACAGGGATTCTTGACAAGATGGCACACAGGACAGGGATTCTTGACAAGATGGCACACAGGACAGGGATTCTTGACAAGATGGCACACAGGACAGGGATTCTTGACAAGATGGCACACAGGACAGGAATTCTTGACAAGATGGCACACAGGACAGGAATTCTTGACCTTGTACAATGATCTTTGTTATGTTTATGTCAGACCTTGAACAGGACCTGCATTTTATTCTGCCCTATGTCCATGTTCTGGAAGAGTTTGACCATTCTTGATCCTTCCAGTGCCGTTTGACAGTACTAATGGTTTTTTTTGCATATGAAGTATAAGAAATATATTTTGTTGATAAAATGAAGCAAAAGAAATACATATATTTTAGATCAAGTGAAGTATAAGTAGAAGCAAAAGAAATACATATATTTTAGATCAAGTGAAGTATAAGTAGAAGCAAAAGAAATACATATATTTTAGATCAAGTGAAGTATAAGGAATATATATATATATATATGTATAAGATAAAGTGAAGTATAATACTTACATTGTACATACAGCGAAGTATAAGGAATACAAAATGTAATAAAGTGAAATATAAATAATATTAAGCTAGAAGAATAAAAGCAAAGAAAATTAACAGTAAAGAGATCATGGGTCGGCAACAGTGACAGATCAATGATGGCTATAAATGACAATCACCTGACATCGGTACACCTGGTAGAGCTGATATCCAGGCTGACCAATTTATTACAGTTCTTGACAAGGGTGACCACTCCGTTGTTGGAGATTCTGTTACAGCCACAGACATCCAGAACACTGACAGAAAAACAATAAAAACTTAAGATTAACATAAAATAAAGATTAATAAAGACAAAATTAACATTAATAAAGTTCTATAAATAAAATAAAGACAAAATGAACAAAATGAAGATTTATAATTAAGGTAAGAGACAAAATAAACAATTTTCTAACTTCTATTCACTTGAAATCATGAATTAACTTGAAATTGTAAATTGATATAAAATTATGAATTAATCTAAAATTACGAATTAATCTAAATTGAAAAATTTAGAAAAAACTTCAAAGAAAATTTCAAATCAGTTTATGAGGAACTCATTACTTTGTGGGAGATTAAAGACTAAGGGAGTTAACTCAGACAATCTGGGATAAAGGAATAGTGGATGGCATGTGTCCCACCCAACTAGTGACATCCCCTGTTAACTCAGTTCCCCATCTTCAAATGTATGGAGCTTTGTCTCTCCTCTAGAACTCTTTAAAGAGGAGTTGAAAGGGGATTAGCACAAGATGGACATGGTATTATCTGCATAATAAATAACCCAATAATGCAGGCATTGGCATAACAGAAAAATTAAACTTTGACATAAAGGACACGGAATAAAATTCATGAATGGAAAAAAATGCTGCTTTTGACAAATGACACGAAATAAATTAACATGAATGGAAAAAAGTCCTAACTACAGGTCACATACCTCCCACAAAAAATAAATTGATAGTTAACTCTTTCCGTACGGAAGCTTTTTATCGACACAACGTAAGAGATTTCAGAGACAACATTTTCATGGTTTTAAAAATCAATCTACATATTTATATTTATCTAACATATAACATATTATATATGAATGTTTTGATAATTGAACAAGGTATTAGATTTCACCAATACCAAGATGATACAAGACATGTAAAATGAATATGGGTTGATGGCGTTCACACTAATCAATTTAAGCGTAGCGCACTCTGCGGTGAAACACTGCCGAAATCGGCATGACGCACGCTGCGGTGAAACGTACGGAAAGAGTTAAGCTGATACAACTTAATCTGCATAAAAGTTATGTTTGGTAAATAAATATGTCTGCTGAGTGTACGCTCTGTAAAACTAATCCTTACAGGTAGATAGGTATGTACAAAACAAATTAATGATGAAACCAGAGGAAAGTAGCAACTCATACCGTAAGGTAGCTTTCAAGTATGTTGCTATTTCTGTGAGTGCAGAATCTGATACTTTGTTACAGTTTGCCAGGACCAGTGTGTGAATGAAGGGGCAGTTACGTACAATCTTTCGTATACAATCATTCCACAGCTAGAAAGGTAAGTAAAAAGTAATTATATAAACCTTGAATATCTATCTATCGACCGTACGAGCCGTAGACTCATATAGGGCATAGACTCAAATACTTTTATCTAAATTTGTATTCTAGCAGTTTTCAATCCTTATAAAGATCTTCTATCAAATCTCGCCTTTTGTCTGTTTCGTCCAAGCAACTCAATCTCATTGAGGTAGCCGATTCCTGCTGCTGCTATTTTTCATTATCCAAGGTATCTGAAGTATTTATCTGCAGCATTTTGCTTCAAATGAACAGATTATCTTCCTTGCTGTTTGTGAGATTGTCCATGATTCACAACTGTATGTTGCTATTGGGAAAATAAGTCTTGCTAGTTTTGTGCTACATGTTTTCCATGGTGTTTAATTTTTGTGCCACTACACAATTGCTTCAAAATACAATATTTCTAATAAAATATATGTAGTTAATAGCTTGAGCTTGAATACAAAGAAATATAAAACAAACTGGATTGAGATCCAATCCGGATTCTCATCTTGAATATTGTAGTTCACTACACACTGACTCAGCCTCTTGTCTTGAATATTGTAGTTCACTACGCAATGACTCGGCCTCTTGTCTTTAATATTGTAGTTCACTACGCAGTGACTCAGCCTCTTGTCTTGAATATTGTAGTTCACTACGCACTCACTCAGCCTCTTGTCTTTAATATTGTAGTTGAATACACACTGACTCAACCTCTTGTCTTGAACATTGTAGTTCACTACGCACTGACTCAGCCTCTTGTCTTGAACATTGTAGTTCACTACGCACCGACTTAGCCTCTTGTCTTGAATATTGTAGTTCACTACGCACCGACTCAACCTCTTGTCTTTATAATATAGTGACTATGCACTGAGGTGGCCACTCTTCTTAAGGTAACCGTATTAATGCATTGAAAAAGTGACAAACAAAACATGAATAAATTTGTGGTGAAAATATTTTGTAATAAATAAATTTTGTGTTGTGTGATGCTGATTAGGTTTCACTGATATCTGTTCCACATTCCTTTCAAAAGTCTACTTTTTCTTTGTTCATCTTTAAGCAAAATAAGGTAAATTAAGTTAGTTACCTGTTACTAGGGGCACAATGAAGAGGTTGAGGGTCTGGATAGTTCTTGTTAACTGATGATGGTGCGAACCGTCTGTGATGAGTTGACAGCTTTCAGCTTTGGTGATGTCAAGCACCCTTCTTGTATTTATAAATTGTTCTGATACTCATTTTTAGAACTTCCCATTTTTCTATTTGTCAACATTCTGAACATCCTTCACAATCACTTTCTGATTATTAATTTCCTCTATAAATTGTTTATTAACTTTCTACATATTATTAGGTGCCAGGGAGGCATAGGGAGCCGCGATAGCTCAGCTAGTGAACTGGACTACAAAGGACAAGAGGTAGGGTTCGATCCCAACCGACGGCTTCCGGTTCACCCAGCCTTAAATGGGTACCGGATTTTTTTTTCTGGGAAAGTAAAGCAGCACAGGTGTAATACCCACCACATTACCCCAAAAATCATGTGCTGAAGGTCTGTAAAATATAGGGTCACTAACACCATATTCCCTATACGCCACTTGGTGTGACGGGGGTAATTTACTTTTTTTCTTTTATGTGAGTGGCATAGGCGACCATCTCTCTCCACATTACTCAGCCCTTTATGCATGGCAATTTCAGTCAATCTTATGCCATTTGGATAAGCTGTTCAATATTTTTTCTCTTGGTTTTCCTCTGCTCTTCTTTCCATTCATTCTGTCTGTTATATTTTCAATGCCATCTCGCATGACATGCCCAATAAATGTAGATTATCGTTTCTTTATGATTTGGATATTTCTGGTTTCTCCAGCTCATTTTAAACCTTCATTTGTAATTTTTGTTATCCATGGAATTCATAGCATTCTGATTAACTACATCTCAGCTGACTGTTTTTTGTGTGTTGTCTTGACTCACTTTCATATAGTAGAACAGGTTCAATGTAGCACTTTAGGACACGTTTTATAACTCAATTAACTCCATATGATAGAATTCTGCTTGTCCTATTCTGCTTCTATTTTCTTCATCTTCTATCTGACATTGATCCCAGTTTTTTAAATCTATGCACATGTTTCAGGATTTTTCCATTTAGTTGACATTGCTGTCTGCTTTCTTCTTCTTCAATATTATCATATTTTGGTTTTATGTTGAGGGACAGGCCTTTTTCAGACACAAATTAAATGGGTCAAATATGGCTTTTAATTGTTTTTAAGCTTTTCCTCATCCGATATCGATGGACTCAGAATAAAATATTGCCTTAGCTTTTGCTGATCTCATTAAAAGATGACAACACAAATATCTAAACAAATATCTAAACAAATATCTAAACAAATATCTAAACAAATATCTGAACAAATATCTAAACAAATATCTAAACAAATATCTAAACAAATATCTAAACAAATATCTAAACAAATATCTAAACAAATATCTAAACAAATATCTAAACAAATATCTAAACAAATATCTAAACAAATATCTAAACAAATATCTAAACAAATATCTAAACCAACATTATAAACATTTCTTGGTAGCCAAGTCCAAATGTCTTGCCCTCTCAGATAATAGTAAGAAACAGGAAGTCCAGTGTGCATTCACACATGTTAAAGAATCCCTGGCAGTTGAAAACAAAAACAGCAGGTCAAAAATGGCTGTTGCCCTGTTAAAATTGTCAGCAAAAATCAACCCACATGGATGGATCCCAGGCTATGCTGGGAGTTTGTGCACGTTCATCAGATTTCTCTTTGGAAATTCTTGATATTTCTAGGGGGGAAATTTGAGCACCTATGTGTTAGTCCAGTGTGCAGTGATGATGATCCTAACAACCTAAACATTACATGTTTCAGCAGCAATTACATAATTTTCTAGTCAAAATTTCTTACCTGTTTGCAACCCCTGAGATCAAGTTCCTGGACTTTACCTATATATGTTGACATGTTGATCATGGCCGAGTCCGTCAGCTGTTATGTGGATTAAATATTGTATCAACGTGATTAATGTATTGATGATATAAATGTAAAAATAAAGTAAAGTGCCCCATCAGGCCAAGTGGCATATAGGAAATGTGTTAAGTGACCCTATATTTTACAGACCTTCAGCACATGATTTTTGGGGTAATGTGGTCGGTATTATGCCCGTGCCACTTTACTTTCCCAGAAAAAAATCCGGTACCCATTTAAGACTGGGTGAACCCGGAAGCCGTCGGTTGGAATACCCCAAAAATCCTGTGCCGAAGGTCTAAAATTTATGGTCACTAACACCATATTTCCTATACACATTTAACATAACGGGGGCACTTTACTTATTTTTCTTATCAAGTCTATCAGCTTTTATGTGGAAACCATCCAGTAAAAGAGAACAAGGCAGACCAAGAGAATTGCTAGGGAAAGCTCAACCATGGGACTAAGAAACAATGAATACCTACAAGAACCAGTAACAGATCAATCATGGAGAGCTATGACCATCCACCCAATGTGTCTTTGGTCCAAAAAGAAAATGAATGACAGGCCCATCATCTTCAACTTTAATTACCTTGTATGACATGAAGGTTGATAGTATTATAATACTTAAACATTTAGAATACTCAAAGATGGCATCATGATCCTATCTCTCTCTATCGCCCTTTTGATCCAAAGACGGCACATAGGGCAGAACCAGAATCTCAAAAACAGAAACCTTGCGTGCCAAAATGGCACATATTGCTGAGATCACTGTTTCTAAAATCTATGGCGCTTATTCCATAACAATACTTTTTACAATGACAGCTTGTCAAGCCATCGATCAACCTCCCTAGATGCCTCTTACGACATGCTTGGAAGGTCACAGTGTCACTATTCTTTACTCCCTCATTAAGTTTCTAAAGTCTGACGTGGTGTGGATAACCCCACTCAAAAGAAAGATGCAACTTGCGCCTATCTAATACCCTTTTAAGGAGGAAAGTTGAAGCAAATAATTGAGTACATAGGCACAAAATAAATGTGCACTTACACAGCAAACGTGCACTTACACAGCAAACATGCACTTACACAGCAAACGCGCACTTACACAGCAAACGCGCACTTACACAGCAAACGCGCACTTACACAGCAAACGCGCACTTACACAGCAAACGTGCACTTACACAGCAAACGTGCACTTACACAGCAAACGTGCACTTACACAGCAAACGTGCACTTACACAGCAAACGTGCACTTACACAGCAAACGTGCACTTACAGAGCAAACGTGCACTTACAGAGCAAACATGCACTTACACAGCAAACATTTATACAACAAACCTAACATTTTAATAAAGTTTTTTTTCCAGGTTTATGAATGTTTTAAATATAAATAATCTTGTTAAAAAAGATCAGAGTTAACTGCCCATTATATCGCAAAGTCACTAAAACAAACCTTATTGCAGTTTCCTAAGCACAAACGTCTAAGATTGGGACAGAACTCTCCAATGCTCTGAAATGCAAAAGCTCCAAGTGAGAAGCAGGCGTACAGCTCAAGTGTTTGCAGGCTGTAGATTAAATACAAATTTACAAAAATAAATGTACACACGTATTTATGTTGATAAATATACAAATGTCACAACAGTAGATGTACACAAATTTTACACAGGACTGAAGGTTCACATTTCTCACACACAAAAAAAACATTGGGGCCATTGAAATAAGATGGGTGTGTACTATCACGGAGACAATAATAAATTAATATTATGGAGGAAAACTGCCAAGGCGATAGGTCAGTGAATTATTTCATGGGAAGAGGTATGTTTAAAGCACTTGGAAAATAAATAACAGAAAAAAAACCAATGGTCCAAAGCAAGATCAAACCCATACTCATTGGCACAGTGCCTTGCCACAAGAAACCAACAGCTACAGCATACGACTAACTCAGCAATCTAAACAGGCACCGCCTAAACAGGCACCGCCTAAACAGGCACCGCCTAAACAGGCACCGCCTAAACAGGCACCGCCTAAACAGACACCATCTAAACAGACACCATCTAAACAGACACCATCTAAACAGATAGCTGAGTTATTTTTTTCCCCCTGAGTGCTGTAAACACCTCTTCCCTTGAAATAATTTGCTATTTACTATCTCCCCTATTGTTTATTACTTACATGGGCATAATGTTAGCCATCATGGACATAATGTTAGTCATCATGGACATAATGTTAGCCATCATGGACATAATGTTAGCCATCATGGACATAATGTTAGCCAACTCATTGGAGATTAAAGAGTTATTTGCAGGCAATCGGGCACTATTCATGGTAAAATAGACCAAGAAAATTTAAACAGACTTAGCACAGGCACAAAATACAACATGAAATCAACAAAACAGAAGTCATGAATATTGCAAAAGAGAAATAGAACAACATAATGGTTGACAGACAACTAAATAAATGGAGGAACTTAAATACCTAGGAAGTCTAGTCAGAAATGACAATTCACAAACAGCAGAAATAGATTCAAGAAGCAACAAAGCTTGTCAAATCATTGGACAGCTATCACCACTATTGTCAACAAGGAAATAACTCTAGAGGCAAAACAGGCACTCTACAATATAATCTTCATCCTAACGTTGTGCTACCAATGCCAGACCTGGACCATAGATGTAAGAACAATAAGAAAAATAACCACTATCAAGATGAAATGTTAGACGATTGACAGGAAACAGCCTGAGAGATAAGATCACAAATGAACTAAGAAAAAGGCTAGAAATAATTCTCGCCAAAGAGAAACAAAATGGTTTGGCCACGTGATAAGGCAGAAAGATCAAAACACTACACAAGCCTTCAATAATTGTTGCGAGAACACCAGACCCAAGGGCCATTCATGATATAGATTGAAAGATGAAATAGAAACTAGGAAACATAACAGTGGGAGAGGTCAACAGAAGAGCAAAAGACAGCAAATTATATCTCCCTTCAATACTGCAAGGGAAATGAAGGAAGGAAGAACCACTGGGAAAATATGTAATAAAGTAACATTTTGTAAAGTAAGTTCATCGAATTGGAAAAAAATATGGATATTTGAACTCTGGTCAGGAATAGATAATCCAGGGAAAGAACACTGGGTTATTTATTCTCTCCCTTCTTTTGCGATTCCCTTCTATTATGAATTTATATGTAAAAAAGTTAAGTCTTAACATAGGTCATGAACAAGAGTATATTTGAGGTCTTCACCTGTGTCTCAGATTAATGTGCAGGGTTACTTCTGTGGGTCATATTTTTATTGTGTAGGTAATTAGAGCAATAAAGTCCTACAGGATGGTCTCTGGAGTCTGTGTGTTTCACAATTGCAAATGTCCAAAAGAAGTGAGCCTACGATTCATTCCCCCAACTGCAGTAATGTATGGAATGCCTTTATCTTTCGTTTTAAACATTAAATCAAAATGCCATTGAGGTACATTTTTGGAACAGACCAAACGTTTTCAAGTTCAGGCCGATGTTCATGAGTTTCCGTGACCCCTCTCTCCATGTATTCCTGGATCATCCTTGTTTTCTCTTTCCCTGTGGATCCATGACGATATATATCTTGTAGGTTGCATCAAGTTTCCTTATGTGTTATCCAATCACCTCCATCCATAAACTATGGCTCACTTGGCTTTTGTTCTGTCTTTCCTATAATTTCTGATCATGTCAGACAATCTTAATGTTCTGTCCGAATTTTGCTTTTTTTTTTTTAAAAAAAATAAATGTAATCTTTTATTTGCTTGTTCTGTTTAACATCTGTGTCTGAGTCATATAATAGGGCTGATATACTTCTAATCATTCATTTTTTTCTACCCATGTCTTGTATAATCTTTAGTCCTGACAGGTGTCACAGAAGTTGGGGAATTCTCATGTCAGCTCCGCTGTCCTTTTCAGCAACCATCAAAGTGTTTGTTCCTGTTCTGCATTGATGTATTCTTTTCCACTGAGAATGCTTTTCATGCTTCTGCACTTTGTGGTGCTGTGCTCCACCATTCCATTGACATATGGGTCATCCACAGCTTCATTGTCGCCATCTTGTGAGAGGTCCAGTCTTGTATTCTATCAACATACACTACTGAAGGTAGCGGGGAGATGCAGTTTCTTATTTTGGACCAGATATTTTGAACTGTCTATGATGTCTATGTATAAGACTCATGCGTTCCATGTGCACTGACATGAGATTAATGAAATTGATGACAAATAGTACCCATTAACATATCCTGTACCACGAACTGCAAAATGTGGCTCCAGGAGCCGACAGAAACACAGGAGCTGCATATTGCAGCTTCAATTTGTTGACCTTTCTACAATTATTTTCACTAAAACCTTATCTTTTTATTTAACCTCTTTTTTTCCCCCTCACTTCCAGAGAAAATTGAACAAACCTTGTGTTTTAGATTTTCATTGATTTTCTTGCTGTTATTTGCAAATTTAAAAAACTTCAAAAAAATGGCGTGGCCACAAATTAAATCACTTTGTAGCAGTGAATGTGTTAAAGCTGTCAGCAGTTAATGTCAACAGGATGGCCATGGACCAAAGACTTTAAAATGATTGGTTAAACTCCACTAATGAGGGTCTAGTCACATGATTAAGGATCTACAGACAAGAAACGTGCTCACCTCTTTCCATGTTTCTTCAGGAGAGTCAGTAACGTGGATTCATACATCGATTGGAAGCCATTTAAACAGACGCTCTCTAATCTGGGAGTACAGAAAAGTGTTCTTTTATGTACAACTTTTAACAAAATAAAAACGATATGATAAGACTGGAGGCAGCATATTAGGAGATCCTAACAACAAAGTGACTGTTCAATTAATAGCTATATATTAAGCACTAAACATTTTGTTTTAAATTTGCCTGTACACTTTTTCCTGCCACTTCTTTCCTTTCAGCTTTGAGGGGCAATACAGTTTTGTAGTCTTTGAAACCTCTTTGGCCTCTCCTGCTGTTATTGCTTCTGGTGGCTCTAATATTCCCATCAATTCATCTTTTATTTTTCTGTTGGCCTCTCCTGCTACTATTGTTCTTGGTGATACTATTCCAATCATATTCTAATATTCCATCACATCTTTTTTATGGTTTCCCCCTGGATTTGGTGTTTTTGTGGCATTTGATGATTGCTTGTCAATTCATATTTTGATCTTTCTATCTAATGGGGCCAAACCATTATGAAACCAGTTTTTATTTCTTCTTGAATTGAGATTGTTACATGTTATGCAACAAAGATGTGGATATAAAAAGTCTTGTCCTTCGCCAAAAAAAGTTTAATTTTGCAGTCTTTGTTCCCCTTATTATTTTGCATCTGTTTTATTATTTAAAAAAATGATAAAACTTTTGACTTAATTCATTTCATCTGTGAATAGACAGCTCTTTAAAGGCCACATTATCAACACAATGCATCTACACCATCCCAGCATTCTTTTATGAACAAATAATGAAATCGATCAACCGCCAAAACTAGTTAGAAAAGACATTTGTTCCCTGCATCAAAAAGTTAATTTTTCATTTGTCAGTCACTTTTTTCCCATAAAATTTGTCTCAAATAAAACCTAATAGATGATAAATTATACAGAACTTTACAAGGGGTAAAGGCATCAAGATGCATAGAAATGCAAAGGTGCTGTAAAGCTGGTAATGAGAAAGGGGAAAAGTGGTATGGGAACAGTATAACGTAGGTGAGAAACAAAACAAAAGTAGAACGTCGTTTCGGCCATGTAGGCCTTCAGCTGGGACAATAACACAAAAATATATAAGGATATACACAGAAATCTAACTACATGGGGAAAAAGAGGCAATCTGATCATCAGAAGACATCTCATGCAAATGTTTGTCTTTAGCTTCTTGACACGGGGGGAGAATGCTTGCTGTTTTAGTCTTCTGCAGCATACATGAAAGTTCACAACACAAATATATGACAAAATTTGTTAAAATATGTATGTTAAATCATTTTAAAATAGAAATTTGTGTACATAAAAGAAGACCTAAAACACATACAGACATTGTACTCACTTCGTTGCTGTGTTAAAAATAGCCATGACCGCTTCATTACTGAGAAGACAAAAGCTGGCATCGAGATGTGTCAATTGCTGGCAGGACTCTGCTGCTGTTGTCAAGACAACGGAGCCGACCAGAGATCCTTGGCTACAACCACAAATATTTAGTTCCTGTCATGAAAAAGCAGATCAAGGCATCAAAACAGCTTCTCTCTATCTCTCCATCCATCCAACCATTTCCATCCATCCATCCTTCCCTATCTCTCCATCCATTGATCTACCCACTCACTTAAACTGCGTAGGAGGCAGACAAACATATTCGTGGGTAGATAGACAATAAAGACAGGAGGTCATGTGAGTATAAAAAGGAAATCCTACTCCCAGGACAGTCAGAAGATGAGCTGAGAGAGACAGACAAGCAGAGATAGACGCCAAAAGGGCACAAACCTAAGAAAGATACTTAGAAGTGGAACGCGAAGAGATGCACACACTGGATACTTGGCATATACAGTCTCACAAACAGGAATGCCTATATAGAGATGCAAAACGGAGGTGTAAAACCAACAGTCTAAAACAAAGGCTCGGAATAAAGGGAATGCTTAGAGACCGGCACTCGCACAGGACAGAGACCGGCACTCTCACAAGACAGACAGATAAGCCAAGAAAATCACTCATTCATAACCATGCTGAGAGAAAGTCAGATAACTAGTTAGCTAGTTGAAGATAGTCAAGCAAGATCATAACAAGATCAAGTAATTAACATGACCGTAGCCTAGAATAAAGACATGCTCTGAATAATCATGAAATATGTATCTAATGTGGAACCATACAACTAAATATTCTGTAAGTAAACATTTTTTTTGGTGTGATAATACACCTCAAGCATTTGTTGATTATCCAAGTTGATTAAAGTTAATTTAAGGAATGTGTAGAAAGGAGAAAGAGACGCCTAATAATATTAGCAAGATGAATAGGAAGAATAAACAATACGAAGTCATCAATATACATCAAGTCAAGATAAATGGGTCTATTTAAAAAGCGATTGAAAGGAGAAGTACAACTGACTGAAGGAATAAACATTCATTGCACAGTTTGATATGAGTCTATGCCTGCCAACTTTGTTTCTTTGATAAGTGTTCTTTCCAGTGTCTCTCTAGGTCTTCCTCTTTTTCTAGATCCTGATGTTTCCCATAGAAGAGCCTGTTTTGGCATTCTCTAGTCTCCTCAACACATGTCTGACATATGTCCATCTTTTCCTCCTAATTATTATGGATTTTAATTCGTTTGCAGTGATGCCCAGGTCTTCCATAACCAATCCTCCTAATTGTAGATGAGATCACTGGTTGCATGGCTATTTCTCTTATCTCTATATAAATCTTAAATTAATTCCATTGTACACAGAATATCCTTAATTATCAATTTTTTTTCTCAATCTGTCGTTTCAACCTAATTATGGAAAACTAAACAACTTCCTGTTTGAAATGTCCCCTAAGTCTCCTGTCCCTATATACATGTCCTTTCGTGACTGAAGTGATTTTAAAAATAACAAGCTCTCTACCTGTAGTCTCCCCTTGGTCTCTTTGAAAAAATATTTGAGAGCATTGAGACTTAAACTGTGGCCTTGACATTTAACCATGGCCAGTGACAGCGGTCGATGATGAGCTATCACAGCCAACGATTCATCTGTGACTGCGTACATGGCCTTCACTGTAATGTACTTCCCTGAGAACAAATGAAATGAAGTGAGGCATGAAGGTATTTTATCTTGGTATGTCTAAAATCACGTGGAACAATATTAAAACAGGTAAATGAATTTAAATATTTGGGAACTTTGTTAACCTCAGATGGAAGATTTACAAAAGAGGTGAGATGCAGAATGGCTCAGGCAAAAGCAGCTTTCCAAAAAATGAGGAAGATACTATGCAATCCATTTTTAACAATAGAAACAAGTAAAAGAGTTCTTAAATGTTATGTAGAGCCAGTCTTAACATATGGATGCGAATCATGGACAAAAGAACAGACAAGAAAATCACTGGAGTTATGAACTACATGATACCACATAGAAAGGGGAAGATTAGATACCAGGTAGAAAGGGGAAGATTAGATTACCAGGTAGACAGAGGAAGATTAGATACCAGGTAGACAGAGGAAGATTAGATACCAGGTAGACAGAGGAAGATTAGATACCAGGTAGACAGAGGAAGATTAGATACCAGGTAGACAGAGGAAGATTAGATACCAGGTAGTCAGAGGAAGATTAGGTACCACGTCTACAGAGGAAGATTAGATACCAGGTAGACAGAGGAAGATTAGATACCAGGTAGACAGAGGAAGATTAGATACCAGGTAGACAGAGGAAGATTAGATACCAGGTAGACAGAGGAAGATTAGATACCAGGTAGACAGAGGAAGATTAGATACCAGGTAGACAGAGGAAGATTAGATACCAGGTAGACAGAGGAAGATTAGATACCAGGTAGACAGAGGAAGATTAGATACCAGGTAGTCAGAGGAAGATTAGGTACCACGTCGACAGAGGAAGATTAGGTACCACGCAGACAGAGGAAGCTTAGATACCAGGCAGACAGAGGAAGATTAGATACCAGGCAGACAGAGGAAGATTAGATACCAGGCAGACAGAGGAAGATTAGGTACCACGTCGACAGAGGAAGATTAGGTACCACGTCGACAGAGGAAGATTAGATACCAGGTAGACAGAGGAAGATTAGATACCAGGTAGACAGAGGAAGATTAGATACCAGGTAGACAGAGGAAGATTAGATACCAGGTAGACAGAGGAAGATTAGATACCAGGTAGACAGAGGAAGATTAGATACCAGGCAGACAGAGGAAGATTAGATACCAGGCAGACAGAGGAAGATTAGATACCAGGCAGACAGAGGAAGATTAGATACCAGGCAGACAGAGGAAGATTAGATACCAGGCAGACAGAGGAAGATTAGATACCAGGCAGACAGAGGAAGATTAGATACCAGGCAGACAGAGGAAGATTAGATACCAGGCAGACAGAGGAAGATTAGATACCAGGCAGACAGAGGAAGATTAGATACCAGACAGAGGAAGATTAGATACCAGGCAGACAGGAAGATTAGATACCAGGCAGACAGAGGAAGATTAGATACCAGGCAGACAGAGGAAGATTAGATACCAGGTAGACAGAGGAAGATTAGATACCAGGTAGAGGAAGATTAGATACCAGGTAGACAGAGGAAGATTAGATACCAGGTAGACAGAGGAAGATTAGATACCAGGTAGACAGAGGAAGATTAGATACCAGGTAGACAGAGGAAGATTAGATACCAGGTAGACAGAGGAAGATTAGATACCAGGTAGACAGAGGTAGATTAGATACCAGGTAGACAGAGGAAGATTAGATACCAGGTAGAGGAAGATTAGATACCAGGTAGACAGAGGAAGATTAGATACCAGGTAGACAGAGGAAGATTAGATACCAGGTAGACAGAGGAAGATTAGATACCAGGCAGACAGAGGAAGATTAGATACCAGGCAGACAGAGGAAGATTAGATACCAGGTAGAGGAAGATTAGATACCAGGTAGACAGAGGAAGATTAGATACCAGGTAGACAGAGGAAGATTAGATACCAGGTAGAGGAAGATTAGATACCAGGTAGAGGAAGATTAGATACCAGGTAGACAGAGGAAGATTAGATACCAGGCAGACAGAGGAAGATTAGATACCAGGTAGACAGAGGAAGATTAGATACCAGGTAGACAGAGGAAGATTAGATACCAGGTAGACAGAGGAAGATTAGATACCAGGCAGACAGAGGAAGATTAGATACCAGGTAGACAGAGGAAGATTAGATACCAGGTAGACAGAGGAAGATTAGATACCAGGTAGACAGAGGAAGATTAGATACCAGGTAGACAGAGGAAGATTAGATACCAGGTAGAGGAAGATTAGGTACCACGTCGACAGAGGAAGATTAGATACCAGGTAGAGGAAGATTAGATACCAGGTAGAGGAAGATTAGATACCAGGTAGAGGAAGATTAGATACCAGGTAGAGGAAGATTAGATACCAGGTAGACAGAGGAAGATTAGATACCAGGTAGACAGAGGAAGATTAGATACCAGGTAGATAGAGGAAGATTAGATACCAGGTAGACAGAGGAAGATTAGATACCAGGTAGACAGAGGAAGATTAGATACCAGGTAGACAGAGGAAGATTAGATACCAGGTAGACAGAGGAAGATTAGATACCAGGTAGACAGAGGAAGATTAGATACCAGGTAGACAGAGGAAGACTAGATGTAAGGTAGGCAAGAGAGAGGAAGACTAGATGTAAGGTAGGCAAGAGAGAGGAAGACTAGATGTAAGGTAGGCAAGAGAGAGGAAGACTAGATGTAAGGTAGGCAAGAGAGAGGAAGACTAGATATAAGGTAGGCAAGAGAGAGGAAGACTAGATATAAGGTAGGCAAGAGAGAGGAAGACTAGATGTAAGGTAGGCAAGCAAGAAGACAGGATTTGACTAGACAAGAAAGGAAGACCACGAAAGCGGAAGATGCAAAATGTCACTGATGAGCTGGCTGACACAGGCTATCTTAAACAGAAAACTTCAGAGTACTTGTCATGGGAACCTGGTTCCTGCAGGGACTAACTCGATATTTGAATTACAGGATGTGCAGCTTCAATCAGCCTACCTCAAGTTCTGTGGTTTTTGCATTTTCATTTTTCTGTTTTATATAAGGCTGTTATCAGTTTGTTTGGATTTTCCCTACTTCTTGGCAAGGCACGATCCGATCAACCTAATTCTTAGGTTATATTAGACCGCAATTACCATAGAAAATGCCACTTCATATAAGCAAAAATTTGTCTGCATAAAACTAGCTTTACATTTCTAGCACTGGCAGCCATATGCCCAGGTGTCCCTTGCCAAACAGGCATATATTCTCTGACTCAAGGTTTTCCTTATCAATTTTGCCTTGGGAGCGGCCATTTTTGGCTACCTCTTCAATTTACATCTGCTACAATTTCTCTAATGCACACGAGATGTTTTTCATCATTATCTGAGAGGGCTAGACATCAAATCTCACAACCCAGAGACCAGGGGAGGGTAAGCCATGATGAAACCAGATTCAAAGTGAAAAATTCCTACCACCTGTGGGCGGGATTCGAACCCATAACTTTCCTATCCAGATGTCTAACCTCTAGACCACCCAGCCCTCACGGAGCTATGATTTAGATCATAACCAGAGATCAGATCTACTGCTAATTTACACGTTCTGTGTCAGGTCTACGTTTCATTAACAAAATTGTTTTTACGATAACAGGTAAGAGGAAAAGAGGAAGACCCAGAGAGACACTGAGAAGAACATTGAGAGAGGCAAGAGCAGCAGGAATCGGCTCCCTCAATGAGATAGAGTTGCTTGCACAGAACAGAGAAATGGCGAGATTTGATAAAAGATCTTTACAAGGATTGAAAATTGCTAGAATAAAAATGTAGATAAGAGAAGTTTCTCGGTCTACACCCTATGGGCCGGCTACGGCTCGAAAGGTCAATAGGTAGAGCTCAGATTAGAGTAGCAAATTTATGAACTCAAAGATTTTGGCAGTAAATGTGTAACAGTAAATGTGTAACAGTAAATGTGTAACAGTAAATGTGTAACAGTAAATGTGTAACAGTAAATGTGTAACAGTAAATGTTACTTAAATTGGTGTTTTAGCACACAAATTTTCACCCATATATGCTCTGCTGCCTATCCAGAAATTTTCGGAGAATTCTGGATAGTGTTGCTTAATTAAAGCATCGAAACTGACGATGCGAGGTGGCATTCCTCACGTTCCCAGAGTACTACCCTGGTAATCATTTCTGCTAGCGGCTGGGTCCACCATGGGGAGGGGGAACTTTTTTTAAATAACCTTTCTTCTTATTTGGTACAACTCACTGCTTCCAGCTGGGAACACGGGTTGTCCGATTGTTGGTAGCCCCGCCAGGTGGGTGGTTTTTCCAACTATACTGAGGCCCCAGTAAATGTGTTTATTTTGTTACCTCAAATATTGCGGTTAACAATACAAATAGATGCATTGACAATTTTAGAAAACCATTTTTTTTTCACTGATTTGCCAGTTTGTGTCTTTCCAGGCAGATAAAAAACATAAACATGCTTCTATTATACATTTAAAGTGATTAGAAATAAAGTGTAAGAACTTTTGTGCCTAAAACTTGAACACCGTGGAAGCTTACATTGACGTCTTTGATCTTTTTGTTATGAGCATTCACTATAACATAGCATTCATGCATAAATATTTGATTTGGCTAAAAATTGTACTTTTGTGTTTTGTGCTACAAATTGTACTTTTTGTGTTTTGTGCTACAAATTGTACTTTTTGTGTTTGGTGCTACAAATTGTACTTTTGTGTTTGATGCTCTAAATTTTACTTTTTGTGTTTGGTGCTACAAATTTAAGCCTAGGTTATGATATATACCTGTAACTCACGTTTTTACAATTCCATCGTAAAAATTACTACCACTTAAATGAAACATTTTGAGTTTTGAAAATTACTTTCTTTGAACTGTTTGCTATAAAGCAGTATGTTTACCCAAGACGAGACATGGAATTTGGATGTGGTAATCATTTCCCGATTTATAGTCGATATTTAGCTTAATACTCTACATGATCCCCCAGCTACCGGAAGATATGTTGTTTAACATTTTGTTTATTCACAAGGAGACCATCGGGCATCAGTTCAGCTTGTATGCTCTGCAACCTCTTCATGTTTGCTGAAGATCCCATGTTACAAAGGTTTCTTTGATGTCATGCCAATGGCTGAAGAGATCCCCCCCCCCTATATATATATACACAAACACTGATTTGAGATGAAAACATGCATCTGTGTAACTATGTCAAGGTTACAAATAGTTGACTACATGTGCATTATACATATATTACTTATATTATAGTCTTACTATTCCATACAATACATAACTTACAAAGTGAGTCATCATTAGCCAGTCTATGGAAGTATCTGCATACCAGCATCACATTTCTCAGGTCATTATGAGACAGGAAGTTGAAGATAAAGAGCCAGATCTCATCCGGCAGACACTGCCACATTGACAACACACCTTCTGTGATCCGTGGTGTCTGCAAGCAAAATATCAAGGGCTGAGCATAAAACACCCATATGTAGACAACGTACCCACCATTGTTGTCAGGGTTTCTCTTCATGTGTAAGAATTTTTCTTTAACAAAAAATAACTCACAGCTGTTTGTTACCGATACTTTAGTAGATTTTGTTCATTTGTGACTTTCCAGGAAGACAAAATACACATACTATTCTATCTATCAGCCTTTCGAGCCATAGCTGGCCCATAGGGCATAGACAAAGATACTCCATCTGAATTTCTGTTCTAGCAGTTTTCAATGCAGAGACCAGGGAAGGGTAAGCCATGAAGAAACCAGATTCAAAGTGAAAAATAGCACATACTATTACTTACAATAAAAAAAAACTGGTTAAAAAAATATTGCATCCCCTGAAACTCTCACATCTACCTAACTTTGTTATGATCATTGTTCTAAAATAGTCATAGGTATTGGCTTTAGCTGAACAATTTAACATTTTAAAAATGAAAAGAGAACTACTAAACACAATTCAAACAAGACAAATGAAATTTTTGGGGCACGTTAAGACACAGCCTACTAAAAGTAATCTTGGCAGGGAAAATACAGGGTGGCAGAGGCAGACCAAGAGTAACGTCAACGAGCAACATCAAAAGATGGACAAATCAGCCTATGACAACCTGCACCATCAAAGCAAGAGAACAGAATGGCGCTCCATGGTAGTTAACCTTTGTTGCGGAGATGGCACTCGATGATGATGATAAACACTTTTACATTTTGTGCGTCATATCACAAATTGAAACCACTTCTGTAAAATATCAATTTTTAGAATAAGAGGAAAGTAGCCCACTAGTATCAGGACATCATAAATGATGCAAAATTTCCAAGATGAGAATTAAAGCACCACTTTTATGATGAAACCAAACAACTGAACCACAACACAACTTGTAAGAGCAAGCATTTGTTGGCATAACTTGATGTATTCTAATCTACACAAAACTAAAATAAAATGTATGCATAATTAAGAAAATAATTTTGCTTATTTCTGCATTATTGCTTATTTCTGCATTATTGCTTATTTCTGCATTAGCCAACTGGCTTCAGCGCTCAAGTCTTATGATAATGTAAACTTGACTCTGTTCTGTTTCATGATGGAGGGGAGGGGAGGGGGGTAAGAACAACATCATGACATATGATGATCAAGTCATTTGGTTTAGTTACTTGTACATGCAAGTGTGTCCTGATTTTTCCCTTAAATCTTCACTCTGGCAGCCAATCAAATTGTACCAAATATTTGAAATGCTACAAACACCAAGGCCAGCCAACCATGTCAGATACACATAACCAAGAAAAATGTTTTCAGTACAATTTAAAAAAAATAGCAATTGCAAAATATAACCTAAAAGACATGTTATGAGGTTGAACAACCCATGTCTCATCAAGGTGTCCCATCAAGAACAAGGCAAAAGAAACTGACTTCATTCATCAGCTTTCACCTCTAGCGAAGTCCCTAGAACCTAGGAAGTGAATTTTTGCATGTTAATCTGTTTTTCCTAGCAGCCATGTGCACAGGGGTCCCTCACAGCACAGGCAGATAACTCAAACTTCAGCCAGGCTTGAGACCAGGGGTTGTTGCCGCAGAAAGAAATCAAATAAAAGTCCCAACTGCTACAGCCAGGATTTGAACCCACAACTTCGGTCTCCAACCAGTCCCCTAAATTGACATAGAATGTGTTTTCATTTGTATGACTCTGGATTGGTGTACATTCCATTTGTAAGATTTTGGTCTGATGTACTTACATCTCTTTAAAAATGATGGAAAGTATCAAATTATGACACAATAACAAGTTAACGTTATTTATAAAACTAAATACAATTAACTGAACATATACAATATTAACACAACCAAACAAAATTCAACCATCATCCAAAGAACACAAAACAATCCCAAGATTACAAACACCATCTCAAGAACACGACTAAAGGACACGACGACGACTGACTAAAGGACACGACGACGACTGACTGAAGGACACGACGACGACTGACTAAAGGACACGACGACGACTGACTAAAGGACACGACGACGACTGACTAAAGGACACGACGACGACTGACTAAAGGACACGACGACGACTGACTAAAGGACACGACGACTGACTAAAGGACACAACGACTATCTAAAGAACACAAGACTTCATTATAAGAACACATACACCACCTCAAGAACATAAATTATTAGCAGCAAGACAGTGAAGGACAGACACATGGGAAAGAACAGAACAAAACTTAAAAAATAAAAATTTCGGAATGATAGTAAACTTACCATTTCTTGAAATTTCTCATACGCATTTTTGGCCACAAAATGGAGATTATCTAATGGAAGTAGAGAAGAAACCATTTATAAAAAAGAATCAGTGATTTCATAAATAACTTTCTACATTTCTCAACTTTGCTATAGTAGATGAGATTATGAGCCACAACAACTCCCAAATTCACAATGCTAACAGAAGAATCACCGTAGACCCAACATGGAGGAACCAGACCTTTTTCTTCACCCTATAAATGGGCGTAGGAGAGTTTGGTTGTTAGTTAAAGGTAAAGTTGAGGTCTGCACATTTCAGGCTTATGTCAGTTTTTTAACAAGGTAGTTTAATTTTAACTGGGCAGTAGCCATTTTGGACATTCTTTTAGATTCAATTGCAGATAGTTCTTTAACGCATGCCAAGTGCACACCGGACCTGTTTTTCCACTATTATCAGAGAGGGCTAGACATATCAGATCTCACTACCCAGAGAGGGCTAGACATATCAGATCTCACTACCCAGAGAGGGCTAGACATATCAGATCTCACTACCCAGAGAGGGTTAGACATATCAGATCTCACTACCCAGAGAGGGTTAGACATATCAGATCTCACTACCCAGAGAGGGTTAGACATATCAGATCTCACTACCCAGAGAGGGCTAGACATCAGATCTCACTACCCAGAGAGGGCTAGACATATCAGATCTCACTACCCAGAGAGGGCTAGACATCAGATCTCACTACCCAGAGAGGGTTAGACATATCAGATCTCACTACCCAGAGAGGGCTAGACATATCAGATCTCACTACCCAGAGAGGGCTAGACATCAGATCTCACTACCCAGAGAGGGCTAGACATATCAGATCTCACTACCCAGAGATGGCTAGACATCGGATCTCACTACCCCAGAGACGGCTAGACATCAGATCTCACAGAGACTAAACTTTTAAATAAAATTAACTAGTTCGCTAACTAAACTTAACTAAAATAAACTAACTAGCTAGCAAACTAAACTTAACTAAAATTAACTAGCTAGCTAACTAAACTTAACTAAAATACTAGCTAACTAATTAAACTTTTAAATAAAATTAACTACCTAGCTCAACTTTAAACCAACCAGGAGCCAGTGGTGGGGTGTACTAAACACTCCAAAGTATGGTGACAGCCTTACAAGGAAGGAACACAACACAATAATGACATAAGTACACCCCACCACTGGCTCCTCGCTACCAGTTTTACCGTAGCATTGCAATTATTTGCCTGTTCATCCCTTCAAACCAACCAACCTGACATTGGTGTCTCCTCAAGAGGCTGTCTATGAAATTTGGCACACAAAAGTTGTGCTGAGTTACTTTGGCTGTCTTGTTTTCTGCTATGTTTATGTCCAGCGTCATGAGCTGTCTCTGCTGTCCTAATTGTTGTCAAGGATGAGCTTTCAGAAACTGTCAATGGGTCGGATCTGTTAAACAGGAAACAAAACATCACTTGTCATTTTACTTTTATTTCATTTATGGGTGTCTGGAATGCCATTGATGTAGTCATTAGAACAAACATTGTTCTGGAGCCATTTTATCTCAAACAGATTGCAATGTACACCTTGTCAAATTCCCTATTCTGGGTGAGCTTCTGAACTCTTTCTGTACAGATGCTTCTTATCGACACAACGGAAGAGATTTCAGCAACAAAATTGTTCATGGTTTTAAGAATCAAACTATATATTTATATTTATCTAACATATATTATATATGAATATTTAGATAATTGAACAAGGTATTAGATTTCACCAATATCAAGATGATACAAGACGTAAAAAGAATATGGTTTGATGGCGTTCACATTAATAAAATTGAGCGTGACGCACTATGCGGCGAAATGTACGCTGCCGAAATCGGCATGGCGCACTGTACGATGAAACATACGGAAAGAGTTAATCTCAAAGAGAATTGATGCCTATCTTTATCACTCTTGTCAGTGTCTCTCAAAGGATGGCTTGTTCTAGTTGTTCCCCATGGTTTATTTCTTATCACATGGACAACATCTGTTCACCTCTTCATCTCCGTACAGATTGTAGGTCACAAGACTTCGACAATCATGAGATGACACTCCTTTGGATGAAATAGATGGGAGTTAAGATGGGCACAAGCCAGAAATGAGAAACTTGGTGCATTAAAATAGTTAACCAACACAGAACTGGAGTCGACAGTCGCTGGACACTGGAAATTACTGAGGAGGGGATCTGAGCACCTATGGACATTTTCTGAGTGCAATGATGACCCGCAAATAACCCGATAACTGTAGACGATCTTGGATTGTTTCTCTCATTTTTGTACTTGTCTTGAATTCAACCATTGGGAACAAAGTATTTTTTATTGTTGGATTATTTATTTTGAATGGCTCATCGTATCCCTAGACTGGCCGTACGCTAATCTTACGTTTGATGTGCGACGGGTATAATCTGACAACTAACTGTGTCTATATGTTCAGAATTGGAGTCAACAACGGTGGCCTAACATCATCAAGCACTATACATAAAAAAAAAATATGATCATTTTCAAGAGAACGTGATCTTCCGGTATATGGGGATAGGCCATTGAAGGCTATGCATGAAAAGTGTTCCTTGTTGCAGTTTCCTCATATTCCAAGTCCGGCTTGTTGCAGGAGCTACTGAGTTAGTGCTCTGTGCACACTGTAAGCTGTGTGTCTCATCCATTTTGATCATGTTTTGATATTCCAATTTTTCACGATCAATGATGACATCGTGTGACAGGGAACAGCTGGCTGTGTTCACTTTCTGCGCAGTTTCGCCTTATGTCTTTTGGCGTGTGCTGAGACTGCTTCCATGGGGACTACAGTTACTTTTCTTTGTTTGGAAGATGAGATATTAATTCAGATGATTACGTTGGCATGACTGGTTGAGCAATTATGGATTTTAATTTGTTTGCAGTGACACCAGGGCCTTCCATAACCAAATATTTTTCATTTGATATTTGTTTCTGAATTCATCTACTTACCTACTCTCCTTACAAATCAAAGACTGTATTAAGGACAGAAATTCTAGACATGTCAGACAATCTTTGCTATTTAAATGTCACATACATTGCATCTCATCCCACATCCCTGTTCTGAGCAAGCTTCTTAACCGGCATGGAAGCTGATGCCTACTGCTGTTTGAGGCTTGGCATTGAAGCTGATGCCTACTGCTGTTTGAGGCTTGGCATTGAAGCTGATGCCTACTGTTGTTTGAGGCTTGGCATGGAAGCTGATGCCTACTGCTGTTTGAGGCTTGGCATTGAAGCTGATGCCTACTGTTGTTTGAGGCTTGGCATGGAAGCTGATGCCTACTGCTGTTTGAGGCTTGGCATTGAAGCTGATGCCTACTGCTGTTTGAGGCTTGGCATTGAAGCTGATGCCTACTGTTGTTTGAGGCTTGGCATGGAAGCTGATGCCTACTGTTGTTTGAGGCTTGGCATGGAAGCTGATGCCTACTGTTTGAGGCTTGGCATGGAAGCTGTTGCCTACTGTTTGAGGCTTGGCATGGAAGCTGTTGCCTACTGTTTGAGGCTTGGCATTGAAGCTGTTGCTTACTGTTTACAGATTGGCATGGAAGCTGATGTCTACTGTTGAACTTTGAGGCTTGGCATGGAAGCTGATGCCTACTGTTTACAGATTGGCTCAGAAGCTGATGCCTACTGTTTGAGGCTTGGCATTGAAGCTGATGCCTACTGTTTGAGGCTTGGCATGGAAGCTGATGCCTACTGTTTGAGGCTTGGCATGGAAGCTGATGCCTACTGTTTGAGGCTTGGCATGGAAGCTGATGCCTACTGTTTGAGGCTTGGCATGGAAGCTGATGCCTACTGTTTGAGGCTTGGCATGGAAGCTGATGCCTACTGTTTGAGGCTTGGCATGGAAGCTGATGCCTACTGTTTGAGGCTTGGCATGGAAGCTGATGCCTACTGTTTGAGGCTTGGCATGGAAGCTGATGCCTGCTGTTTGAGGCTTGGCATGGAAGCTGATGCCTACTGTTTGAGGCTTGGTATGGAAGCTGATGCCTACTGTTTACCGATTGGCTCAGAAGCTGATGCCTACTGTTTGAGGCTTGGTATGGAAGCTGATGCCTACTGTTTGAGGCTTGGTATGGAAGCTGATGCCTACTGTTTGAGGCTTGGTATGGAAGCTGATGCCTACTGTTTGAGGCTTGGTATGGAAGCTGATGCCTAGTGTTTATACAGATTAACAAATCTGGTGACAGCACACCACCTTGCCTAACACCCTGTTTTATTTGTTGAAACATTCCCACATGATTTCCAGTTCTTATGGCCGCTATTTTATTGCTAGTACATGTTCTGTATTATTCTTAGATCTTTGATGGCTACGTTTTTGCCTTCTAAAATTTTGATTATTTCTTGGCGCTTTACTGTCAAATGCTTTGCTATAATCTATGAAACAGATATAGATCTGTTTTCACCTCTATGGCTCTTTCTACTAATAATCTTATGATGTATATGGCATTGTTTGTACCTTTACCGCCAACAAAACCACACTGCTGATCCCTAATTTCTGGACTGATTTTGTTTTGCACTCTTCACATGACTTAATATCTTAGTTATGTGACTCATAAGGCTTATTGTGTGACGTTTATCACATTCAATCGCACCAGATTTCTTTGGTAGGGCTATGAATATTAATTTGAGCATGTCATCTGGTATATATCCGCTGTTGTAGATATTCAATATTTTTGTTATTTCTATTTCAAAATCACCCTTGGCTTCAATCTCTTCTTTAGTTATATTATCTGGTCCAGGAGCTTTTCCTGCTTTCATATTGCGCAAGGCATAGTCCATATCTTCTTAGAGTATTTCTGGTCCTTCCATTATCCTTAGTATTTGTGTGATGTATTACATACTGGTATCACATACACCATATACAACCAATGTAACTGGAATAAAATAAACAGTCTCAGAAGAAAACAGTTAAAAATATTACAAATTGAAAACAATCGTTGACAAAAAAAGGGAATGATGGAAGTTCATAGTTACATGCAGTAACTGTACATTCACACATTATTCACATGCAGTAACTGTACATTCACACCATATTCACATGCAGTAACTGTACATTCACACATTATTCACATGCAGTAATTGCACATTCACACCATATTCACATGCAGTAATTGCACATTCACACCATATTCACATGCAGTAATTGCACATTCACACATTCACATGCAGTAACTACATTCACACCATATTCACATGCAGTAATTGCATATTCACACCATATTCACATGCAGTAATTGCACATTCACACCATATTCACATGCAGTAATTGCACATTCACACATTCACATGCAGTAACTACATTCACACCATATTCACATGCAGTAATTGCATATTCACACCATATTCACATGCAGTAATTGCACATTCACACCATATTCACATGCAGCAACTGCACATTCACACCATATTCACATACAGCAACTGCACATTCACACATTCACATGCAGTAACTGTACATTCACACCATATTCACATACAGCAACTATTAAGTTCACCCACACCACATTCACATACAGCAACTGTAAGTAACTAAGTTCACACCATATTCACATACAGGAGCTGTAGCTTCTATAGAACTAGACCAAAATGCCAGCTATAATGAAACAAACTAATATACCCTCACTAACCTACCTTGCTTTCATCTCTATGTCTCTATGAACATCAGGTGTCGCTACAGAATTCCTTTTCAGGATGGCTCTTGGCAATCCATTTCTATTTGGACCTGCCGGTGGGTGGGCGTACAGAGCTCTGGAGGGGACATTGGCGCTAGATGGTCTTTCTGATGTATCTCGTACTGGTCGGCTTAATGAAAAGGGAGTTAAGCATTCACACAATTACTTGCCCATTACTTTATTAATATCCTCATCATCATGTACCGGGCCTGCTGGCATAGGTGATCATGTCTCTCCACAACTTTCAATCTCGACTGTTATTTATCATTTCTGTTGTTGACCTTCTGCCAAGCCATTCTCTTAAGCTGTCTGGTATCTTTTCTCTAAGCTTCCCTCTATCTCTTCGTCCATCAATTTTTCCAGTTGTTACAATATATTCCAGTTGTTCTCATAACATGGCCAAAAAAAAATGATGATTGTTTCTTCCTAATATTGGAAATTAGCTCTCTTTTTGCTTTGACCTCTTTCAGAACGTTTTCATTACTTTTCTTAGCTGTCCATGGTATTCTCAACATTCTTCTGTAAAACCACATTTCTACAGACTCCAGTGATTTTCTTGTCTGCTGTCCATGATTCACATCCATATATTAAGACTGGCTCTACATAACATTTAAGAACTCTTTTTCTTGTTTCTAGTGTCAAATGTATTGCATAGTATATTCATTTTTTGGAAAACTGCTTTTGCCTGAGCCGTTCTGCATCTCTCCTCTGTTGTACATCTTCCGTCTGAGGTTAACAAAGTTCCCAAATATTTAAATTCATTTACCTGTTTTAATATTGTTCCACTTCTCTATTTTGCACTGAGCTGATGATTTTTGTCTTTGTTGTTACCATTACTTCATTACTTTATTAATATAATAATGGCTAAAGATTAATTTGTACTTTTGTGCTGAAGGGATGTTAAATTTAGATTATATATTTCAGATGCTAAAAACAAGCCATATTTTGGAATCCCCAGGGAAAGACAAATGAAAAGGCCAAAATAAACACTGAGAAGACAGATGGAAGCAGAGATGAAGATGGGGGAAGACAAGGGACAATTTGAAGGGAGTCACAAGAAACGAGATGGCTTGGAAAGTGTTTGTGGAAGACCTATGCTCCACAAAGAGCTGAAAGTGTTTGTTGAAGACCTATGCTCCACAGGGAGCTGAAAGTGTTTGTTGAAGACCTATGCTCCACAGGGAGTTTAAAGTGTTTGTTGAAGACCTATGCTCCACAGGGAGTTGAAAGTATTTGTTGAAGACCTATACTCCACAGGGAGTTGAAAGTATTTGTTGAAGACCTATACTCCACAGGGAGTTGAAAGTATTTGTTGAAGACCTACACTCCACAGGGAGTTGAAAGCATTTGTTGAAGACCTATACTCCACAGGGAACTGAAAGTGTTTGTTGATCTATGCTCACATGGATTGAAAGTGTTGTAAAAAGTATTGTTATGGAAACAGCCATAGATTTTAGAAGCAGCCTAAAAAAACTATCTTTACGTCACATAGTACCATTGCTGGTGTATGACGGGGGGGCAACCTCGACCAGAGAAATAAAGGCCGCTTGGTCAAGCAGTCGCCATGACGTTTGAGACTCAGGATTTTTATTTCACCCCCGATAGAAAAAATCCTTTCTGTCTACCGCGGGCTTCGAACACCGAACGTCGGCTTTTCAGCTAGCGGAACAGTGGTTTTAGCCGCACGGCCACGTGCTCCCTTAGAAGCAGCGATCTCTGCAATATGTGCCATTTTGGCCCGCAAGGTTTCTGTTTTTCAGATTATGGTTCTGCCCTATGTGCTGAACTCGGCTCAAAAAAACAATAGATAGCTCATAATCTAGGGTTAAGGGATGGTATGACAACCTAATATCTTCACAATTGAGAATGTCTCAAAATGTTATATATTTTTGTTTATGAAAAAGATTTCTTTGCAAGGAAATAAACTAATTAAAAGTAACCGCAAATTGACTAAAAAAAAAATCTTTACCTGTGACTGTAGTCTGCACTTGATGGTCTATTGCTGACCTTTGCTTCAGGAATGTCAGGGTTCAAGGTTGGTTGATTCCTATAATCTTTAACGGGTGCCAACACAGGAAATGAACTTTTCTGTGGTCTATTTTGATAGTGCAAGCTGGGTAGACTTGATCTAATGAATCGTGTATTGAATTTTACTGAATTTTATGAACATTAATATTAAGCTACAGAGAATGAACTACAAGAAATGATAGACAAAATAGTAAAAGAAAGCAACAAGAAAGGTCTCAGTCTGAATAGTAAGAAAACAGAAGTAATGGTCATATCGAAGAAACAATCATCACCAGCATGCAGCATAAAAATAAACAGGACAAATCTTAAACAAGTGCAAAGTGTCATATACTTGGCCACAAATATTAACATTAGATGGGAGATGCACCTCGGAAATAAAAGGCAGAATAGCTCAGGCCAAAATAGCATTTCAGAAAATGAAAAATATCTTATGCAACAAATCTATGTCAATAGAAATGAGAAAGAGTTCATAGGTGCTATATAGAACCAATTCTGACCCATGGAAGCGAATCATGGACAGTAGATAAACAAATGAAAAGATGATTAGAGGCCACAGAGTTGGGATTTCTCAGAAGAATGTTGAAAGTTCCCTGGACAGCTAAAAAGACCAATGAGGAAGTTCTCAAAAAGGCCAACACAAAAAGGAGCTCCTAAAAAACATCAGAAAGAAACATTTTTCGGGCAAATCATGAGAAGAGGAAAGTTGGAATACTTGGTTACAACTGGCAAAATACAAGGAAAGAGATCACGGATGACAGAGAGATAATACTAGATGGCTTGGTATCATGGCATGGAAAACAGTCAACAACAGAACTGATACAATGCACGGTAGACAAAATTCTGGAAGTACATGATCGCCTACGCCAACCATTATGATACATGATGAATAAATATTAAGCACTTATTTCTCTCTCTCTCTCTCTCTCTCTCTCTCTCTCTCTCTCTCTCTCTCTCTCTCTCTCTCTCTCTCTCTCTGCGATCAGGACTCAGTCAGAGTAAGATTCCAGACTCCCATATGAAGTCAGCTGTCAGGTTAAGTGTGTTGATCGCCCCCACAGACAGAACGTCACATTTAGAGTCCGCCAGATCCACTCTGACTGAACACCCATTAATATGTTGCACTGTGTTCTGCGCCAGTGGCCTAGTGCATCCGATTTCAGCCAGCATTTTTTCAGGTTTGCTTTCCTTAGCCTTTGATTGTCCCCAATCTTCCTGCAAGGCAGCAGATTGTCTTTTCTGTAGGGGGATTCTGCCCTTAGATGGTCGGCCCTCCCAGGTTTACGAGCACCATCTGCCCGAGTCACTAGAGGTGACTAACACAGACATGCAAGCTCTTATTTGAAAACAAAGAATGACAAACTATTTCAAATTGTGCATTTTAATTTATATATAATGAAATAAAAACAAGGAGATTTGTGAAGGATTTATCTTAATTTTGCTGAACTTTTATGAATACGATACTCACAGGGAAGTAAAATAATATAAATCTTCCTTAGCTATCCAGAAATGAATGTGTAACCTAAATCTTCCTTAGCTATCCAGAAATGAATGTGTAACCTAAATCTTCCTTAGCTATCCAGAAATGAATGTGTAACCTAAATCTTCCTTAGCTATCCAGAAATGAATGTGTAACCTAAATCTTCCTTAGCTATCCAGAAATGAATGTGTAACCCAAATCTTCCTTAGCTATCCAGAAATGAATGTGTAACCTAAATCTTCCTTAGCTATCCAGAAATGAATGTGTAACCTAAATCTTCCTTAGCTATCCAGAAATGAATGTATAACCTAAATCTTCCTTAGCTATCCAGAAATGGATGTGTAACCTAAATCTTCCTTAGCTATCCAGAAATGAATGTGTAACCTAAATCTTCCTTAGCTATCCAGAAATGAATGTGTAACCTAAATCTTCCTTAGCTATCCAGAAATGAATGTATAACCTAAATCTTCCTTAGCTATCCAGAAATGGATGTGTAACCTAAATCTTCCTTAGCTATCCAGAAATGAATGTGTAACCTAAATCTTCCTTCCAGAAATGAATGTGTAACTCAATCTGAAGCTAGTTAAACATAACAGAAACCCTTATAAAGCTGTCTGAATACAATTGTAATTTTACTAAAGCTATACAAAAATAAGCTGTTATAATTAAACTTTCTGAAAATGAACAAGCAAATCTAATTGAAACTATCTGAAAATGAACAAGCAAATCTAATTGAAACTATCTGAAAATGAACAAGCAAATCTAATTGAAACTATCTGAAAATGAACAAGCAAATCTAATTGAAACTATCTGAAAATGAACAAGCAAATCTAATTGAAACTATCTGAAAATGAACAAGCAAATCTAATTGAAACTATCTGAAAATGAACAAGCAAATCTAATTGAAACTATCTGAAAATAAACAATCAGATAGCAAATCTAACAAACTTTCTGAAAATGAACAAGCAAATCTAACAAACTTTCTGAAAATAAACAATCAGATAGCAAATCTAACAAACTTTCTGAAAATGAACAAGCAAATCTAATTGAAACTATCTGAAAATAAACAATCAGATAGCAAATCTAACAAACTTTCTGAAAATGAACAAGCAAATCTAATTGAAACTATCTGAAAATAAACAATCAGATAGCAAATCTAACAAACTTTCTGAAAATGAACAAGCAAATCTAACAAACTTTCTGAAAATCAAATTTACCACTAAAATGAAAATAAAACATGAAAACAAAAATTACTCTGAAGCCAATTAGCATCAGAACAGCTGAAATAAACCAAATGACAAACAGAAAATAGCACAAAATGACAAACAGAAAATAGCAAAGAGGATTAAACAAGTGGAAAAATGGAAGTGGGGAAAAAATAATAAAATGCATGAAATTAATTTGGAGAAGAAGTGTTTATTGTTTCTAATAGAAATGAGATTGTTATGAGTCTTGTTGGCCGAGAGAAAACCTGATAGTACGAAGGGAGAAAGAGGTTTTCAAACGCTGACCTTGTGTTGAGCTCACTAGGGTTGTAAGAGCTCCATGCAATGCTGGACCTTGCCCAGTGACGCTGGTGTTGGACAGAATGACCGCCATTGGCTTGGTTTCTATGATGTAATGGAACTCCTGATTGGCTGTGTTCAGGCTTTTAAATTGAGCACGGATTCTATTCATTGGTCGTCCATTGGGTGTTTTAATTGTGGTTGTATTCTTAAAATCTTCCTTGGGTGAATATTGTTCATTCATTTCTGTTTCCACAACACCGGCTTGGATTGGAACACCCATATTCATGTTACCTTCATCAACAATTTTATCTTCTATTGCCTTATCATTAACCTCTTCATAGTCACTAGAACAGTTGAGATTCAAGGCAGGAACATTAGCTCTGCTTGTAGACTGATTATTTCCCTTTTTTGATGGTTCATATTCAAAAATTTTTATATCCATTAATTTCTCTCCTGGATTATTCTTTTTCTTGGTTTTAGACAAATCCACCCACAATTCTTTGTCTTTAGAAAAAGTTTCCTTCTCTTTAAGTTTTCTGCTGGCTAACTCTAGTGAATTATTAGTTTGACTGTTGTGTGAAAGCAATGCATCATTGACCTTTGTTTCAACTTTATTTTCAGGAGGAGATATTTCATTTGATATCTGTACTTGGGGAGCTGGTCTTGGTTCTTGAAAGTTCTCAAGTCTGTTTTCTTTGTCTGTGCTAGACATTAAATTTTCATCTGCATGCAAATGAGTCTCATTGTTCAATACCGACATTACAACCATCTCTTCAATTTTAGGATTAATTTTGGGATCTTTTTGCAAGAGTTGTCGCTTTTTGTAAGAAATAATGAACTCTCTCAAAATAGGATCTTTAATATCATAAAGATCTTTTTCCATATCATTACATGTTTCACTTCTGCCAAACTTACTGCTTTTTTCATCAGCTGGACTACAGTTCTCTCTGACACAGATATCTTTCTTTGCATTTAATTTTATGTCATTCTCTTTCAAGAAACCACTAAATTCTCTTTGACTCTCTTTTTTATTTCCTGAGCTGTCATCTGGATCTTCTATTGTGTGCTCAGACACTGAGAAGCCTTTGCCAGACACTAGAGACTCATCATCTGCATCTTCCTTTTCTTTGCTCGTCTCATTATCTTGTATTTCATCTGCAGACATGAAACTTTCTCCATTTGATAAGAACTCTGTCCTCTGTGCGTTTCTCTTGTCTAAACTGTGATGTCCTAACTTTCCTTTCGGGCATATGGGCTCAACCCCAATCAGTAGTTCCCCACATCCTGTACACCAGTTCATGTACGCTTTATTTGAAGATGTACATTCTGGACAGAACTTAATCCCATTTGGGAACATCTTAAAACCTGTGGAAGAAGACTCATCTCTGTTGGCATCATAAACTCGAAGATGTTTTAACAGATCTAAATCAATGTGAAGGTCATTCAACCGCTGCGTCACACCACCTGCACTGATATCAGTTGTTTCTATTAATTCTGCAGCCTCAGATTCTTTAGTGTCCTTGACATTAAATTGGTCCATATTCACATCCTGGCTTGAGTTAACCGGTTGTTCACAGTTTGAGACCAGTTCAAGCCTGTTACTGGCATTGAGTGACGAGAAATACCTCTGCAAGTTGTAGCTCCTAAAATCACCATCTTGAAATTGCTGATGCGAACCTGGGTAGGTGTTTCCATTTGCACTTCTGTGGGAAGAAATATTTAAAAAAACAATTACGCCACAGTGGGAATAAATATTACATAAATTACAAAACACCATTGTGGGAAGAAATATTCCATAAATTACATTACACCACTTTGGGAAGAAATATTCCATAAATTACATTTACACCCCATGTGGGAAGAAATATTCCATAAATACATGCATGTATACTTATAAATGTTAAATTATCACAAAGTGAAGATAACGTTACAGTCAGAGCTAGAATCATTATTCACTTCCATTTAAATTCGGTTAACTCTTTCCGTATGTTTTGCCGGACTGTGCGCCATACGTTTCGCCACATGGTGCTCCACGCTCAATTTGATTAGTGTAAACACCATCAAACCATATTCTTTTTACATGTCTTGTATCATCTTGATAATGGTGAAATCTAATACCTTGTTCAATTATCTAAACATTCATATATAATATGTTATATGTTAGATAAATAAAATATAGATTGATTCTTAAAACAATGAATAATTTTGTCTCTGAAATCTCTTCCGTTGCGTTGATAAAAAGCTTCCGTACAGAAAGAGTTAAGTGTTGAAGAAAATAGTTCTAGCTCATGCTATCCTGGTGGCTTTCGTTTCTGGTGGCTTCAACCATTTTGTAGTTCTACTGGTGGCTTCAACCATTTTGTAGTTCTACTGGTGGCTTCAACCATTTTGTAGTTCTACTGGTGGCTTCATCCATTTGGTTTTTTTATGGTGGCTTCATCCATTTGGTTGTTTTTTTTTCGGTGGCTTCATCCAATTGGTTGTTTTTTTATGGTAGCTTCATCCATTTGGTTGTTTTTTATGGTAGCTTCATCCAATTGGTTGTTTTTTTATGGTAGCTTCATCCATTTGGTTGTTTTTTATGGTAGCTTCATCCAATTGGTTGTTTTTTTATGGTAGCTTCATCCATTTGGTTGTTTTTTTATGGTAGCTTCATCCATTTGGTTGTTTTTTATGGTAGCTTCAACCATTTGGTTTTTTATGGTAACTTCAACCATTTGGTTGTTTTTCTGGTGGCTTCATCCATTTGGTTGTTTTCTGCTGCTTCAACCATGTTTGATGATAGTTTCATTGCTGGCACTTTTATCTTTCTTTTGTATTTATTAGCACTGCACCTCACTTTTCTTATTTATGTCCTTTCCTTCCTTATTTCCCTTTCAGCATCAAGGACAGATGTTTGCTGTCTTTTGCTCTTCTGTTAGCTTCTGTTATGTTTACTACTGTTTCTATTCAATCCATATTTTTCAAGGTCAACCCTTTGGTCTGGTGGTCTCACATTTATTGAAGGCTTGTTTTTTTTTTTCTGTCTTATTTGACCAAACTATTCTATCTTGTTTATGTATTGTATGATGAGAATTATTCTTACCTTTTTCTCATTTCCTTATTTCTCAAACTGTTTCGTGTCATTTGTCTTAACACATTTAGTCTTGGTAATGGTTATTTTTGTGTTCGGCCCATGTTTGGCCCAAGAAGTAGTACAACATATACATGTCCTTATGGTATGTAAATGCAAGGCATTCTCTGAGATGGTTGGACAATCTCAAAACATTGTATTTATTGTCACTGCACATAGTTAGCTCCTGTGTGTTACCGGGGCCTCATTATGAGGGAAGTAAAGAATAGTGACACTGACCTTCCAGGCATGTCGTAAGAGGCGACTAAGGAGGTTGATCGATGGCTTGACAAGCTGTCATTGTAAAAAGTATTGTTATGGAAACAGAGTCATAGATTTTAGAAGCAGTGATCTCTGCAATATGTGTTATTTTTGCACGCAAGGTTTCTGTTTTTGAGATTGTGGCTCTGCCCTATGTGCCGTCTTCGGCTCGAAAGGACGATAGATAGATAGACATAGTTAAAGATTCTATGCTGACTCTTATAGCTCTACATGCTGCTCTTTCTCTATTGTATTCTCTTACAGCACGATATGCTACTCTTTCTCTTATAGCTGTTTACTCTTTCTCTTATAGTTATAAATGCTACAATTTTTCTTAAAGTTTTTATCATTTTTCTTTTTCACCCCTTCCCTGCTATTTCCTGAAAAATTATTTGAAGTTTACTTATAATCAATTTGATAACATTGCAACGCTATTTGATAACACAGAAACACTCAATTTGACAGCATTGCAATAAAACAAGAAAAAACATTCTCACTGGTGATAATGAGTGATGTATGCTTCATCATAGGGATGAGGTTTAAACATTTCAACCGGTGAGACTGAAGTGATGATCTCCTGGTTATACCTTGACATTGAAGGGTGGGAAGACACCTAAAAAAAAAAAGACACAAATATTAAGAACTTTAATCCCTACATTCATATTTCAATATTTTGAGATAGGCTAGAACAATAACTTCTTGTGGGAGGCAACTCTGAAGTATATAGGACAACTCTGGCAAGATGTAACATTTTCTATAACATGTCTCCAAGAGAAGTGTGAAAACGAGCATGTCAAAGTTACACATCTTGCCCTGTGACATGGAAGAGAGTTCTGCTTTATTGAACAAGGAGGGGGATTTACTGAATATAAAAGATATGTTCTATAGAAGAATGTTGAAAATACATTTAGAAACCATGTTGAAAATATGAGAAACCACAAATGTTGAAGATATGAGAAAACAATGTTGAAATTATGAGAAAACCATGTTGAAATTATGAGAAACCATGTTGAAATTATGAGAAACCATAATGTTGAAATTATGAGAAACCATAATGTTGAAATTATGAGAAACCATAATGTTGAAATTATGAGAAACCATAATGTTGAAATTATGAGAAACCATAATGTTGAAATTATGAGAAACCATAATGTTGAAATTATGAGAAACCATAATGTTGAAATTATGAGAAACCATAATGTTGAAATTATGAGAAGCTATAATCTTGAAAATACAATGAAAAACCATAATGTTGAAAATATGAGGCTCATCATCATTAAATACCAATCCAGCTGGTGTAGGTGATCATGTCTCTCCACAACTTTGATCTTGACATTTATCATTTCTGTTGGTGACCTGTCAAGCCATTCTCTTAAGCTGCCTGGTATCTTTTCTCTTTGCTTCCCTCTATCTCTTCATCCTTCAATTTTCCCAGTTGTTACAATATGTTCCAACTGTTTTCTCATTACATGGCCACAAAATGATTAATATGAGGCTAAAATGTTGAAAATACAATAAGAAACTAAAATGAGTAACAAGGTCTTGAAAAGATAATTTTTAATCCTAGGTCATGATATAGTCATAATTACAGCAATAAAACACAAATTCTTCCAAATTTGGCAGGTTGCTGTGGTCTAACTTCTCCCTCTCCATGTATCTAATTACTTAAGTGTTGAGTTTGTTTCTATTGATGTAAAAGTTGATGTACGTAGGTAAAGGTCAGAAGATTGTGGAAGGACATGATCGCCTACGCCAACCAGTATGGCACATGAGGTAAAGGTCTCTCTGAATATTTTAGCATTTAATGCCAGTAACAAAAGGATCAAAGTTAGCAAACTTGAGGTCTTGGGGAGCCATATATTTAATTTTTAACCAAAAATGTTTTTAAATTTCAAGAAACTGTTTCGTCAGAACACTTTGAATGTGTAATAGCAGAGGCATGTGTATGTGAATGTGTAATAGCAGAGGCATGTGTATGTGAATGTGTAATAGCAGAGGCATGTGTATGTGAATGTGTAATAGCAGAGGCATGTGTATGTGAATGTGTAATAGCAGAGGCATGTGTATGTGAATATGTAATAGCAGAGGCATGTGTATGTTATCTTATTTAAAGACAAATTGGCAATTCCCCTCAAGCATCAATGTTAAACAGTGAATTGAATAAAATTACTCATGTTAAACAAATACGAGCACATGCTCTACAATTATGCTGACCTCAGCTTTAGGAACCAATGGTTTGGTAGAGCTTTCCACTTTTGGTGTTGCTGGGGGATGAGGTTGCAGCAGTCGTTGGGTGGCTCCATCTAGTGGTGGTTGAATGACTTGATCAAGTTCAGCAGAAGGTAGTTGATAAAGAGAAAACTTTAGAATGCCAAATGTTGAAGGGGATGAGTCTGAATCAAAATGATCCCTGTTGGGAGATGGGTGAAGACTTCTTGAAGTGGCTTCAGATGAGTGTGCATGTAATGTGTTCAAATCTTGGTGTAGCTCCATGAGCAGTCGAGGATTGTGAGGTTCATATCTAGGCAGATGTCTGTTCTGAGGTGTCAATGAGGAAGTGAGATAATCTTGTGCATCCATAGGAACAACATTACTTAAGTTTGATTCGCAAGCTTGAAGCTGGTGTGGTGGTGGTTCTTGTACAGGACAGAGCTGAGTTGAGATGTTTTGTGATGTATAGGAGGGACTTTTGAATAGGAATGGATTCTTAGGGGACCTAGAACTGTCATCAAGAGGATTTTCTTGCCCCCTGTCTTGATATATAGGCCCTGAAGTGATGTCCTCATGTTGCTTTTGATGATATTGTGGAGAATTTGTCTTGTAAGCTTTTTTGTAAATTTCATCTGCAGAAAATGTGTTTGTTACATTTGAAGACATAGTTACTTGTCTGTAGTTTTTAGCTAATTTATCAGTATCATTTACTTCTTTGAATTGTTTGATATTTTTCATATTTGGCCTAGTTATCCCATGAGAAGATAGAGCGCTGCTTTTCTGAAATGTGTAATCTTGTCTCAAATGAGGTACTAGATCATCTTTGGCTTGTGTTATGGGATAAAGTACATGGGTAGGGGCTTCACCATCTTGTGTCATGGGATAGGACACATTTTCTTGCAATCTGCCAGATTGTCTTGCATCGGGTACACTGTCGCTTTCTTGAAATCTAGATTGTTGCCTCAAAAGTGCTGAAGCTTTAATTTCCAAATCGTCTGTTGATGTCGACCTATACAACATTTTTCCTTGAATTTTACATTGCCTTGAGGTGTCTGTTTCACTTTTATCACACTCAGTTTTATTTTGGCTGGCATTTTGTTTTCGTTCCTGCAGTTCAGTGATAACACTTATCAGAGCATGATATAAACCTTCATTCCCTAGAACACTTTTCATTTCTTCCTGTGTGCTCTCACTAAATATTTCTTTCCTGTTTCTCATCTGCTTTTGACTAAAGCTCTTCATCTTATCTTCAATATTTGCCCTGATACTCTTAACAGAAGAATCTAAACGAAGTGTGGCCAAACCTAGAACATTATAATTTAAATCTGCAGAATTAACTTCTTCTGCATAAGACAGTGGGACAGCTGCTTCTAAATTCAATCTACTTGTCTCTGAAGACTGAATTTCTCCAAGAAATGAATTGTCCGAGTTACAAAGTTCTGCTACTCTGTTAGAAAGCTCTCCATAATTTAAAGTTTCATTACAAATGAATGAACTATGAAGTTCATTATTTGAAATTGACCTTTTTCTCATCTGAAAGTGACTGAAAGCTTCATTTTTAGCTCCTCTCTCAGGAGTTAAATGCCTAAAGTGACTCCTGGGTGTTATTGGCATTTGTCTACGTTGTTGCACTGAGTTGAAGTAGATTAGTCTATCTTGGTTTATCTTCTCCAAACAAGATGAACCAAACTCATTCATGCCAAACACCTGCCTTAGCGTCCTAATAAAATGTTTTCTGAAATGCATAAAAAATGTACACTTAGCTTTGAAAGAGTAAAAAAAAAAAAAATTAAAAGCATGAGAAATTTGAAATTTAAATTGGTGCTATAATGTTTTTTCTTGATTTAATTAATTTTTTTTTTAACATTAGATTACATTTATATATATGGCGTTGGCAACTTGACTAGTTGTAATATAGATAAAGAAAGTTAAACACAGAAAGTGATCAAAAATAGGATAGCAAAAGCAGCAGTGAATTTTAAAAACCTGGACAAAATATGGAAATAAAAAATACTAAGCAAGAAAACAAAACATAATATTCAACTCAAACCCAAACTAATTAACCCTTACCTAGGAGAATTCCAAAGCAAGTTCTACAGGAAACATCAGAATACTGAAAAAGAGAAAGACCTAGAGACACTGATAAGAACACTTTATAATAAAACAAGAGAAGCAAAGTTTGCAGGCATAGACTCATTAGACAAAAATTGAATTTGACAGACATTAGATAAAATCGAATTTGGCAGATAAGACTTAGATAAAATCGAATTTGGCAGATATAGACTTTTAGATAAAATCGAATTTGGCAGATATAGACTTTTAGATAAAATCGAATTTGGCAGATATAGACTTTTAGATAAAATCGAATTTGGCAGATATAGACTTTTAGATAAAATCGAATTTGGCAGATATAGACTTTTAGATAAAATCGAATTTGGCAGATATAGACTTTAGATAAAATTGAATTTGGCAGATATAGACTTTTAGATAAAATTGAATTTGGCAGATATAGACTCACTAGATAAGATTGAACATCTTGCCAAGGTTAGAGTTTATACAGACGGGTGGTGAAAAACTGACACTGCACTACAAGCTCTATCGCCCTATGTGACGTCTAACGGTACGGGAAGGATCAAGATTAAATTTGAATTAATCTAACATGTATTGTTACATTGAATTGTATAAATAAATCAATGCAACTGTTATTGTGAATAAATTATTGTGATTGTTACTTGGCATTAATACCATACATACTACAAAATGTACTAGTTAAAGAAAGCAGAAATTTTATCACAACAAATGAAGTTACTAACATATTACCAACTTAGTGTTTCAACAAATAAAACTGTGTTGGGCAAGGTTGTATGCGGTCACCAGATTTTTTAAATATTTATAGTGAGATTATTTTAAGATTCATAAGGAATAACAATTGGAGGTCATAACATAAATAATCTAAGGTATGCTGATGATACAGACTTAATCACTAAGAATGAAAATGAGTTACAAGAAATGTTAGACATTATAGTGAAAGAAAGCACAAATAAAGGACTCAGCCTTAATAGCAAAAAGACAAGTAATGGTAACAACAAAGAAAAAGACATCATCGCAATGCAGAGTAAAGACAAGTGGAACAATATTAAAACAGGTAAATGATTTCAAATATTTGGGAACTTTGTTAACTTCAGACGGAAGATGTACAAAAGAGGTGAGATGCAGAATGTCTCATGCAAAAGCAGCTTTCCAAAAATAAAAAATACTGTGCAATCCATTTTGATAATAGAAACAAGAAAAATAATTCTTAAATGTTTTATAGAGCCAGTCTTAATATATAGATGTGAATCATGGACAATAGGGCAAAGATGTGAATCATGGACAATAGGGCAACAGACAAGAAAATCCCCGGAGGCTGTAGAAATGTGGTTTTACAGAAGAATGTTGAGAATACCATGGACAACTAAAAAGAGTAATGAAAACGTTCTGAAAGAGACCAAACCAAAAAGAGAGCTAATTTCCAACTATAGACCCCCCCAAAAAAAAATTGTTGGCCATGTAATGAGAAGTGAACAGCTGGAATATATTGTAACAACTGGGAAAATTGAGGATGAAGAGTAGAGGGAAGCAAAGAGAAGATACCAGACAGCTTAAGAGAATGGCTTGGCAGAAGGTCAACAACAGAAATGTTAAATTTAAATAACTGTCGAGATCAAAAGAAAAGTTGTGGAGAGACATGATCACTATCGCCAGTATGCTTGGTATTTTATGATTAACATACCCAAAAAATCATCTCGCCAATTTAACTTTATACATGCTATCAACGTTTATAGAAATAACCTTTAAAAGTGTGCTGAGACTGCTACGATGGGGACTACAGTTACCTTTCTTTGTTTGGGAGATGAGTTAATAATTCGGATGATTATGATTCCACTGGACGGGCGGTTGAGCAATTATGGATTTTAATTCGTTTGCTGTGATACCGAGGCCTTCCATAACCAATAACAATAATCTTTAAAAACATTGAATGTACTTGACATCCTGGATTAGTTCATCCCTGTCTACCATCAAAGAATGTGAGATGACACCAAAGAGAACTGAAGATTAGAACGCCATCCATGAGCGATACACCTCCTGCAGTGTGTGTACGCCGCCATGATTGATTACCCCGGTAGTTATGGGATACCACTAGACCATTTCTAAACTCCTCCCACAGAAACAACCAAAACAGTTATTACTGGGCCTCCATTACGTGAGATTGGAGTTACGGCCATCAGTCTTCGTAAGGGACAATGAAATTCACAAAGAAAAACAAATACCATGGTCTAAAACATTTAATTTCTTGTATTTGTTCTCTTCAAATGTTTGTTTCTTCGCCCTCTTATTTTACTGCCTTCGCGTAAAGCGTTATCAGCTCTATCACCATCACCGCACCATTATCAACCCTATCACCATCACCGCACCATTATCAACCCTATCACCATCACCGCACCATTATCAACTCTATCACCATCACCGCACCATTATCAACTCTATCACCATCACCGCACCATTATCAGCTCTATCACCATCACCACACCATTATCAGCTCTATCACCATCACCGCACCATTATCAGCTCTATCACCATCACCGCACCATTATCAGCTCTATCGCCATCACCGCACCATTATCAACTATCGCCATCACCGCACCATTATCAGCTCTACCAGCATCACCGCACCATTATCAGCTCTACCACCAACACCGCACCATTATCAGCTCTACCACCAACACCGCACCATTATCTGCTCTACCAGCATCACCGCACCATTATCAGCTCTATCACCATCACCGCACCATTATCAAATCTATCACCATCACCGCACCATTATCAACTCTATCACCATCACCGCACCATTATCAACTCTATCACCATCACCGCACCATTATCAACTCTTATCACCATCACCGCACCATTATCAACTCTTATCACCATCACCGCACCATTATCAACTCTTACCATCACCGCACCATTATCAACTCTTACCATCACCGCACCATTATCAACTCTTACCATCACCGCACCATTATCAACTCTACAACCATCACCGCACCATTATTAACTCTATCACCATCACCGCACCATTATCAGCTCTATCACCATCACCGCACCATTATCAGCGCTATCACCATCACCGCACAATTATCAGTGCTATCACCATCACCGCACCATTATCAACTCTACCAGCATCACCGCACCATTATCAACTCTACCAGCATCACCGCACCATTATCAACTCTACCAGCATCACCGCAGCACTATCAACTCTATCACCATCACCGCAGCACTATCAACTCTATCACCATCACCGCCGCACTATCAAATATCACCATCACCGCAGCACTATCAAATATCACCATCAACGCAGCACTATCAACTCTTATCACCATCACCGCCGCACTATCAACTATCACCATCACCGCCGCACTATCAACTATCACCATCACCGCCGCACTATCAACTATCACCATCACCGCCGCACTATCAACTATCACAATCACCGCCACTATCAACGCTATCACAATCACCGCCACTATCAACTATCACAATCACCACAAATATCAACTCTATCACCATCACCACCAATATCAACTATATCACCATCACCACCAATATCAACTCTATCGCCATCACCACCAATATCAACTCTATCGCCATCACCACCAATATCAACTATATCACCATCACCACCAATATCAACTATATCACCATCACCACCAATATCAACTATCACCATCACCACCAATATCAACTCTATCACCATCACCACCAATATCAACTCTATCACCATCACCACCAATATCAACTATATCACCATCACCACCAATATCAACTCTATCACCATCACCACCAATATCAACTCTATCACCATCACCACCAATATCAACTATATCACCATCACCACCAATATCAACTATATCACCATCACCACCAATATCAACTCTATCACCATCACCACCAATATCAACTATATCACCATCACCACAAATATCAACTCTATCACCATCACCACCAATATCAACTATATCACCATCACCACCAATATCAACTCTATCACCATCACCACCAATATCAACTCTATCACCATCACCACCAATATCAACTATATCACCATCACCACCAATATCAACTATATCACCATCACCACCAATATCAACTATATCACCATCACCACCAATATCAACTCTATCACCATCACCACCAATATCAACTATATCACCATCACCACCAATATCAACTATATCAACATCACCACCAATATCAACTATATCACCATCACCACCAATATCAACTATATCACCATCACCACCAATATCAACTCTATCACCATCACCACCAATATCAACTATATCACCATCACCACCAATATCAACTATATCACCATCACCACCAATATCAACTATATCACCATCACCACCAATATCAACTCTATCACCATCGCCACCAATATCAACTATATCACCATCACCACCAATATCAACTCTATCACCATCACCACCAATAACTATATCACCATCACCACCAATACCAACTCTATCACAATCACCACAAATATCAACTCTATCACCATCACCACCAATATCAACTATATCACCATCACCACCAATATCGACTCTATCACCATCACCACCAATATCAACTCTATCACCATCACCACCAATATCAACTATATCACCATCACCACCAATATCAACTCTATCACAATCACCACCAATATCAACTCTCTCACCATCACCACCAATATCAACTATATCACCATCACCACCATTATTAACTCACGAGAAGTCTAAGATCGCTACTAACATCTCAAATACGAGAACTGCACTAGACGTAGGATTAAACCAAAGCAATTCAGTTTTTAGAAAGATAAACAATGGTGAATTACGAGTTTAGCGTTGTAAATTAAATTTATCTCCCCTGAAAAAAAAAACAAACTGTTTCAAACAGTACAAATTATATCTATGTTCATCATTAACGTATTTTATTTTTGTGCGATGGTTAGGAAACAGTTATTGAGTTATTTGCAGGTCATCATCATTGCACTCCGAACATGTCCATAGGTGCTCAGATGCCCTCCTCAGCAAGTCCCGCAGTGTCCAGCGACTGACGACTCCAGTTCTGTGTTGGTTGATAAGTCTTCTTATAACGCTATGAGACACAGAACTTACCGTCACGTTGGGCTTCTTTCAGGGGAGATAATTTACGACGCTAAAAGCGTAAATTACTGAAATAAGTTAATTTCCCTACTATTTTCTGTCTGTCTCTTATTTGTAACCTCACAAGATAATTTAGTTGAGACATGATCAGACATAGCATGTGAATCGTACCTTGTTATCACACACGTCGGTGGGGGGGGGGGGGGGGTTAGTAAACATGGTACAGTTTCAAGACTAGATCAGTTTAGCTGCATGGCACGAGGAGACCAATAGTCGTGTAGGTGTCAAATGTCAGTACTAGCACAGATTAATATCCAGTGTTACACAATTGGGTCAAGAACAACAAAGCGCATCTCCCCACTACACTAAGTGGTTAACACGGCAAGACGATCAGGAAATTGTTCTGGCCCGGACACCATGATAACGTCTAGCACGGCTGTTTGTCGATTATACTTTAGTCGTCTATGTAAATTTTGTAAGTTATGTAACACGGCATAGTATAATGGTGTGTAATTTCCTAGTTTAACTACAAAGAGATCTCTCCCTAGTTGTCACTATAAATCTACAGTGGTTCTCAATTGCAATAAATTCTCTACAAGTTCATATTTTTATTTGTAGGTTAGGAAACATAGGACTTGACCTCGCGTTGTTTCTTTTCTCTACAATTTGGGGTCTTCTGACAGCAGAATGAGAAACGCCGAATAAAGTGACATGTCACTCAAGAGGAAAGTAATCTTCCAATGGGAAATCGAACTAATTTGTGTCGTTAAACTAGGCCTTTACCACATTATAGTTTATTTTACAGCAGAAACGGTCAAATATGTGGTGTTTTGAAATGTATGACTTCATAAACAGATTGGACTAGAATATTAATCAAGTATCATGCATTCTGGCGTAGGTGATCATGTCTGTCAACATTTGATTTTGACAAAAGAATCATTTGTTGTTGACTTTCTGCTAAGCCATTCTCTTAACCTGCCTGGAATCTTTTCTCTTTGCTTCCCTCAATTTTCCCAGTTGTTACAATATATGCCAGCTGTTCTCTTCTCATTACATGGCCACAAAATGATTGTTCCTTCCTAATATTGGAAATTAGCTCTATTTTTGCTTTGGCCTCTTTCAGAACGTTTTCATTTTTCTTCTGCGCTGTCCAAGGTAATCTTAACATTCTTCTGTAAAACCCCATTTCTACAGATTCCAGTGAATTTTTTGTCTGTTGTCCTATTGTCCATGATTCACATTCATATGTTAAGACTGGCTCTACATAGCATTGAAGAACTCTCTTGTTTCCATTGTCAAAAATGGATTCCACAGTGGCGACAGTATTTTCATTTTTTGCAAAGCAGTTTTTGCCTGAGCCATTCTGCATCTCACCTCTGTTGTACATCTACCATCTGAGTTTAACATTGTTCCCATATATTTAAATTCATTTACCTGTTTTAATATTGTTCCACTTGTTATTGTGCACTGCCGTTGTGTCATTTTCTTTGTTGCTACCATTACTTCTGTGTTTTTGCTATTAGGGCCGAGTCCTTTATTTTTGCTTTCTTTCACTATAATGTCTTACATTTCTTGTAACTCATTTTCACTCTTAGCGATTAAGACTGTACCATCAGCATACTTTAGATTATTTATATTATGACCTCCAATTGTTATTCCAGGCATGCCCCTTATTTTTAGGATATCAATAGTAGGCCTTATAAATATAAACTCTTCTACAATATTCATATGTGTGTTCAGCATCCCAGTTTGAAACCCTCTACAATAAAGTATCAGTCTCAAGTATGAGAGGAATGTGCTTTCCTCGTGACTTTTCATCTACTCAAGTTGCAACATTTTAATGTTAAGAACTAAATACTACTATAAGATTACAGCAATCGATCACTGATATTCGTACCTAATTTTATAGTTATCAAAAGTCAATGCAATTATCACTTCTCGATTAACACAAACATTATCAGTATCAATATTATCAACTTACCTATAAAAATATGGCCTAATTTTAAAACAACTGACCGAGTCTCAGTCCAGGAGTATACCAACGAAGCTGTGAAATCAAACTTTGTTAAAGGAGTGGATTAAGAACTCACAGGTAACGATGTGCTGCACACTTATCTCGTGCGATCCGTTTTACGTGGTAATTGTGTTTTATTCCGTGAGTTTATTTAACTGGTCCATTCCGGAATTGTTTCGCTGATTCTGACAGAGTTATTTGACGTCAAAATGTGAACGAGTAAACGTCATCACGTTCAAAATTATTGCGTTCATTTTCATCATAATCATGTGCCATACCGGTTGGCGTAGGTGATCATGTCCATCCACATATCTTCTATCTACAGTGCATCGTATCAGTTCTGTTGTTGACTGTTTTCCATGCCATGACACCAAGCTATCCAGTATTTTCTCTCTTTATCGTCCGCGATCTCTCTTTCCTTTTATTTTGCCAGTTGTAACCAAGTATTCCAACTTTCCTCTTCTCATGATGTGCCCGAAAAATGTTGATTGCTTCTTACTGATGTTTTTTTAATAGCTCCCTTTTTGTGTTTGCCTCTTTGAGAACTTTCTCGTTGGTCTTTTTAGCTGTCCAGGAAACTTTCAACATTCTTCTGAGAAATCCCATCTCTGTGGCCTCTAATCGTCTTTTCATTTGGCGTTCATTTTACACCCGGTAAAAGCTTGGAAGTCACATTGATCGAGAAGGGGATACAAGCAAAGAAATTCGAATCAGAATAGCTAAAGCAGCAATGTCTTTCAGAAGCCTTGAAAAGTTGTGGAAATCAAAACTCATCAGCACAAATACAAAACTTAACTATTCAAATCAAATGTACTATCAACCCTTACATATGCGCGTGAAAGCTGGAAAACAACAAGAGATATAGAAACAAAGTTGAACGCATTCGAAAATAAATGTCTAGGGAAAATACTTGGTATAGAATGGAACGAATTCAAAACAAATGAGGAAATTAGAGAAATCGCCAATCAACCACTAATATCTTCAGTAATCAAGAAAAGACGATGGTCATATGTTGGACATGTGATGAGAAGAGATAATAATCGAATAGCAAAGCAAGCCCTCGTGTGGAAAACAACAGGTAAGAGAAAATGAGGAAGACCCAGAGAGACACTGAGAAGATCATTGCTGAGAGAGGCAAGAGCAGCAGGAATCGGCTCCCTCAATGAGATAGAACTGCTTGCACAGAACAGAGACAAATGGCGAGATTTGATAAAGTATCTTTAAAAGAATTGAAAACTGCTAGAACAAAAATTCAGATAAGAGAAGAAGTATCTTGGTCTACACCCTATGGGCCGGCTACGGCTCGAAAGGTCAATGGATAGAAAAGCTTGTAAACGTGAGTTACCGTCACATTGTTTTTTTTTTTAAATATCCCTTTTGTCCCGTTTTAAATAGAAATGGCAATATTTGTCACATTTTGAATTTTTTAAATATCCCTTTTGTCCCGTTTTAAATAGAAATGGCAATATTTGTCACATTTTGAATTTTTAAAATGTCACTTTTGTCCCCTTCTCAACTGAAAATGTCACTTTTATCCCCTTTTAAACTAAAAATTACACTTTTGTCCCCTTTTAAAATAAAAGTGTCACTTTTGTCCCCTTTTAAACTAGCCACGTTTGTCCCCTTTTAAACTAAAAAATGTCACGTTTGTCCTATTTTAGACTAAAAATGTCACTTTTGTCCTATTTTAAACTAAAAATGTCACTTTTGCCCCCTTTTAAACTAGCCACGTTTGTCCCCTTTTAAACTAAAAAATGTCACGTTTGTCCTATTTTAAACTAAAAATGTCACTTTTGCCCCCTTTTAAACTAAAAATGTCACTTTTGTGCTCTTTTAAACTAAAAATGTCACTTTTGCCTCTAATAGCCTCTACTTTTATATCAACACCACGAGCACCAGTGATGATTTCCAAATGACGGGAAGTTGATCAGTTGTTGAAAGTCCGAAATCCACTGATAAACATCGCGTCTTCAACGGAAAAAAATATTCACGGCTGGATAGATGAAACACAGTCCGTCGCAGTAAAAAAATATCTTTGATAAACTTTTCAATTACTTGGGTCGGGTTGTTTGAGGGGCGGGGGGGGGGGGGGTGAACTTATACGACCGACGAATAAAGGCTGATTATCCAGTGCAGGTCGGGTAATGTTACCTGCTACTGTATGGGGTAAACAGTACAACCTGCGGCTGCCCTGCTACCTTGCATGTATGCACGGAAGAGTAAAAGGCTAAGGGAGGGTACCCCGAAGTAAAACAACCCCACTGCCTTGTGGGTGAGACTTGTTAGTCAAGGGCTAGCGGAGCCAATCGTAAACAAACAGACGGAAGGCAACAGAAAACCACCGCCGTAATTTCTTTCTACAATCATGAATCGCCACAGAAAGAGGCCAAAGCAAAAAGAGAGATAATTTCCAATATTAGAAAGAAACAATCATCATTTTTTGGCCATGTAATGAGAAGAGAACAACTGGAATATATTTTAACAACTGGGAAAATTGAGGGACGAAGAGATAGAGGGAAGCAAAGAGAAAAAAATGACAGACAGCTTAAGAGAATGGCTTGGCAGAAGGTCAACAACAGAAATGATAAATAAGTGTCGAGATCGAAAGTTGTGGAGAGACATGATCACCTACGCCAGCAGACCCGGTACTTGATGATGATGATGATCCAGTTGACGAGAAGTGTACGGGTCTGAATTTTCATTTCACCACAGATTTAAAAAAAAAATGTTGAACCAACGAGGATTCGAACCCGCACCCTCTGCGTCAATGTCAGTGCCTAGCTAAACATTTGATTTCGGGTTATCACTGAAGAATATCCGTCAACTGACCGTTTTTGAGTAAACTTTCTCCTCCTTACTTTGCATTCATAAGTACTCGTAACATTACGTGTCAAATTCAGAAGACAAAAGGCGCACGAGAAAGGAGACCAGGCCAGGCACCACGAATACATCTTGTCCATTCTGTGGCCGGATCTGTCTGTCCAATATTGATGGATTCAGCCACGAGAGAAGCTGTTCAACAAAGCGGCATATAGCATAAGTAAAGTGGCGTATAGAGAATATTGTGTTAGTGACCATAATGTGTACAGACCGTCGGCACATAATTTGTACAGACCGTCGGCACATAATTTGTACAGACCTTCGGCACATAATTTGTACAGACCTTCGGCACATAATTTGTACAGACTTCGGCACATAATTTGTACAGACCGTCGGCACATAATTTGTACAGACCTTCGGCACATAATTTGTACAGACCTTCGGCACATAATTTGTACAGACCTTCGGCACATAATTTGTACAGACCGTCGGCACATAATTTCTGGGCCCCCTTGGATATCTGCAATCATGGATATTACCCCCCCCCCCCCCCCCTTTGCCGCTTTAATTTTCCAGGAAAAAAAATCCGGTACAGATTTAAAGCTAGGTGGGGTGAACCCAGAAGCCGATGACGATGTATAACACACACACAATGTTGAAGCCAACTGAGAGTATTACACAACAGGCCATTTTTTTGGAATCCCCAGAGGAAAAGACCAAGAGGAAGACCAAGGAATTCTTGGAGAAGACAGATAGAGGCAGAGATGAAGATGATGGGGAAGACATGGAATGATCTTAAAAGAATGGCCAAAAAAAAAAAACAGAACGACTTGGAAAGTGTTTGTTGAAGACATATGCTCCACAGGGAGCTGAAAGTGTTTGTTGAAGACCTATGCTCCACAGGGAGCTGAAAGTGTTTGTTGAAGACCTATGCTCCACAGGGAGCTGAAAGTGTTTGTTGAAGACCTATGCTCCACAGGGAGCTGAAAGTGTTTGTTGAAGACCTATGCTCCACAGGGAGCTGAAAGTGTTTGTTGAAGACCTATGCTCCACAGGGAGCTGAAAGTGTTTGTTGAAGACCTATGCTCCACAGGGAGCTGAAAGTGTTTGTTGAAGACCTATGCTCCACAGGGAGCTGAAAGTGTTTGTTGAAGACCTATGCTCCACAGGGAGCTGAAAGTGTTTGTTGAAGACCTATGCTCCACAGGGAGCTGAAAGTGTTTGTTGAAGACCTATGCTCCACAGGGAGCTGAAAGTGTTTGTTGAAGACCTATGCTCCACAGGGAGCTGAAAGTGTTTGTTGAAGACCTATGCTCCACAGGGAGCTGAAAGTGTTTGTTGAAGACCTATGCTCCACAGGGAGCTGAAAGTGTTTGTTGAAGACCTATGCTCCACAGGGAGCTGAAAGTGTTTGTTGAAGACCTATGCTCCACAGGGAGCTGAAAGGTAGAAAGAAGGAGAAGAATCCAGAAGCCGTCGATCAGGATCGAACCCAACCTGCTGTCCTGTGTAGTCCAGTTCACTAACCACTGAGCTATCGCGGCTCCCAGCATACGACACTAACATTTGACCAAACTACTGACGTGATTTCTTGTTACCAACCGTCTATTAGGACGTCAAATGCCATATTATAATATTACATATTTCATGTGCGAACCGTTTTTGCTTTCACGGCGTCACGCTATTTTTCTCATTGAAATATAGTCAGCATTGTTAATGACGTTAACATTATGGGCATTAGAGGACTTCCGGTCAATGTGGCGGATAGACGACAGGGGATCTTTGAGGCACTGTCTGAAAAGTGTTCCTGAAGAGTTATGTAATGTCTAACATTTCTTTCATTTGCAGTTTTCTCATATTCCAAGTCCGGCTTGCTGCTGGAGTTAATGATTGGTGTTTTGTGCACACCGTGAGCTGTGTGTTTCATCCGGATGGTGTTTCTATATTCCGACTGCTTACGATGAATGATGCTATCGTATGACGAAGAATAGTTCAGATGCGTTCACTGTCGGTGCTATAATACGCCTTATGTCTTTTGACGTGTGCTGTGTTTGCTACGATGTGGACTGCAACTGCCTTTGTTTGGATATTCGATGAGATGTTATTTCGGATGATTTCACTGGCACGGGAGATTGAGCAATTATGGATTTCCATTCGTTTCCAGTGATACCGGCGCCTTCGAATAACCATAACCATAATCATTATGGGCTAGTGGACTTTCTGTGGAAGTTTTATGGTTTAATTTTTTCTGTGGAACTTTTTATGGGCTAGTGGACTGTTTGAACATACTGCCAGAATGGTCAGGAACGTGTACATATCGAGTTAAAGAATATCTATCTTTGTTTACCTAATTTTGTTTAAGTCTTTTTTGGAAAAAGAAAAAAAAACTGCATCTAGTGACGCCAAGGAAGGGAAGCGTACAATGCCACAACAAAATTGAAATGTAAAAAGGTGCCCGAATTTGAGTGGCTAACATTTCTGAACTTATAGGAGGGAATAAGTCTAATGTCCATAGAAGTGAGAAAGAGAGTTCATCGGTGCTATATAGAGCCAATTCTGACTTATGGAACCGAATCATGAACAACAGACAAACAAATGAAAAGACGATTAGAGGTCACAGTGATGGGATTTCTCAGAAGAATGTTGAAAGTTCTCTGGAGAGCTTAAAAGACCAATGAGGACATTCTCAAAGAGGCCAACACAAAAAGGGAGGTTCTAAAAAACATCAGAAAGAAACAATCAACATTTTTTTTTTGGCACATCATGAGAAGAGGAAAGTTGGAATATTTGGTTACAACTGGCAAAATACAAGGAAAGAGAGATCTCGGATGACAAAGAGAGAAGATACTAGATAGCTTGGTGTCATGGCATGGAAAACAGTCTTACAGAACTGACACGATGTACTGTAGATAGAAGGTTGTGGAAGGACATGATCGCCTATGCCAAGCGTTAGGGCACATCGTGATGATGATATAAACTTAAAATTATAATATTTTGTCAAATTTATGAATTAATTAATATAAAATTAGACAAAAATTGTGTATTTAAAGGAATATTTTAAAAAATTAACAATCAGCAGGGATATTGGAATGTGACTCACTGTGACAAGTCATCGAATGTGACGACTTATTTGATGGTGTCCCTGAAGAGACAAGAACAAACTGGAGACCTGAAACAATGACTGTCAGAAATTGGGTATGTGTGTTCATGTTTTATGGGTCATAAGTAAAGTAAAGAGCCCATTGTTAAACCTTCTTGTTAAACCTTCATTATACAGAACAAGAGACTAGCCATTGTTAAACCTTCATGTTAAACCTTCATTATACAGACCAAGACACTAGCCACAGTTAAACCTTCATTATACAGACCAAGAGACTAGCCATAGTTAAACCTTCATGTTAAACCTTCATTATACAGACCAAGACACTAGTTACAGTTAAACCTTCATTATACAGACCAAGCTCCTGTGTGTTACCGGGGCCTCATTATGAGGGAAGTAAAGAATAGTGACACTGTGACCTTCCAGACATGTCCTAAGAGGCGACTAAGGAGATTGATTGATGGCTTGACAAGCTGTCATTGTAAAAATAATGTTATGGAAACAGCCACAGATTTTAGAAGCAGCGATCTCTGCAATATGTGCCATTTTGGCACGCAAGGTTTCTGTTTTTTGAGGTTGTGGTTCTGCCCTATGTGCCGTCTTCGGCTCGAAAGGACAATAGATAGATAGATACAGACCAAGGCACTAGCCACAGTTAAACCTTCATTATACAGACCAAGGCACTAGCCACAGCTAAACCTTCATTACACAGACCAAGACACTAGCCACAGTTAAACCTTCATTATACAGACCAAGGCACTAGCCACAGTTAAACCTTCATTATACAGACCAAGGCACTAGCCACAGCTAAACCTTCATTGCACAGACCAAGACACTAGCCACATTCAAACCTTCATTAAAAAGACCATGACACTAGCCACAGTTAAACCTTCATTATACAGACCAAGGCACTAGCCACAGTTAAACCTTCATTATACAGACCAAGGCACTAGCCACAGCTAAGCCTTCATTATACAGACCAAGACACTAGCCATTGTTAAACCTTCATTACACAGACCAAGGCACTAGCCACAGTTAAACCTTCATTATACTGACCTAGATACTAGCCGTTGTTAAACCTTCATTACACAAACCAAGACACTAGTCACAGTTAAACCTTCATTATACAAACCAAGACACTAGCCACAGTTAAACCTTCATTATTCTGACCTAGATACTAGCCATTGTTAAACCTTCATTATACAAACCAAGACACTAGCCACAGTTAAACCTTCATTATACAGACCAAGGCACTAGCCATTGTTAAACCTTCTTTACACAAACCAAGACACTAGCCACAGTTAAACCTTCATTACACAGACCAAGGCACTAGCCATTGTTAAACCTTCATTACACAGACCAAGGCACTAGCCACAGTTAAACCTTCATTACACAGACCAAGGCACTAGCCATTGTTAAACCTTCATTACACAAACCAAGACACTAGCCACAGTTAAACCTTCATTATACAGACCAAGACACTAGCCACAGTTAAACCTTCATTACACAGACCAAGGCACTAGCCATTGTTAAACCTTCATTACACGGACCAAGACACTAGCCATTGTTAAACCTTCATTATACAGACCAAGGCACTAGCCATTGCTAAACCTGCATTACACAGACCAAGACACTAGCCACAGTTAAACCTTCATTACACAGACCAATACACTAGCCATTGTTAAACCTTCATTACACAGACCAAGACATTAGCCATTGTTAAACATTCATGTTAAACCTTCATAACTCAGATCATCTTTCTGGAATGTTCTTAGATTGGAATGTTCCTGATGGGAACGATCAACAACCTGCCTTATGTCATCGTGAACTCTGCAGCCAGCACCATCGCTGGGAGGTACTGATTGGCTGTTATACTGTGTCACGTGTTGTCGTCATCGCCTCTGACCTCACAGTAGGATTTGTGTGGGGTTATGGTTGTTAATATCATCCGTGGGGATCAGGGAGCACGATGTGTGTATTAGGTGTGGTTGTCGATCATCATCACCATCAGTATTATCATCATTGCTATCACCATCGGCATCACCATCACTACCATCATCATCATCATTAGCATCATCATCAACATCATCATTGAGTGCCGTATACACATCGAAGGTCAGCTACCATAGAGCGCCATTCCACCCTGTCTTTTGCTTTGGTAGTGCAGGTTGTCACACTTTGACTTGTCCCTCTTTTGCTGTTACTTGTCCATGTTAGTCTTGGTCTACCTCTGCCTCTTTTACCTTGTATTTTCCCCTCCAAGATTACTAAAAGTAGCTGTCATATCTTTTAACATGGCCCAAAAATCGCAATCGTCTTGTTTGAATTGTATTTAGTAGTTCTCTTTTCACTTTTAGTTCTTTTAAGACTTCATCATTTGTTTTCTTTTCCTTCCATCCAATTCTACCTATTTTTTATAAATCCACATTTCAAAGGCTTCAATCTTCTGTCGTTTTTTCTTGTCTAATGTCCATGTTTCTGCGCCATATAGAAATGCTGAGAATATATAACATTTTGCTGTTCTTAGTTTTAGCCCTGCTGATATTTGTTTTGATGTTAGTTTATTTTTCTTGACATTAAAATTAAGTTTTGCCATTCCTATTCTTTTGTTTATTTCAGTTGTACATTTTCCATCACTGGTTATAGTATGTCCAAGGTAGTTATAGTTCTGAACTGTCTCAAGGTCTATTCCTTCACTTTGATATCCACTTGTAGGTTTAGAGTGTTTTCTTTGTTTATGATCATAGTTTTAGTCTTTTTGGTATTCATATCTAATCCATATTTTTTACTTGTCATGTTTATTTCATTAAATAATTGTTGTTCTAGTCACTGATATTTTAGTTAAGTTGCTCATTTATGTATTCCCATCAAAATAAAATAAAAAAAAACTCAACCTTCTTCTATTAAACATTGAAAGTAGTTAGAAGAAGCTGTATTTTCTTTTTCTTCTTCTACTACCTTTCAGCTCCCTGTGGAGCATAGGTCTTCAACAAACACTTTCAGCTCCCTGTGGAGCATAGGTCTTCAACAAACACTTTCAGCGCCCAGTGGAGCATAGGTCTTCAACAAACACTTTCAGCGCCCAGTGGAGCATAGGTCTTCAACAATAACTTTCAGCGCCCAGTGGAGCATAGGTCTTCAACAAACACTTTCAGCTCCCAGTGGAGCATTGGTCTTCAACAAACACTTTCCAAGTCGTTCTGTTTCTTGCCATTCTTTTAAGATCATTCCATGCCTTCCTCATCATCTTCATCTACTCTTCTATCTGTCTTCTCCAAGAATTCCTTGTTCTTCCTCTTTGTCTTTTCCCCTGGGGATTAAAAAAAAATCTGTTATATAATACTCTCAGTTGGCTGCCGCAATGTGTGTGTCCTATCCACAAAGAAAATATAAAATCTGTTGTGATAAAAATGGGAATATTGCATCCACCTTAGCTTCTCAGATTTGCTAAGGAAGTAAAGGCACCAAGATGCAATAAGATGAACCAAGATGCACCAAGATGCACCAAGATACAAACAGATGCGAAGCTGCTGTAAAGCTGATGATAATGACAATTGAAAAAAAAATAAAGAAGAAAAAAGTGGTATGATAACAGCTTTACGTGGTAATAAACAAAAGAAAAGTCGAGGACATGTACATCCTCATATATATTTTTAGATATGAGATGTGACAAACACATACATGCACATAGCGATACGAGGCATGACTAACACTGACATACATCAAGATATATGACACATGACTAACATAAACATACACATAAAGATATGAGATATGACTGACATAGACATGCACCCACAAAGAAATTACACATGTCTAACATGGACATGCACACAAAGATATGAGATATGACCAACATGGATAGGCACACACAATGATATGAGATGTGACATACACAGACATGCACACACAAAGATATGAGATATGACTAACATAAACATGCACACAGAGATATGAGATATCACTAGCCCAAACACAAAGATATGACATATGACTAACACAGATACACACTAAGATATGAGATATGACTAAACACATACACACTTAAAGATTTGAGACATGATTAACACGGACACTCCAAGATATGAGATATGACTAACATGACACACACCAAGATATGAGCCATGGCCAGCACACACACACACACACAAGCCAAGATATGAGCCTTGGCTAGCAATGAAACACACCAAGAAATGAACCATGTCCAGCACAGAAAGAAAATATCCAGTACACATTAAGGTATCCATATGCTTGGGTTTGTTGTAGTCGGCAGACTCTTCTTAACGTGGGAATCATCGACATACGAGACGCCGGCCCCCACGAACTGTTAACAGTTCTTTGTGTGTGCATGTCTGTGTTAGTCACCTCTAGTGACTCGGGCAGATGGTGCTCGTAAACCTGGGAGGGCCGACCATCTAAGGGCAGAATCCCCCTACAGAAAAGATCACCTGCTGCCTTGCAGGAAGATTGGGGACAATCAAAGGCTAGGGAAAGCAAACCTGAAAAAAATGCTGGCTGAAATCGGATGCACTGGGCCACTGGCGCAGAACACAGTGCAACGTTTTTAACGGGTGTTCAATCAGAGTGGATCTGGCAGACTGTAATTGTGATGTTCTGTTTGTAACACACCTAACCTGACAGCTGAGTTCATGTGAGGAGCTTGAATTCTACTCTGATTGGGTCCTGATCGCAGAGAGAGATATATATTTTTGTGTTGTTGTTTGTTGTTCTAGCTGAAGGCCTACTTGGCCGAAACGTCAACGTTTGTTTTGTTAATTACCACGTAAAGCTGTTACCATACCACTTTCTTCTTCTTCTTTCTTTCTTTTTTTTTAATTGTCAGATTTGCTAATCGTTTGTCTCTTTATTACCGGCATGAACTATGATTTATACATTATCATGCATAAATATATACTTTAGCTTCAAGTGCTGCGTTCTATGCCTGTTGTTACAAAGTGGAACCGCTTCCATAAAATATCAGTTTTAAGAATAAGAGGAATGTACCCAGCTCAAGACATTTTTATTCATCCTCATCATCAAATACCAAGCCTGCTGGTGTAGGTGATCATGTCTCTCCACAACTTTCTATGTTGACAGTTATTTATCATTTCTGTTGTTGACCTTCTGCCAAGACATTCTCTTAAGCTGTCTGATATCTTTTCTCTTTGCTTCCCTCTATCACTTCATCCCTCAATTTTCCCAGTTGTTAAAATATATTCCAGCTGTTTTCTTTTCATTACATGACCAAAAAATGATGATTGTTTCTTCCTAATATTGGAAATTAGCTTTTTCTTTGCTTTGACCTCTCTCAGAACATCTTCATTATTCTTCTTAGCTGCCCATGGTATTCTCAACTTTCTTCTGTAAAACCACATTTCTACAGCCTCCAGTGATTTTCTTGTCTGTTGTCCTATTGTCCATGATTTACATCCATATGTTATGACTGTCTCTACATAACATTTAAGAACTATTTTTCTTGTTTCTATTGTCAAAAATGGATTGTACAGTATCTTCCTTTTTTATTGGGAATGTTTTATTCATAAACACAAGACAACATCCAAGGTTAGAACTAAACTGCCACTTTCAGATGAAAACAAACAGTCGTGAGAAATGGTTATCAAAATGATCATCCTCATCGCTATGATAATTATAACATCCATTCCATAAATATTGCCATCAACTTCATCATTCTACAACACATCAACCCCCGCACCATTATCAGCTTCAACACAATATGTGTTATTAGATAATACTTTTCACAAATAAGAGATGAAATTATGTACCTGTTTTTAGTTTTGATGAAAAGAAACTTGTGGGAGTTGTCTTTGGTGCCAACGTGGCTCTGTCTATTTTTGTCAAAGGTAAGCCTCACGTGTCGGTGTCTTACCTTTATCTACCTTTTCAACACCTGAATTAGTATTGTATGTAGACTAGTTGGCACAGTTGACTGGCATAAAGCACTTAGCACTCAGGAAGAGAGAGAATACTTGGCACTCACAAGTAACACTCAGAAAGGAGTTAGAATACTTGGCACTTACAAGAAACACTCAGGAAAAAGGAGTTAGAATATTTGGCACTTACAAGAAACACTCAGGAAACAGGAGTTAGAATACTTGGCACTTACAAGAAACACTCAAGAAAAAGGTGTTATAATGCTTGGCACTTAGAAGAAACACTCAGGAAAAAGGAGAAAAAGACTAACATTATGAGAATTAATGCAGTTGGCAATAACCAAATAAAACTAGGAGAAATACCTCTACTAGACGTACAATCTTACATATATCTGGGCAGTAATATAGATAAAGAGGGAGGAACAGAAAATGATACCAAAATAAGGATATCAAAAGCAAGAGGAGCTTTCATTGCACTGTGAAATATATGGAAATCCAAAGAAATTAGGTTAAATACAAAAATAAAAATTTTCAACTCAAATGTTAAGTAGTTCCTATTATATGGCTGTGAAACATGGAGAACAACACAATTGACAATTATGAAGATACAGACTTTCATTAATGGATGCTTACGCAGAATAAAAGGATGGAAATGGCAGGACAAAATCAGTAACATAGAATTATGGAAATGTACCAGTCAAAAACCAGTGGATAAAGAGATACAGCGAAGACGATGGCGCTGGATAGGACACACACTGCGGAAGCCAACTGAGAGTATTACACAACAGGCCTTTTTTTGGAATCCCCAGGGGAAAAGACAAAGAGGAAGACCAAGGAACTCTTGGAGAAGACAGATAGAAGCAGAGATGAAGATGATGGGGAAGACATGGAATGATCTTAAAAGAATGGCAAAAAACAGAACGATTTGGAAAGTGTTTGTTGAAGACCTATGCTCCACTGGGAGCTAAAAAGGTAGAAGAAGAAGAAGTTAGGTGATTATGTCCTTCCACAATCTTCTATCGATAGTACATCGTATCCATTCTGTTTTTGACTGTGTTCCATGCCATGACACCAAGCTGTCTATATCTTCTCTCTTTGTCGTCCGCGATCTCTCTTTCCCTGTATTTCGCCAGTTGTTATCAAGTACAGTAAGACTGTAAGACAGGCGTGCGTATTATCCCCCCTACTGTTTAATACATACATGAACTATATATGCAAGCTAGCCAACCCATCAGAGACAGAGGAGATCAACGAGCTTTTATTTACAGACGATCAGGCACTAATACATGAAACAATAGAAGACCTACAAGAACACTTAAACAAACTCAACAGCTCAGGCACAAAATACAACATGAAAATCAACATCAATAAAACAGAAGTCATGAATGTCGCCAAAAATAAACAGAACATCAACATAACTATAGAAGGCAGACAACTAAAACAAGTAGTAAAGTAAAGTACCCATGTCACGCCAAGTGGCGTATAGGGAAATATGGTGTTAGTGACCCTATATTTTAAAGACCGTCAGCACATGATTTTTGTGGTAATGTGGTCAGTATTACGCCCATGCTGCTTTACTTTCCCAGAAAAAAATCCGGTACCCATTTAAGGCTGGGTGAACTCGAACCCTACCCCTTGTCCGTGGTAGTCCAGTTCACTAACCACTGAGCTATCGCGGCTCCCTAAAACAAGTAGAGGAATTCAAATACCTAGGAAGTTTAGTGACATGATAATTCTCAAACAGCAGAGATAGAATCAAGATGCAACAAAGCTTGTCAAATCATTGGACAGTTATTGCCACTATTATCCAACAGGGAAATAACTCTGGAGGCAAAACGGGCACTCTACAATACAATCTTCATCCCAACGTTGTACTACGCTACCAATGCCAGATCTGGACCCTAGATGCAAGAACAATAAGGAAAATAACCTCTACTGAGATGAAATGTGTTAGACGAATGACAGGAAACAGTTTGAGAGATAAGATCAGAAATGAAGAACTGAGAAAAAAGCTAGGAATAGCCCCCGCCATAGAATATATAAGGAAACAACAGATAAAATGGTTTGACCACGTGACAAGCAGAAAGATCAAAATACAACACAACGAGCCTTCAGCAAACGTTGTGAGAACACCAGACCCAAGGGTCGACCACGAAAAAGATGGATGTATGGAATATTAGAAGCACTAGGAAACATAACAGCAGCAGAGGCGAACAGAAGAGCAAAATGCCGCAAATTATATCTCCCCTCGACGCTGAAAGACAGATGAGGAAGGAAAGAAGAAGAAGAAGAAGTTATCAAGTATTCCAACTTTCCTCTTCCCACGATGTCCTTGACATTAAATACGAAGAAAGTGTAGAAAATCGAAACCTTTAAATGTTGATCTAAAGGAAAATAAAACATAAAGTACCACAGTGACTAGATCTCCCACAGAACGTTACATTCACCACAGCCCGTCTGAAAGAATCTCTGTCTCTAGCCAGATCTCCCACAGAACGTTACATTCACCACAGCCTGTCTGAAAGAATCTCTGTCTCTAGCCAGATCTCCCACAGAACGTTACATTCACCACAGCCTGTCTGAAAGAATCTCTGTCACTAGCCAGATCTCCCACAGAACGTTACATTCACCACAGCCCGTCTGAAAGAATCTCTGTCTCTAGCCAGATCTCCCACAGAACGTTACATTCACCACAGCCCGTCTGAAAGAATCTCTGTCTCTAGCCAGATCTCCCACAGAACGTTACATTGAGCACAGCCCGTCTGAAAGAATCTCTGTCTCTAGCCAGATCTCCCACAGAACGTTACATTCACCACAGCCCGTCTGAAAGAATCTCTGTCTCTAGCCAGATCTCCCACAGAACGTTACATTCACCACAGCCCGACTGAAAGAATCTCTGTCACTAGCCAGATCTCCCACAGAACGTTGCACTCACAACAGCCCGTCTGAAAGAATCTCTGTCACTAGCCAGATCTCCCACAGAACGTTACATTCACCACAGCCCATCTGAAAGAATCTCTGTCTCTAGCCAGATCTCCCACAGAACGTTACATTCACCACAGCCCATCTGAAAGAATCTCTGTCTCTAGCCAGATCTCCCACAGAACGTTACATTCACCACAGCCCATCTGAAAGAATCTCTGTCTCTAGCCAGATCTCCCACAGAACGTTACATTCACCACAGCCCATCTGAAAGAATCCCTGTCTCTAGCCAGATCTCCCACAGAACGTTGCACTCACCACAGCCCGTCTGAAAGAATCTCTGTCTCTAGCCAGATCTCCCACAGAACGTTACATTCATCACAGCCAGTCTGAAAGAATCTCTGTCTTTAACCTAATCTCCCACAGAACGTTACATTCATCACAGCCAGTCTGAAAGAATCTCTGTCTTTAACCTAATCTCCCACAGAACGTTACATTCACCACAGCCCGTCTGAAAGAATCTCTGTCTCTAGCCAGATCTCCCACAGAACGTTACATTCACCACAGCCCGTCTGAAAGAATCTCTGCCTCTATCAAGGTCTCCCACTTCTTCTGTTGTAATGTTCAAGGTCTCCTTTATGTCTTGAAACCATCTTTTTCTTGGTCTGCCCCTGATGCGTCTTCCAGGAACCATGCCTTCCATTATTGTTCTTTCCTGCCCGTTGTCTCTTTTGACGTGGCCATAGTATTTTAATTTTCTGTAGAACATTGTTTATAAACCAGTTCTTCTTTTTAATGTTGACATCTTTTAATCAGGGAACGATCTACATAACATAATTATTCCGCTAATTTTATTTAATGATAATAAGTAAGTCATGTTCTATAGAACCAATAATGCTGTAGAACAATTACCCTTTCACCCCTTTACTCCAACAGCCCTGAATACATTCTTTCTACTCAAAGTTCCATACAGGATCCGGTTTATCATCAACGGATGCGTCATGCTCGCCGGTAAGTGCATCATCACTATGAGTCCTACCTGGTATGGTATGTGCTTACTGTTGTATCTTTCCTTTTACACAACGGGTAAAGACAAGTGGAACAATATTAAAACAGGTAATTGAATTTAAATATTTGGGAACTTTGTTAACCTCAGACGGAATATGTACAACAGAGGTGAGATGTAGAATGGTTCAGGCAAAAGCAGCTTTTCAAAAAATGAGGAAGATACTGTGCAATCCATTTTGACAATAGAAACAAGAAAAATGATTCTTAAATGTTATGTAGAACCAGTGTAAAAATATGGATGTGAATCATGGACAATAGGACAACAAACACAAATATCACTTGATGCTGTAGAAATGTGGTTGTACAGAAGAATGTTGAGAATACCGTGGACACCTAAGAAGAATAATGAAAACTTTCTGAAAGAGGCCAAAGCAAAGATAGAGTTAATTTCCAATATTAGGAAGAAACAATCATCATTTTTTGGCCATGTAATGAGACTGGAACAGCTGGAATATATTGTAACAACTGGGAAAATTGATGGACGAAGAGATAGAGGGAAGCAAAGAGAAAAGATACTAGACAGCTTATGAGAATGGCTTGGCAGAAGGTCAACAACAGAAATGATAAATAACTGTTGAGATCGAAAGTTGTTTCTCTCAACATGATCACCTACGCCATCAGGCATGATACTTGATGATGATGATGCTGATGGGAGTGGACTAGTCTACCAGTGGACAAAGAGATACAACGAAGACGATGGCGCTGCATAGGACACACATTACGGACGTCAACTGAGAGTATTACACGAGAAGCCCTTTTTTGAAACCACCAGGGGAAGAGACAAAGGGGAAGACCAAAATATTCTTGGAGACGACAGGTAGAAGAATAGATTTAAAGGATGACAAGAAACAGAAAGGCTTGAAAAGTGTTTGTTGAAGACTTATGCTCCATAGAGAGCTGTGAGTCTTTGTTGAAGACCTATGTTCCACGGAGAGCTGAGAGTGTTTGTTGAAGACCTATGTTCCACGGAGAGCTGAGAGTGTTTGTTGAAGACCTATGTTCCACGGAGAGCTGAGAGTGTTTGTTGAAGACCTATGTTCCACGGAGAGCTGAGAGTGTTTGTTGAAGACCTATGCTCCACGGAGAGCTGAGAGTGTTTGTTGAAGACCTATGTTCCACGGAGAGCTGAGAGTGTTTGTTGAAGACCTATGCTCCACGGAGAGCTGAGAGTGTTTGTTGAAGACATATGCTCAACGGAGAGCTGAGAGTGTTTGTTGAAGACTTATGCTCCACGGAGAGCTGAGAGTGTTTGTTGAAGACTTATGCTCCACGGAGAGCTGAGAGTGTTTGTTGAAGACTTATGCTCCACGGAGAGCTGAGAGTGTTTGTTGAAGACTTATGCTCCACGGAGAGCTGAGAGTGTTTGTTGAAGACTTATGCTCCACGGAGAGCTGAGAGTGTTTGTTGAAGACCTATGTTGTCGTGGAGATATTGTTGTCGTGGAGTTGTTGCCGTGGAGATGTTGTTGTTGTTGAGATGTTGTCGTGAAAATATTGTTGTCGTGGAGTTATTGTTGTCGTGGAGATGTTGTTGTTGTTGAGATGTTGTCGTGGAGATATTGTTGTCGTGGAGTTGTTGCCGTGGAGATGTTGTTGTTGTTGAGATGTTGTCGTGAAAATATTGTTGTCGTGGAGATGTTGTAGTGGAAATGTTGTTGCCGTGGAGATGTTGTTGCTGTGAAGATGTTGTTGCCGTGGAGATATTGTTGCCGTGGAGATGTTGTCGTGGAAATGTTGTTGCCGTGGAGATGTTGTCGTGGAAATGTTGTTGCCGTGGAGATGTTGTTGCTGTGAAGATGTTGTTGCCGTGGAGATATTGTTGCCGTGGAGATGTTGTCGTGGAAACGTTGTTGCCGTGGAGATGTTGTCGTGGAAATGTTGTTGCCGTTGAGATGTTGTCGTGGAAATGTTGTTGCCGTGGAGATATTGTTGCCGTGGAGATGTTGCCATGGAGATGTTGTCGTGGAAATGTTGTTGCCGTGGAGATATTGCTACTGTGTAGATGTTGTTGCTGTGTAGATGTTGCTGCCGTGGAGATGACGTTGCTGTGTAGATGTTGCTGCCGTGGAGATGACGTTGCCGTGGAGATGTTGCCGTGGAGATGTTGTTGTTGTTGAGATGTTGTCGTGGAGATATTGTTGTCGTGGAGTTGTTGCCGTGGAGATGTTGTTGTTGTTGAGATGATGTCGTGGAGATATTGTTGTCGTGGAGTTGTTGCCGTGGAGATGTTGTTGTTGCTGAGATGTTGTCGTGGAGAGTGTTTGTTGAAGACCTATGTTCCACGGAGAGCTGAGAGTGTTTGTTGAAGACCTATGTTCCACGGAGAGCTGAGAGTGTTTGTTGAAGACCTATGTTCCACGGAGAGCTGAGAGTGTTTGTTGAAGACCTATGCTCCACAGTGAGCTGAAAGTGTTTGTTGAAGACCTATGTTCCACGGAGAGCTGAGAGTGTTTGTTGAAGACCTATGCTCCACAGTGAGCTGAAAGTGTTTGTTGAAGACCTATGCTCCACAGTGAGCTGAAAGTGTTTGTTGAAAACCTATGCTCCACGGAGAGCTGAGAGTGTTTGTTGAAGACATATGCTCCACGGAGAGCTGAGAGTGTTTGTTGAAGACCTATGCTCCACGGAGAGCTGAGAGTGTTTGTTGAAGACCTATGCTCCACGGAGAGCTGAGAGTGTTTGTTGAAGACTTATGCTCCACGGAGAGCTGAGAGTGTTTGTTGAAGACTTATGCTCCACGGAGAGCTGAGAGTGTTTGTTGAAGACATATGCTCAACGGAGAGCTGAGAGTGTTTGTTGAAGACTTATGCTCCACGGAGAGCTGAGAGTGTTTGTTGAAGACTTATGCTCCACGGAGAGCTGAGAGTGTTTGTTGAAGACTTATGCTCCACGGAGAGCTGAGAGTGTTTGTTGAAGACTTATGCTCCACGGAGAGCTGAGAGTGTTTGTTGAAGACTTATGCTCCACGGAGAGCTGAGAGTGTTTGTTGAAGACTTATGCTCCACGGAGAGCTGAGAGTGTTTGTTGAAGACTTATTCTCCACGGAGAGCTGAGAGTGTTTGTTGAAGACCTATGCTCCACAGTGAGCTGAAAGTGTTTGTTGAAAACCTATGCTCCACGGAGAGCTGAGAGTGTTTGTTGAAGACATATGCTCCACGGAGAGCTGAGAGTGTTTGTTGAAGACCTATGCTCCACAGTGAGCTGAAAGTGTTTGTTGAAGACCTATGTTCCACGGAGAGCTGAGAGTGTTTGTTGAAGACCTATGCTCCACAGTGAGCTGAAAGTGTTTGTTGAAGACCTATGCTCCACAGTGAGCTGAAAGTGTTTGTTGAAAACCTATGCTCCACGGAGAGCTGAGAGTGTTTGTTGAAGACATATGCTCCACGGAGAGCTGAGAGTGTTTGTTGAAGACCTATGCTCCACGGAGAGCTGAGAGTGTTTGTTGAAGACCTATGCTCCACGGAGAGCTGAGAGTGTTTGTTGAAGACTTATGCTCCACGGAGAGCTGAGAGTGTTTGTTGAAGACTTATGCTCCACGGAGAGCTGAGAGTGTTTGTTGAAGACATATGCTCAACGGAGAGCTGAGAGTGTTTGTTGAAGACTTATGCTCCACGGAGAGCTGAGAGTGTTTGTTGAAGACTTATGCTCCACGGAGAGCTGAGAGTGTTTGTTGAAGACTTATGCTCCACGGAGAGCTGAGAGTGTTTGTTGAAGACTTATGCTCCACGGAGAGCTGAGAGTGTTTGTTGAAGACTTATGCTCCACGGAGAGCTGAGAGTGTTTGTTGAAGACTTATGCTCCACGGAGAGCTGAGAGTGTTTGTTGAAGACTTATGCTCCACGGAGAGCTGAGAGTGTTTGTTGAAGACTTATGCTCCACGGAGAGCTGAGAGTGTTTGTTGAAGACCTATGCTCCACGGAGAGCTGAGAGTGTTTGTTGAAGACTTATGCTCCACGGAGAGCTGAGAGTGTTTGTTGAAGACTTATGCTCCACGTTGAGCTGAGAGTGTTTGTTGAAGACTTATGCTCCACGTTGAGCTGAGAGTGTTTGTTGAAGACTTATGCTCCACGGAGAGCTGAGAGTGTTTGTTGAAGACCTATGCTCCACGGAGAGCTGAGAGTGTTTGTTGAAGACTTATGCTCCACGGAGAGCTGAGAGTGTTTGTTGAAGACTTATGCTCCACGGAGAGCTGAGAGTGTTTGTTGAAGACCTATGCTCCACGGAGAGCTGAAAGTGTTTGTTGAAGACATATGCTCCACGGAGAGCTGAGAGTGTTTGTTGAAGACCTATGCTCCACGGAGAGCTGAGAGTGTTTGTTGAAGACCTATGCTCCACGGAGAGCTGAGAGTGTTTGTTGAAGACCTATGCTCCACGGAGAGCTGAGAGTGTTTGTTGAAGACCTATGCTCCACGGAGAGCTGAAAGTGTTTGTTGAAGACCTATGCTCCACGGAGAGCTGAGAGTGTTTTTGTTGAAGACCTAAGCTCCACGAAGAGCTGAGAGTGTTTGTTGAAGACCTATGCTCCACGGAGAGCTGAGAGTGTTTGTTGAAGACCTATGCTCCACGGAGAGCTGAGAGTGTTTGTTGAAAACATATGCTCCACGGAGAGCTGAGAGTGTTTGTTGAAGACCTATGCGCCACAGAGAGCTGAAAGTGTTTGTTGAAAACCTATGCTCCACAGAGAGCTGAAAGTGTTTGTTCAAGACCTATGCGCCACAGAGAGCTGAAAGTGTTTGTTGAAGACCTATGCTCCACAGGGAACTGAAAGTGTATGTTGAAGACCTATGCACAACAGGGAACTGAAAGTGTATGTTGAAGACCTATGCTCCACAGAGAGCTGAAAGTGTTAGTTGAAGACCCATGCGCCACAGAGAGCTGAGAGTGTTTGTTGAAGACCTATGCTCCATAGAGAGTTGAAAGTGTTTGTTGAAGACCTATGCTCCACAGAGAGTTGAAAGTGTTTGTTGAAGACCCATGCGCCACAGAGAGTTGAAAGTGTTTGTTGAAGACCCATGCGCCACAGAGAGCTGAGAGTGTTTGTTGAAGACCTATGCTCCACAGAGAGCTGAGATGGTTTGTTGAAGACCTATTCTCCACAGAGAGCTGAAAGTGTTTGTTGAAGACCTATACTCCACAGAGAGCTGCGAGTGTTTGTTGAAAACCTGTGCTCCACAGGGAACTGAAAATGTATGTTGAAGACCTATGGTCCACAGGGAACTGAAAGTATTTGTTGAAGACCTATGGTCCACAAGGAGCTGAAATTGTTTGTTGAAGGCCTATGCTCCACAGGGAGATGGAAGTGTTTGTTGAAGACCTTTGCTCCACAGGGAGATGGAAGTGTTTGTTGAAGACCTTTGCTCCATAGGTATTGAAGGGCATAAGAAGAACAAGAACTGACCGAGATCTAATTCTCATGATCTGTCTAAAAACATATAAATCATTCTGACAGAGAAGGAAGGAAGGAACAAAAAGGAAAGAAAACCCGGTACTCAAAATGAAGTCGGATGTGTTGGGCACGAACGGCACATATATCGCAACTTGATGTGTGAAGTAACATCCATTTACGCCGTTTTAACGTTGTTGTAAAGAACGGACGATTACGAAAGGCAGTAATAAGGTGGTAGTACAAATATACAGATTTTTTTTCTCTGATGGGGAAACTGGGTGGTCTAAAGGTAAGATGTCGGCCTTTGGATGGGAAAGTCCTGGGTTCGGTTCCCACCTCAGGTAGTGGTCATTTGTTTTTCTCAAAACTTGGACTCGTAGTTCCCTCACGACTTTATCTTCCCCTGGTCTCTGGGTTGTGAAATTCGATTTCTCTAGCCGTCTCTGATAACGGCAAACAAAGAAATAGGTGCCATGTGCTGTTGCGCACGTTAAAAAACCCTGAAGAGTTTAAATTCTAGAAAGAGGAAGCCAGTTTAATTTAAAAAAAAATAGACAAGGAAATCAGTCTATGCCGAAAGCGGATGTGTCGGGTCGAAAGACGCAGATATTGAAGGTGTGTAGTAATGTACTGCCGCGCCAACGTAATGCGGGGACGCTAAAGAGAAGAGAATAGCTTTAACTAACATTAAAATATGTTATTTTATGTTTTTATGATAAATTCAAGAATTATGTTTTTTTTTTTTGGTTTCCTCTTTTAGGACTGGTTGGGATTGCTTTTGCCTTCAACTTTGCCTTTGCGATCATATGTATTGTAAGTTTTTTGGTTGTTGTGCTTTTGTGGTGTCCACTACCAATAGTAGAGCGAATCATTTCAAGGAAAGAGGCATGTTGACAACAATGGGAACACGATAATCAACAGCGGAAACAAACAAAGGACATTAGACAGCCCGAATCCAGGTCGGTGCATATTCCTCGGCACAGCGCCTTGCCACTAGGTGTACTATAGTCGTTCGTGACAACCCGTTATTGTCCAGGAGTACAAGTTCCTTTCTGCTTCAGGTTGTCTATTGTTATTTTTCTTGTGTTGATTATTTGTGATTTTTTTTTTTTATCTGCGTATTTTAAGCATATCTCTACCCTTGAAATGATTCGTTGATCTGTCATCTCAAACGTTTCCCTCCATAATCTATCTATCTATCTATCTATCTATCTATCTATCTATCTATCTATCTATCTATCTATCTATCTATCTATCTATCTATCTATCTATCTATCTATCTATCTATCTATCTATCTATCTATCTATCTATCTATCTATCTATCTATCTATCTATCTATCTATCTATCTATCTATCTATCCATCCATCCATCCATCCATCCATCCATCCATCCATCCATCCATCCATCCATCCATCCATCCATCCATCCATCCATCCATCCATCTATCTATCTATCGAGCCGTAGACCGCCCATAGGACATAGACCCAGATACTCTTTCTCTTATCTAAATCTTTATTCTAGCAATTTTCAATCCTTCTAAAGATATTTTATCAAATCTCGCCATTTGTCTCTGTTCTGTGCAACCAACTCTATCTCACTGAGCTAGCTGATTCCTGCTGCTCTTGCCTCTCTCATCAATGTTCTTCTCAGTGTCTTTCTGGGTCGGCCTCTTTTCCTCTTACCTGTTGTTTCCCACATGAGGACTTGCTTTGTTATTCAGTTATTATCTCTTCTCATCACATGTCCAACATATGACCATCGTCTTTTCTTTATTACTGAAGATATTAGTGGTTGATTGGCGATTTCTCTAATTTCTTCGTTTGTTTTGAATTCGTTCCACGCTATACCAAGTATTTTCCTTAGACATTTATTTTCGAATACGTTCAACTTAATTTCTATGTCTCTTGTTGTTTTCCAGCTCTCACATGCGTACGGAAGGGTAGATAGCATGTTTGATTTGAATAGTCTAAGTTTTGTGTTTCTCTCCATAATAATATTCATTTATTATAATATGTCTCCTACATGTAGTAGTATATCACAGCAGTTTGTCACTGGTACTTTAGTTGACTTGTTAATTTGTGAAGTTCCATGAAGATAAAAGAAGCATGATTCTTCTGTTACATATCTAACGTGATTAGAAGAAACTGTATCTTGAAAAAAAATAGAAAAAACAAATTGTATGGGTAAAATTTGAATATTGGGTGTCTCGGCTGTTAAAAATATGAGAAGGTAACAAGTAATATATTTTGTTACTTCCTAGAAAGTAGAGGGAAGAAGGGGTCCATATAAAAATAGATGGAAGAAAGGATAGAGATAAAAAAATAGAGGAAAGAAGGGATCGAGATAAAAAAAGAGAAAAGAAAGGAAGGAGATACAAGTAGAGGGAAGAAGGAAACAAGATAAAAATAGATGGAAGAAGGGAAGGAGATAAAAATAGATGGAAGAAGGATAGGAGATAAAAAAAGATGGAAGAAGGAAACAAGATAAAAATAAATGGAAGAAGGGAAGGAGATAAAAATCGAGGAAAGAAGGGAAAGAGATAAAAATAGATGGAAGAAGGGAAAGGAGATAAAAATAGATAGAAGAAGGAAAAGGAGATAATAATAGAGGAAAGAAGGGAAGGAGATAAAAATAGATGGAAGAAGGGAAAAAGATAAAAAAGATGGAAGAAGGGAAGGAGATACAAATAGAGGAAAGAAGGGATGAGATAAAAAAAGACAGAAGAAGGGAAGAAGATAAAAAAGACAGAAGAAGGGAAGGAGATAAAAAAAGACAGAAGAAGGGAAGAAGATAAAAGTAGAGGAAAGAATGGTAGGAGACAAAAATAGAGGAAGAAAGGGAAGGAGATAAAAATAGATGGATGAAGGGAAGGAGATAAAAATAGAGGGAAAAGGGAAGGAGATAAAAATAGAGGAAAGAGGGGAAAGAGATACAAATAGAGATAAGAAGGGAAGGAGATAAAATAGACAGAAGAAGGGAAGGAGATAAAAATGGAATGAAGATTGGAAGGAGATAATAATAGAGATCAGAAGGGAAGGAGATAAAAATAGAGGAAAGAAGGGAATGAGATAAAAATAGTGGGAAGAAGGGAAAGAGATAAAAATAGAGGGAAAAAGGGAAGGAGATAAAATAGAGGAAAGAAGGGAAGGATATAAAAATAGAGGGAAGATGGGAAGGAGACAATAATAGAGGGAAGAAGGGAAGGAGATAAAAATAGACAGAAGAAGGGAAGGAGATAAAAATAGAGGGAATAAGGGAAGGATATAAAATAGACAGAAGAAGGGAAGGAGATAAAAATAGAGGGAATAAGGGAAGGAGATAAAATAGACAGAAGAAGGGAAGGAATTAAAATTAGAGGGAAGATGAGACTGAGATAAAACGTACACAATAATGCAGTAAAAAGAATAGCAACAATGGCAACAACAAAAATATCGTCAGCTACAACAACAAAATCAACAACAAAACAACAAAATCAACAACAAAACTACAAAATCAACAACAACAACGAAACAGCAGATCAACACAATAAAAAGTACAGCAACATCAGCAACAACAAAATAAACAACAACAGCAGCAATAACAACAAGAACAATAATCATCAACAACAGCAGCAACAACAACGAAACAACAAAATCGATAACATCTCCGCGACAACACAACAACAAAATTAACAACATCAACAACAATAACAGCAGCAACAACAACATCAACAACAACAAAAACAATAACAACAACATCAGCAACAACAATAACATCAGAAACAAACAAAAATGAAAAAAAATAAAAACACCACCACCAACAACAACAATAAAGACAAAATGAACAGCAACGAAAACAACAACATACTAACAACAAAAATAACGACATAACAACAAAAGAGCAAGCGTTTCATTTTTTTTTTACAGTCCATTGTTGGCGCTACAGCAGCATTTGGAGAAAAGTAAGTCTGGCCACATCACGACTTGTGATGTGAGCTGTTTGGTAAGTTGTTGTCGTGGAGATGTTGTTGTTGTGGAGATGTTGTTGTGGAGCTGTTGTTGCCGTTGAGATGATGTTGCCATAGAGATAATGTTGCCATGGAGATGTTGTCGTGGAGATGTTGTCGTGGTGATGTTGTTGTCGTGGAGATGTTGTTGTCGGGGAGATGATGTTGTCGGGGTGATGTTGTTGTCGTGGAGATGTTGTTGTCGTGGTGATGTTGTTGTCGTGGTGATGTTGTTGTCGTGGAGATGTTGTTGTATTGGAGATGTTGTTGTCGGGGAGATGTTGTTGTCGGGGTGATGTTGTTGTCGTGGAGATGTTGTCGTGGAGATGTTGTTGTGGAGATGTTGTTGTCGTGGAGATGTTGTTGTCGGGGTGATGTTGTCGTCGTGGAGATGTTGTCGTCGTGGAGATGTTGTTGTGGAGATATTGTTGCCGTAGAGATGTTGTCGTGGAGATGTTGTGGAGATGTTGTTGTCGTGGAGTTGTTGCCGTGGAGATGTTGTTGTTGTTGAGATGTTGTTGTTGTTGAGATGTTGTCGTGGAGATATTGTTGTCGTGGAGATGTTGTTGTTGTTGAGATGTTGTCGTGGAGTTGTTGCCGTGGAGATGTTGTTGTTGTTGAGATGTTGTCGTGGAGATATTGTTGTCGTGGAGTTGTTGCCGTGGAGATGTTGTTGTTGTTGAGATGTTGTCGTGGAGATATTGTTGTCGTGGAGTTGTTGCCATGGAGATGTTGTTGTTGTTGAGATCTTGTCGTGGAGATATTGTCGTCGTGGAGTTGTTGCCGTGGAGATGTTGTTGTTGTTGAGATGTTGTCGTGGAGATATTGTTGTCGTGGAGTTGTTGCCGTGGAGATGTTGTTGTTGTTGAGATGTTGTCGTGGAGATATTGTTGTCGTGGAGATGTTGTTGTTGTTGAGATGTTGTCGTGGAGATATTGTTGTCGTGGAGTTGTTGCCGTGGAGATGTTGTTGTTGTTGAGATGTTGTCGTGGAGATATTGTTGTCGTGGAGTTGTTGCCGTGGAGATGTTGTTGTTGTTGAGATGTTATCGTGGAGATATTGTTGTCGTGGAGATATTGTTGCCGTGGAGATGTTGTTGTTGTTGAGATGTTGTCGTGGAGATATTGTTGTCGTGGAGTTGTTGCCGTGGAGATGTTGTTGTTGTTGAGATGTTGTCGTGAAAATATTGTTGTCGTGGAGATGTTGTAGTGGAAATGCTGTTGCCGTGGAGATGTTGTCGTGGAAATGTTGTTGCCGTGGAGATGTTGTTGCTGTGAAGATGTTGTTGCCGTGGAGATATTGTTGCCGTGGAGATGTTGTCGTGGAAACGTTGTTGCCGTGGAGATATTGCTACTGTGTAGATGTTGTTGCTGTGTAGATGTTGCTGCCGTGGAGATGGCGTTGCTGTGTAGATGTTGCTGCCGTGGAGATGACGTTGCTGTGTAGATGTTGCTGCCGTGGAGATGTTGTCGTGGAAATGTTGTTGCCGTGGAGATATTGTTGCCGTGGAGATGTTGCCATGGAGATGTTGTCGTGGAAATGTTGTTGCCGTGGAGATATTGCTACTGTGTAGATGTTGTTGCTGTGTAGATGTTGCTGCCGTGGAGATGACGTTGCTGTGTAGATGTTGTTGCCGTGGAGATATTGTTGTTGTTGAGATGTTGCCGTGGAGATGTTGTTGTTGTTGAGATGTTGCCGTGGAAATATTGTTGCCGTGGAGATGTTGCCGTGGAGATGTTGTTGTTGTTGAGATGTTGTCGTGGAGATATTGTTGTCGTGGAGTTGTTGCCGTGGAGATGTTGTTGTTGTTGAGATGATGTCGTGGAGATATTGTTGTCGTGGAGTTGTTGCCGTGGAGATGTTGTTGTTGCTGAGATGTTGTCGTGGAGATATTGTTGTCGTGGAGTTGTTGCCGTGGAGATGTTGTTGTTGTTGAGATGTTGTCGTGGAGATATTGTTGTCGTGGAGTTGTTGCCGTGGAGATGTTGTTGTTGTTGAGATGTTGTCGTGGAGATATTGTTGTCGTGGAGATGTTGTTGTTGTTGAGATGTTGTCGTGGAGATATTGTTGTCGTGGAGTTGTTGCCGTGGAGATGTTGTTGTTGTTGAGATGTTGTCGTGGAGATATTGTTGTCGTGGAGTTGTTGCCGTGGAGATGTTGTTGTTGAGATGTTGTCGTGGAGATATTGTTGTCGTGGAGATATTGTTGCCGTGGAGATGTTGTTGTTGTTGAGATGTTATCGTGGAGATATTGTTGTCGTGGAGTTGTTGCCGTGGAGATGTTGTTGTTGTTGAGATGTTGTCGTGGAGATATTGTTGTCGTAGAGATGTTGTCGTGGAAATGCTGTTGCCGTGGAGATGTTGTTGCTGTGAAGATGTTGTTGCCGTGGAGATATTGTTGTCGTAGAGATGTTGTCGTGGAAATGCTGTTGACGTGGAGATGTTGTTGCTGTGAAGATGTTGTAGCCGTGGAGATATTGTTGCCGTGGAGATGTTGTCGTGGAAACGTTGTTGCCGTGGAGATGTTGTCGTGGAAATGTTGTTGCCGTGGAGATGTTGTCGTGGAAATGTTGTTGCCGTGGAGATATTGTTGCCGTGGAGATGTTGCCGTGGAGATGTTGTCGTGGAAATGTTGTTGCCGTGGAGATATTGTTGCCGTGGAGATATTGCTACTGTGTAGATGTTGTTGCTGTGTAGATGTTGCTGCCGTGGAGATGACGTTGCTGTGTAGATGTTGCTGCCGTGGAGATGACGTTGCTGTGTAGATGTTGCTGCCGTGGAGATGTTGTTGTGGAAATGTTGTTGCCGTGGAGATGACGTTGCTGTGTAGATGTTGTTGCCGTGGAGATGTTGTTGTGGAAATGTTGCTGCCGTGGAGATGACGTTGCTGTGTAGATGTTGCTGCCGTGGAGATGTTGTCGTGGAAATGTTGTTGCCGTGGAGATGTTGTCGTGGAAATGTTGTTGCCGTGGAGATGTTGTTGCTGTGAAGATGTTGTTGCCGTGGAGATATTGTTGCCGTGGAGATGTTGTCGTGGAAACGTTGTTGCCGTGGAGATGTTGTTGCCGTGGAGATGTTGTTGCCGTGGAGATATTGTTGCCGTGGAGATGTTGTCGTGGAAACGTTGTTGCCGTGGAGATGTTGTCGTGGAAATGTTGTTGCCGTGGAGATGTTGTCGTGGAAATGTTGTTGCCGTGGAGATGTTGTTGCTGTGAAATGTTGTTGCCGTGGAGATATTGTTGCCGTGGAGATGTTGTCGTGGAAACGTTGTTGCCGTGGAGATGTTGTCGTGGAAATGTTGTTGCCGTGGAGATATTGTTGCCGTGGAGATGTTGCCGTGGAGATGTTGTCGTGGAAATGTTGTTGCCGTGGAGATATTGTTGCCGTGGAAATGTTGTTGCCGTGGAGATGTTGTCGTGGAAATGTTGTTGCCGTGGAGATGTTGTCGTGGAAATGTTGTTGCCGTGGAGATATTGTTGCCGTGGAGATGTTGCCGTGGAGATGTTGTCGTGGAAATGTTGTTGCCGTGGAGATGTTGTCGTGGAAATGTTGTTGCCGTGGAGATATTGTTGCCGTGGAGATGTTGCCGTGGAGATGTTGTCGTGGAAATGTTGTTGCCGTGGAGATATTGTTGCCGTGGAGATATTGCTACTGTGTAGATGTTGTTGCTGTGTAGATGTTGCTGCCGTGGAGATGACGTTGCTGTGTAGATGTTGCTGCCGTGGAGATGACGTTGCCGTTGAGATATTGTTGCCGTGGAGATGTTGTTGCCGTGTAGATGTTGCTGCCGTGGAGATGACGTCGCCGTGGAGATATTGTTGCCGTGGAGATGTTGCCGTGGAGATGTTGTTGCCGTGGAGATATTGTTGCCGTGGAGATGGTTTTGCCGTGGAGATATTGTTGCCGTGGAGATGTTGTCGTGGAAATGTTGTTGCCTGTAGATGTTGTTGCCGTGTAGATGTTGTTGCCGTGTAGATGTTGTTGCCGTGTAGATGTTGCTGCCGTGTAGATGTTGTTGCCGTGTAGATGTTGTTGCCGTGTAGATGTTGTTGCCGTGTAGATGTTGTCGTGGAGATGTTGTGGAGATGTTGTTGTCGTGGAGTTGTTGCCGTGGAGATGTTGTTGTTGTTGAGATGTTGTTGTTGTTGAGATGTTGTCGTGGAGATATTGTTGTCGTGGAGTTGTTGCCGTGGAGATGTTGTTGTTGTTGAGATGTTGTCGTGGAGATATTGTTGTCGTGGAGATGTTGTTGTTGTTGAGATGTTGTCGTGGAGTTGTTGCCGTGGAGATGTTGTTGTTGTTGAGATGTTGTCGTGGAGATATTGTTGTCGTGGAGTTGTTGCCGTGGAGATGTTGTTGTTGTTGAGATGTTGTCTTGGAGATATTGTTGTCGTGGAGTTGTTGCCGTGGAGATGTTGTTGTTGTTGAGATGTTGTCGTGGAGATATTGTTGTCGTGGAGTTGTTGTAGTGGAAATGCTGTTGCCGTGGAGATGTTGTTGCTGTGAAGATGTTGTTGCCGTGGAGATATTGTTGCCGTGGAGATGTTGTCGTGGAAATGTTGTTGCCGTGGAGATGTTGTTGCTGTGAAGATGTTGTTGCCGTGGAGATATTGTTGCCGTGGAGATGTTGTCGTGGAAATGTTGTTGCCGTGGAGATGTTGTCGTGGAAATGTTGTTGCCGTGGAGATGTTGTTGCTGTGAAGATGTTGTTGCCGTGGAGATATTGTTGCCGTGGAGATGTTGTCGTGGAAATGTTGTTGCCGTGGAGATATTGTTGCCGTGGAGATGTTGCCATGGAGATGTTGTCGTGGAAATGTTGTTGCCGTGGAGATATTGCTACTGTGTAGATGTTGTTGCTGTGTAGATGTTGCTGCCGTGGAGATGACGTTGCTGTGTAGATGTTGCTGCCGTGGAGATGACGTTGCTGTGTAGATGTTGCTGCCGTGGAGATGACGTTGCCGTGGAGATATTGTTGCCGTGGAGATGTTGCCGTGGAGATGTTGTTGTTGTTGAGATGTTGTCGTGGAGATATTGTTGTCGTGGAGTTGTTGCCGTGGAGATGTTGTTGTTGTTGAGATGTTGTCGTGGAGATATTGTTGTCGTGGAGTTGTTGCCGTGGAGATGTTGTTGTTGCTGAGATGTTGTCGTGGAGATATTGTTGTCGTGGAGTTGTTGCCGTGGAGATGTTGTTGTTGTTGAGATGTTGTCGTGGAGATATTGTTGTCGTGGAGTTGTTGCCGTGGAGATGTTGTTGTTGTTGAGATGTTGTCGTGGAGATATTGTTGTCGTGGAGATGTTGTTGTTGTTGAGATGTTGTCGTGGAGATATTGTTGTCGTGGAGTTGTTGCCGTGGAGATGTTGTTGTTGTTGAGATGTTGTCGTGGAGATATTGTTGTCGTGGAGTTGTTGCCGTGGAGATGTTGTTGTTGAGATGTTGTCGTGGAGATATTGTTGTCGTGGAGATATTGTTGCCGTGGAGATGTTGTTGTTGTTGAGATGTTATCGTGGAGATATTGTTGTCGTGGAGTTGTTGCCGTGGAGATGTTGTTGTTGTTGAGATGTTGTCGTGGAGATATTGTTGTCGTAGAGATGTTGTCGTGGAAATGCTGTTGCCGTGGAGATGTTGTCGTGGAAATGTTGTTGCCGTGGAGATGTTGTTGCTGTGAAGATGTTGTTGCCGTGGAGATATTGTTGCCGTGGAGATGTTGTCGTGGAAATGTTGTTGCCGTGGAGATGTTGTCGTGGAAATGTTGTTGCCGTGGAGATGTTGTTGCTGTGAAGATGTTGTTGCCGTGGAGATATTGTTGCCGTGGAGATGTTGTCGTGGAAATGTTGTTGCCGTGGAGATGTTGTCGTGGAAATGTTGTTGCCGTGGAGATGTTGTTGCCGTGGAGATGTTGTTGCCGTGGAGATATTGTTGCCGTGGAGATGTTGTCGTGGAAACGTTGTTGCCGTGGAGATGTTGTCGTGGAAATGTTGTTGCCGTGGAGATGTTGACGTGGAAATGTTGTTGCCGTGGAGATATTGTTGCCGTGGAGATGTTGTCGTGGAAATGTTGTTGCCGTGGAGATATTGTTGCCGTGGAGATATTGCTACTGTGTAGATGTTGCTGCCGTGGAGATGACGTTGCCGTTGAGATATTGTTGCCGTGGAGATGTTGCCGTGGAGATGTTGTTGCCGTGTAGATGTTGCTGCCGTGGAGATGACGTCGCCGTGGAGATATTGTTGCCGTGGAGATGTTGCCGTGGAGATGTTGTTGCCGTGGAGATATTGTTGCCGTGGAGATGGTTTTGCCGTGGAGATATTGTTGCCGTGGAGATGTTGTCGTGGAAATGTTGTTGCCTGTAGATGTTGTTGCCGTGTAGATGTTGTTGCCGTGTAGATGTTGTTGCCGTGTAGATGTTGCTGCCGTGTAGATGTTGTTGCCGTGTAGATGTTGTTGCCGTGTAGATGTTGTTGCCGTGTAGATGTTGTCGTGGAGATGTTGTGGAGATGTTGTTGTCGTGGAGTTGTTGCCGTGGAGATGTTGTTGTTGTTGAGATGTTGTTGTTGTTGAGATGTTGTCGTGGAGATATTGTTGTCGTGGAGTTGTTGCCGTGGAGATGTTGTTGTTGTTGAGATGTTGTCGTGGAGATATTGTTGTCGTGGAGATGTTGTTGTTGTTGAGATGTTGTCGTGGAGTTGTTGCCGTGGAGATGTTGTTGTTGTTGAGATGTTGTCGTGGAGATATTGTTGTCGTGGAGTTGTTGCCGTGGAGATGTTGTTGTTGTTGAGATGTTGTCGTGGAGATATAGTTGTCGCGGAGTTGTTGCCATGGAGATGTTGTTGTTGTTGAGATGTTGTCGTGGAGATATTGTTGTCGTGGAGTTGTTGCCGTGGAGATGTTGTTGTTGTTGAGATGTTGTCGTGGAGATATTGTTGTCGTGGAGTTGTTGCCGTGGAGATGTTGTTGTTGTTGAGATGTTGTCGTGGAGATATTGTTGTCGTGGAGATGTTGTTGTTGAGATGTTGTCGTGGAGATATTGTTGTCGTGGAGTTGTTGCCGTGGAGATGTTGTTGTTGTTGAGATGTTGTCGTGGAGATATTGTTGTCGTGGAGTTGTTGCCGTGGAGATGTTGTTGTTGTTGAGATGTTGTCGTGGAGATATTGTTGTCGTGGAGATATTGTTGCCGTGGAGATGTTGTTGTTGTTGAGATGTTGTCGTGGAGATATTGTTGTCGTGGAGTTGTTGCCGTGGAGATGTTGTTGTTGTTGAGATGTTGTCGTGGAAATATTGTTGTCGTGGAGATGTTGTAGTGGAAATGCTGTTGCCGTGGAGATGTTGTCGTGGAAATGTTGTTGCCGTGGAGATGTTGTTGCTGTGAAGATGTTGTTGCCGTGGAGATATTGTTGCCGTGGAGATGTTGTCGTGGAAACGTTGTTGCCGTGGAGATGTTGTCGTGGAAATGTTGTTGCCGTTGAGATGTTGTCGTGGAAATGTTGTTGCCGTGGAGATATTGTTGCCGTGGAGATGTTGCCGTGGAGATGTTGTCGTGGAAATGTTGTTGCCGTGGAGATATTGCTACTGTGTAGATGTTGTTGCTGTGTAGATGTTGCTGCCGTGGAGATGACGTTGCTGTGTAGATGTTGCTGCCGTGGAGATGACGTTGCTGTGTAGATGTTGCTGCCGTGGAGATGACGTTGCCGTGGAGATATTGTTGCCGTGGAGATGTTGTTGTTGTTGAGATGTTGTCGTGGAGATATTGTTGTCGTGGAGTTGTTGCCGTGGATATGTTGTTGTTGTTGAGATGTTGTCGTGGAGATATTGTTGTCGTGGAGTTGTTGCCGTGGAGATGTTGTTGTTGTTGAGATGTTGTCGTGGAGATATTGTTGTCGTGGAGTTGTTGCCGTGGAGATGTTGTTGTTGTTGAGATGTTGTCGTGGAGATATTGTTGTCGTGGAGATGTTGTTGTTGTTGAGATGTTGTCGTGGAGATATTGTTGTCGTGGAGTTGTTGCCGTGGATATGTTGTTGTTGTTGAGATGTTGTCGTGGAGATATTGTTGTCGTGGAGTTGTTGCCGTGGAGATGTTGTTGTTGAGATGTTGTCGTGGAGATATTGTTGTCGTGGAGATATTGTTGCCGTGGAGATGTTGTTGTTGTTGAGATATTATCGTGGAGATATTGTTGTCGTGGAGTTGTTGCCGTGGAGATGTTGTTGTTGTTGAGATGTTGTCGTGGAGATATTGTTGTCGTAGAGATGTTGTCGTGGAAATGCTGTTGCCGTGGAGATGTTGTCGTGGAAATGTTGTTGCCGTGGAGATATTGTTGCCGTGGAGATATTGTTGCCGTGAAGATGTTTTTGCCGTGGAGATATTGTTGCCGTGGAGATGTTGTCGTGGAAACGTTGTTGCCGTGGAGATGTTGTCGTGGAAATGTTGTTGCCGTGGAGATGTTGTCGTGGAAATGTTGTTGCCGTGGAGATGTTGTCGTGGAAATGTTGTTGCCGTGGAGATATTGCTACTGTGTAGATGTTGTTGCCGTGTAGATGTTGCTGCCGTGGAGATGACGTCGCCGTGGAGATATTGTTGCCGTGGAGATGTTGCCGTGGAGATGTTGTTGCCGTGGAGATATTGTTGCCGTGGAGATGTTGTTGCCGTGGAGATGTTGTCGTGGAAATGTTGTTGCCTGTAGATGTTGTTGCCGTGGAGATATTGTTGCCGTGGAGATGTTGTCGTGGAAATGTTGTTGCCTGTAGATGTTGTTGCCGTGGAGATGTTGTTGCCGTGGAGATATTGTTGCCGTGGAGGTGTTGTCGTGGAAATGTTGTTGCCTGTAGATGTTGTTGCCGTGTAGATGTTGTTGCCGTGTAGATGTTGTTGCCGTGTAGATGTTGCTGCCGTGTAGATGTTGTTGCCGTGTAGATGTTGTTGCCGGGTAGATGTTGTTGCCGTGTAGATGTTGTTGCCGTGTAGATGTTGTTGCCGTGTAGATGTTGTTGCCGTGTAGATGTTGTTGCCGTGTAGATGTTGTTGCCGTGTAGATATTGTTGCCGTGGAGATGTTGTCGTGGAAATGTTGTTGCCGTGGAGATGTTGTCGTGGAAATGTTGTTGCCGTGGAGATGTTGCCGTGGAGATGTTGTCGTGGAAATGTTGTTGCCGTGGAGATGTTGCCGTGGAGATGTTGTCGTGGAAATGTTGTTGCCGTGGAGATGTTGTCGTGGAAATGTTGTTGCCGTGGAGATATTGCTACTGTGTAGATGTTGTTGCTGTGTAGATGTTGCCGTGGAGATGTTGTCGTGGAGATGTTGTCGTGGAAATGTTGTTGCCGTGGAGATATTGCTACTGTGTAGATGTTGTTGCTGTGTAGATGTTGCTGCCGTGGAGATGACGTTGCTGTGTAGATGTTGCTGCCGTGGAGATGACGTTGCCGTGGAGATATTGTTGCCGTGGAGATGTTGCCGTGGAGATGTTGTTGTTGTTGAGATGTTGTCGTGGAGATATTGTTGTCGTGGAGTTGTTGCCGTGGAGATGTTGTTGTTGTTGAGATGTTGTCGTGGAGATATTGTTGTCGTGGAGTTGTTGCCGTGGAGATGTTGTTGTTGTTGAGATGTTGTCGTGGAGATATTGTTGTCGTGGAGTTGTTGCCGTGGAGATGTTTTTGTTGTTGAGATGTTGTCGTGGAGATATTGTTGTCGTGGAGTTGTTGCCGTGGAGATGTTGTTGTTGTTGAGATGTTGTCGTGGAGATATTGTTGTCGTGGAGATGTTGTTGTTGTTGAGATGTTGTCGTGGAGATATTGTTGTCGTGGAGTTGTTGCCGTGGAGATGTTGTTGTTGTTGAGATGTTGTCGTGGAGATATTGTTGTCGTGGAGTTGTTGCCGTGGAGATGTTGTTGTTGAGATGTTGTCGTGGAGATATTGTTGTCGTGGAGATGTTGTTGTTGTTGAGATGTTGTCGTGGAGATATTGTTGTCGTGGAGATATTGTTGTCGTGGAGTTGTTGCCGTGGAGATGTTGTTGTTGTTGAGATGTTGTCGTGGAGATATTGTTGTCGTGGAGATGTTGTCGTGGAAATGTTGTTGCCGTGGAGATGTTGTTGCTGTGAAGATGTTGTTGCCGTGGAGATATTGTTGCCGTGGAGATGTTGTCGTGGAAATGTTGTTGCCGTGGAGATGTTGTCGTGGAAATGTTGTTGCCGTGGAGATGTTGTTGCTGTGAAGATGTTGTTGCCGTGGAGATATTGTTGCCGTGGAGATGTTGTCGTGGATACGTTGTTGCCGTGGAGATGTTGTCGTGGAAATGTTGTTGCCGTGGAGATGTTGTCGTGGAAATGTTGTTGCCGTGGAGATATTGTTGCCGTGGAGATGTTGCCGTGGAGATGTTGTTGTTGTTGAGATGTTGTCGTGGAAATGTTGTTGCCGTGGAGATATTGTTGCCGTGGAGATGTTGCCGTGGAGATGTTGTCGTGGAAATGTTGTTGCCGTGGAGATATTGCTACTGTGTAGATGTTGTTGCTGTGTAGATGTTGCCGTGGAGATGTTGTCGTGGAGATGTTGTCGTGGAAATGTTGTTGCCGTGGAGATATTGCTACTGTGTAGATGTTGTTGCTGTGGAGATGACGTTGCTGTGTAGATGTTGCTGCCGTGGAGATGACGTTGCCGTGGAGATATTGTTGCCGTGGAGATGTTGTTGTTGTTGAGATGTTGTCGTGGAGATATTGTTGTCGTGGAGTTGTTGCCGTGGATATGTTGTTGTTGTTGAGATGTTGTCGTGGAGATATTGTTGTCGTGGAGTTGTTGCCGTGGAGATGTTGTTGTTGTTGAGATGTTGTCGTGGAGATATTGTTGTCGTGGAGTTGTTGCCGTGGAGATGTTGTTGTTGTTGAGATGTTGTCGTGGAGATATTGTTGTCGTGGAGATGTTGTTGTTGTTGAGATGTTGTCGTGGAGATATTGTTGTCGTGGAGATGTTGTTGTTGTTGAGATGTTGTCGTGGAGATATTGTTGTCGTGGAGTTGTTGCCGTGGATATGTTGTTGTTGTTGAGATGTTGTCGTGGAGATATTGTTGTCGTGGAGTTGTTGCCGTGGAGATGTTGTTGTTGAGATGTTGTCGTGGAGATATTGTTGTCGTGGAGATATTGTTGCCGTGGAGATGTTGTTGTTGTTGAGATATTATCGTGGAGATATTGTTGTCGTGGAGTTGTTGCCGTGGAGATGTTGTTGTTGTTGAGATGTTGTCGTGGAGATATTGTTGTCGTAGAGATGTTGTCGTGGAAATGCTGTTGCCGTGGAGATGTTGTCGTGGAAATGTTGTTGCCGTGGAGATGTTGTTGCTGTGAAGATGTTGTTGCCGTGGAGATATTGTTGCCGTGAAGATGTTGTTGCCGTGGAGATATTGTTGCCGTGGAGATGTTGTCGTGGAAATGTTGTTGCCGTGGAGATGTTGTCGTGGAAATGTTGTTGCCGTGGAGATGTTGTCGTGGAAATGTTGTTGCCGTGGAGATATTGTTGCCGTGAAGATGTTGTTGCCGTGGAGATATTGTTGCCGTGGAGATGTTGTCGTGGAAATGTTGTTGCCGTGGAGATGTTGTCGTGGAAATGTTGTTGCCGTGGAGATGTTGTCGTGGAAACGTTGTTGCCGTGGAGATGTTGTTGCCGTGGAGATGTTGTCGTGGAAACGTTGTTGCCGTGGAGATATTGTTGCCGTGGAGATATTGTTGCCGTGGAGATGTTGTCGTGGAAACGTTGTTGCCGTGGAGATATTGTTGCCGTGGAGATGTTGTCGTGGAAACGTTGTTGCCGTGGAGATGTTGTCGTGGAAATGTTGTTGCCGTGGAGATGTTGTCGTGGAAATGTTGTTGCCGTGGAGATATTGTTGCCGTGGAGATGTTGTCGTGGAAATGTTGTTGTCGTGGAGATATTGTTGCCGTGGAGATATTGTTGCCGTGGAGATGTTGCCGTGGAGATGTTGTCGTGGAAATGTTGTTGCCGTGGAGATATTGCTACTGTGTAGATGTTGTTGCTGTGGAGATATTGTTGCCGTGGAGATGTTGCCGTGGAGATATTGTTGCCGTGGAGATATTGTTGCCGTGGAGATGTTGCCGTGGAGATATTGCCGTGGAGATATTGTTGCCGTGGAGATATTGTTGCCGTGGAGATATTGTTGCCGTGGAGATGTTGCCGTGGAGATGTTGCCGTGGAGATGTTGCCGTGGAGATATTGTTGCCGTGGAGATATTGTTGCCGTGGAGATGTTGCCGTGGAGATATTGCTACTGTGTAGATATTGTTGCCGTGGAGATATTGTTGCCGTGGAGATGTTGCCGTGGAGATGTTGTCGTGGAAATGTTGTTGCCGTGGAGATATTGCTACTGTGTAGATGTTGTTGCTGTGTAGATGTTGCTGCCGTGGAGATGACGTTGCCGTGGAGATATTGTTGCCGTGGAGATGTTGTTGCCGTGGAGATATTGTTGCCGTGGAGATGTTGTTGCCGTGGAGATGTTGCCGTGGAGATGTTGTTGCTGTGTAGATGTTGCTGCCGTGGAGATGACGTTGCCGTGGAGATATTGTTGCCGTGGAGATGTTGTTGCCGTGGAGATATTGTTGCCGTGGAAATGTTGTTGCCGTGGAGATGTTGTCGTGGAAATGTTGTTGCCGTGGAGATATTGTTGCCGTGGAGATATTGCTACTGTGTAGATGTTGTTGCTGTGTAGATGTTGCTGCCGTGGAGATGACGTTGCCGTGGAGATATTGTTGCCGTGGAGATGTTGTTGCCGTGGAGATATTGTTGCCGTGGAGATGTTGTTGCCGTGGAGATGTTGTTGCCGTGGAGATATTGTTGCCGTGGAGATGTTGCTGCCGTGGAGATATTGTTGCCGTGGAGATATTGTTGCCGTGGAGATGTTGTTGCCGTGGAGATATTGTTGCCGTGGAGATGTTGCTGCCGTGGAGATATTGTTGCCGTGGAGATATTGTTGCCGTGGAGATGTTGTTGCCGTGGAGATATTGTTGCCGTGGAGATGTTGTTGCCGTGGAGATATTGTTGCCGTGGAGATATTGTTGCCGTGGAGATATTGTTGCCGTGGAGATATTGTTGCCGTGGAGATATTGTTGCCGTGGAGATATTGTTGCCGTGGAGATATTGTTGCCGTGGAGATGTTGTTGCCGTGGAGATATTGTTGCCGTGGAGATATTGTTGCCGTGGAGATATTGTTGCCGTGGAGATATTGTTGCCGTGGAGATATTGTTGCCGTGGAGATGTTGTTGCCGTGGAGATATTGTTGCCGTGGAGATATTGTTGCCGTGGAGATGTTGTTGCCGTGGAGATATTGTTGCCGTGGAGATGTTGTTGCCGTGGAGATATTGTTGCCGTGGAGATGTTGTTGCCGTGGAGATATTGTTGCCGTGGAGATGTTGTTGCCGTGGAGATGTTGCCGTGGAGATGTTGTTGCCGTGGAGATGTTGTTGCCGTGGAGATGTTGTTGCCGTGGAGATGTTGCCGTGGAGATGATGTTGCCGTGGAGATGTTGCTGCCGTGGAGATGACGTTGCCGTGGAGATATTGTTGCCGTGGAGATGTTGTTGCCGTGGAGATGTTGCCGTGGAGATGTTGTTGCCGTGGAGATGTTGCTGCCGTGGAGATGTTGCTGCCGTGGAGATGTTGTTGCCGTGGAGATGTTGCCGTGGAGATGTTGTTGCCGTGGAGATGTTGCTGCCGTGGAGATGACGTTGCCGTGGAGATATTGTTGCCGTGGAGATGTTGCTGCCGTGGAGATGTTGCTGCCGTGGAGATGTTGCTGCCGTGGAGATGTTGCTGCCGTGGAGATATTGTTGCCGTGGAGATATTGTTGCCGTGGAGATATTGTTGCCGTGGAGATGTTGCTGCCGTGGAGATGACGTTGCCGTGGAGATATTGTTGCCGTGGAGATGTTGCTGCCGTGGAGATGACGTTGCCGTGGAGATATTGTTGCCGTGGAGATGTTGCCGTGGAGATGTTGTTGCCGTGGAGATATTGTTGCCGTGGAGATGTTGTTGCCGTGGAGATATTGTTGCCGTGGAGATGTTGTCGTGGAAATGTTGTTGCCTGTAGATGTTGTTGCCGTGTAGATGTTGTTGCCGTGTAGATGTTGTTGCCGTGTAGATGTTGCTGCCGTGTAGATGTTGTTGCCGTGTAGATGTTGTTGCCGTGTAGATGTTGTTGCCGTGTAGATGTTGTTGCCGTGTAGATGTTGTTGCCGTGTAGATGTTGCTGCCGTGGAGATGACGTTGCTGTGGGGGTAACAATTACCTCAAAGGTCGGCATCCTGAGGTACCAAAGCCCCCACAGAAGCCCTACCAATAGTACATTTCCTGTATCCACTTCTTTTTCGCAATTCGAACTCCTCTAGATTTAATTTTCTTGTCTCCTTTTTCTTCTTTCCTTCCTCATTTGCCTTTCAGCGTCGAGGGGAGGTATCATGTGTGGTCTTTTGCTCATTTCTTATTTTGATATTAATGCAATTTCTCCCCCTCACAACTCAACCACTACTCCCCTCTACTCCCTCCTCATACCTCTCCCTTTTATCCATACCAAGTTCTCTTGATCCACCACTTGCTCTCATCCACTTCCCCTCCACGTATACCCCTCACCTCAACCCACGTGACCACACTTATCTATCTCCGCAGCGTGACCCTCGGATTCCTCCTCGGTTTGCCAGCTCTCTCGTCAACGCCTGGTCCAGCGGAACTGGTATGGCCGGTCTGTTTGGATCCTCACTCTACGTTATCTTTGGTAAGTCTTTCTTTCTTTCTTTTTTCTTTCTTTTTTCTTTCTTTTTTTTCTTTCTTTCTTTCTTTTTTTTCTTTTTTCTTTCTTTCTTGCTCTCATTATTTACTCTTTCTTTCTTTTCTTTAGTTATTCTTTCTTTTATTTTTCTTTCTTCCTTGCTCTCTTTCATTATTTACTCTTTCTTTATTTCTCTTTTTTCTTTAGTTATTTTTTTTTCTTTCATTTTTCTTTCTTTTTTCTTGCTCTCTCTCATTATTTACTCTTTTTTCTTTCTTTCTTTTCTTTAGTTAGTCTTTCTTTCTTTCTCTCTTCCTCTCTCTCTCTCTCTCTTTCAGTATTTACTCTTTCTTTCTTTATTTCTTTCTTTTCTGTTATTATATTTGTTATATTTATATTTTATTATATTCTTTCTTTCTTTAATTTTAGCATCCTTTCTTTCTTTCTTTCTTTCTTTCTCCTCATGACCTCTAAAACCGACATTATCTATCTATCTTTCCCTTAAATTGACTTCTATGTTAACCTCGCTATCCTGCTCCCTATCTTCCACTCTCTTGTCATATTCGCTTTTCTCTTTCTCATTCTTCCTATCTCCCTCTTTCTTTATATATCTTGTTTTCATTCTCCTTCATTTTCTATCAATATTTTTGCTTCTCTCATTCTCTTTCTGCCTCTCTCTCTCTCTCTCTCTCTCTCTCTCTCTCTCTTTATCTCTGTTAATTATTTCGGAGCGAAGGAAAAAGTAGAAAGAAAGAAAGAGATAGAAACATGATTTTGTCTCCATTATTCACGGCCACTTGCAAAGGAAATGATTAAATACCACTTGTAAGATAATATGTGAAAGCTACTTCTAAAACAATCACTAAATGTCACTTTTAAGACAAAAATTAAATGCCACTTGTCAGGCAATAACAAAATACAACTTTTAAGAAAAATGAATATGGCGCTTGTAAGACAAAAATTAGAGAAATCGCGAATCAACCACTAATCTTCTTCTTCTTTCTTCTTTTCTCTTTTCATCATCATCATGTGCCATACCGGTTGGCGTAGGTGATCATATCCCTCCACAATCTTCTATCTACAGTGCATCGTATCAGTTCTGTTGTTGACTGTTTTCCATGCCATGACACCAAGCTATCCAGTATTTTCTCTCTTTGTTGTCCGCGATCTCTCTTTCCTTTTATTTTGCCAGTTGTAACCAAGTATTCCAACTTTCCTCTTCTCATGATGTGCCTGAAAAATGTTGATTGTTTCTTTCTGATGTTTTTTAAGAGCTCCCTTTTTGTGTTGGCCTTTTTGAGAACTTCCTCATTGGTCTTTTTAGCTGTCCAGGGAACTTTCAACATTCTTCTGAGAAATCCCATCTCTGTGGCCTCTAATCGTCTTTTCATATGTTTTTCTCCTGTCCATAATGATGTCTCATGTCTGTCTATGACAAGACAAAACTGATGACTATTTTATTTGTTCTTTATTTCCTGTATGTCTATGACAAGACAAAACTGATGACTATTTTATTTGTTCTTTATTTCCTGTATGTCTATGACAAGACAAAACTGATGACTATTTTATTTGTTCTTTATTTCATGTCTATCTATGACAAGACAAAACTGATGCCCATTTTATTCGTTCTTTCATGTCTGTCTATCCCAGGATGTGTTGTCAGTAATGGAAGCGGGAAGACTGAGCAGCTGCACAACTTGACAAAGTATGTTCTTATTTTTAATCTTCTTCCACTTTCTTTTCTTGTTCTTCTTTTTTCCTTTTCCCTTAATGCCCTTATTTTATCCTTCTGAATCTTTTCTTTATTAATTCTTCTCTTTTACTATTCATCTTCTCTCTTGTTGTCCTTGTCATTTGTTATCCTTTCATTTCCGCTTCTTCTTCCTCTTTTTTGATTTTTCTTCTAATTGTTAATCCTCATCTTCCTGTTTGTGTTCTCCTCATTGTTCGTTTTTTCTTCTTTTCCTCATTTTTGTTTTCTTTTTGTTGTTCTTCTTATTCCCGTTGTTCTCATTGTTTTTATTTTTCTTCTTATTTCTCTCCTCTTATTCTTCTTCTTCGTGCTTTCCTTTTTAAATTCTTCTTCTTGTTCTCATTTATACTTTTCTTCTTCTTCTTGTGCTCTCATTTACAGACTAGACTTCTAAATCCTCCACCCCCCCTCCAATATCAAAACTAAATATCTATCTATTGACCTTTCGAGCCGTAGCCGGCCCATAGGGCGTAAACCAAGATACACCTTCTCCTATATGAATTTTTTGTTCTAGCAGTTTTCTTTTAAAGATATTTTATCAAATCTCGCCATCTGTCTCTGTTCTGTGCAAGCAGTTCTATCTCATTGAGGGAGCCGATTCCTGCTGCTCTTGCCTCTCTCATCAATGTTCTTCTCAGTGTCTCCCTGGGTCTTCCTCTTTTTCTTTTACATGTTGTTTCCTATATGAGGGCTTGCTTTGCTATTCGGTTATTATCTCTTCTCATCACATGTCCAACGTATGACCATCGTTTTTTCTTTATTACTGAAGATATTAGTGGTTGATTGGCGATTTCTCTAATTTCCTCGTTTGTTTTGAATTCGTTCCACGCTATACCAAGTATTTTCCTTAGACATTTATTTTCGAATGCGCTCAACTTTGTTTCTATATCTCTTGTTGTTTTCCAGCTTTCACACGCATACGTAAGGGTTGATAGTACATTTGATTTGAATTGCCTAAGTTTTGTGTTTGTGCTGATGAGTTTTGATTTCCACAACTTTTCAAGGCTTCTGAAAGACATTATTGCTGCTTTAGCTATTCTGATTCTAATTTCTTTACTCGTATCCCCTTCTCGATCAATGTGACTTCCAAGATAGATAAAGTGATCGATCTCTTCTACTGGTTTGTTTTCCATGTATATTTTGTCACTTGTTGGAATTAAACTTTTCATGACTTTAGTCTTTTCATGATTTATCTCAAGCCCAATTTTGCTGGCTATTGATGATAGTTCATTTGTGTTTTCCTGCATCGTTTTTATCTGACTGCTGATGAGAACTATGTCATCAGCAAAGTCGAGGTCCTCCAAATGGTCTCCTTGTATCCATTCGATGCCTTTATTACCAGTGCAGCATTTCTTCATTATGAAGTCCATAACAATTCCAAATAACAAGGGCGATAAAATACATCCTTGTTTAACCCCAGTTTCTATTGGGAAACATTCGCTCATTCCTTCCTCTGTTCGAACTGCACATGTGTAACCATTATACATGTCTTTGATAATATTTATGATTTTTGATGGTAAACCATATTGCTTCAGAATTTTCCACAAAGAATCTCTATGAATACTATCAAATGCTTTTTTGAAGTCGATGAAGTTAAGTACAAAAGGTTTTTGCTTTTCAATGTGTTCCTCCAATATAAGTCATAGAGTTAAAATGTGGTCAAGACAGCTTCTCCCTTTTCTAAACCCAGCCTGTTCTTCATGCATTACTGTATCTATTGAATCCTTTATTCTATTTAGGATGATTTTGCAGAATAACTTTGAGGCAACTGACAAAAGTGTCACGCCTCTCCAGTTGTTACAATCTCTAAGATTGCCCTTTTTTGGAATCTTAACAATGATTCCTTTTTTCCATTTATGAGGCGTCTTCTCTGTTTTCCAAATGATGTTGAACATTTTTTGGAGATGTATTAGATTATGGCTATCAATTGCCTTGAGGATCTCAGCTGTTAACTTATCCTCTCCAGCAGCCTTGTTATTGGTCATAAGCTTTAAGGTGGTTTCTATCTCACTCAAGGTGAAGTCATCTAAATTTACATATAATTCTGCTGCTGGTGTTTCAGCTTCAAAATCTATTAAACTGTGGGGTAGTGGACGGTTAAGAATTTCTTTGAAGTGTTCCGCCCAACGGGCTTTTATGTCTGCACTTGTTGTTAGCATTAATCCAGATGCTAAATTTAAAACTAAATATGGCGTAGATTATTTGTGTTGTAGTTTAGAACAAGCTGCAGTATCCTGTTCCTTTTGGCCCAGCTTATCCGATTCCAAGAAAACATTTTTAGGCACTGTCTTGTCTTCCTTCATCGATCCCTTCCCGATTGTGCATGATAGTTAACCAGTTTCCTTTCCCGCCACTAGAAATGGAAGTAGGACCTTGATCATTCACTGATCCTGTAATCAATCAGCTATGATTCGTTCACCACTTTACGACCAGGCTCATTTTATTTCATTGGGTCCCGTTTCGAAAATCCAACATAAAAAGCAGATAATTTTATCATTATTTGTTCTTACAGATACGCGTTTCTCCTGACCACTCCGGTAGTCATTGTTTACTGGCTGGCCTACTTTGTAATCATCAAACGTCCTAGCAGTGACAGCGAGCTACAGATTCCAGTTCCTGAGCCAGGTGTCGCTAACTATGGTGGTGTCAATGCTGACTCACTACCAGGTGTCGCTAACTACGCTGGTGTCAATGCTGAAACACGACCAGGTGTCGCTAACTACGCTGGTGTCAATGCTGACCCACGACCAGATGAGAGTGAAACGGTCTCAGAATCTGCGGATGTTAAATTATTGAACGTTCAGGGTAAGGTGACAGATTTTTATATTCAAATGAGTCAGGATTACAAGTAGCGGAAATACGTCATTGTCTAAGATAGCACGGTTTCGTATTAAAGTGTCAATATTTAAGATAATATGTGCCATTTTGGCACGCAAGGTTTCTGTTTTTGAGATTGTGATTCTGCCCTATGAGTCGTCTTCGGCTCGAAAGGACAATAGATAGATTTAAGATAGCAGCAAGATTTTGTATTAAAGTGTCAATAGTTAATGTAGCAGCAAGATTTTGTATTAAAGTGTCAATATTTAATGTAGCAGCAAGATTTTGTATTAAAGTGTCAATATTTAATGTAGCAGCAAGATTTTGTATTAAAGTGTCAATATTTAATGTAGCAGCAAGATTTTGTATTAAAGTGTCAATATTTAAGAAAGCTGAAAGATTTTGTATTAAAGTGTTAATATTTAACTTAGCGAAGATTTGGCGTCAAAGATGACATGAGGCTCATATTTTAAAAATAAAAACGTCATTTTTCAATGTAAAAGACAAGTCTAAATTTAAATCTCCAACTTGGTAAGTGTTTTCTTGTACGTGGTATTGAGTTATTGAGTTATTTGCGGGTCATCATCATTGCACTCCGAACATGTCCATAGGTGCTCAGATTCCCCTCCTCAGCAATTCCCGCAGTGTCCAGCGACTGACGACTCCAGTTCTATGTTGGTTGATAAGTCTTCTTACACGGCCACTAAGTTTCTCATTTCTGGCTGTGCCCATCTTAACTCCCATTTCCATCATCCGAAGAAGTGACGTGGATCTGTGTTTGTCGAAGTCCTGTGCTCTTCCCACATCTCGAAGGGCATTGATGATGTCCGCCCGATCCATCGGTTGCCCGTCCTCAACGACAGCGCAGCTAGCCAACCTATCCGCTCTTTCATTTCCCCGTACTCCCGATGGCCAGGGACATAGACAAAGGTGACCTTACGTATTTTGGATTTCTGCAACGACTCTACCCATTGCATGCGTACAGAGCACGCCTCCACGTTTTTTATCATGCTCATCGAATCACTCAGTATACATGCGTGGGTGTAGTCTTGTGACTCTAACCATTTGAATGCCTTGGTCACTGCCATCACCTCCATTGTCATGCTACTCGTGGTCATGGCGTATGCACCACTGTCTTCCTTGGCTATTCTGCCTGCCGAGCGCGCTGTAAATGCCCATGCACTTCTTTCGTGTCGTCTTACAGATCAGTCTGTATAGATGACTGCATCTTTCTCATCGGTGTTATCGCAGATGAGACCGTTGACCTCAGCATTAACCACGATTGGGTTCTGTTCCCTACATTTCCTGTCCAGTGTGACAATACACGAGAAAGTTCCCTTGAATAACGTAGGCCCCGGTACCCACTCCTCACGAACGCTGATATTGGTAAGCCCACAGACCTGTTTGATGACATCTTCTGCTCGGTCCACCCATGATTTGCCTCTTTTTAGCCTGGTACCTTTCCCACAAGATGTTTTTGTACGTGGTAAATGTCTACAGAGTGTTTATTCGTTTTAAAAAAAAATATTACAAATTATAAATGTAAAATCTGAATATTCTATAATTATATGCATCAATCTCCCAGTTTCTGTCTGCGTCTCATCGTCATCATGTACCGTACCTGTTGGTGTAGACGATTATGTCCTTCCACAAACTGTTATCTGTATCAGTTCTGTTGTTGACTGTTTTCCATGCCATGACACCAAGCTATCCAGTATTTTCTCTCTTTGTCGCCCGCGATCTCTCTTTCCTTTTTGTAACCAAGTATTCCAACTGTCCTCTTCTCACGATGTGCCTGAAAAATGTTGATTGCTTCTTTCTGATGTTTTTTAGGAGCTCCCTTTTGTGTTGGCCTCTTTGAGAACTTCCTCATTGGTCTTTTTAGCTGTATAGGGAACTTTCAACATTCTTCTGAGAAATCCCATCTCTGTGGCCTCTAATCGTCTTTTCATTTGTTTTTCAACTGTCCATGAATTGCTTCCATAGGTCAGAATTGGGTTCTATATAACACCGATGAGTTCTCTTTCTCATTTCTATTGATATAGACTTGTTCCACACGATGTTTTTCATTTTCTGAAATGCTATTTTGGCCTGGGATATTCTGCTTTTTATTTCTGTGTTACATCTTCCATCTGACGTCATTATATAATGTTTTTGTTGTTTAACATAAGAACATATATTTCTCTAACGGCATTGTATTGTTTTGTACAGCGGAGTCTGCCTGTCGTAAGATCATCCGTTGTTTCAAGCTTGTTCTTTGGCTGTCCATCAATGTAAGACTTTCGTTCTCTTTGTGCTTGTGTATTTTAGCAATTTTAGTTCAATACCAGGGTTCCTAACGATTCCACGGTATAATAAAGTAAACAGTTAAAAAAATGTCACATACAACTTGATAAACAAATGTCATTTACGTCTTGACAAACAAATGTCATTTACGTCTTGACAAACAAATGTCATTTACGTCTTGGCAAACAAATGTCATTTACGACTTGGCAAACAAGTGTCATTTACGACTTGGCAAACAAATGTCATCTACATCTTGGCAAACAAATGTCATCTACGTCTTGGCAAACAAATGTCACCTACGTCTTGGCAAACAAATGTCATCTATGTCTTGGCAAACAAATGTCATTTACGACTTGATAAACAAATGTCATTTACGACTTGATAAACAAATGTCATTTACGTCTTGACAAACAAATGTCACCTACGTCTTGACAAATAAATATCACATACCTCTTAACAAACAAATGTCACCTACCTCTTAACAAACAAATGTCACCTACCTCTTAACAAACAAATGTCACCTACCTCTTAACAAACAAATGTCACCTACCTCTTAACAAACAAATGTCACCTACCTCTTAACAAACAAATGTCACCTACCTCTTAACAAACAAATGTCCACTATCTCTTAACAAACAAATGTCACCTACCTCTTAACAAACAAATGTCACATACCTCTTAACAAACAAATGTCACCTACCTCTTAACAAACAAATGTCACCTACCTCTTAACAAACAAATGTCACCTACCTCTTAACAAACAAATGTCACCTACCTCTTAACAAACAAATGTCCACTATCTCTTAACAAACAAATGTCACCTACCTCTTAACAAACAAATGTCACATACCTCTTAACAAACAAATGTCACCTACCTCTTAACAAACAAATGTCACCTACGTCTTAACAAACAAATGTCACCTACCTCTTAACAAACAAATGTCACCTACCTCTTAACAAACAAATGTCACCTACGTCTTAACAAACAAATGTCACCTACGTCTTGACAAACAAATGTAACTTACCTCGTAACAAACAAATGTCACCTACCTCTTAACAAAAAAATGTCATCTACGTCTTGACAAACAAATGTCACTTACCTCTTAACAAACAAATGTCACCTACCTCTTAACAAACAAATGTCACCTACCTCTTAACAAACAAATGTCACCTACGTCTTAACAAACAAATGTTACTTACCTCTTAACAAACAAATGTCACCTACCTCTTAACAAACAAATGTCACCTACGTCTTAACAAACAAATGTCACCTACGTCTTGACAAACAAATGTAACTTACCTCGTAACAAACAAATGTCACCTACCTCTTAACAAAAAAATGTCATCTACGTCTTGACAAACAAATGTCACTTACCTCTTAACAAACAAATGTCACCTACCTCTTAACAAACAAATGTCACCTACCTCTTAACAAACAAATGTCACCTACGTCTTAACAAACAAATGTTACTTACCTCTTAACAAACAAATGTCACCTACCTCTTAACAAACAAATGTCACCTACGTCTTAACAAACAAATGTCACCTACGTCTTGACAAACAAATGTAACTTACCTCGTAACAAACAAATGTCACCTACCTCTTAACAAAAAAATGTCATCTACGTCTTGACAAACAAATGTCACTTACCTCTTAACAAACAAATGTCACCTACCTCTTAACAAACAAATGTCACCTACCTCTTAACAAACAAATGTCACCTACGTCTTAACAAACAAATGTTACTTACCTCTTAACAAACAAATGTCACCTACCTCTTAACAAACAAATGTCACCTACGTCTTGACAAACAAATGTCACCTACCTCTTAACAAACAAATGTCACCTACCTCTTAACAAACAAATGTCACCTACCTCTTAACAAACAAATGTCACCTACCTCTTAACAAACAAATGTCACCTACGTCTTGACAAACAAATGTCACTTACCGCTTAACAAACAAATGTCATATACCTCTTAACAAACAAATGTCACCTACGTCTTGACAAACAAATGTCACCTACCTCTTAACAAACAAATGTCACCTACGTCTTAACAAACAAATGTCACTTACCCCTTAACAAACAAATGTCATCTACGTCTTGACAAACAAATGTCACCTACCTCTTAACAAACAAATGTCACCTACCTCTTAACAAACAAATGTCACCTACGTCTTAACAAACAAATGTCACTTACCCCTTAACAAACAAATGTCATCTACGTCTTGACAAACAAATGTCACTTACCGCTTAACAAACAAATGGAGAATGTCGTGTTTGTGACCATATTTGTCCATAACCAAACACGAATTTTTGGTTGATGTGGTCGATATCACGCCAGGGCGCCCTTACTTCCAGGAACAATTTCAGGTACCAGCTTCTAGTGGCTGGGTAACCTCCGAAGCCTTTGTTGATCCAAACATTGGTTACAATCCTCTCTGGAATCAAACCCGAACGCTCCTCACCAACAGCGAGTGCTCTATCTTCTCAACTACAATAATGTCCTGTTGTAACAATAATATACAGCCAGTTTTAATTACTTCGACTCTAATTTAGAGGAATTAAACGGACATTGCTTGAATTCATGACATTATATAATACAGCTAATTTTGTCAGTTTTTGGTGGCAGTTAAATCAATGAACGTGGAAAGTGTTTGTTGATGACCTATGCTCCACAGGGAGCTGAAAGGTAGAAGAAGGAATCAATGAATTATATAATTATAAGTACCGTGCCTGCTGGCGTAGGTGATCATGTCTCTCCATAACTTTCGATCACGACAGTTATTTATCATTTCTGGTGTTGACTTCCTGCCAAGCCATTCTCTTAAGCTGTCTGGTGTCTTAATGAACTATATATATCGCTATAAAATGAACACAAATTTGTGCATAGTGTGTTGTTATAATATAAAGGAAATGAGGAAGAGGAAGAAGAAGGAGGTTAAGAAGGACAAAAGAAGAGGGCAAGAAAGAATACAAGGAAAGAGAGGAAGATGAAGAAGAATATGAAGAAGAAAAGAAGAAGATGATGAAGAAGAAGAAAAGAAAGAGAAAGAACAAGAAGAAGAAAAAGGAGAAGAGGAGGAAAGAGAAGAGGCAGAAGAAGAGAAAGCGCAAAAAGAGGAAGAGGAAGAGGAAAAGAAAAATAGTTAGACTAATATGAAGAAGAGAAAGAAAAAATACGATGAATAAGAGGAAGACGAAGATGGCGAAGAAAAAGAAAAGAAAGAAACGAGACAACGAAGACAAATAAGACAAAGAAGAAGAGGAAGTGCAAGAAGAGTTATTGAGATATTTGCGGGTCATCATCATTGCACTCCGAACATGTCCATAGGTGCTCAGATCCCCTCCTCAGCAATTCCCTCAGTGTCCAGCGACTGACGACTCCAGTACTATGTTGGTTGATAAGTCTTCTTACACGGCCACTAAGTTTCTCATTTCTAGCTGTGCCCATCTTAACTCCCATTTCCATCATCCGAAGAAGTGACGTGGATCTGTGTTTGTCGAAGTCATGTGCTCTTCCCACATCTCAGAGGGCATTGATGATGTCCGCCCGACCCATCGGTTGCCCGTCCTCAACGACAGCGCAGCTAGCCAACCTGTCCGCCCTTTCATTTCCCCGTACTCCCACATTTCCAGGGATATAGACAAAGGTGACCTTACGTATTTTGGATTTCTGCAACGACTCTACCCATTGCATGCGTACAGAGCCCGCCTCCACTTTTTTTATCATGCTGATCGAATCACTCAGTATACATGCGTGGGTGTAGTCTTGTGACTCTAACCATTTGAATGCCTTGGTCACTGCCATCGCCTCCATTGTCATGCTACTCGTGGTCATGACGTATGCACCACTGTCTTCTTTGACTCTTCTGCCTGCCGAGCGTGCTGTAAACGCCCATGCAGAGCAAGAAGAAGAAGAGGTATATAAGGTGAGTAAAAAAATCTACAGAGCTGAACATAAAAAGATAAACAGAACTAAATCTCTCCGACTTAACTTCAAGTAATCATTATGTTATTTTGCCTGTCAGCTATTACCGATAATATGTCAGAGCTGACGTACTTATGTGTCTGTTATTGTCTGTACAGCTGTCCTCTGTGTACATGTTTGAGTACGTGGCACAGGCCTGTGCCGCCAATGTCAGACCAAGCAGCGAGTACAACATTGGGTGTCCGGAACTGTACGCCTCGCTTTCTTTATGTTATCAGGTGATTATTAATTATGATTTTAACATTAATCATCATCATTATCATAATCGTCATCATCATCATCATCATCATCAATACGATGCCTGCTGGCTTCGGTGATCATGTCTCTCCACAACTCTTGATCTCGACAGTTGTTTATCATTTCTGTTGTTGACCTTCTGCCAAGCCATTTTATTATCATGTCTGGTATCTTTTCTCTATAGTTATAATTAGTCGAAGGCCCCGGTATCACTGACAACGAACTAAAATTAGTGTATGCTCAACCGCCAGTGCCAGTGGAATCATCCAAATTAACATCTCATTTCATTGAAGGATCCAAACAAAGAAAGGTAGATGCAGTCACAATCTTAGCAGCTACAGCACACCAAAGACATAAGGCCAAGCGGCACCGAAAGTGAACGCAGCTGAATTGTCCTTCGTCACATATCATCATTTATCGTAAGAAATCGGAATATCGAAACACGATTCGGATAAAAAAAACAACTGCTCATTGTGTGCTCAGTGCACTAAACTCAATAGCCCCGGCAGCAAGCCGGACCTGGAATACGAGGAAACTGCAACAAGGAAGATTATCCAACAATTGATGTCTGACCAGTAGATCATCCATAGCATGCAATAGAGTTCGTGCATGTGGGTCAGTGTTTTCTGTGGAGATTCTCAGATTTTGTGGTGAAGATTAGAGCACCTAAGGGTGCGCCCAGAGTGCAGTCATGACAATTCTAACATAACACACTCTAGCCTCTAACATAACACACTCTAGCCTCTAACATAACACACTCTAGCCTCTAACATAACACACTCTAGCCTCTATCATAAGTAAAAATATGCGATCAGAGTGGGACATTTGGGGGGACATTAATGTAAATGGGAAAAGTGTTAAGGATGTAAAGATGATGTAAAGCTGACGATAAGATTTTTTAAAATGTAGAGATAAAAACGATATGGTTAGAGCTTTACATGTCAGTGAGGCAGCGCTCATGTTAAAACGACGTTGTGGACATGAAAGCCTTCTGTTGGAATAGCAGACAGAACATGAAAATATAATTTGTGTGATATAATTTACTTAAGTCTGTAGAAATGTGGTTTTACATAAACAATGTTGAGAATACCATGGACAGCTAAGAGGAGTAATGAAAATGTTATGAAAGAGGTCAAAGCAAAAAGAGAGCTAATTTCCAATATTAGGGAGAAACAATCATAATTTTTTGGCCATGTAACGAGAAGAGAACAGCTGGAATATATTGTAACAACTGGAAAAATTGAGGGACAAAGAGATAGAGGGAAGCAAAGAGGAAAAAAAAAAACCAGACAGCTTAATAGAATGGCTTGGCAGAAGGTCAATAACGGAAATGATAAATAACTGTCGAGATCGAAAGTTGTGGAGAGACATGATCACCTACGCCAGCAGGTCCGGTACTTGATGATGATGATGATGATGTAATTTATTTATTTTGTTATCTTATCTGTTGTTCTCACAGATAGCTAACCGTGCCACAACGTCGTTTTATTTTCTCAGTGGCCCAGGGAGTTCTGTCATCGAGATTGGCTGGGCTCATTATAATGGGCGGAGACTGTCTACAAGTCCACATAATTGGTGGGCGGTGCCTGTCTCCAGTATCTCATAATTAGTGGGAGACTGTGTCGAGGTCAAGGCTGGCAAGATTTATTTCACTTAAACAGAAAAACCCTTTCAGAACAAAGTAGCTGTTGATGATACTTTGCTCGATGGATCGCCAAACGATATTCTTGTCTCATTTGTCCTTGACATTGCTTTCATAATGACCTCGATTTCAGGCTGGCGTGTTCGTGTCAAGGTCAAGCATGCAACTGTTTGCTATCCGGAGAGTGGAAGTTCTGACAGTCCTGCAGCTTCTCAACATGGTCCTGTGGATTCTAGACATGCGAGTGAGTAAATTAAATATTCTCAACTCCAATATGTAAAATCAGTCATTTTGTATGGCTGTGAAACACGGAGATCAACAAAAATGACAATCACGAAGATACAGACCTTCATTAATGGATACTTGTGCAGAATAAAAGAATGAAAATGGCAGGACAAAATCAATATCATATAATTATTGGAAAGTACCAGTCAAATACCAGTGGAAAAAGAGATACCAGGAAGACGATGGCGCTGGATAGGACGCACACTGCGGAAGCCAACTGAGAGTATTACATCACAGGACCTCTTCTGGAAACCACAGCGGAAGAGGCAAAGAGGTAGATCATTTTTTGGGGGAAGACAGGTGGAAGCAGAGATTAAAATGATGGGGAAGACATGGAATAATCTTACAAGAATAACAAGAAACAGAATGGTTTGGAATGTGTTGTAGACCTATGCTCCACTGGGAGTTGAAAGTGTTTGTTGAAGACCTATGTTCCACTGGGAGCTGAAAGTGCTTGTTGAAGACCTATGCTCCACTGGGAGCTGAAAGTGCTTGTTGAAGACCTATGCTCCACTGGGAGTTGAAAGTGTTTGTTGAAGACCTATGCTCCACTGGGAGCTGAAAGTGTTTGTTGAAGACCTATGCTCCACTGGGACCTGAAAGTGCTTGTTGAAGACCTATGTTCCACTGGGAGCTGAAAGTGCTTGTTGAAGACCTATGCTCCACTGGGAGTTGAAAGTGTTTGTTGAAGACCTATGCTCCACTGGGAGCTGAAAGTGCTTGTTGAAGATCTATGTTCCACAGGGAGCTGAAAGTGCTTGTTGAAGACCCATGTTCCACTGGGAGCTGAAAGTGCTTGTTGAAGACCTATGTTCCACTGGGAGCTGAAAGTGTTTGTTGAAGACCTATGCTCCACTGGGACCTGAAAGTGCTTGTTGAAGACCTATGCTCCACTGGGAGCTGAAAGTGCTTGTTGAAGACCTATGCTCCACTGGGAGTTGAAAGTGTTTGTTGAAGACCTATGCTCCACTGGGAGCTGAAAGTGCTTGTTGAAGATCTATGTTCCACAGGGAGCTGAAAGTGCTTGTTGAAGACCTATGTTCCACTGGGAGCTGAAAGTGCTTGTTGAAGACCTATGTTCCACTGGGAGCTGAAAGTGCTTGTTGAAGACCTATGCTCTACTGGGAGCTGAAAGTGCTTGTTGAAGACCTATGTTCCACTGGGAGCTGAAAGTGCTTGTTGAAGACCTATGTTCCACTGGGAGCTGAAAGTGCTTGTTGAAGACCTATGTTCCACTGGGAGCTGAAAGTGCTTGTTGAAGACCTATGCTCCACTGGGAGCTGAAAGTGCTTGTTGAAGATCTATGTTCCACTGGGAGCTGAAAGTGCTTGTTGGAGACCTATGCTCCACTGGGAGCTGAAAGTGCTTGTTGAAGACCTATGCTGTACTGGGAGCTGAAAGTGCTTGTTGAAGACCTATGCTCTACTGGGAGCTGAAAGTGCTTGTTGAAGATCTATGTTCCACTGGGAGCTGAAAGTGCTTGTTGAAGACCTATGTTACACTGGGAGCTGAAAGTGCTTGTTGAAGACCTATGTTCCACTGGGAGCTGAAAGTGCTTGTTGAAGACCTATGTTCCACTGGGAGCTGAAAGTGCTTGTTGAAGACCTATGTTCCACTGGGAGCTGAAAGTGCTTGTTGAAGACCTATGCTCCACTGGGAGCTGAAAGGTAGAAGAAGAAGAATGAGTATTTTGGTATCTCGTTGTTCCTAAGGCTGGGGACCACGACGCACACCAGCTTCTGAGCTGAGAGTGGTCAGCGATTCATATCTGACTGCATGCGAACAACATAGCTGGTCGAGAACAGACTAACCAGATTGTCAAGGACGCAGAGATCAATGTGGGAAGGCAACTCGGTACCCAAAAATGCCATGCACAAGACGGATGTGTCTGGTCGTAAAGATATACGGCTTAATAGCGACACAACGCATCTAACATGCTCACTTAACGTCCTTTTTATGAGCGACGAGGAAGATTATAGTTGTCGAACAAACACGGAAGGAATAGAAACAAAAAAAGAAGTAGAAAAAGAAAAAGAGATAGAAGAAGAAGTGAAAAAATAATAAATAAATAAAAAATAAAGTATAAACCAAAAAAAAAAAAAAAAAGAAGTAAAAGCAGGTGAAGAAGACGAACAAACAGAAAAAAGAGAAGTAGACAAAGAAGAAGAAGATGATGAAAAAGACGAGGAAATAAAGAAAACAATAATTAGAAAAAAAGAAGATGGAAAGATGAAGAAGAAAACTAACCGTTTCAGCTCTGCAAAATCTTTGCTGGCTTGAATTGAGTTATCAGTTTGAAATATTTGTGCGCTACCACATGGTATCAGTGATATAATACTCGTTATACAGAACTTTGGAACAAGAGGGCATCTGGTCATCAGAGGCACTTCCCATATCCCCCGTTAATCAAGTGTTTAGGCTCATCAGCTGTGATATTCTCTAACATTTCTTTATTATAAAATTATAGAATTGAGTTATTTGTGGGTCATCATCATTGCACTCCGAACATGTGCTCAAATCCCCTCCTCAGCAAGTCCCGAAGTGTCCAGCGAATGACGACTCCAGATCTGTGTCGGTTGGCTTCTTACACGGCCACTTAGTTTCTCGTTTCTGGCTGTGTCCATCTTAACTCCCATCTCTTTCATCCAATGGAGTGACATGGACTCATGGTTGTTGAAGTCATGCATCCTTCCCAATTCTCGGACAGCACTGATGACGTCCGCCAGATCCATTGGTTTGGCTGTCTTCAACGACAGCGTTGCTAGCCAACCTGTCCGCTCTTTCATTTCCCTGTACTCACGAATGTCCAGGAACGTTGACAAAGATGCTCCTACGTATTTTTGACTTCTGCAATGACTATACCCATTGCCTGCAAACAGAGCCCACCTCCACTCGCAGAATTACGGTATTAAAAAAATGGTGGGGGAGGGGGGGGGCCTCCGTACCCTAGCTGGGAAGACCAGCCGACTCAGCTACCGACGTTCAGACAACCCGTGTTCGACTCCTGCTGGAAAAAGTGTGAGTTGTGCTCGTGGTTGGGAAGAAAATACCGCTGCGGTCGACCCAGCCGCTGGCAGAAATGGGTACCAGGGTAGTACTCTGGGAAGGTGAGGGATGCCGCCTCGTATCGTGGTTTTCGATGCTTGAAGCGACCCTATCCAGAAGTGTTCGGAGACTTTGGAAGCGGTCGAGCACAAATGGGTGAAAACTCGAGTACTAAGACTCCGATTCAAGTCTCGTACCAGGCCATTTACCTTGAGTTTACATAATAAAATAGAAGGTTTGAAGATGAAACTTATATTTGCCATCTCTTCGGTTCGGCATCTTCTACTTATATCGGGGGATTGGTTGGTCTCGAGACAAGACACCGGCCTCGAGACAGATAGGTTGTGGGTTCAAATCCCGACTTCACCATTTAGGATTTTTGTTTATGATTTCTCTTTGCGACAACCACACCCGGTCTCAGCAGCGAGGCCTGGCTTAGAACGTCAATTACTCATCGACGGGAAAAATATGAGAACCTCTGAAGACGGAGTTATCTGCCTGTGCGGCGATGCCCCCCTGTGCACGGATTAACAGGCAAAACATTTCCCTGTGCAGGGAAAAACGGATTAACAAGCAAAATTCAGTTCCTGGTCTGAAAAGTGAAAGTTGTTGTGAACGCAACACCAAAAAAAAATATATATATAGATTCATCGTATCACAAATGGAATACAAGCAATTGGAGTACATGATAATCTTGAAACTATTGTGAAGAAACACAAAATGAAAATGGTTTGGTTCCATATCTCGATCGTCTGGCCTGACATAAACCATTCTGTAAGGGGCTGTGAAGGGAGCGAGAAGGAGAGGTAGACAGAGAAAAATATGGGAAGATAACATCAAAGTATATATAGGCGTCGACCTTGCAAATTTCCAAAGATTGACTGTAGATACAGTTAATTTGAAAGGATGATGAAGTCAAAGAAGAATGATTACACGATGAAGGAAAGAAGGAAGAAAGGAACGAAGGTAGGCAGAAAGGAGGGAAGTTAAAAAGGAAATAAGGAGGGATGAAGGAAGAAAGGGAGGAAGGAAGGAAGGAAATTACATTTTTTAACTAAAATATCACTTTTCGATAGAAACAAACTGAAGCCCACCGCTAACTTTAGCAGGCGGACTTGACCAAAACATACTTGTAATATCTTTACATCCAACTTGGTACCAGGTTGATGCTAAATAGTAGATTCAGCATTGCATGCAACAAGTTGATAAACTCTTGCTGCTAGATTTGATCTCGGCAACAAGTTGATAAACTGTTTCTGCTAGATTTGATCTCGGCAACAAGTTGATAAACCCTTTCTGCTTGATTTGATCTCGGCAACAAGTTGATAAACTCTTGCTGCTAGATTTGATCTCGGCAACAAGTTGATAAACTCTTGCTGCTTGATTTGATCTCGGCAACAAGTTGATAAACTCTTTCTGCTTGATTTGATCTCGGCAACAAGTTGATAAACTCTTTCTGCTAGATTTGATCTCGGCAACAAGTTGATAAACTCTTTCTGCTAGATTTGATCTCGGCAACAAGTTGATAAACTCTTTCTGCTAGATTTGAACTCGGCAACAAGTTGATAAACAATTGCTGCTTGATTTGATCTCGGCAACAAGTTGATAAACTCTTGCTGCTTGATTTGATCTCGGCAACAACTTGATAAACTCTTTCTGCTTGATTTGATCTCGGCAACAAGTTGATAAACTCTTTCTGCTTGATTTGATCTCGGCAACAAGTTGATAAACTCTTTCTGCTTGATTTGATCTCGGCAACAAGTTGATAAACTCTTGCTGCTTGATTTGATCTCGGCAACAAGTTGATAAACTCTTTCTGCTTGATTTGATCTCGGCAACAAGTTGATAAACTCTTGCTGCTAGATTTGATCTCGGCAACAAGTTGATAAACTCTTGCTGCTTGATTTGATCTCGGCAACAAGTTGATAAACTCTTTCTACTTGATTTGATCTCGGCAACAAGTTGATAAACTCTTGCTGCTAGATTTGATCTCGGCAACAAGTTGATAAACTCTTGCTGCTAGATTTGATCTCGGCAACAAGTTGATAAACTCTTTCTGCTTGATTTGATCTCGGCAACAAGTTGATAAACTCTTGCTGCTAGATTTGATCTCGGCAACAAGTTGATAAACTCTTGCTGCTTGATTTGATCTCGCAACAAGTTGATAAACTCTTGCTGCTAGATTTGATCTCGGCAACAAGTTGATAAACTCTTTCTGCTTGATTTGATCTCGGCAACAAGTTGATAAACTCTTGCTGCTAGATTTGATCTCGGCAACAAGTTGATAAACTCTTTCTGCTTGATTTGATCTCGGCAACAAGTTGATAAACTCTTGCTGCTTGATTTGATCTCGCAACAAGTTGATAAACTCTTGCTGCTAGATTTGATCTCGGCAACAAGTTGATAAACTCTTTCTGCTTGATTTGATCTCGGCAACAAGTTGATAAACTCTTTCTGCTAGATTTGATCTCGGCAACAAGTTGATAAACTCTTGCTGCTTGATTTGATCTCGGCAACAAGTTGATAAACTCTTGCTGCTTGATTTGATCTCGGCAATAAGTTGATAAACTCTTGCTGCTTGATTTGATCTCGGCAACAAGTTGATAAACTCTTTCTGCTTGATTTGATCTCGGCAACAAGTTGATAAACTCTTGCTGCTAGATTTGATCTCGGCAACAAATTGATAAACTCTTGCTGCTTGATTTGATCTCGGCAACAAGTTGATAAACTCTTGCTGCTTGATTTGATCTCGGCAACAAGTTGATAAACTCTTGCTGCTAGATTTGATCTCGGCAATAAGTTGATAAACTCTTGCTGCTTGATTTGATCTCGGCAACAAGTTGATAAACTCTTTCTACTTGATTTGATCTCGGCAACAAGTTGATAAACTCTTGCTGCTAGATTTGATCTCGGCAACAAGTTGATAAACTCTTGCTGCTTGATTTGATCTCGGCAACAAACTCATGACCTCGAAGAGGTCCAGGCAAAGAAATGCACACAAATGAGAATCTGCAGTAAAGCTAAGTTTTAACGCTTTACGTAATTGATGGTTGACACAAATTTGAATGACTTTTCGGCTCAATAGGCCTTCATCAGGAACAAAAAAAACAACATACACATATATAAGTAAGTAAATAAAATTAGTCCTACATCTGTCTGTTTGACTGTCTATCTATTGACCTTTCGAGCCGTAACCTGCACATAGGGCATAGACCCAGATTCTCTTATCTAAATTTTTATTCTAGCAGTTTTCAATCCTTCTAAAGATCTTTTACCAAATCTCGCCATGTGTCTCTGTTCTGTGCAGCAACTCTATCTCATTGATGGATCCGATTTCTGCTGCTCTTGCCTCTCTGATCAATGTTCTTCTCAGTGTCTCTCTGGGTCGGCCTCTTTTCCTCTTACCTGTTGTTTCCCACATGAGGGCTTGCTTTGTTATTCGGTTATTATCTCTCATTACATGTCCAACATATGACCATGATCTTTTCTTGATTACTGAAGATATTAGTGGTTGATTAGCGATTTCTCTAATTTCCTCATTTGTTTTGAATTCATTCCACGCTATACCAAGTATTTTCCTTAGACATTTTTTTCGAATGCGTTCTCTCTCTCTCTCTCTCTCTCTGTCTCTCCCTCTGCGATCAAGACTCAATCAGAGTAGGATTCCAGACTCTCTCATGAAGTCAGCTGTCTGTTTAAGTGAATCGATTGCCCCATATAGTTTCTCTTCCAGGGAGGTGTGTGTGGACCACATTGCTCTTCTCAGGTCTGTGTACTGGGGGCAATCCTCTAGAACATGTTTTGTAATCATATTGTTCAGTGTACAGTGGCATAGGCTGGTTGTACCTATTTTGAATTTGAAGAACATGTGATTTCTCATTCTATTGTGGCCAGTGCGTAGGCGAAGTATGATGACTTGATCCCTCCTTGATAGTTAGTGGTAACCGTCACTCTCGTTATGCTTTGGGTGTTCTCGTTTCCATTTTTCATGGAACTGACCTCTGAGGATGGATTTGGCTTCATCATAACTGAGCGGATGGTTCTCTTGTGGTAATCTCCCTCCCTCTTTAGCTAATTTGTCTGCGCGTTCGTTCCTGTGTATATTACAGTGTGATGGTATCCACTGAATGACTACTCTCTGATTTGAATAGAGTCCTACATAACTAACTGATAATGAAGCATGCAAAACTAAATAATATTAATCTAGTGCGAGACACACAAATGACTTCCCTGTGGAATGAAAGTGCCCTGAAGGAGAATGAAATACGTACCGTCTTTGAACAGCCGATTGGAGGGTCATCAACTGGTTAATTTTGAAGGTTTTGATCTGTTTTCAGTACAAGTTCTTGCCTGTGGAGTCACTTCCGGCGCTGATGATCTACGTTGGTCTGTTAGGTGGCGCCTCTTACGTCAACATCTTCTACCTCGTTCTGCACGACAACCGCTTTCCGGACAAAGATCGCGAACTCTGCGTAAATCTGGCTGGGATCTTCGTCAATTTAGGTTCGTTTGTGAAATTTTTTTACGGAAATTTTTGTTTTTTAGCACTTTGAAACACGGAGTAGCGGCTATAGTGCATAAAACAAAATTGGGAGGTCTCTTACGGGCGTTATTATCATCTTCTACTTTCTCTTCCTCATTATTATCGTCAACATCATCATCATTATCATCATTGCCATCATTATCATCGTCATTATCACCATCACTATCATCGTCGTCGTCATCATTATATCATAATCATTTTTATTATTATTATTATTCATTTTTAATTACCTGGGAACAATGTTAGCCGCAGATGGTAGATGTACAACAGAGGTGAGATGCAGAATGGCTCAGGCAAAAGAAGCTTTCAAAAAGTGAAGAAGATTCCAATTTTGACAATGGAAACAAAAAAAAAAGAAAAAAGAATTCTTATTGCTATGTAGAGCCAGTCTTAACATATAATGTGAAACATGGACAATAGCACAACATACAAGAAAATCTCGGAGGATATAGAAATATGTTTTTCTTTCTTTTGTGTTCGCCAGCTTTTACATCAGACGAAGTCCTTAGAGGCTAGGAACTGAATTTTGCGCGTTATTCCGTTTTTTTCCCGGAAGCCGTGTGCACAGGGGTCCATCGCCGCACAGGCAGATAACTCGGCCTTAGGAGGTACTCATATTTTGTACGTCCACGTGTAATTGACGTAAATATAGTTTTGCAGAAGAACGTTGAGAATACCATGGACAGCTAAGAAGAGTAATGAAAACGTTCTGAAAGAGGTCACAGCAAAAAGAGAGCTAATTTCAAATATTAGGAAGAAACAATCATCATTTTTTGGCCATGTAATGAGAAGAGAACAACTGGAATATATTGTAACAACTGGGAAAATTGAGGGACGAAGAGATAGAGGAAAGCAGAGAGGAAAGATATCAGACAGCTTAAGAGAATGGCTTGGCAGAAGGTCAACAACAGAAATGGTAAATAACTGTCGAGATCGAATGTTGTGGAGAGACATGATCACCTACCCCAGCTGGCATGGTACTTGATTATTATCATTATTATTATTATTATCATTATTATTATTATCATAATTTTTATCATTATTATTATTATCATCATTTTTAATTATTATTATCATCATCATTTTTAATTATTATTATCATCATCATCTTTAATTATTATTATTATCATCATTTTTAATTATTATTATTATCATCATTTTTAATTATTATTATTATCATCATTATTATTATTACCATTATTACTATTATTATTATTATTATTATTATTATTATTATCATCTTTTAAATTATTATTATCATCATCATTATTATTATCATTATTATTATCATCATCATCATTATTATTATCATCATTATTATTATCATTATTATTATTATTATCATTATCATCATTATTATTATCATCATTACTATTAATATTATCATTATTATTATCATTATTATTATCATTATTATTAATATTATCATTATTATTAATATTATCATTATCATTATTATTACCATTATTATTATTATCATCATCATCATTATTATTATCATTATTATTATCATCATCATTATCATTATTATTATTATCATCATTATTATTATCATTATTATTATTTTTATTATCATCATTATTATCATCATTATTATTATTATAATTATCATCATTATTATTATTATTATCATTATTATTATTATCATTATCATCATTATTATTATTATCATTATCATCATCTTATCATCAACTTCATTAAAGCGGTTAAAAAGAGAGAGAGACAGGAAGAATAAAGATCTTTCTTTCACTCATTTACCTCGACCTTTAGTGTGCTATACCTCTCCTCTACTGCACACTCACCATCACATCATAGTGAAGTGATTACAATACGACAAACAGACAAATTACTGAAAGATAAACGATAAGACAGACACATATAAACATGTTGATAAAGTAAAACTTTGATTAGCTAGCAGACAGACATATCTATTAACGTATATAGAGCGTTACATTAATTAGCAGACATACATATCTGTTGACATAGACAAATTAAACTTTAATTAGTTGACATACATATCTGTTGACATAGAAAAATTAAAACTTTAATTAGTTGACATACATATCTGTTGACATAGAAAAATTAAAACTTTAATTAGAAGACATACATACTTATTGACGTAGATAAAGTAAAACTTTAATTAGAAGACAGCCATACCTATTGACGTAGATAAAGTCAAACTTTAATTAGAAGACAGACATACCTATTGACGTAGATACAATTAAAACTTATTAGTTAGCAGACAGACGCACCAGTTGACATACAGATCCCGAGAACTATAATCTCTTATGTGACGTGAGCTATACAAGCGTAAAAACAATGTAAATAACGACTTTTATTCACAGGTATCGTAATGGGCTCTGCGTTCGAGACAACGTTATCAGTCACACTCATGAAGGATCACTGACTCCTGTAGGAGCGCCCTTCAGACGCCTCAGCCAACTGATCGACTTCGTTTCTTGCAAAATGTCTGCTCTCATAATGAATATCTGAGTTCGGATGTTGATCAGATATAGCCATTAGCACCTTGTCATCAATGCCACTTTATGACGCACACACATCCTCCAAAAAATATGTGAGGACACTTTAACTGAAGCCAGCTACTGACATTCTTTGATGATGACTCGAATATTACAGCGACAATGTGTAGCGTCATGATGTCTGTACGATGTCTTTACTCGCATGGTTGGGGCATCAAGAATGTCACCTGTACCGCTGTAAATGAGAAGTGTACGACTGTAAATGTCACATGTACAGACTGTAGTTGATAAGTGTACGACTGTAAATGTCACATGTACGGATTATAAATGTCACCTGTACGACTGTAAATGTCACCTGTACGACTGTAAATCTTACATGTGCGAACTGTAAATATCACACGTACGACTGCAAATGGCACGTGTACGACTGTAAATGTCACGTGTACGACTGCAAATGTCACATGTGCGACTGTAAATGTCACCTGTATGGCTGTAAATGCCACCTGTACGACTAATGTCACTTGTACGACTGTAAATGTCACATATATGTAAGTAAATGTCACGTGTACGACTGTAAATGTCACGTGAACGACTGTAAATGTCACGTGTACGACTGTAAATGGCACGTGTACGACTGTAAATGTCACCTGTATGACTGTAAATGTTATGTGTGCGACTGTAAATGTCACGTGTACGACTGTAAATGTCACGTGTACGACTGTAAATGTCACCTGTATGACTGTAAATGTCACCTGTATGACTGTAAATGTTATGTGTACGACTGTAAATATCACGTGTACGACTGTAAATGTCACGTGTACGACTGTAAATGTCACGTGCACGACTGTAAATGTCACCTGTATGACTGTAAATGTTACGTATACACTGAATACTTTGTTCTACAGCTGTACACGTCACACTCCTGATGCTACAATCATGCAACTAAAGACATCTTTTAAGAAAACATTCTGTACATAGTCGCTGTAATTCCATTTAATTTTTGGAAAAGTCAATAGATAGCATCAATTAAAGACTATATATATATATATATATATATATATATATATATATATATATATATATATATATATATATTCATATAATGTATATTTGTATTCATGTTACGAATTATAGTAGCGATACTACATTCTAATATTAATTAGCACTACATTTTAGTCTAATTATATTTCCAACTGCAAATGTAAAAGCAAACCCTATTATTAAAATAATCAAGGATTCAGCCTTAATAGCAAAAAGACAGAAGTAATGGTAGCAACAAAGAAAAAGACTTCACCGTAATGCACAATAAAGACAAGTGGAACAATATTAAAACAGGTAAATGAATTTAAATGTCTGAGAACAATGTTAACCTCAGGTGGTAGATGTACAACAGAGGTGATATGCAGAATGGCTCAGGTAAAAGTAGCTTTCCAAAAAATGTGGAAGATACTATGCAATCCATTTTTGACAATGGAAACAAGAAAAATAGTTCCTATATGTTATGTAGAACCAGTCTTAACATATGGTTGTGAATCATGGACAACAGGACAACAGACAAGAAAGCCACTGGAGGCTGTAGAAATGTGGTTTTACAGAAGAATGTTGAGAATACCATGGACAGCTAAGAAGAGTAATGAAAACGTTCTAAAAGAGGCAAAAGCAAAAAGAGAGCTAATTTCCAATGTTAGGAAGAAACAATCATCATTTTTTGGTCATGTAATGAGAAGAGAACAACTGGAATATATTGTAACCACTGGGGAAATTGAGGGACGAAAAGATAGAGAGGGAATCAAAGAGAAAAGATACCAGACAGCTTAAGTGAATGGCTTGGCAGAAGGTCAACAACAGGAATGATAAATAATTGTCGAGATCGAAAGTTGTGGAGAGACATGATCACCTACGCCAGCGGCTTGGTACTTCTTGATATATATTATTATTAGAGTTAGCAAATGTAAAGTGAATTATTATTAGAGTTAGCAAATGTAAAGTGAATTATTATTAGAGTTAGCAAATGTGAAGTGAATTATTATTAGAGTTAGCAAATGTAAAGTGAATTATTATAAATTATTAGAGTTAGCAAATGTAAAGTGAATTATTATTAGAGTTAGCAAATGTAAAGTGAATTATTATTAGAGTTAGCAAATGTAAAGTGAATTATTATTAGAGTTAGCAAATGTGAAGTGAATTATTATTAGAGTTAGCAAATGTGAAGTGAATTATTATTAGAGTTAGCAAATGTGAAGTGAATTGTTATTAGAGTTAGCAAATGTAAAGTGAATTATTATTAGAGTTAGCAAATGTAAAGTGAATTATTATTAGAGTTAGCAAATGTAAAGTGAATTATTATTAGAGTTAGCAAATGCAAAGTGAATTATTATTAGAGTTAGCAAATGTGAAGTGAATTGTTATTAGAGTTAGCAAATGTAAAGTGAATTATTATTAGAGTTAGCAAATGTAAAGTGAATTATTATTAGAGTTAGCAAATGTAAAGTGAATTATTATTAGAGTTAGCAAATGTAAAGTGAATTATTATTAGAGTTAGCAAATGTAAAGTGAATTATTATTAGAGTTAGCAAATGTAAAGTGAATTATTATTAGAGTTAGCAAATGTAAAGTGAATTATTATTAGAGTTAGCAAATGTAAAGTGAATTATTATTAGAGTTAGCAAATGTAATTATTATTAGAGTTAGCAAATGTGAAGTGAATTATTATTAGAGTTAGCAAATGTAAAGTGAATTATTATTAGAGTTAGCAAATGTAAAGTGAATTATTATTAGAGTTAGCAAATGTAAAGTGAATTATTATTGGAGTTAGCAAATGTGAAGTGAATTATTATTAGAGTTAGCAAATGTAAAGTGAATTATTATTAGAGTTAGCAAATGTAAAGTGAATTATTATTAGAGTTAGCAAATGTAAAGTGAATTATTATTAGTTAGCAAATGTAAAGTGAATTATTATTAGAGTTAGCAAATGTAAAGTGAATTATTATTAGAGTTAGCAAATGTAAAGTGAATTATTATTAGAGTTAGCAAATGTAAAGTGAATTATTACAAGGACGGATAAATGGAATAATTATAGAGTGAGCCATTACGAGAATGGATAAATATTATTGATTTGAAAGAAGAATTTCTCAATTTAAATACTGGGTGTTCAAAGAGTTATGTAACTTGTGGGAAGACAATTTCACGCTGTTGTCTGTAGGGTTGTGTCCCTTGCTATTCTCAACAGGGTTGTGTCCCATGTTATTCTCAACTTGGTTGTGTCCCATGCTAATCTCAACCGTATTGCGTCCCATGACATTCTCACGAGGGCTGTGTCCTATGCTATTCTCAACAGGGTTGTGTCCCATGCCATTCTCAACAGGGTTGTGTCCCATGCCATTCTCAACAGGGTTGTGTTCCATGTCATTCTCAAAAGGATTGTGTCCCTTGCTATTCTCAACAGGGTTGTGTCCCATGCCATTCTCAATAGGATTGTGTCCCATGCTATTCTCAATAGAGTTGTGGCCCATGCTATTCACAACAGTATTGTGTCCCATGAATTCTCAATATGGTTGTGTCCCATGCAATTCTCAACAGGGTTAGGTCCCATGCCATTCTTAACAGGTTTGGCGTCCCATGCCATTCTCAACAGGGTTGCATCCCATGCCATTCTCAACAGGGTTGCATCCCATGCCATTCTCAACAAGGTTGTGAACTTTAGAGTAAGCGACTATTAGAATGCATGCAAGTCTGAGAATGATGTAGACAGAGATGTTTCAACAAAGGGAACAGGCAAATAATTGCGATGCTGCGGTAAAGCTACAAATATAAAGTAGCAACGATATAGATGAGTAGGGAACATAAAGTAGCAGCGGACCTCATTTTCTAATCTTACGGTTTTATATATCTCTACACTCATCCTACCTCCCCTCATGTAACACGTCTCTCTCTCTCTCTCTCTCTCTCTCTCTCTCTCTTTTCTTATCTCACCATCCTACTTTTCCTCTCTCCGTCTACCACTCGCTATACTTGTAGTTATAGATATATGTGCTTCACCGTTTGTTGTCGTTGTCCCTGTATTCTGAAGAAGGCCACAGGCCGAAACGTCAGTATTGTGTTGTGTTCCTTCCTTGTAAAGCAGTCACCATACCTTGGAGCCTTTATCACACCCCACTAATGGCTCCATGTTTCAACAAACATGTTTTAACTGCTGTTACAGGGACATTGCCATCTGACATTGAAACAAAATGATCGACCTAGTGATGTAAACACATTCATAGATGGCAACAAACGAAAAGACGAACACACAGACATCTAAATTACATTTTAAAAAAAGATTATAGAAAGATACATTAAAATAATTGCAAATATACCGAAATGTGAGAGACGAATAAACAAATATAACAATTTAAAGTAGTTAAACATATGAGTAAATATAGAGGGACAGATTGATAAATTATTAAAATGGTAGAAAAGGAGATAAAAATGTGGTCACAGTACTAGAGATATAGAGACTAATTAATCGACCTGAAAAGATAAACAAATAAGAGTGCTATGAAAACAGATAGAAAAAATTATGATAACAATGAAGAGACAGAAAGTTAAATGACGATAACACTAGAGAGACGAACAGTTAAATTATCATACCATTAGAGAGGGGAACAGATAAATTATCATACCACTAGAGAGACGAACAGTTAAATTATCATACCATTAGAGAGGGGAACAGATAAATTATCATACCATGAGAGAGGGGAACAGATAAATTATCATACCACTAGAGAGACGAACAGTTACCTTATCATACCATTAGAGAGGGGAGAGAGGGGAACAGATAAATTATCATACCACTAGAGAGACGAACAATTACATTATCATACCATTAGAGAGGGTAACAGATATATTATCATACCACTAGAAAGACGAACAGTTCAATTATCATACCATTAGAGAGGGGAGAGAGGGGAGAGAGGGGAACAGATATATTATCATACCACTAGAGAGATGAACAGTTACATTATCATACCATTAGAGAGGGGAACTGATAAATTATCATACCACTAGAGAGACGAACAGATAAATTATCATAACACTAGAGAGACAAACAGTTAAATTATCATACCATTAGAGAGGGGAACAGATAAATTATCATACCATTAGAGAGGGGAACAGTTAAATTATCATACCATTAGAGAGGGGAACAGTTAAATTATCATACCATTAGAGAGGGGAACAGATAAATTATCATAACACTAGAGAGGGGAACAGATAAATTATCATAACACTAGATAGACCAACAGTTAAATTTATTTATGACTATGTATTGTGTCGTAGTGTTTAATGTACTATCAACACGATACAAATAAAACTCTCATCACCCATTATTTTATTCTCAAATACAATTATAAAATCAACATTTTTGTTTTGTTTTTTTTAACTGTCGCGTAACATATACTTTTGTGTTACGCCTTGTGTGCTGGAGTGTGTTAAGTTGCTGCTATTATTCCTAGCTGTTGTGTTTAATGTGTAGGTATTCGAGTCGTTTATTTATTTATTAAAAAAAGATATATTATGTCATATCGTATTTTCATGACATTTATGTCTATTTTTTACTCAAAAAAAAAAAAAAGTATTGTTACTTAGGAAAGTACAACAGGGTCGCTCTTTCGTCGTTTGCAAACATAATTCACATAATGATTTACATAACCTCCATATGTGGTGTTCTTTTGTTCACACATCACCGTTAGTAACAAATAACATCAGGTAACAATCTGGTATGTAACTTCCGATTTATTGCTCAGGCAGATTTTGGATTAAGAATAATCATGAGACGTGTAAGGAACAAAATAAAACCAGTAATAAGTGAGGAACAATGTGAATTTGTGGAAGGAAAGGGCACCAATAATGCAATATACATCTTATGAACATTGATAGAAAGATCTATATAAATAAAGAAAGATCTATATATGTGCTTTATAGACTACACAAAAGCATTTGACAAAGTAAAGCATGTGGAAATAATCAATATGCTGGAGAAATTAAACATTGATGGCAAGGATCTGCGAATCATAAAAAAACATGTACTGGCAACAAACAGCAGCTATACGAATTAACAACCAAACAGGGCAACTCCAATATATAAAACAAGGAGCCAGACAAGGCTGTGTTCTGTCACCAGATTTGTTTTCACTTTACAGCGAATATGTTATGAGATAAATAGTAAAAAAAGGAATTGAAGTCAACGGTCACAACATAAATAATTTGTAATATGCGGATGACAGTCTTAATAGCAGAGACAGAAAATGAACTACAAGAAATAATAGACACAATAGTAAAAGAAAGCATCAAGAAAGGTCTCAGTCTGAATAGTAAGAAAACAGAAGTAATGGTTATATCGAAGAAACAATCATTACCATCATGCAGTATAAAAATAAACGAGACAAATTTGAAACAAGTGCAACGTTTGAAATACTTGGGCACAATAATAACATCAGATGGAAGATGCACCACGGAAATAAAAAGTAGAATAGTTCAGGCCAAAATAGCATTTCAGAAAATGAAAAATATGTTATGCAACAAATCTATGTCAATAGATTGAGAATGAGAGTTCATATGTGCTATATAGAACCAATTCTGACCTACGGAAGCGAAACAAGGACAGTAGACAAACAAATGAAAAGACGATTGGAGGCCACAGAGATGGGATTTTTCAGAAGAATGTTGAACGTTCCCTGGACAGCTAAAAAGACCAATGAGGAAGTTCTCAAAGAGGCCAACACAAAAATGGAACTCCTAAAAAACATCAGAAAGAAACAATCAACATTTTCCGGGCACATCATGAGAAGAGGAAAGTTGGAATACTTGGTTACAACTGGCAAAATAAAATGATAGAGAGATCGCGGACGACAAAGAGAGAAAATACTGGATAGCTTGGTGTCTTGGAATGGAAAACAGTCAACAACAGAACTGATACGATGCACTATAGATAGAAGATTGTGGAGGGACATGATCGCAGGACATAATATATCATATATGAATTTTTATATAACTAAACAAGGAATTAGATTTCACCAAGATGATACAAGACATGTAAAAAAGAATATGATTTGATGATGGTTCACACTAATCAAATTGAGAGTGGTGCACTATGTGCCGAAACGGCATGACACACAGTGCGGCGAAACGTAAGAAAAGCGTTAATCTATTCTGTCTTCAATTAGTTGACTAACTTACATACGTGTTCCATGTATGTAATAAACAATGCGGGCGATAGTAATCATTCCTGTCGTATTCCTGATCTAACCTCGCAATGGTTTATGTAGCCTGCTACTGTTCTGACTGTGCAGCTGCTGTTGATGTAACGACTTTTAAATAGATTGGTTAGGCGTTGGGTTCCTCCGTATGTTGTTAGTATCCCCCATAGTTATTCTCTGTTTACTCTGTCGAATGATTTTTATTCGTCGATGAAAGTTATGTACACATTTACTAATATGGTTTCTTTTGAAAACGGAAAATGTTTTAATATTTCTTTCAAGTTAAGTTCTGGGATGTTCTGTCTAGTGTGTGTGTGCTTGATTATATATATATATATATATATATATATATATATATATATATATATATATATATATATATATATAATCCACCAGTTGAATCTGTGCGAAAGTTCACCTACCTCGGTTCTATGGTAACAACCACCGTCTCAACTGAAGAAGAGATATATTATCCAATAGGAAAGTCTGTTTCAACATTTGGTAAACCTAAAAATAGAGAATGGACCAAAACTAAACTAACACTCAGGACAAAAATTCTAATTTATAAAAGTTGCGTTCTTAGCACACTTCCATATGGACCAGAAACTTGGACTACCTATGCAGGGCAGGAGAGAAGATTAAACAGCTTTCGTGTGCGTTGTCTTCGCAAGAAAATGAATATCACATGGCAGGAGAAAGTAAATCAATTCAGAGGAAGAGGTATGTTTACAGCACTCGGACAAATTGACAAATAATCAACAACAGAAAAAAATACGGAACAAAGCAGTATTGAACCCGTACTCAGTGGCACAGTGCCTTGCCACGAAAAGCCAAACGCTAGGAGAAAGTAACCAGCTCTGATGTCTTACAATGAGCAAAACGCCCAATCAAACCTGAGATCTTTAGTGACGTCACCACCGCCTTCGTGTCCAGCCTCCTGCAATTCCCTGAACCGCTCATCGAGTCACTCAGCAAACTTGAGTAAAAGAGGGTCGTTCTAGCAAGGTCGTTGTTTTAGTTACTGCCACGATCTCCATGAGCGAGCTACTTATAGTTACGGCGAAAGTACCAACACATGCATGTGTGTGTGCGTGCGTGTATGTGTGTTAATAATAGCAACGACCATAGTACAACCTAATAATCATCATCATTGAGTGCCGTCTCCGCATCGAAGGTTAGCTTTCATGGAAAGCACACACACACATTCACACACACTCTCTCATACTCACACACTCAAACACTCACAGACACACACACACACACTCACGTACACTCAGATACACGCGCTCACAGACACACACACATTGATATACACTAACACACAACCACACACACACATATATATATATATATATATATATATATATATATATATATATATATATATATATTTTTCAATTTACCAGATAATACAAACGAGAGAACATGCGCTTTTGAAAACATTGTCACGAAATTTTATTGGACATGAACAGCACGTGATTCAAAATGGCTGCAGTTGTTGACAGATTGGATGTCAGACTGGCAACTAATTATGGACATGATCGAGGACCAGGTTGAAAATGCTGCAGAGACAGGAAGTGACGTGGAGTTAGATATTATTTGAACATGGCATCTGATATTTTAACATTATTCTCTCTTTCTCGTTCTCCGTGTGTGTGTGCGTCAGTCTCTGTTCTCTCTCTTTCTCTTTATTTCTCTCTATCCTTCTCTCGTTCTCCATATGTGTGCGTTTCTGTATGTCTGTCCGTCTGTGTGTCTACTTCTAGTACATTCAATCTGCCGTTCTGTCTATCTCTCTGCCAACTTGTGTCCGTCTACTTGTGTCAACCTACTTATTCCTCTACCAACCTAATCACTCATCCGTCCATCTACTTGTGTCAACCTACTTATTCCTCTACCAACCTAATCACTCATCCGTCCGTCTACTTGTGTCAACCTACTTATTCCTCTACCAACCTAATCACTCATCCGTCCATCTACTTGTGTCAACCTACTTATTCCTCTACCAACCTAATCACTCATCCGTCCATCTACTTGTGTCAACCTACTTATTCCTCTACCAACCTAATCACTCATCCGTCCATCTACTTGTGTCAACCTACTTATTCCTCTACCAACCTAATCACCTATCCGTCCATCTACTTGTGTCAACCTATTTATTCCTCTACCAACCTAATCACTCATCCGTCCATCTACTTGTGTCAACCTACTTATTCCTCTTCCAACCTAATCACTCATCCGTCCATCTACTTGTGTCAACCTACTTATTCCTCTACCAACCTAATCACTCATCCGTCCGTCTACTTGTGTCAACCTACTTATTCCTCTACCAACCTAATCACTCATCCGTCCATCTACTTGTGTCAACCTACTTATTCCTCTACCAACCTACTCACTCATCCGTCCATCTACTTGTGTCAACCTACTTATTCCTCTACCAACCTAATCACCTATCCGTCCATCTACTTGTGTCAACCTATTTATTCCTCTACCAACCTAATCACTCATCCGTCCATCTACTTGTGTCAACCTACTTATTCCTCTTCCAACCTAATCACTCATCCGTCCATCTACTTGTGTCAACCTACTTATTCCTCTACCAACCTAATCACTCATCCGTCCGTCTACTTGTGTCAACCTACTTATTCCTCTACCAACCTAATCACTCATCCGTCCATCTACTTGTGTCAACCTACTTATTCCTCTACCAACCTACTCACTCATCCGTCCATCTACTTGTGTCAACCTACTTATTCCTCTACCAACCTAATCACTCATTCGTCCATCTACTTGTGGCAACCTACTTATTCCTCTACCAACCTAATCACTCATCCGTTCATCTACTTGTGTCAACCTACTTATTCCTCTACCAACCTAATCACTCATCCGTCCATCTACTTGTGTCAACCTACTTATTCCTCTACCAACCTACTCACTCATCCGCCCATCTACTCACTAATCCGCCCATCTACTCACTCATCCGCCCATCTACTCACTCATCCGCCCATCTACTCACTTATCCATCCATGCACCAACTCATCTACTCACTCATCTACCTGCCCACTCATCAATCCACTTACCTACACACTCACCCACTCACTCATTCTCTCTCTTCCATTCACATACATTATCCACATACAAATTCATAGCCTGTCGTAACTCCACTATGTCTCATATGAAATTAATGTCTTCTTCCACATATGACAAACCACATATGGAACTACTGTTTTGTAACATAAACTAGTAACGACTTACATTTAATGACATAAATAAATAACAGCTGTAATTTATTTTCAAAAATAAAACTAATTTCTCTCCCTTGCGAGAATTCTCTCCCCTTAACAGTGTGATCTTTAATTGTAATTGTCGAACTTGAATGAAGTGAAACTCCGAGCATTTTCTTGACTTTATATTTGGGTACAGCTGTACATTAAACTGTAGCAACCAGCTATTCTCAAATGTTAGGTTTAATTTCAAATATATTACAAATGTTTGGTTTAATTTCAAATACATTACAAATGTTTGGTTTAATTTCAAAAACATTACAAATGTTTGTGTAAGAATTGGTGTTGCTTTGAGAATTAGCTCCTTTTGTATGAGCATCTACGTACTGACGTACGACAAATCAGAACTATGACATTAACGTCCATTATCTTACTGGTTTATTTACAGTATTACATGCATATGCTACTGGTGTTTTTATATGACATGATTACTTATAAATGTTACTGGTGTTGAAGAAATAACCAATTTACTTCCAAATTTTACTGGTGTTTGAGAAATGACCAATTTACTTCCAAATTTTACTGGTGTTTGAGAAATGACCAATTTACTTCCAAATTTTACTGGTGTTTGAGAAATGACCAATTTACTTCCAAATTTTACTGGTGTTTGATAAATGACCAATTTACTTCCAAATTTTACTGGTGTTTGATAAATGACCAATTTACTTCCAAATTTTACTGGTGTTTGAGAAATGACCAATTTACTTCCAAATTTTACTGGTGTTTGAGAAATGACCAATTTACTTACATGTGGATCTCCTGTTTGGTAACTTTGTTGTCGTTGTTGAGGTCAGCGATCCCATGGTCAATGCTAATGTCAGCTTTGTCCACGTAACCGTTTCCATCACGGTCAAAGAGCCAAAAGAGAGTATATTTGTAGGCTAAAGACAATCAAGATTGAAGACTTTTTTTAAAATCCAGTTGTGGAAAAATGTATGAATAAATTTGAATATATTTGTGTGACGTATCACTACAGGATGTGGTTGTATTAACTCGTATGATATATTACTAATAACGCAGTTGTATTAATTCATATAAAATATCACCACCAATAATATTATGATATTAATTTATCATCATCATGTACCATGTCGATTAGCGTAGGGTGTCACTTCCGTTCACAAATGTCAGTCTTCAGTACATTATATCAATAAATTTGACTGTTTTCCATGACACGACATTAAGCTATCTAGCAACTGCTCTATTTGTCGTTCGCGATATCTTTTTCCTTGTTTTTAGCCGTTGTAACCAACCATTTCACCTTTCTTCTGGTCATGGCGTGCTCGAAAATATTAATTAATCAAAGTAAAATAAAAAATAAATAATTAAAATGTCAGAATATTAATTGTTCTAATTGAAATATCACTAACAAACATGATAACTCATACACAAATGTATTAGTCTAGTCCACAGATTTTAGACAGATTGTTGTAAATGTGTCTAGTGTTTGTCAAGTCTACAAATATATGATATTTAATGAACTCTTTCACTTCAGACGAACTTTACTTGTGACTCTCATTTTTTATGTCTAAATATTATTTTTCTTTATTAACAGATTGTCCATGTTGTACAGCGTAACTCCTTCATATAATCAATACCTAGATTATTTTCATTTGGATCCATGTTTATGAAACAGTTGGTGCTTGCTACAACAGAGTAATTGTCTAACCGTTAGGACTGAACCAACTTAACTGTTTTGGATCTCTTAACTCTTTCACTTCCTGATTATTTTGCTGGTTTGAACGGAGTTATCTAACTTAGATTTGTAAAAACTCGATTTCGCAAGAGCCGGAGAGAGCGTTTTTGGGAAACGAAAGGCAAAAGAAATGCTCCGGTGTGCGCGTTAATGGGAAGGTAAAGAGTTACGATAAGTTGATGACCAGACAGTGAATGAAATAAGCAAAAAATATGGATTAGATATGAATACCAAAAAGACTAAAACTATGATCATAAACAAAGGCAATACTAAAGCCTACACGTGTATATAATAGTTGAAGGAATAGAACTGGGGACACTTTAGAGCTACAACTACCTTAGACATACTATAACCAGTGATGGAAAAGATAAAACTGAAATAAACAAAAGAATAGGAATAGCAAAAAGTAATTTTAATGCCATGAAAAATATAATAACATCAAAACAAATAACAACAGGGCTAAAACTTACAATAGCAAAGTGGTATGTTTTCTCAGCATTCCTATATGGTGCAAAAACATGGACATTAGACAAGAAAAAGAAAATTGAAGCCTTTGAAATGTAGATTTATAGAAGAAGCGGAAGAATTGGATGAAATGAAAAGAAAAGAAATCAGGTAGTCTTTAAACATCTAAAAAATTAATAAAGAACAGAATTCAAACAAGACAAATAAGATTTTTTAGGCATGATAAAGGACACAGCAGCCTACTGAAAGTAATCTTGGAAGGGAAAATACAGGGTAATAGAGGCAGACCATTAGTAACACGGACAAAAGTAACATGAAAAGAACAAGTCAGCCTATGACAACCTGCACTATCAAAGCAAGGGACAGAGTGGAATGACGCTCCGTGGTAGTCAAACGTCAATGCGGAGACGACACTCAATGATGATGAAGATAATGATTAGTGGCAAGAAAAAAATAACGATTTTTTTTTCTAAAAACGCTTGTTATTTTCCTTATCATTCAACTACAATCTTAACACTGAACTATCATTTTGTCACAGAACTAAAATCTTGTCACTGAAGTATGATGTTATCATTGAAATAAACACTTATCACTGAATTATAATCTTATCATTGAATTATATTATTATCTATTTCTTCTTTCTTTCTTCATTTGCCTTTCAGTGTCGAGAGGGAGATATAATGTGCATATAATCTTATCATTGTAAAAATAAAAGTAAAAGTACCCCCGTCACGCCAAGTGGCGTATAGGGAAATATGGTGTTAGTGACCCTATATTTTACAGACCTTCAGCACATGATTTTTGGGGTAATGTGGTCGGTATTACGCCCGTGCCGCTTTACTTTCCCAGAAAAAAATCCGGTACCCATTTAAGACTGGGTGAACCTGGAAGCCGTCGGTTGGGATCGAACCCTACCCCTTGTCCTTTGAAGTCCAGTTCACTAACCACTGAACTATCGCGGCTCCCAATCTTATCATTGACTTATCATTAATCTATCATTGTACTATCATCTTACCATTGAAGGCGGGGTCCAACCTGTCAACACCGGCTATAAACTCGTCCTTGCTGATCTCTCCATCATTGTTGTCGTCATATTGCTGTGGATGGTTGTGTGACTTTTTGTTAACCGGGCACGAGAAATAAGAAAAAGAGCACATGATGATAGTATGTTGGAGCTTATTGTTGAGTTGGATCAGTCAATGGACGTGATGACGAATACATGTATGAATGGATAAGTGGATGAATTGATAGACGGGCAAGTGTACTGATTAAAGTATGAGATGTAATTTGATTGGTGGGTATATTTAAACATTGATTGGATTGTCTGATTGGATAATATAATTTACTTGGACGGTAAAATGGATGTATGGATTTGTGGATGAGTGAAGTAAATGATAGATTGGTGGATGAGTGGAGTAAATGATATATTGGTGGATGAGTGGAGTAAATGATAGATTGGTGGATGAGTGGAATTAATGATATAATGGTTGATGAGTGGAGTAAATGAAACATTGTTGGATGAATAAATGATAGATTGGTGGATGAGTGGAGTTAATATGAAATATTAATGTGGAATTAGATGTAAACATGACGTGACTGTCACATGTCCAGAAATTAGGTTGATAAACAAAATCGGGGGCAGGTTAAGTTTATGAGAGAGATGGCTCTCTGAGAGTTCATGTTAGCAATAAGTTTTAAAGTCAGAGATTAACTAAATGTCAAGATGAAGTTTTGCTTTGCTAAATTTGACACAAAAGTCATCTGAATCTCAAGTTGAAAGTTGAGAGAAAGTTGGTATTTAGAAATTCTTAAACAGACGAGATTAGACCGGCTTGAAGAAACTGCCTGAAGACAGACGTGAATTTGTATAGTTATGGACTGCCACACAGCTAGTTAGATTTTATAAAAAAAAAGTAGAAGGATGATCCAGAGATAGGTCAGACAGGACGGCATATTTTAGTAGAGAAGTGTTTTAAGTTAGATTCAGAGGTTTGGTGCTCCAGAGAACAATAGTAAGTAGATTAAGAGTTGCATCGAATAAGTCTAAACTTATATGTAGAATAATAGCAAGTGTCAAGCAAGGCGAGTTGTAATATTTGATATAATTAAAGATATAATTAGAATTGCAGCAGACAATATGTGTAAATAGATGTATAAAATAAATATCGGTGTTAACCTCTAGAGCGCATCCAGACCAAGAACATTGATTTTAGAATTATTAGATGCTCTACTATACATTACGTGTTCAACAATGATCAAATAAACCTGATTAAAAAAATTCAGTCAAATTTATTATATTCTACCTACAGACAAACAGATACAGGAACAAACAAAATGGCACGACAGACTTACAGACTAAGACTAAAGGACAGACAAATAACAGACAGCAGACAACAGGTAAGGTAAGAAAGACTACCGCAATGAAGTCATTTGTATCAGCCTTTGTGATGTAACCATCGTTGTTGGCATCAAGAATTTTGAAGAGTTCCGTCACGAGCTGGTCGAGGCTGGATTGGGCAAGAGCAAAGGCTGGCAGGAAGACCAAGACGGCGTAGATGAACATGTTTCTGAAATGAACAAGCGATCTATTTGTCAATATTTTATTATATTATACAATAATCAATACAAAATAATATAATCATCACCATCAAGTACCAAGCCGCTGGCGTAGGTGATCATGTCTCTCCACAACTTTCGATCACGACAGTTATTTATCATTTCTGTTGTTGACCTTCTGCCAAGCCATTCTCTTAAGCTGCCTGGTAGCTATCTCTTCGTCACACAATTTTTCCAGTTGCAATATATTCCAGCTGTTCTTTTCTCATTACATGGCCTAAGTAAAAAACTAACAATAACAAAACTAAAACTAAGAATAGCAAAATATTATATTTTCTCAACATTCCTGTATGGTGCAAAAACATGGACATTAGACAAGAAAAGAGAACAGAAAATTGAAACCTTTGAAATGTGGATGTATAGAAGAATAGGTAGAATTTGATAGAATGAACAGAAAATAAACGATTTAGTCATAAAACAACTAAAAATAAAAAGAGAACTAGTAAACATAATTCAAACAAAACATTACAGTTTTGGGGCATGTTAAAAGCAGTGGTGCATTCTCTGTGATACCGCAGCTACGCTGGTAGCCTGAACATATTAACGAAATACAAAAAGAAATGATAATTTATTATATATTTTTTTTATAATTATATTACAAATTTTCGAATATTCTATTACACATTTCGTAGGCCAATATGATTTATTTGCTTTGATTGTCATTTATTAAAGCAAGGTTTTCCTCTAGCCACTATAACGTTTGTGAATGAAACGAAACTATTCAACATTGAAACCTCTAGGAGCCAGCAGTACATTTTTCCTCTATCCGAATCTAGTTTATCAACCTTGCCATTCAAAAATTCCCATCAAAATAATGTACCGGTTGTTGCCGCAAGATGTATGCGGTTTCTTGGGTTATTTTTTAGCTCTAGCTAGTAGGAATCATCACAAAGTGAAAGTGAAACTGTCTGATTACCGGAACTTCCTTAGCTATTTATAACTACGTTATGCGCATCAACATCTGAAAAAAGAACTTTTTTCTGTTCTCAAGAGAATCAAATCTTATTGTCGCTCAACTCAGACACAAGAACGCTTATCTGGTTTGGCATTAATGTCCATTGAGAAATCATTCCCTCAGAAACTTAGAAACCAACCCAACAGTACTTTCAATATATATTGAGAAACTATATGGGGCAATCGAATCGCTTAAACAGACAGCTGACTTCATGAGAGAGTTTGGAATCCTACTCTGAATGAGTATTGATCGCAAAGAGAGAGAGAGAGAGAGAGAGAGAGAGAGAGAGAGAGAGAGAGAAACAGAGAGGGAGAGAGAGAGAGAGTACTTTCAATGACAAAGTCATCGAGACATTTTCGTACCAAACAAGACGGATAGAGTTTACATATAAATAAGTAAGTAATTTAAAATGTAGTGATGTCATTAGCAAATATTACTTTATGTTAGCCTACTGAATATAATGTATGTTTTTATTTATTATGTCAGTGGTAGCCCATACCCCAAAACCAGTATACGCAACTGGTTAAAAGACACAGCAGCCTACTAAAAGTAATATTGGAAGGGATAATACAAGGTAAAAGAGGCAGACCAAGACTAACATGGACGAGTAACATCAAAAGATGGGCAAGTCAGCCTATGACAATCTGCACCATCAAAACAAGATACAGAGCGGAATGGTGCTCCATGGTAGCCAACCTTCGATGCAGAGACAGCACTCAATGAGGATGATGATGATACAAGACATAAACGTTAACAAGGGCAGGCAGACAAACAGGCAGACAGTAAATGGATAGATAGGCAGATGAGCAGACATGAAGGCGCCACCAGGCAGTCAGAACGACAATTAGGTTGACAGAAAGGCAAGGATTGTTATAGATATAGTACATGTATATACACAAGCCACCACTGATAACTTACATTTTTCTCAGGGCAGGGTTACTTAAACTTTCTTTGTTTGGAGAACTCACCGTATCTTATATTTTGTGTAGATATTGACTTTTGTCGATTCTTTCATTGCATCTACCATCTGTCGGTAATGTCCTTTGTTGTGATATTTTCTTTGAATAACTTTTCTATTTCTAGCTTTTACGATGATAATAACCATCTGTGGAGCGTCAGTTCAAAATAATGTTTCGCTTCGCAGAACAGAAATCATAACTTGCTTTTACGGCATGAGATCAACCAACGATTTCCCAGTTTTAGTTTTCTTATGTCTTTGTGGTATGTTACAATAACCGTTATGGTAAATGAACCAACAACCAGAACTTTCTCATAGTTGAGTGAGCTATCTGAAATTAACTTATTGGCAACATGTGTCGCTTACCACCTCTATATCACTATCGTTAGCAACACGACTATTATCATATCAATTATCATCGTATTTGTTATCACTCCCTTGCCATAACACTTTCTGTGGCTGGAGTAGCACTAACAGACATTTCTAAGCTTTCTCTCTACCATCATCAACATCACAGAAATCATCAACATCACAGCCATTATCAACATCACTACCATCATCAACATCACTACCATCATCAACATCACAGCCATCATCAACATCACAGCCATCATCAACATCCCTACCATCATCAACATCACCGCCGTTATCAATATCACCGCCATCCTCAACATCACTACCATCATCAACATAGGAACCATTGTCAACATCATCAAAATCACCATCATTTTTACCATTCTCAACATCATCATTATGAACATCACAACCATCATCATAAACCAACCCTACTACCAACGCAACATTCCATCATCATCAACTCTACCACCTACGGCAACATCACCCACAATCATCAACATAAACTTCACCGCCATCGTCAATATCCAACACATCGTCACCATCACCACCATCATCAACTGCACCATCATCGCTAACAGCACCACCATCAACAACACAACGACCATCATTATCACCAGCACTATAATTTCATCATCACCATCATCAACATCAACATCTTCACCATCATCAACATCACCACCATCATCACCATCATCAACACCATCACCATCATCAACATCAACATCATCAAAATCAACATCATCAACATCAACATCATCACCAAAATATCAACATCAACACCATCACCTCATCAACATCATCACCATTATCAACACCATCACTATCATCAACATCAACATCATCAACATCAAAATCATCACCATCGTCAACATCATCACCCTCAATAACATAGTCTATATATAAACACCATCTTCACCATCATCAACATCATCACCATCAACATTATCACCATCATCAACATATCACCACCATCAACATATCACCATCATCACGATCATCAACATCACCACCATCAACATCATCACCATCATCAACATCATCATAATCATCAACATCAACATCATCACCATCATCAACTTCATTAATAAACATCAATATTAATACCATCATCAATATTAATACCATCATCAACATCATCACGATCATCAACATCAACATCATCACCATCATCAACATCATCACCATCATCAACATCATCACTATCATCAACATCATCATCACCATCGTCAACATCATTACACTCAATAACATAGTATATATAAACACCATCTTCACCATCATCATCATCAACATTATCACCATCATCAACATATCACCATCATCACGATCATCAACATCACCACCATCAACATCATCACCATCTTGAACATCATCATGATCATCAACATCAACATCATCACCATCTACAACATCATCACCGTCATCAACACCATAACCATCATCAACATCACGACCATCATCAACATCATCACCAACCATCATCAACATCACGACCATCATCAACATCACGACAATCATCAACATCATCACCATCATCAACATTAACATCAACACCATCATCAACAACACGACCATCATCAACATCACGACCATCATCAACATCACGACCATCATCAAAATCACGACAATCATCAACATCATCACCATCATCAACATTAACATCATACCATCATCAACATCTTCACCATCATCAACATTAACATCATCACCATCATCACCATCATCAACATTAACATTAATACCATCATCAACATCATCACCATCATCAACATCAACATCATCACCATCTTCAACATCATCAACATCAAAATCATCACCATAAACATCATCACCATCATCAACATAAATAACATCACCATCATCAACATCATTACCATCATCAACATCAACATCATCACCGTCTTCAACATCATCATCAACATCACGACCATCATCAACATCATTAACATTAACATCATCACCATCATCGACAGCATCACCATCATCTACATCACGATCATCTACATCATCATCATCTACATCATCATCATCTACATCACCATCATCTACATCACCATCATCTACATCACCATCATCTACATCACCATCATCATCCACATCATCATCATCTACATCATCATCATCTACATCACCATCATCTACATCACCATCATCTACATCATCACCATCATCTACATCACCATCATCAACATCACCATCATCTACAGCATCACCATCATCTACATTACCATCATCTACATCATCACCATCATCTACATCATCACCATCATCTACATCATCATCATCTACATCACTATCATCTACATCATCATCATCTACATCATCATCACCTACATCATCATCTACATCATCATCATCTACATCACCAACATCTACATCATCATCATCTACATCACCATCATCTACAGCATCAACATCTACATCACCATCATCTACATCATCATCATCTATATCACCATCATCTACATCACCATCATCTACATCCCCATCATCATGATCATCATTATCAACATCATCACCATCCTCATCATCACCATCATCATCATCAACATCATCACCATTATCAACATCACCATCATCTACATCAACATCATCTACATCAACATCAACATCATCACCATCGTTAAAATCATCGATAGCAACATCACTTCATTTGCCAACATCATTGTCATCAATATCATCACCATCGTGAACATCACCGCCTATGTTTCCACTGGTGACACACTCCACGGGGAGTGAATACAACCCTCCCGGCATGTCTCATTGTAGCAGGTTACTTCGGTGTATTGGTGTAGACATCGGTGAGTTCGTGACACTGTGTTGACCGACAGGCTGGCTGGTCAGTCATTGCGCAGGAAACCTTAAAACTGGATATGCATGTCATTACCTGGAGTTTAGAAGAAAACTTCTCACAAGATTGCGACAAGGAAGTTGAGGAAAACCCACATGTCAAAAAAAATGGTGGAACACGGTACTACAATGGGGGAAGTAGGAAAAGCATCGTCAGCAGAAAAGAACCCAACACGATAAATCAATACAAGACAGGAACAATCAGTAGACGAACACTTCGAAAGTTCCTGGAACTGGCGACAGATCGGATATGGGAAAGCCCCGACTGAGATGACGCCATTCCGAACCAAAGACTAAAGACTATTGACTCAAATCTAAAGACTCCTGAATAAAATCTATAGACTCCTTACTACAATCCAAAGACTCCTGACTAAAATCTAAAGACTCCAGACAAAAATGTAGACTCTGACTAAAATCTAAAGACTCCAGACAAAATGTAGACTCTGACTAAAATCTAAAGACTCCAGACAAAAATGTAGACTCTGGCTAAAATCTAAAGACTCCAGACAAAAATGTAGACTCTGACTAAAATCTAAAGACTCCAGACAAAAATGTAGACTCTGGCTAAAATCTAAAGACTCCAGACAAAAATGTAGACTCTGACTAAAATCTAAAGACTCCAGACAAAAATGTAGACTCTGACTAAAATCTAAAGACTCCAGACAAAAATGTAGACTCTGGCTAAAATCTAAAGACTCCAGACAAAAATGTAGACTCTGGCTAAAATCTAAAGACTCCAGACAAAAATGTAGACTCTGACTAAAATCTAAAGACTCCAGACAAAAATGTAGACTCTGGCTAAAATCTAAAGACTCCAGACAAAAATGTAGACTCTGGCTAAAATCTAAAGACTCCAGACAAAAATGTAGACTCTGGCTAAAATCTAAAGACTCCAGACAAAAATGTAGACTCTGGCTAAAATCTAAAGACTCCAGACAAAAATGTAGACTCTGGCTAAAATCTAAAGACTCCAGACAAAATGTAGACTCTGACTAAAATCTAAAGACTTCTGGCTAAAATCTAAAGACTCCTGACTAAATAATACGATTAGAAGAGACAGAATAAGAAATTAACTATATAATGAAGTCGCTGTAGCATCGATGTTTGGTCATGGGATACAACAGATGAAATGACTTTGACATGTCAATGATACAACAGATGAAATGACTTGGACATGTCAATGATACAACAGATGAAATGACTTGGACATGTCAATGATACAACAGATGAAATGACTTGGACATGTCAATGATACAACATATCAAATGACTTGGACATGTCAATGATACAACAGATGAAATGACTTGGACATGTCAATGATACAACAGATGAAATGACTTGGACATGTCAATGATACAACAGATGAAATGACTTGGACATGTCAATGATACAACATATCAAATGACTTGGACATGTCAATGATACAACAGATGAAATGACTTGGACATGTCAATGATACAACAGATGAAATGACTTGGACATGTCAATGATACAACAGATCAAATGACTTGGACATGTCAATGATACAACAGATGAAAGGACTTGGACATGTCAATGATACAACAGATGAAATGACTTGGACATGTCAATGATACAACAGATGAAATGACTTGGACATGTCAATGATACAACAGATGAAATGACTTGGACATGTCAATGATACAACAGATGAAATGACTTGGACATGTCAATGATACAACAGATGAAATGACTTGGACATGTCAATGATACAACAGATGAAATGACTTGGACATGTCAATGATACAACAGATGAAAGGACTTGGACATGTCAATGATACAACAGATGAAATGACTTGGACATGTCAATGATACAACAGATGAAATGACTTGGACATGTCAATGATACAACATATCAAATGACTTGGACATGTCACAAGATCATCACCAACCAGCTTCTCTCTGATAACCTCAACAACAAGAAGGAAATAAAAGAAGAGTTATAGTCGACCAGCAATACTATGGATGAATGAAGTAGGCGGTATCACAATGAGAAATGTGAACACTCCATTTTGTTACAGGGGCTGCCACATAGGAGTCTATCGGGGATGGAGGTTTGAGTGTTCCAATGATCAATAGAACTATACCGGTGGTAGCTAACAGCAGAGTATCCCAAGCTGGACAGGTCAAACGATAGGAGCCAGACAAAGAGAGAAACACTGGCCCTCCAGGTTGGGGTTTTGGCGCTGGGCCAGCGATCCACACAAAGAAAAATGACAAAAGGCTGCAGAACACAACAACAAGAGAACCTACAAGTCAAGTCAAGCAGAACTGTATCCGGGAGAATGATATTTGAAGATACTTCTTTATTTATTTATTAGTTTCTGTTGTTACCTTGTGATTACTGCAGCCCACGTGGATAGATGGCATATGCGGGCTGATGATGATGGTGGCTGGGTCGTATATCATATATCCATCCTCAACTCTCTCAGCTGTTCTGTCAGCTGGTCTCTCGTGACAACAACCGACTTCGCTCCCCTGTCTCTCTGTTAGTTCGACCTCTACTGGAATACGGCTGCTCGTGTTTACACTCAGGCCAACACGTGTCTGAGCCACTTGGACGCTCGTCCCTGCCGTGACCTAGTCTGGTCACTGTCGTACCTCTGGTTCGCTGTTAAGCTGACTTTTACGTTGTGTTCCGCGACAACTTGATTTGTTGTTCTGGTTATCCACGAGGTTGACGCTAGGCTAGATAATTAGAACTGTGTAACATAGACAAATGCTTGAATATAAAAATTAGTCCGACTTTTAATTCTGTCACCACAGAATTTTACACATAATACATTGCAGCTTACACACTTGCCAACTCATTCTCTTTCAAACTTCCGTATGTGTGTCTCCCTCTCAGTGCTTCCGAACGAGTGCTTCGTGTCAGACTGGCCCCTAATCTTTTGTGTTTACTCCTTAAATCTGGATCTCGTCGGCCAATCAGAATTTACCTCCCACGCATGTCTGTCCACCTACTCTTGGGCATGGCCAGCATATTTTTCTCGTGAATTTCAATCTTTAGTCCCATTTCTCCTGACCTTGTCTTAATGTCTTTTTCCCTTGACCTTGTTCTATCGTCTGTTTATTTCTCTATTCTCTCCCTTTCTCCCCCTTTTCACGTTTATTCTGTCGCGTCTATTTATTCACTCACTTCTTGGAGATGGCCTTCCACGTCTTGCACGTGTTTTCCTGACCCATTCTCTTTATTTTTACTATGACTTCGTTTTTATGTGGTTTTCCTTCTTTCTCCTTGACCTGAATCTTTCATCTCGCCTATCTACACCCTCACTTCTAGATTGTTCTCTCCTCTTTGTTTCCTTCATCTCTCCGCTTCTACATAACCTCCTCTATTCTGTAGTCATTGCTACTTCTAATGACTAACCCTGCTCCATCAACTTCTATTTTCCATCTCTCTATACTCTTCAACTCATTTCTTAACCTCATGCTCGTCACGTCAGTTATTGTCGTCAGCCCTCTCCAGAGGTTCTGATAAGGCCTCTACCGGACCCCTGGGGATGGCTCCCCCTGTCTCTACTTACCACCCACTTGACCCCTTGATTGTCTGTTACTTATAATTCCCACTAGCTTTTGCCCTGTATTTTCTTTCCCTTTATGTACATCACATTACCCTCTGTAATGTCTGTGTATTGCTTTGTGCACTACTTTTATCGTGCAGTTTTTCCTACTTGGACTGGCTCTCTACCCCTACACTTCCTCTTCTTCTCTCTTAACTCCTGGCGTCTCTTCCTCTATTTCTACTACCATTGCCCCCAGCAATGTCTCTTATTTATTTCTCCCATTGCCCTCAGTACTGTCTCTTATTTATTTCTGCCCTTGCCTTCCGTAATGTCTGCTCCTCTTTGCATTCCATAATTTACGTTATTGCCACTTGCAATAGCGCCTGTGTAGTACGTTCCTGGATTGATAATCCTGCCTCTACAATCTCTGTGTCTTCTTCCCCCAAGACACTTTGACGCCTTTTCTCCTCTACTATTTACCTTTAACTAAATACAACAATTTTGGCCATTTCTACTCTTCTTTCTTGTGTCTCTGGTCGCTCATCCATTTCGGATTCATCTCCAATACTTTATCGCCATATTCCTGCACTGATTCTTCTTGCAGCTGGTGTGTCGACTTAAGTTTCATTATCGCTTCTTGTGGATCTTTTAATCTGGCGTATCTCTGTGTTAAATACGACTTCAATTCTTCCCAATTTTCGTCTTTTATTTCATTTATTCTTCTTCTTATGCAGCTAGCCACTCTCCCTTGACTAGTTAACAATGCTAGTTCTTTCAATTCTGGTAGAGTTATTTTGCTACTCCTCTGCCATTTCTCAATGTCATTTATACATGTTTAGAACTGGTCTTCTCCTCCAGTAAATGTTGGTATTCGTTTTACTATTTCTTGTATCTGTATTCCTTCTCCTAGCTTCTGTACTGCTTCACCCAACTTGTTGATAGTTTGCCATACATAATCTTCTTTACTTACTTCCATCTTTCTATTTTAATATCACCTCTACTTAGTCACTATATTGCCTTTCTTATCTCACTTGCAGTCTACTATTAGGATTCTTATTTAAAAAAATTATTCCCACATCATCTGTTTACAATTTCAAAGTGTCATTCTTTCATACTTTCCTTTAATACAACTTTTTTAAAAACTAATACTAAACGTGTCCGTGATTAGTGCCCTTGGCTACTTCTACTTCCCCTCCTTTACACCGACCTCCCAGTCCTACACACTACTTGGCCTCAATTGCCTTTACTAAAAAAAATTTGATCAAGGACACGTATAATATTTTACATTACTTCCCTTGGTGTCTCCGTTCATCCAACATTGTAATACACAATCTGCTACTGAACTAATTAATGTAAACTTAACTTTTTCTAACTACCCTGTGGAGGAAAAAGACACATCTAAACTCTGTATATTCACTTATTTAATTACTCCTAATTTAATTATTTCTCACACCTTAATTACTACATTATTCATTAAAGTTATTCGAAATCTCCTCATGAATTTCTTATCTAACTATTCCTTCAGTGTCCTACTCTGTCTATTAACACACTTTGACATTCACTCTTATTACACTTTCTCTTTCAATGTTCTATCTCCTTGAATGACAATTGTTTACGTATTAGAGTTCTATCTATTGTTCAATTCTGTCTATTGAATGTCTCACCTTATTTGTTGTATTTTCGTTTCTCGTCGACCACCTTGCTCGTTGACAACTTGATTTGTTGTTCTGGTTACCCCCGAGGTTGACGCTAGGCTAGATACTTAGAACTGTGTAACATAGACAAACGCTTGAATATAAAAATTAGTCCGACTTTTAATTCTGTCACCATGGAATTATTACACATAATACATTGCAGCTTACACACTTAGAGTGCGCTCATCACGTTCTCCATTCTATGACACTAACACTCGTCCTTGGGCTCCACACGCATTCATACTTGTATCTAACTTTATGTGGACCACCCTTATTGGTGGCCCACCACTAACGTTACTTCTAATCTGTCCGGTGTTATCCTATCCACCGCTGCTGTCTCTTAATAGGACTACTGACTGATCTACTCGCCTATGTTCTCCTCTAGACTCTGCCTCTCCTAACTATCGCGTGTTCCTGCTGGCTAAAAGTCCATTATCCTGACTTGATGTTTGACCATAGTTCGTCACTCCCTGCCAACTCAGTCTCTTCCGAACTTCCGTATGTGTGTCTCCTTCTCAGTGCTTCCGAACGAGTGCTTCGTGTCAGACTGGCCCCTAATCTTTTGTGTTTACTCCTTAAATCTGGATCTCGTCGGCCAATCAGAATTTACCTCCCACGCATGTCTGTCCACCTACTCTTGGGCATGGCCAGCATATTTTTCTTGTGAATTTCAATCCTTAGTCTCATTTCTCCTGACCTTGTCTTAATGTCTTTTTCCCTTGACCTTGTTCTATCGTCTGTTTATTTCTCTATTCTCTCCCTTTCTCCCCCTTTTCACGTTTATTCTGTCGCGTCTATTTATTCACTCACTTCTTGGAGATGGCCTTCCACGTCTTGCACGTGTTTCCCTGACCCATTCTCTTTATTTTTACTGTGACTTCGTTTTTATATGTTTTTCCTTCTTTCTCCTTGACCTGAATCTTTCGTCTCGCCTATCTACACCCTCACTTCTAGATTGTTCTCTCCTTTTTGTTTCCTCCTCTACTCTCTCCATCTCTCCGCTTCTACAGAACGAGCAGGGACTTAGAGTTATACATGCTTGCTCTAGACCGGATTGGTTGGAGATTTCTTGTGAGTGTCCTATGATGGGTGTAGATCACTTGCGAGTGGCCTATGATGGGTGGAGATCTCTTGTGGGTGGCCTAAGATGGGTGGAGATCTCTTGCGAGTGGCCTATGATGGGTGGAGATCTCTTGTGGGTGGCCTATGATGGGTGGAGATCTCTTGTGAGTGGCCTAAGATGGGTGGAGATCTCTTGTGAGTGTCCTATGATGGGTGGAAACCTTTTGTGATGATGGTGGTGATGTTGAAGATGTTAATGATAGTGATGATGTTGAAGATGTTGATGATGGTGGTGATGGTGGTAATGTTGAAGATGATGATGGTGGTGATGGTGGTGATGATGAAGATGTTGATGATGGTGGTGATGGTGGTGATGATGAAGATGTTGATGATGGTGGTGGTGGTGATGTTGGTGATGTTGAAGATGTTGATGATGGTGGTGATGTTGATGATGGTGGTGATGTTGAAGATGTTAATGATGGTGGTGATGTTGATGATGGTGGTGATGGTGGTGATGTTGATGATGGTGGTGATGGTGAAGATGTTGATGATGGTGGTGATGTTGATGATGGTGGTGATGGTGGTAATGTTGATGATGGTGGTAATGTTGATGATGGTGATGATGGTGGTGATATTGATGATGGGTGGAGATCTCTTGTGAGTGGCCTATGATGGTTTGAGATCTCTTGTGAGTGTCCTATGATGGGTGGAGATCTCTTGTGAGTGCCCTATGATGGGATGAGATCTCTTGTGGGTGACATATGATGGGTGGAGATCTCTTGTGAGTGGCCTATGATCGGTGGAGATCTCTTGTGAGTGTCTCATGATAGGTGGAGATCTCTTGTGAGTGCCTTAGGATGGGTGGAAATCTCTTGTGAATGCCATATGTTGGGTGGAGATCTCTTGTGAGTGCACTATGATAGTTGGAAATCTTTTGTGAGTGTCCTATGATGGGCGGAGATCTCTTTTGAGTGTCCTATGATTGGTGGAGATCTTTTGTGAGTGTCATATGATGGGTGTAGATCTATTGTGAGGGGCCTATGATTGGTGGAATCTCTTGTGAATGCCCTATGACGAGTAGAGATCTCTTACGAGTGCCTTATGCTCCGACTGAAGTTCAGAGGATTAAACAGAAAAGAGACCGATTTCAGTAAAGTAAATAACTACTAGTGCAAGTAATATAGGATATTAGGAACGTTCGACTTGCATGGGTACTTAATCTGATATAAGAATGATATCAAACTGTTGTGATATAGTTATACAAAACCAACATATGTTGCGAAGGAATGGAATGTATAACGATTATACAACACCGATTTTTTCGTTTGTTCTTGAAGGGTTTTCTTTGAGGGTTCTACACAATCATGTCAACTGCAACAGAAGGGAGCAAACAAATATATACAAGCTGGCAACATTTCTGTGTTGGCCTACTGTATTGTATATCAATGTACTGCGTTTTGCAATAATGAAATAACTGAAAATCAATATTCGTTAACTGTTGAAAGAATCGTTACCCCAAGGTTATTGAGTAATAAAAAAAGTAGAGCCCCCGTCACGCCAAATGGTGTATAGAGAATATGGTGTGTGACCATCAATTTTACAGACCTTCTAATATAATGGTGGTGATGTTGAAGATGTTGATGATGGTGGTGATGTTGAAGATGTTGATGATGGTGGTGGTGTTAAAGATGTTGATGTTGGTGGTGATGTTGAATATGTTGATGATGGTGGTGATGTTGAAGATGTTGATAATGGTGGTGATGTTGAAGATGTTGATGATGGTGGTGATGTTGAAGATGTTGATGATGGTGGTGGTGTTAAAGATGTTGATGATGGTGGTGATGTTGAAGATATTGATAATGACGGTGATGTTGAAGATGTTGATAATGACGGTGATGTTGAAGATGTTGATTATGGTGGTGATATTGAAGATCTTGATGATGGTGGTGATGTTGAAAATGTTGATAATGGTGGTGGTGTTAAAGATGTTGATGATGGTGGTGATGTTGAAGATGTTGATTATGGTGGTGATGTTGAAGATATTGATAATGATGGTGATGTTGAAGATGTTGATGATGGTGGTGATGTTTAAGATGTTGATTATGGTGGTGATGTTGAAGATGTTGATGATGGTGGTGATGTATCTTCCTCATTATTTTGGAAAGCTGCTTTAGCCTGAACCATTCTGCATCTCACCTCAATTGTATATCTTCCGTCTGAGGTTAACAAAGTCTCCAAATATTTAAATTCATGTACCTGTTTTAATATTCGTTAATATTCTTTGTTTAATGTTCATTGTACAATCATAAATCGCCAGTAGTTAGTGACATAATCAATAGACATTTCCTAGCTGTGATTGTAAAAGGCGGTGATTGTGATGGAAGATAGTAATGGTATAATAAATGATACAGATGACGGTTTGTGAGTTTTGAGAGAGTGGCATTTTCCATCTTGATTGAAAAAGAGTGGGAATTGTCACGTGACTCGAACGTCAACCTGTCCAGAAAATCGATATGTCAAGGAATTAGGTTGACAAACATCTCGGTTCAGGTCAAGTTAGTAGGATACATTCTTACTTTGAAACATAAGAGGTCAAATAAAGTACCAAGATGGCATCTTGTTGTAGTAGTTTGGATGCAGGGTTCAAATACATGTTAACATCGCGACAAACTATTGGTTGTGGGAAAATTTCACGAAAACTACGCAAATAAACTATGTAAATGAGATTTGGGTATTTAACCACAATAGTGAACTTCTATAGTGTCAGGTTTTGGAATAATGAAAAGTTAGCGTTAGTTTTGTTTTTGAGGATTATAAGGTTAGTGTTAGTTTTGTTTTTGAGGATTATAAGGTTAGTGTTAGTTTTGTTTTTGAGGATTATAAAGTTAGTGTTAGTTTTGTTTTTGAGGATTATAAGGTTAGTGTTAGTTTTGTTTTTGAGGATTATAAGGTTAGTGTTAGTTTTGTTTTTGAGGATTATAAAGTTAGTGTTAGTTTTGTTTTTGAGGATTATAAGGTTAGTGTTAGTTTTGTTTTTGAGGATTATAAAGTTAGTGTTAGTTTTGTTTTTGAGGATTATAAGGTTAGTGTTAGTTTTGTTTTTGAGGATTATAAAGTTAGTGTTAGTTTTGTTTTTGAGGATTATAAGGTTAGTGTTAGTTTTGTTTTTGAGGATTATAAAGTTAGTGTTAGTTTTGTTTTTGAGGATTATAAAGTTAGAGTAGAACTTAGAGTTAAGGTAGATCAGAATCAGAATGTAAACTAGACAAGATCAGAGAAGTTAGTAGTCAGGAAGAAAGAAAATAGTTAGTAGAAAGAGTATCAGTTACTTTGGATCAGTTATTTGAGAAGTAGATAGAGCCAGAACAGAACAAGTGAATTAGAAACCTAGAGAACAGTTCAAAATATAGATAAGTAGAGAGAGTAACATAATGTAGTTGTTAAGTGTTTATAATATATTCATCAGCTTTGCTTCAGAGAACAAGTAGTAAGTAGATTAAAAGAAGTGTAACGTAAGATAGTTGTAAAAGAGAAATAATTGTATATATACAGATGTATATGGTCAATTCGGAGTGATTAGAGGGAAAAGTAGATGTATCTATAATCAACACTTTACAGGTACAGTTCGTCTACATACGCTTTCAGAAATGATGGGGCGGCTGGTGGAGCGGATATGGGGATACTTCGACTGCAAT